>OY294031.1:23809446-25009446 GCA_958510845.1 Cantharis nigra
ATAAGGTATTATGTCCATTGAAATCTCCTAATAAAATGTATAGGATTGGAAGTTGAGCAATAATTTCTTCAAGATCGTCAGCAGTGAATTCCGTAGAATTTGGGAGATAGATGGAACAAATTGATGTTGGTGTTTTTTTTATTATGGTACAAACTGCTATGGCTTCTAAGTTAGTTTTCAGTGCTATATGTTCAGAGTGCAGTTGTTTTTTAACGCAAATAGCTACTCCTCCGCTTGCATGTAAGGCTTGTGTTCTATTTTTATAGTAGATTAGATAGTTATTTAATTTTGGTATTTAGTTGGTTTTAAGATTTGTTTCCTGGATAGCAAGTATATTTGGCTGATGCTAATGAATTAATAATTGTAATTCAGGCAGGTGTGCGTATATGCCGTTGCAGTTCCATTGTATTATGTTCATTTTTTGTTTGAAGAAGGAAGGGAAGGGAATCGACGATGTGGAAAGAGGTAGAAATGAAAAGTTGATGGAATTTGAGGAAGGAAAGGTTGGTTGTAGCTTGGATGTTTAGTTTAGATCTTGGCTGGATGATGAGAAGTGTGTGTCGTTTTCCTTTCTTTGGGCTTTATTTATGTTGGAGATTATCCGTGTGAATCTGTATTTTATTTCACTATGTTGCAAAAGATTGCGTAGATCGTTTAGCATTGTTATTACGCATTCAATATTTGAATTGAGTTTGAGTGCTTTTTCAAGCGGATTTTTGGAGACACGAATTTCATTATAGAAGTTTTCGAATTTTTCGTATGTATAATCATTTTGTGTAGGGTTTTTCATAATTTCATCTTTTATAGGTTTTAGTAGCTCGGCAGTTGTTAAGTTTTCTTCTTCACTTTTTTTTTGCTTTTTTGGTTATTTTCTTTTGGTTTTTATCGCTAGTATTGTTATCTAACTCGTGAATTTTAGTGAGGGTATTGTTTGGTATAGGAGGAAGTTTGAAAGGATCTTCTTGTGTGATTTGCATAATTTCTGGTGAGGGCTCTGTGGAGCTTGTTTGCAGTGGGCGTTTGGGACTTGTTTTTTGGGAGTCTGTTATTTCAATTTCATTTTGATTTTTATGTATTACCATGTTAGTTTCAGATTCATGAACATTGGGTTGGTTTGTTTGCAGAGATTCTATTATTTGGGTGTTGCATAAGAGGTGTACGTTGCAGTAGGCGGTTGTATGCCCAAATTGGTTGCATCTTAGACATTTTTGGTCTTCATGGTGTATGTAGATTTGGTAGTTTTCGCTTTCATGTGTGATTATGCTTGACGTAGGTATATTTGGATCTTCTTTAGTTTTTTCTATGTAAACGTATCTTCTGAAGCTAATTACGTGATTATATTCTGGGTCGTCTAGATATTTTATGAAATTGATTGGAGATGTTAATTTGAGTTTCAGTTCATTTCTAATAAATTCTTCCAGGATTACGTTTGGTATAGTGCGCGATACGTTCGATAATGTCAGTTTTTTCAAAGGTGAAGTGAGCCGTTTTATTTGAACTTCTTTGTTATCAATATTGATGTATTTTGTAGTATGCAACAGCTGATCGACATGCTCTTTTGTTCTTAGGTAAATACATATTCGTTCGTTTGATACGCGCGAGGCAGCGATAATGTTTAATGGTTTGATAATTTTGCCAATGGCATATACATTTTCCTTAATTTTGGCTCCATTTATTGAGTTTAGTATTATTGCTTGATCTTTTTTTGGATGTTTAAATGTAGTAGTTTGATTTTTGAGTATGTTTGAGTAAGTAGATGTGGTTAGGATATTTGTTTGTTCCATGTTTGTGTTTGAAACCCTTGTGGCTGGGGGTGTATTGATTGTTGGTGTAATGTAGAGAAAAAATAAAAAATATATAATTACTCTTTATAGAGCAATTTGTTGATTCTTGTATTATAATATATTGTGTTAGGTGTATTGGTTATAGAAAATAAATCTAACCTTATATGAAATAATCTTTAGTTCACATATGCACGTCTGCTCGCTAACGCTGTTGCACATAAACTCAACTTCCTTTATTGCTAATAGTAAGTAGGTATTTATGTATCAATTGCAATTTTTTTTTAATTGATCGAAAATGTGCTAAAAAATGCACTAAAAATGCTTAAAAATAAATCTAAGCATAAAAGTATCAAAATAAGCATATAAGCATAAAAAAATTAGCGCCAAATGCCTTATTTTTATGAAATTCATGGACATTTATAACAATTACACTTCTGCTATCAATATTACCAAATTTGCTAGAAATCCGTACTATACTCATTATTGTAATTTAGTTTTTTACTAAGGTAAAAGATTTTATATTTTTCAGATCTCCGAGCAAGTTTTTCATTTATTTTGAAATAAATATTTATTTTAAACAAAATTTAAATTTTACTCTTTTTGTGGAGATTAGAAGGTAAGAGAAATACTTATAGTATTTAAGTAGGTAAAAATAAGTATTATCATGCAGTATTGATACGCAGCAAAAATGCAAGCTAATGAAAATTTTGCGAAAATCTTTGCGATGACTTAAAATAATTATTTTAGCCTCTTCGAACCGAAGTGAAGTAGGTACATGATAATTACTATCTTTTAAACGTAATGTTGTTTAAAATACCCCTACTCCATAAATATCATATTATAGATTGAGTAAATTCAAATATGAGTAAAAATTCTACATGCAACTATAGTGCAGTAAACATACCACAAAATTATTTTGTATTTAAATCTGATAATATTAAATAAAATTTGAATTTTTTGCAATTACCGAAAGTGTAGAAATCCCGAGAGCACGAAATATTTATTTGTTGTACTGCATGTAATTATGGTGTTGTTGCAATTTTTAAAAAATTTTTATTATAATACACTAATATTAATAATAATTATTAAAATAATTTTTAAAAATATACAGTTTGATGATGATATTGATTATATTTTATACTTCATTATTCAAAAAACTATAGATTTTAGAAAAGAAATTTCTTTATACTTTTCTATGTTTATGAGCTAATTAATACTGCAAAAACTCCCTAAAGCAATTGAATCCATTTGCTTTGCAATATTATTATTTTAATTTAATTTTTTTCTTTTACACCGCTGGACCGTATTTCAAATTTTATAAAACTCCGTGCATGTCGCGCTTTGGTAATGTTCAAATTTTATTTAATTTTATCAGCTTTAGCTTTAGCATAATATACAATACAATATTTGCCAAAGGCTAATGCCCTATGCTGTAGCATAATATTATAAAATTTTATGTTAATTTTGTATATCGCTATACTTATATTTAAAGGTGTAGTTAATAAATCAAAATTTACTATTTAAAAAAATAATAAAATTTGCATGCTTTTTCTTCAATACTGATACATACTTTTAACCTACTTGGGGCCGTAAAATATCGACAATATCTAAGTAGTAAATTTCGTTTACCAAGTTTGTTTTCAAAAAACGTGAAATTCCACGCCCAACCATACATGGTTACGATGTCTACATCTACAACCCTTATGCCTGATTTCATAAAACTTTTAACAGGCCGTTAAATTTAACTAACCAATAGAAATTATTCCTTAGTGCTAACAAACCAATAAAAATCATCCGTTAATTTAACGGCTTGTTAAAAGTTTTATGAAATCAGGTATTAACATTGTTTATTTGATGACCAAAATATAGTGGGCAGTTTGCATGACAATCCAGCTATACTATAAGACTTGATATACTTAAAATATAAAAACGTAGTAAAAACGTAAAAAGTTACGTAGATCAGTAAGTGACGACATTACTCCATCCAACTACCCGATTCATCAGAAACATATGTTAGTAACATGAGAATTTCCAGTCGAAGACTCGAATCCCCAGGTCCAATCTCTGAGAACGAAACTCAGCTTAAAAGCTCTGTGTATCTGAATGGAGGTAGTTAACATTTTAACGCTACTCCAGCTTGATACCAAGACAACAATTACAAAAGTAAATCCCTCCATTCAAAAGCATCAAAAATAACTCTGTAACATCGCAGATTGTATCGATTAATCAAAATCATCCATTTAAATCACATTACAGTTGCTATAAGCAAATTTTCTCAAATGGCACGACCATATCTACACTAAGCAATCTCCGACCTAAACGACAGATGAAGCTGATCGAATTTCTTTCAAGTACTATGAACCATTGCAAACCATTCAGTCCATTTCGGGTAAGCCAACGTTCACACAAATCTCCTCATAAATGTATCTCATCATTATATCAGATGTTGAAAATAACGAAATTCCATAAGATTAAAAAGCAGCTAAGCAAATACAAATCTTACCATAGCACTAAATAATATTTATCATAAATAAATACCATACTACACCAACAAAACTTTAAATTTACTTATTGCCGCTTAAAAATTACAAAAACTACGTCATTTCAATTAAAAATGTGACCCAGTTTTACAAAGCAGTTTTATTATGATAAAGATCCCGCACGCAACGCTTTTGGGTTCGTGATTGGTTCTTTTCTTTCAACCAATAGCCAATGACATTGCAGAACGTTTTACGAACGAAGATGAACCTAAAATTTGGATTTGGATTTGGAATCATATTGTAATATAGCACTATTAAAAAGTGATAAAACAATGCCAGTAATTCAGTTTTGGAAGACACTCGCCAGAAAATTGCCGTGTATTCCCACGTGGAATTAAAAAAATAATTTTTCTTAATGAAAATATTATTTTTTTTTTATTTCATAATGAAAATATTATTTTTTAGCTAAAATAAGTTATTCCTGAAAATTTCATCAACAAATTCCAACGTCCTAGGCGCTTGGTTCTTAATGGGTTAATCAAGAAGAATTGATAAATAACAATTTTTTAAGCTAAACTTCCGAGATAAAAGTTGAATTTTCGTGGTAATCGAATATTTTATATTTTTTATACTAGAAAAACCACAAATCAATAATGTACATAAGGATGACTTTTAAAAATCAGTATGGAAATTTCAACTTTTTTATATAAAGATTGGTATGGTTATAAACTTAAAGATATAAAGTTGTATAATATTATGTTAAAAACTGTTTTCATTATACTTTATAATATCATAATTATTATAATGCCTCTAAGCTCTAAGTCTAAGGTATGGTATGTCATTTATGTATGTAGTAGATCTATAATGGTTAATTCTCAATTATAAGATATTTAGTTCACATTTTCCCATTTGATTCAATTTGCATACAAAATTTATTTGTGTAATTAAATTTCTTAGAATGCTGATTGCCGATTTAAAATAACAGATTATTAGATTTTTTTACAATAAAAATATATTACTTATTTAACTTTTTACTCATTTTTTTTATCAAATCCGATATTTTTGGCAGCAAATTTTTTACTTGGTTTATGAGTCCATAAACTTTTATAATGCTAAACTTTGAGAATGACTCAAAAAATTTTAGATGTATCTATTGCGTCATCAATAATTTGTGATAATAAATAAGTAATTCGTTGTTTCTGTTATCCTACCTGGGAAATATTGTAATGTTTTTCCATTTATGTAAATTATAAGTTAGCAAAGCGAAATGGCTTTACAAACTTCTTCTGTCTATTAACGCCTGAAGACTATTCAATAAAGACGAAATATGATGGTCAGTAAAATTATTAGATATTCAGAAGAAAATCAATTTTAATAGTTAGAAAAATATACTAGTCATTAAAAATTTATTTTTAAGCCAATAAACTTTAAAAAAATCCTCAAATTTATTTTTGTGGTTTGAAAATTTACGGTTTGGAAAGAACGTTCTCACGTAAAAAATATTAAATATAAAAACTAAGCATTTATTCACTTATTACAGGTATTATTATTTGTAGTAGGTACCTACTCTCATTATTTGATAAAAGCTGATAATAATGATAGTAATTAAATTGCATGCCATTTTAAGATTTTTCTGCTTTGCACTACTCGCAATCCCCGTAAAAGTTATAAATTATCATATATTAATATTGTCACATTAATATTAATATTGTTAATATGTTTTTTATTAGACAAAATCCCAAGCTATGTAAAATGTAAAAATGTTATTTGGGTATATAGCTTAAATTTGAAATTTTTATTTGACTAAGAACTATTAATTTAATTAGGTAATATAAATTATTTGATTATTCAATCGATAATTCAATTTCCGATAAAATAGCATGCTTACCTCAACTTGAAAAATTATTATACTGAGCTTACAGCTTAAAAATGATCGCTGACTTTTGCTGTTCACTATGTAGCAATGCTCATAATACTACACAATAATCATAATACTAAAATACAAGGCTATAAATAAAAATTGTGCATTATTTATTATATTTTAGCCAACTTCGAACCCAGATAATTTAAATTAAAAATTTGATTTCCTGTAACAATCGACATTTTAGGGGGTTTCTATTAACAGTGTTATCTCTTTTTTTTAATAATAGCGCTCTTCTGTCTGCTCCAATTTTGAACTACCTTGAGATTATGAATATATTCCATATAAGTTTTAATTTTATGCAAGTTTCATCTTTCATCTTTCGGCTGTTAAACCAAAAGGTTGGTGGAGAGAGGACGTCGGCTATTAAGCAGAGAATCCTGCTTAGTAGCCCGAGCCCGAGTAGAGCAAGAACTTTATTCTAGCCGTCCTCTCTCGGCGGGCAATGGCAAACCACCGAGGTAATCTGTCTTGAAAACCCTTCATAAAATGAAGTGATTAGCCTAAATCCACCCTGGGTTGTAGCGCTTGTATGTTATGTTCATCTATTAACCACCACGAAAGTCAAAATAATTTCAAGATAGCAGTGATAGCACTTCCTACTATTCGTCCAGTTCTTTTCTTATATAAGAGTAACCCAGGATTATTGCATTTTTTTGTTAAGAAGAAATTCGAATGATTTTTGAAAAAGTGATCTGACCTTGTTAGTTTTCTGAAGTAGCTGTATTTATTTTTCTTAAAGGTTTTGAAATTAATAAGACCTAAAACTTTGTGTCAAATTTACAAATTTGCCACAAAAGCTACACTTACTTCAAATAAGTAATAAGACAATACTATGTTTTGCTTATGTTTTTATAAATTTTCTACAATTCTCACAATTCAATTAAAAAAAATCCGCATTTTGTGGGTGCAATAGTTTCATCTTGCGACTTTTGGCTTGTTATTATTTAGTCTTGCGGTATTTTGTCCAGATGGTGTTTAACCCACAGTCAAAGTTGTTTCAAGTGTTTTAATTTTATTGCTATATTAAAAGAATAAACTGGTCGATTATGACTTAATTATTATAATAAACTTAGTATGTTTGATATAAACTTAATGATTGTTTGATCGAAAAAGCCCGTCTTTGGCAATTTTTGTTGTTTATCACAAGAATTTAGTTTTTTTCAATCATCATTCTAGGTGATCGAGAAAATTTATATTATTTTTATTTGTATAATACAGCAAAAGTTTTGATTTTTAATTTTTAATCAAAATTGTCTTTAGAAATTTTAACCAGCGTTATATTTATTAAGGCAATTTCAAGAATAATTAAATATACATATTATAGTTATTCCCCTCGTTATAATTAATTTAAAATATTTGTTTCGCAATTTTTTTATAGTATTTAAAATTTTTTTTAATAATTAAAATAATAAAATATTGCAAAAATATGATGAGTTGGGATATAAAGTAAAAATTAGGATAAGTGGAAGACCAAGTCGGAGATTACTGGATGCAGTAGAGAAGGACCTATAACTCCACTGGGAGCGGAGAACTGGATAGTACGGTGGTCATTTAATTTCAAAGTTTAACGATCCTAGCTCTTTTTCATTTTTATATTTTATATATAATAATAATATATTTTTAAATTTTTATAGGTTAGCCTCTCATCGATTGTGAACATGTTCGTTTGGCTAGAAATCAAATCAATTGAAGTTTAACTGTTTTATAACGTTTTACCATGGAACAGCCATTGAAAGTTGCGTCCAAATCTAAACTTCGTGATGTAGTTCGTGCTTTGTCTGGAAAAAACAAAAATAAAAAAATACACCAAGAACTGTGTAGTGTATACGGTTAACATTGTATGAGCCTTGAAATGGTAGCGCGTTGTAATTCGTAAATGGTCCATATCAGTTGAAGAGCGATATGCGCATGCAAGCAAATACGAAAACGTTGCACTCGTCAAAAAGCTGATTTATGAAGTTCCGTGGTACACAAACGACGAATTAATCCTACGATTACCAAGTAGAGAGGAATGTAGTCATTTACAATTCGAACAATTCAATTCAACAGAGGAAATCGAAGGCGCCGTAACTGATTATCCAAAAAATTGGATGCATGGCACTACCAACTAGGCATTGATAAATTGATTTTTTGCTACGACAAACGTCTCGAAAGATTTGGCAATCATGTGGAAAAGTAGAAAAATTGTCTATAGATTTCATATATCACCTTATTTTTGTGTTTTGACCTTCTTTTTGGTAATGTAATACGACTGTTAAACTATGAAATGAAACGACTTCAAACAAACGTTTGAAGGTCCCATTTTTCGGTTTCTTGCTTATATCTCGGAAAATATGCGTCCTAGCGAGATAACCATTCTATAGAAAATGAAAGCTGATAAAATTTTCTACAAGTTTTATTCGGTGAAGTTTCTTGATATCTTGTATAGTTTTGGAAGCATTAAGGTAGTAGCCTGGTGACTGCACGTTTTTCTACGTCTTTATTGGGAATTTTTTTTCTAAGGGAAAATAAAATTCAATGGTTTTGGTTTTTTAGTATGTTATTATTGACATCTAAAGGAAACAAAAAAAAATTTGTTTGGACTTAATTTTACAATGTTTTATTATTATTATTATTGGTCAAAGTAAAAAGAAGGTACATAACTGGCCCGGGTGATTTCGGCTCTTGAAGACATCGGAAATAAAAAAATTAAAAAAAGAATTAATCTAGAGACTTGTCGTTATCGCTGGAACGAGGATCTTTTTTTTTCCATCCCTAACTTTCCATTTTGCAGCCCAATTTGTGCCTGAAAATAATCAATTTTATTTTGTAAGTCGGCAATTTTGTTATTTTTTGATAAAATTTAATAATCTTAGTTCCAGCGATAACAAGTCTATAGATTTTTTGCTCTTTTTGACCATTAAATGAAAAAGAAATTTATTGACATAGAAAAGTGGATTAACATAAAACATAACATAAAACAGGTACCATTGAGTCAATTTCTTGTTCTCTTGGGGTGGGAAAGACCTTCATCCTCGTCTTCATTTTCATCTTCTTTTTCTCCAATATCTTCTCCATCGGACCCCTGCAGGGAAACGGTCTAAGCATCCTCCTGTTCTTCTTCATCTTAGGAGTCAACTCGAGGGCCCCGTTCAGGCAGTTTCCTCGGAAATTTTGGCATACTGAGGAACATTTGAGGCTTGCTTTTTTGCAGTAGTTCTTAATCTTCCACCCATACATCTGATGAGGCAGGATATTTCCAAGCCACAGTTGTACTGGGTGGAATGTTTGGAGGGAATGTTGTTTTACTGCTCCCTTGGTGGGAGGAAAACAAGAGACATCAGGCGTGATGGTGGCCACCGATTTTAAAAATGACTTGTACCTGTAGGCATTAAGGGAGACCTCTTTCGCTGGAGCCCCATACCACCTCAAGATGCAAGTTTCACTTGCCTTTTGTACTTGGGCGATGGTGGAGGAAGAGTCGGAAAAGACTGCTGCTGCTTTCTGAACCTCTGGCGACTTCAGATCGCAAATGCTACCTTTCTTTTTCGAAATGCGGAAGATGTTGTGTCGCATCCAGTAAAGGCATGCAAAAACAGCACGTCCTTGAAACCTTGTTGCTGAAGCTCTTGGGACGATAAAAAAGAATCTCTTATCTTTCCACGTCCAGGTTTGATGAAAATAATGTTCATATGCGCATCAGCTTTAGCCATCAAGAGGACTATGAGGTCCACATCTTCACCCACAATGCCGACAGCTGTTGTTGTCGACATTTCCACAGCCGTATCCACGATCAGAACGTCCGCATCACTTTCTGCGCAATGACCAACGTTTTTGCATGCCGATTTTATCGTCGTATCAGATATTAAAAAATAACAAAATTGCCTACTTACAAAATAAAATTGATTATGTTCAGGCACAAATCGGGCTGTAAAATGGAAAGTTAAGGATGAAAAAAAAGATCCTAGTTCCAGCGATAACGACAAGTCTATAGATTAATTCTTTTTTTGATTTTTTTATTTCCTATGTCCTCAAAAGCCGAAATCACCCGGGCCAGTTACGTACCTTCTTTTTACTTTGACCAATAATAATAATAATAATAAAACATTGTAAAATTAAGTCAGAAAAAAATTTTTTTGTATTCTTTAGATGTCAATAATAACATACTGAAAAACCTAAACCACTGAATTTCATTTTCCCATAGAAAATAAATTGTCAATACAGACGTAGAAAAACGTGCAAGTCACCAGGCTAAACCTTAATACTTGCAAAACTATACAAGATATCGAAAAACTTGACTGAATGAAACTTGTAGCAAATTTAATCAGCTTTCATTTTGTATCGAATGGTTTCGTCGCTAGGACGTACAGCTTCCGAGATATAAGCAAAAATCCGAAAAATGGGACATTCAAACCCCCGCTTATCCCCCGGCTCAAGGGCTACGGGCGGGGACTTTTGATATATTAATCTTCTAACTAGTCCAAACAAAGTTACGAAGTCAAAAATTGTGTTCCCAACATTTCCCTCTATACCTTTTTTGTGCATTGGTTGCCTGGACTTTAATTTTTAAATAAAAGCTCAAGCATTTTCAAATGAAATGTTGGCAACCCATATAGCATCATGAAAGTTACTATACTACCTATTACTACTGTTTACTTCATAATATAATTATTTATTAATTATTAATTAGGTAGTTTTTAAGTAATTAGGTAATTTCTCTACTTTAAACACAACATAGGTGTAAGAAAAATTGCAAACTGAACTAATTTTAGGGGAAATTTACCTTAAGGATTACGGTGTACTTAAATACTAACATCTATTTTCGGGTTAATTTTACTTTTAAAAACAACATGAAATTACACCATATTTAGGATAAATTTACCGAGTAATTTTTACAAAAACGTTTAATTCCTTTTGTAGAAAATTAGTAATCACCGAGTAAATTTCTTCTATCGAATAGTGGTAACTTTTCTACCACCAATTTTAGGGAAAATTTTACATTTTTAATAAACCAGATAATTTTTAGAGATAAAATTAAACCTAGATTTTTATACAGTGCAATTTACTTTGAGGTAATGGAAAAAACTACGGTGAATCGATTTTTTAAGTAGATACTTTTTACTTTTTTTTTTTAGATACTTTGTACACCCATTACACGCAGGTTATGAAATTCTACGTAAAACGTGGTAAAACTGAAAAAATGTTGCTTTAGCTTCTATAGATGTCGAAATACAACCTTCAAAAATTTAATTTTTCTTTAAAATTAATTTAGAATGATGCAGTTTTTAATTTTTGATGTTACTTGTTTTCTATTTTTGATGCAAAACTGGTTCCTATAAATTAACACATAAAGTAACCTTGTAGAACACGACTTAATTTTCTTCATACAATAAATTATGTAATACTACAATGTGTAGAAAATTCGAAATGTGATCCAACAGTAACATTTTCCCATCATCACCTCATTTTTTTTCCTGATTAATATAGTTTTTGTGAATTTTCCTATCTATTGACTTCAATTTTCTTTGCGCAAATATAGTATTTTTGTTACTATTTATTTTGTGGTTGCAAAGAGTATAGTTTTATTTAAGCTTCACATGTAGGCAGGGCCTATTTTTAGCTGAGTTGGGACCTAAGCTTTAGCAAATTTTCGGGCCCTTTATATTCTAATTTTTTAGTTATTTTATCAGTATTTGATTTTTATTTTACGATTTTATGTTCTTTTTTTTTGAGTCCATCTGCCCATTAGGGCAGTTTACTGTTTAGAATCTAAAGTCTTGCATATTTTTTACTATTTTGGTTATTTTTAGGAAATAACCCTCCATAGTCAGGAAATTTGCTTTGAAAACTGTAGTGGGAACCCTGGATGGCTGTACGGCCTTCTAGCATTGAGGATATTTATTTCATTACTATGGAGTCGGTACCTTTTAATATTTGTTACTAAAAATAATACCTTAATTCGACAAAAGATGCACTGGGGACCCCCCGGATTGCCACTTACATTTTGTATCTAAACCAGTTTAGTAATAGCAGCTAAACTGATGCTTATCGCATTTTTAAAACAGATTTTAGAAATTTCTCGAGCAAATTTGGTTGTAAAGCTTTGTTGAAATTTAATTCAGCTGCTACTATAAAACTGTTTTGTAGCAATCCGGGGGGTCTACATTATTAGGTATGGAATACCCCCCAGTGTACCTTTAGCTTTTTGTTCGCCCAGCAAAATAAATGCTGGGGGTATTCTATGATTCCCATATATCGGAAGAAATAAAAACCAAAAGATGCACTGGAGGGTGTTCCACACTCCCCCAGACCCCCCGGATTGCTACTTAAATTTTGTGTCTAAACCAGTTTTGTAATAGCTGCTAAACTGAAACTTATCGAATATTTTAAAACAGATTTTAGAAATTTCTATAGCAAACTGGATAATTTATTGTTAAAACGTCTAAATTTGGTTGTAAAGCTTTGTTGAGATCTAGTTCAACTGCTGCTATAAAGCTGTTTTGTGGCAATCCGGGGGCTGCATCTTTTCCTCCTTGTTCGCGCAGAAAAAAAAATGCCTAATGCGCCTAATGGTAAAATAGGCCCTGAGCTTAATTTTAAGTAATAAACACCAAAAACTATAAAAAGTAATAATAATAAAATTCTCGTCCAAACTTTGATAATATAAAATTAATTATTGAGCTTAGTGGACTAAAATCAAACTCAGTTTTTACGAAGTCAACGTTTCGAATACTTTATGTCTTCATCTTCAAGACTAGAAGAGAAGCAACGTTACAATAAATAAAAACATTAAAACGCAATAATTATACCTAGTAAAAAAGGGGGATGTCGAGCTGTTCGACTGTATAAACTTAGATGTTAAAAAAGGAGAGTCACAATTGGTCACAGATAAATTGTTAAAATATGAAAATATGAACTGAATTAAAATTTGTAAATAAATCTATATAATTGAAATAGTGTCTGTCATTAAAATGACATTAAAATTGTGAACAATCGGACAGCAAACAAATTAAAAAACAAGTAGCAAATAGAAGAAAGTAATCAACAGCTCGAACATCAATACAATAAATCGTAGAAACTAAAGTAAAAAATAAAGGCGTAGACAGCAAAATGCAAAAGCGTTGTCGTGAAGGTGTTAGCTTGGTTTTGAAATTTTTTCTTTGAAACAATTTAAAATGTTTTTGTGGCCAGCGTTTATATAACCAAAATCGGTTTGCTTGTTAAGGTTTTCTTCTGAGGTTGAAATGTAGGCCGCCTCCAGAAAAGTTCTCTTATGGTAATTCATTTCTGTTGCAAGAATTTCTACATCTTCATTTTTGAAACTGTGCGAGTTTACTACAGTATGCTCAGAGATACCTGTTTTTGTAGATTTGTATCGTATGTCATATAGATGTTGTTTAATTCTGTTTGATAGATTTTGTTTAGTTTCACCAATGTAGTGTTGACCACATTCACATACAATTTTATATACAACATTAGCTCCATCTAGAGTAGGTACTTTATCTTTAGTTCTTGAGTAAAGCAGTTTTCCTAATTTGAATGGATTATGAAAAGCTAATTTTATTGAACCGTCGCGTCGTTTATAAAATTTTTAAATGTATGTTTTATTTTATGGTTCAACCCACGATACACTTATTACCGGTATGCTCACTAGCAGGTTAGCTCTATCCTTCTCGCACTATTTAACGTCAGCTTGGAGCCAGAAATGTCAAATTTGCAATATTTTTTACGTTTTTCAACCACTTCTAGGATTATTATGTTAATGAGGTATAATATAATTGAAATTGATATTGTTTGACCTTTAATTTTTATAAAATAATCTTAAGATTTATAATTAAAATTTAAGCGTATTATAATAAATATCTCCAACGTGACGTCAATGCGCAGAACAAACGAGTTTTAATTTCTTACTGAGCATACCGGTATAAGTGTATCGTGGTTCAACCATGGATGGTAGGTAATTTTGCTAAATTTGGTTTTTTCTAAGTTTTCTAGGTCGGAAGGTTTGTTTGACGAAAATGTGATTTTATTTCGAAAAGGGACATTATCTACTAGACGAGCTGGGTAATCGTTTTGGAGTAGTTGAAATTTTAAATTGTTAAGTCTTTCATGGATGAGATTTTCCGGTACGCAGTTATAAATTCTGTGTTTTAATGTGTTAATGACACTCAATTTTTGGTTCAATGGATGTGATGAATTGTAATTTAGAAGTCTACTTGTAGATGATGGTTTTCTGTAGATGTCGGTGGTTAATGTACCATCATTTTTTCTTTCAATTTTGAGGTCTAAGAACGGAATCCAATAACTCCATTCCGTTCTAAGCTCAATAATTAATTTTATATTATAAAAAGTAATATTATTTAATGAGCTGCAATGTAGCTGGTGGTAAACCGGGGGGTTTGGGGAGGTATGGAATACCCCCCAGTACACAATTTACTGTTTAGAATCTAAAGTCTTGCATAATTTTTACTGTTTTGGTTATTTTTTATAAATAACCCTCCATAGTCAGGGAATTTGCTTTGAAACTTTTTTGATTTTTTTGAAGGCTACGGCCTTCTAGCATTGAGGATTCATTACTATGAAGTCGGTACCTTTTAATATTTGTTACTAAAAATAATACCTTAATTCTACTGTGCGAATAAAAAACAAAAGATGCACTGGGTGTTCCACAACCCCCAGACCCCCGGATTGCCACTTACATTTTGTATCTAAACCAGTTTTGTAATAGCAGCTAAACTGAAACCTCTGAAGTTTATCGAATTTTTAAAACAGAATTTAGAAATTTCTATAGCAAACTAGGTAATTTATTGAAAAAACTTCTAAATTTGGTTGTAAAGTTTTGTTAAGATCTAGTTCAGCCGCCGCTATCAAACTGTTTTGTGGCAATCCGGGGGGTCCCTAATGCATCTTTTGCTTCTTTTTCGCGCAGCAAAATTTATATTAGGGATATTCTACGATCTCCAGGCTTCAGAAAATTTTAGAAATTTTTATCTGGCTTTCTTGCGGCAAAAGTTGCTATAAGGTTTTTTTAATTTTTGCACCTTGATCTCGTTTGCGCCCTAGGCAGTTGCCTAGTTTCCCTAGTGCCTAGCGCTGGGACACCCCAGCTCAGGACACCCCATAATCAGAATTTTAATCTATTCCCAGGGCCTATTTTTAACTGAGTTGGCCATCGGCTTTAGTAAATTTTCGGACCCCTTATATTCGAGTGTAACTAATAGCATCGAAGGCCCAATTTTTGGGTTATTGTATCAGTATTTGATTTTTATTATTTGGCTATTAGGTCCTAGGCACGTGCCTAATACGCCTAGTGGTAAAATAGGCCCTGCATGTAGGAGCAGGTGGGACTGAATGAGGAATTCAAACCTCTGCGCTGGTTGCCTGGTCAACCGAAAATGACAGAAACCGAAAATGTGTTTATAATATATAATTTTGCCAGACTTAGAAAATAGTAAATATACTAATATACATTATATAATGAAATAATCCAATTTTCGTCAAAAATCGAGATAAACGGTTGTGCCAGGCAACCAGCGAAACGCAACGCAAAATACGGAGTCTAGTTTTCTTTCTCCTATCCCGAAGAGCTAGTTTTAGCTTTTTGATATTTTGTGTAGTTTACGAATAATCTGAGGTGGGTAACTCTTAAATGTATACCTTGTATACGCATATAATTGGGCGCATCCCGAAGGAGAAACACCCGATTCTTTTGAGGTTCACTCAGGGTTGTAAAAAAACATGTTATTTTTTTTAAATAAAACAAAACAATCGTTTTTTATGTTTAAAACAGTTTTTTTTATTACCTTTAGCTTTATAATAAATTATATCTCAAGACTCTAAAGCTTTGTTATCTATTTTATAAGTTCACCTTTTCGGAGCAATAGCATTAACTGTAAAACGATGTAAGTAAACTCAAAGAATATACTCAATAAGCCAATTGATCCTAATTTTTATCTAATACGATGATGCACTATTTTGGAAACACAGACAGAAAATATATTATCACGTCGTTACCTTTCTTGGAAGAAAGTCAGAAAAAATTGTCAAATTTCAACATCGGTTTTAAAACAGACAATACACTTAAGACATTTATTAATAACGCAAAATCAAAGTCAGATATTCTAACTAAATCAGGGGTTTATGAGCTCACTTGCAAATGCTCTTTAAAATATATCGGTCATTATATTAAGTGGGTAGATATCTTTCCAAACATGATTTTATGAACACTCGCGATCTCACAGACTTACAGTTGGAAAATCTAATTTCGCGAAATATGTATTAGACACCAACCATATACAAGAGAGGGTATGTATTTTACGTGTAGAGTTTAAAAGTAAAAAATTCAAATTTTTAGAAGCTTTAGAAATTAACAAATTAAAACATTCATCGTTGTTACTAAATAGTCAATCTGATTTAATCAATTCACCATTATTAAACATCTTTAATAAATAATTAACCCCCCCTTATTTGGGCCTATTAGAATGCTTATTTTGTACACCTACCCCCCCCCTCTTTAATCACTTTCAAAATAATACCTAGCCCCACCACTCCGAACAATATTTAATGGATTCTGTCCATTATTTTTTAATGGATGGTGTTTACCCTTTGGCCTATTCTAACTCATGGAAGATTTGCTTTCGCCCGGAAAATAATGCAATTTGGAATTTATTACCATTTTCTATAGATTTTGTTAGTTTGATAAAATATTAAAATTTATCAGACCTTAAAGCGGAATTTGCTTATGTCATGACCTCCAGTTCAAGATGGTATTAAAGACGGCAGCAACAGGCGGCGCTAAAGTATTACTTTAACTGCTGACACTGACAGTAAAGATATTCTAAATGAAATTAATATAACACTAATGTTTAAGTTTTAAGAATATCATTTTATTTCTAGTAAATGTTTTTTTTAACTCTACTATATTCTCTAAAATTGTCTAGAAAAAGTAAAACATAGAAATTTTTATATTATGGTAGAAGATAGAAAATTAGAGGCTGTGTGGGTAAACTATTCAGGAACAACAGAACAATATCATACTATACAAATTTAAAAACTCCATAAAGAAACTTTTTCAAAAGTAAATTATATCATACAGAAGAAATAGAGAAGCGAAGTTTTTAGACAAATTGGAATCAGTGAAGATTAAGAAAATTATGAAGATAAATTCCAAGCTGATGAGAGGATTATTTATTGAGGTTTAAGGTGAACATTAATAAATCAATAAGTAAACTTACACCCATCATGCACCTATTTCTGTAACCTTAAATGCTTTGATTTCCACTAAAGTACACCAAATTAAAAAGACCAATTATTGATACTTACTATTGGATGCCCAGGATAAAATGCAATTTAATTTACTAAAAATAAAAATGCCAAATGAATTTATTGAAATACCAAGTTTTTAATTAAAATTTTAACCAAAATTCACAAACATTCTGCAAAATTAAATTACTACACATTACAAAACACAATAAAACTATTATTTACATCAACATAAATAAATTATTTCTATCCTAAGAGAATTTTATTTCCGTCATGAAAACTAAAATTTTTGCTCTTTCTAGGAATTCGCATAATTCTTATATTTATATCTCGTGAATCGATACTTCTTCTAAAAATTTTGTGAAATCTTGATGACATAATCCAAATACTTCCATCATTTTCCATCCATCTGATATCACAAACAAATTGGAACTTTTCTGGATCATAAGCAAGTAATCTAAAATAATTACATTAAATAAGCATTTTTTTGATTAAAGAAAGAAGCAATATTTTTAACAAATAATATTTCTAAAAGTACTAACTTTTGATTATTATTTAACGGATTCCATGTTGTGATTGATGTTTCGGTAAATGGACTGAAAATCAAACTTTCATCTTTCCGGTTTACAGCAAGAGCAAGTCCCGTAGATGATTTTCTTCCTACTAAAGACACTGGTAAAATTTCGAGTTCTGCAGGAGGTCCTTTTCGTAATGCAGCGGTAGGTACACTGAATATTCTAAAAAGTAATTGTGATAATTAATAATTTTCAAATAAAATAAATTTATAAGTACCCAGTGGTAGCTAACGGTTGGTAGTACAAGATTCCTAAATTGGGAGAATGCGCTAAACCTACTATTCCATCCATAAGAGCTATAGTTTCTCCATTAATCGTTGTGTCAGCAAAATCTGGATCGGGAAACATGGAAGGATGCATGACTCTCCATGCGGTGTCTTTCAACGAGTCATATACAATAATTCCTAAAATAAGTTTCAAGTACAGTATACGCTGTTATGACTTTGTAAGTAGGACGGTTAGATACCTGAAGCTACAGTATCTGTGATGTATACAAATGCAGAATCGCAAGGACCTTGGACACTTTCATCAATAATTAAATTTGTTAAAAGCGAACTGGGTCTGAGAACTTGATTTGGAAATAACACTGTTCTTACAAGTTGGTCTGTTCGCAAATCAAAGATTGCTATTTTCGGAGGACAGGCTCTATTAAATTCTTCAAGTGAGTTCACAATTCCAGAATCGAGAACCTAAATTAGATATTTATCAATAATATAAAAATTAATATTTTACGACGAAATGCTTACCCATAATCTCTGGCAGGAATCCATTTTAAATCTATATACAGAAGTCAGTCCATCGCAACTAGCGTTAACACCACGACCTATATCATGGAAAGACCAGTCCGGATAAGCATGCAAAATTGGATTCGAAGCTGGTGGTGTATTTCTGGGAATATATGCTAAGGTAGCAGCTACCCCAGAATATATTCTCGGCATTCCAATGAAAATTCTGTTTTCGCTTACTTCCATTCCTGTTACGACTGTTCGATCTGGCCTAAAAAGTTTAAGAGTGACTCGATTGTTACTGAATCAGTTGTAACACTTACTTAAAATTGTTTAAAAAACCATAGTCGTTGTAAGGAAAATTAAAATTTAATAGATTCCATTGATTAACCACCTGAACTTGAGCACTTAGAGCTGTTGTTAAGCAAAAAGATATCATGCAAAATTTTGCAATCATCTTGGAAAGAATTGGGTTCTGAAAATATTAAGAAAAACGTAACTTGAAGATTAATAATAATAATTAAAACTAATTCTAAAAATTTTATTTCTAAAAAAATTATTATTTGTTAATTAAATGCAATAGCGTGCATTACTGCATTTCCGGATGAATCTTCAAATTGGCTTAGAACTTCTTCAATTTCATTGTCTAAATCATTGCATTTCGCTAACATTGAGCATAGTTTCTTAATTTCGAAAGATGCAATTGTTGCTTCTTCAAAATTGTCGATCACATTTAAATTAATAATATGTAGGATGGAATAATCTGCACAAGCTTTATTTTCGACGTGATTTAATACGGCGTCATACACCCGTTCTTCGCATGTAATTAAAATATCAAATTTTAGGTTCGCATTTTGAAACCTTTCGGGCGCTCGCTTAATTCGCCTATTTCTATCAATAACATTTAATAAACCAATTTTAGTATAAAATGCTTTATTTTTTCTGGTTAAATCGTTATAAATTTCATCGTATGAGACACCGAAATCATATTTATTGGTGGTGTACATTGATTCTCCTGGAAGATTTAAAATTGTTCCTGTTCCATACGATTTAACATTGAAACCATTTTTCCATAATAATTGATGTGCTTCCATACTGCGATTTATATTACTGCGGCAAATTACAGCAAAGCGCAAGTTACTTATAAACTTATTAGTATTTGAAGCCATTTTATATTATAAAAAAAATTTACTGCTTTGAAAAAGCTAGATTTATAATATATTTATATTAGTTACATAAGTTTATGTTGGCAAACTATTTTTAAATTCCTTGGGTAATACCGAAACCGACCATGCAATAAGATTTTGATCACGGGCCTGACATTAGTTATAAGCAAGCAATAAGGAAAATTTATTTGAGCCACAAAGCTCTTTTTCCTCAACAAAAATTTCTAGGTTCACCTCAGGCATCAACAATATCATTATTACTGAAAATAAAATTATTATTGGTTGGAAGCTTTTTTCAACGGGCATAAGCATGAACGTGTTCACGTTTTCTCGTGAGAGAGCATTTAAAACAAATTTTCTTACATTGAAGTATTATAAATAAAATTATGTAGTACAACATCGTGGTTTCTATATCAATATTATACTGTTACAATTTTGCAGCCAATTTCATAATATAAATTTTTAAATTAATTTAGTTCTACTTAAAATGAACTTCTATTGTTGAATTATGGCCGGATCTATAAATAGTAAACTTTTAAAAAACACCTTTTAAGTGTACTTGAACATAAATTAACTTTCAAAATGTTTTAAATTCACATTTTGTTATTCGTTTAGCATACCGAAAGAAAAAAAACTGTTACTACTTGGATGTGAATCTGGACCCTCCAATCCACTGACCGCCTCAGCTAGAGGACCTTCAGATTTCTATTGCATAAACTAGTTGAAGTATTACATTAAAACATTTAAACTGTATTTTACTTAAAAAACAGGTATTTGCTTAATAATTTTAGTGCTCTTTCGATCTACCAAAGCTTCTCACAATTCTAAAGTTACACTTGAAGAGATCTTTCTGTAAATTGTCCCAATATTAACATTTGAGCTATTATACACATTAGCCTAATATTATACTAATACATCGTGATTATCATGAATTTTACAAAACAAAATAAAACCATAAAGTGATAATTACATTTTTGCAATCGATAAGTATCAATAAGTCCATTTTATAATCGTGCATTGCGAAAATCTAATCTGGCCGGCTTGTGAGTATCGGTATTATAATATCGAAACCCCATAATTTATTAATTATGTATTGTGAAATAATTTGAATTGCAATTTTTGCGTATGGTAGTCATAAAAGTTCGCTATTTACCGATATACTTATAAGTTAATTGCTTTCTAATAAAGAAATGATTTATCTTTGCAATAAACAGTAAAAATTGTTAGATAATCGAGAATTAATTTCATGGAAAGTCTTACTTACTTAGTACCTTCTATTACCATCTATTACCATCATAATATTCGTGTTTGTACATACTACATCATATATTATACATAATAATGTATATTAATTTTTTGTATATCCAGACACAACATTGCATTGCAAAATAGCAGAATAATTTATTTATATTTGAAAATTCATTGGGAGATATCTACACTTTAACAATGAAATAATCACTTGTATATTATTATTTTAGGATTACATATTTCTGTCAAATGTATTGCTTTTTAAAAAAAAGTTAAAAAAACAGATTGCAAAATAAAATTAAGTAACATTTTGAATTTTTCAACTTTTTTTTTATTTAGGTACTTTAATTCATAGCTAAGCCGTTAATTTTAGAAAGCAAAGGTTCGAATCTCGTTGGTAGATAATATCAGATTATCTGTGGTCATCTGAAAATATAAGTTAAAAATATTGGATTAAAGGGGGCTAATAAAGATTTGAAATTCTATTAGTTAATTGTAACCGTAATTATTATTTGATAAATGGTAAAGGTCGCTGGGGACAATCTCTATGTGTGCAAATGAAAGTAAACTTCAGTGTCAAGGATAAACTACATAATCATTACACTTATCGACATTTACATATTATATGTATTTAAAATAATTTAAAAAATCTTAAATTGCTTAGTTTCTCGGTATCTTGGTATCTTGGGTGACACGGGTGTCGCAAATTGTAACTAAGTTTGTCCAGAAAGAATATGAAAGCAGATTTTCCCGTCAACTAATTTTGATGAAATTTTTATTTTGAGTTTTGATTTTGTAAATTTTTAAACTTAATAAATATAAATAAATAAAAAAATTAATTAACCGAGGTTTAAATATTTTCGGATTGATAATAATTAATTGGAGATTTAAAAAATTATATATTTCGATATTTTGAAAACTATAATAATTGATTTATTTAGTCTGGTTTTGGCCGATGTGGTAGAATTTTTGAATCATATTTTTTATTTAAGTAATAATTTTTAGTCAAATTCTACTATTTATTTATTTATTGGTTGAAATAACCCGAAACATGTAGTGCAATTCAACCAAGAAATAGTGGAATTTGACTAAAAATTATTACTTAAATAAGAAATATAATAATTGAATTGATTTGGACAGTATAATTTCGTGAAATTAAAATATAAATCTAAGGAAACACAAATTAAATTGATTTTTATTTAGAGTTTTTTATTTTTTATTTTTTATTTTTGAATTTATTGTATTGTTTATATTATTCCATTTAATTTATTGCTATGATCTACACTTATAGATTGGTGTAGTCATAAAATTCCAACTTGTAATTTTAATTTAATTTATCAAATATTAAATTAAGTAATAAAATTTTCAGTTTTGATTACAATTTTAAATTTTAAAATTATTTTAACCCACAAGATTATTGCCAATCCAAACCCAAAAGCTTAAAAATTAAAGCACGTCAGTATATTGAATATTTGATGTTTGTTATGTTACAAAAATATTAAATTGTTACTTTGTATTTGTAGAATTTATACCGGTTATACATGAGAAAATCTACTGCTGCACTTTAACTTTAATTTTTTTTTAAATGTTCTACTACTTCAAAGTTTCAACAAAGAAATGCTAAAAGTACACTAGTATTTATTTGTCTACCGCAATGTCTAGTTCTAGTCGACAGTCCAGCTGTAACCCCATGTCGGTCACACAGTTATTTATGATTTAAACAATTGTATGAATATATTAAATTTAATTCAAAACATGAAAAATATTTACTAAACAGACTTTAACAAAAACACATTAAAATATATTCACAAAATTTTGTTAACATATCCTTAATATGGTATATATCTATATTTAACATAAAAACTTACAAAATGCGTACCTACTACAACATAAAATAACGAAACAACGAACAAAATATATTAAGTAGGCCATAATGCCCTAGGGCGTATAAATCATAATTCCCGCTTATTATGCCCTCTCATTCGTAATTATATATACAAGTCACCGCAAACTAGGAAATTTAGCAAAATCAAATTCAAAATTTATAAATTTTCTCAAATTTAAATTCATCAGTGTAATATAAAACGTTGTATGCATCACTGGCAATACGCTAGTTGCGTATCCCAAGAAGGCGTACGCCGCGCCGTTTTCTGGTTAATTATGCCAAAAGTTAGGTAAGAAATCGTGAATGCTTATATGCATTCTATGTAAGAAATGTTAGAATACTAATTTAATTTCTCGATTTTTTGTTATTATCTAATTTTTAGCTGAAGATTATTGAGTTATAATATTTTAAATTGGTAATCCGATAATCAAAAGCAAATCTATATCAGAAAAAATGCATTGTAAAGATTGCATGAAATATGAAAACAAAGTTAAAATTATTTGCCTTTTTACAATTATGAGTTCAGTTATTATCCAGTGTGGTTGCCAAAATATTAATCTTGGCAATTTTCGTGGTAAATCTTTATCAAAAGGAGGAAAACTTATTTTCTAATATTTTGGTTTGGTTCTCATGGCTTTTCGTCGCTGTGAAAATTACAAAAACGAAAAGTAATATTTAAATTTACACTACTTTCTCATATTACATTATATTAACACTATACATAATATAGTAGTAATATAAATCACAGATGCATTTAACTTACATTAGACAAAAAATGCAAATAAATTTTTTTTAAATGGCTTTTCACCACTAAAAATAGTAAAACATAATTTTAACATTTTTTTGACAACCCTGTATAGACAATACTTAAAAAAGTGTAAGCTTATATGAGTTAATTATAGATTTAGTCCTTAGTAATACATTTAGACTAATCTATATTTGTACAAAATCACTTATACCATATAAAGCCATAAGAATGCTTACATTTGACTCACCCAATTTATGCACCAAATCACCGCCTAGGCGGTGGCACCATAGCTGTGCAACTAGCGTATACTCGATGTTTATGCTCTCGAGCAACTTAAAAGCCGTCGGTCCCAGCGGCCCTCAACCTTTTAAATTAGTTGCCTTCGACATAAACATCGTCAAAATGCCCTTGATACATAGTATATATCTATCAATCAATCAAGAACTCACCTTCTGATATGGATATAAATATTTCTGAAGTTAATTAGCCATCTAATCTTCTAATGTAAGATGTTCTTACACCTGTATTATATTAAATAATAAGTGTACTGACCATTAACTTCAAAACATTTTTGTTGGTTTTTTTATTCAATGTAACTGTTGGCTAATTATGGGATAAACACGTGTAAACCTCACTAATAAAAAATATTCTGAAATGTTTGCGGTAATAAAGAGTAACTAAATAATAATTATTTATACAAAATACTTAAAAACCTTATCTCTTTGGACTTTTGATTTCATATTATTTGTCTGGTTATAGAAGACAATTTAATCTTTCACTTTTTTGAAAATTAATAAGCAATTAAAGACAAAAATGAAACTTTCTGTAAAACTTGTTCTTATTTATTTAATTTGTCAGTTTTACAGGTGCACCGATTAAGGTTTATGCATACACGCATTTACCAAAAGTCAAAGTAATGAGACGCTTTCTTTTTTCGAACATCATCATTAACTGATTTTTAGGTTTTGGGTTCGAACTGTTCTTAATCCTTGATCAAGATGTGCACGATTCCAATATTTCCTAATCGAAGTCTACAGTAAGTACTATCGGAATACCCAATCGCATGATTTTTAAAAGATTTTCATAGTTTTGTTGTTTGTCACACAAGGTACTAAAAATTATAGCAGTTTTCTTTTTACAAGGCTTCATGACAAGAGTTAAGAAATAACAATAAGTTTTAAATCAAATAACATAATTATAATACAATTTATTATAATTACAACACCATTGTATACTACTTATCCTTATTAAAGCATTAAGAAGTCATGATCCCGAATGTTTAAACAAAGACATTTTGTAAACAATTAAATCAAATTATATAGGTACTTCCGGACCATCGCCTCGAAACATTTTTATTAATTTATTTTAATTATTTTTTCAAGTTTTTATTGCAAAATTGAAGAAATTTTAATTTTTTATAAATTCCATTATATACTTTCACTCGCTTCCTGCATCAAAGTCAACAAGAATTTCTTTTGACATATTATTATTACATAATAGAAAGTGATTTTTTAATAATATAGATTTATGCGTAAACAGTTGTTGATAGAATTAACAATAAAAAGTTTTAAATTATTAAAATCATATTATTATTTTTTGTTTATCTGCGGTTTCTCCTTTAGTGAAATAACAAAATAATTCTCTAACGACTTGGTTTTTAAATTTAGTCTTAATTTTGTTTAGTTGGCTAATATTTTCTCATTAGATATTTATTTGGATACAACTTTCAAAAAAAAATTGGTCAAGTTCGCTCCATATGCATTTTAACGTTATGTAATTTATTATTGTAACACTATTGGTTAAATATTCACCCTAATAATCTATTTAATTAGAATTTAAAAACTGTTCAAGTTCATTTTTGTTTAAATAGTGAAATTGATTAAAAAATCGGAAATAGGATTTCTTAAAACTTTTCTTCACATATTGATCAATTAAAAATTAAATTTGCATATAACAACTATTAGTTGAATTTAACATTTTTTTGTTAGTTTAAATTCGAAAAGATTCAACTTTTTAAGATATCACAGAAGGTGTAGCAGTTAAAATAGTGACGATGCATTCAATTTTTATATTTGTGCACTTTCACTTACATTATGTTTGTATATGTGAAACCTATAATTTAAGTAAAAAGTCAAATTCACTAATTGAAAGCAATGCCGTTCCAAATTTTATATTTGCTTACATTTTATAATCAGATATAAACAACAGATTATTTTATACAAATTAAAAGCTGCTCGCTTTAGCCAAGCAATTTTGGAATTTGCAAGACGAAACTGAAACGTTAATAAAACGCATCTTACACGCGACTATAAATAATAACATGAATTACATTTCTCAAAGAATTCTGCTTCAACTTATGACGGATATGAATTGAAAATATTAGCAATCAAAATGGATGTTTTCTCCACTTTCAAAAATATCTCTAAATTGAGATTTTCTCAATTTTCATAATAATATAGACTAGTCGACTAGAGATTTTAGTTTAAAATTAAAAATCCTGAAATCTCCTAGATGGAATTGACTAGTAAACCATATACTATTATATTAGTGTGACCTTTAGTTTGTTGTAATTAACTGTTTTAGAAGAGTTTATGATGCGCAGGCAGTCCTCCGCCGTAATGAATTTTTATTAAAATCGGGATCGAAGTTTTTGACGCCGCATTTTTTTTAGGGAAGTGAAGACATTTTATTATTTTAGTTAACATATTAGGCATGTTTTATAGTAAAATAATATTTTTAATTAGTGGTAGAAATGCTAAAGGTAAAATTGATTAAAATTATGTCATTTATTTGAATTATGAATTTAAGCTGATAACTGGACTGTGGCGAAACATACACTCAAATAAACACAATTAAATTATAAATTAAAGAAAAATTTCTGTTCGTTTAGTATTCAACAAATCAGATGTTAATTATATTAAAAAATGTGACAGATGATTTAGTATATTAAGAAACTAGTTTTATAAGTGTCGTTTTTATCTCACGAATCTTAAATATGATAAAAACTTCTTATGAAACGAGTTTTTTATGCTATATTTTCTATTTTGCGCTTTTTACGGCCTAAAAAATGTAAAAAATGTAAGATTTTGTTAATGCTATTCAATGCAAAGTTACATTAGATCAGTTAAAATTTATACTTATTATTTTTATTTATTTATATTTATATTTATATTTTTATCTTTTATTTTATTTTTTATTTAACTTTATGTATTGTTAATGTGAAATTTTATAAAAGAACCACAAACTTATTAGTTTAAATTAGAACAATATTACTTTTAAGAAGTATTACCAAAATTACGCTGCTGATGAAAATGTTATGATTATGTTTTACCTGAAGATGAGAGTCTCCCGAAACCGGTAGTAAGCAAATCGAGTTTTATTAAGCGAAGAAGTACCCAAATCTAATATTTCTTATTCGTATAAAGCGTTTATTCTGTTAAATTTTTAACAATAATTTTAAAGCTACGGTTGTTAGCTTTGAACAATTTTTTAAAGTCTTAAGCAATTGCGTTTACCAAAGGTAATGATTAACTTTGAGAATAGATTACTTTGCTATAATATAGTATTATTGTATATTGTATATTATTATATAGTATATAGTAATATACAATATAGTAATATACAATAATACTATTAGTAAACTATTAGTATTATAATATAGTATTATTATGTGTCAAACTTAGTTATTTAACAGAAAACACCAAACAGAAACAACTCAAACCAATGGACCAGGATTAGTGATGGGGGGTACACAAGCGCCTCTATTAGGGGGCTAAAATAACAATTAATCCGCTCCTCCAAATATAGAACCTAGTTGCATCTATACGTCTGTTCGACACAAACTTTATTTAACACAAGCTGTATATTCGCGATTTATCTTACCGTTGATAGCGCTCATGACGCTACCAAATGTCAACAACATGGCGGCTCTATTACGTACACTTGATGTTGTTTTGAGTTTGATTCTGAATTATTTAATCGTAAAACTGCGGTGAAATAATAATTCACAAAATAGAATACCAACAGAACCCAAACTTTTGGTTTATAAACAAAACTTTCTATACCAACTATACGTATTAGATTAACTTAATATTTTTCCGGATAGTGGCGGTCGTTTAATGTAAATCGAAAATAGTGAAGTGAAGTTAGCATGTGAGTATGTACTTAGTTAACAAATTTTCGAACCAGAACAAAAAATAAATCTTTGTTTGCACTGTGCTGCTAACTCTTTAGGATCAAGATTTTCATTTTTTAAGTAAAACAATTTTTGATTGCGCAGTAGAATTGGGTAAATTATTTTAAATAGTTTAAAACAAATTTCTTTTTAATATCTGTTAAATCCAAATGTTAATAATTTATTATTATGTCAAAAAAATACAGTTAGAGCCGTTTTACATTATAATAAAATTTTTAGCAAATCTGTGACAAAAAATTGCATTCAATTTTACAAGAATGTCATACAAGAAAATTACTTAACAAATTTGCATCCTAAATTTGATACTAAATATTTAGGACCTGTTCTATTCTTGTAACAAATATAGAACAGTATTTGTGTCATATTTCTGTCAAATATGACACTTGAAATTTTATACAATAATTGCTACCAAATTTGTGACAAAATTTAATTGCAAGTTTATTATAATGTAAAACGGCTCTTAAAAAAGAGAGGTGTAGCGGTTGCAACAGCATTGTGGACAGCATATATTTACTGATCTAAATCTAGATAACGACGAGAGTGCACACACGCAGGAATGACACCTTGGCAACACAAGTTACTAGGAGACTTGTTATATAGAAATAAACAAGAGTTCCTACATCCATTCATTAAGACCACACGTATTTACTTCGGCTCTCGACCGACGACTGATAAAAATTTTAAATTTTTGGATCTCGTTGACGCATTTTCTAATTAGAAATACCTCTAAAAGGAGAGCTCCTCAGTGTGTGGTGGCTATTGTCAAATAGG
This sequence comes from Cantharis nigra, assembly GCA_958510845.1. Lineage (NCBI taxonomy): Eukaryota > Metazoa > Arthropoda > Insecta > Coleoptera > Cantharidae > Cantharis > Cantharis nigra. Next base: position 23,838,189 of record OY294031.1, read on the forward strand.
GATGTGGTTCAGTTATGGTATTGGTCTTTTGTGGTCACAACACTGGAGAGTTTATAAAAATTGTTTGTGTTATGAAAAGGAAAGAAAAATGAATAAGTAGGAAGCAAAGTTTCTGGTTGAACATGCTTTATACTCTAGTTGCAAAATAATAGGTCGTGATTTTGTGCTATAACAGGATAACGACCCTAAGTTTAGTTTCTAATTTTGCCTTGAGTACGAGCACAATCAGCAGATCTTACCCCTATCGAGCTTTCGTGGGAAGAGCTAGATAAAAAAATAAAAAGAAAGAGTAATGCCCGATTGCACCAACTTTCCTTAAAGGTGAGGTTTAGTAAAGCTTTCCTTAACGTTAAGGTGGCCCTTAGTGTAGGTTGCATTGCACCACACCTATTTGAGTTTGGTTTAGTAAAGCCTTAAATAAATTTAGCAACATCGCATTTTTTGTAAAGTAACTTTGGTTACACTTTATATTTATAATTAATTTCACAAGGTGTAAATTAATTATTTACCAGGAAAATTAAATAAGTACATTTTCATTATTTGTGAATTTTAATTATTTTTTATTCTGTGATCATGTATAACTTAGAAAATAGGGGTGAATTACATTGTTAGTACTTCTAATTTGCGAAAAAATTTACTGCAGTTGTTTACAAATTGAATTAAATAATAATTAATTTTTGTAGAATCAACATTAAAAACATGGAAAATATCAAGCGACACCGGGGACGCAATTATACTGCCGAAGATATAATCCTGCTTATAAATTGTGTAGCTAAATATAAAGGTATTATTGAAAACAAAAAAACCGATGCTATAACTTGGAGGGAAAAGGAAAAGACTTCAGCAGAAATTGTAGAAACTTTAAGGAGGGATCCTGCTTTAGGAGGCCCAAAAAAATTATTTTTTTCGGAATTCTTTTTAGGAGAAAAGAAATAACCAAGTCTATTGGAGTTTTCAGACTATTTTATTGTGTAATTCAATGTAAGAAAAAAAATTTTTTTTAAGAAAAATATTGAAATGCAGCCGATTTACACACACTTTCGATACGCACTCCACAATTAAATGGCGGGAAAGATGGAGCTTATAATTTTGATCTGAATCAAGAAAACCAGAAAGGATTTTAATTTTCATCCATTTTTCTTCTATTTGAACTAAAAAGAATCACGAAAATAAATGTTTAAACAACTTTTTGAGCGAATTAAATAAATTTTTTTTTATTGAGAAACATACTTTTTTTTCCGATTCGATAAAAATTCTAAATTTGACAATTTCTTCGGGAAGAAAAATGTATGAAAATTAAAATCCTTTCTGGTTTTTTGGTTTCAGATCAAAATTATGAGCTCCATCTTTCCCGCCAATTGAAGATAATGATTGTGGAGTGCGTATCGAAAGTATGTGTAAATCCGGCTGCATTTCAATATTTTTCTTTAAAAAAAAGTTTTTGTTATGTTGAATTACACAATAAAATACTCTGAAAACTCCAATATTGGAACATTTCGACCAGGGATAGACTTGGTTATTTCTTTCCTTCTAAAACAAATTCCGAAAAATATGGATTTTTTGGTCCTCCTAAAGCAGGATCCCCCCTTAATGCCAGTAATAATTATATTAGAGCTACCGAATCACTTAAAAAGGTAAAACAACAAAAAAAAGAGGTGCACAAAAAAGTTGCTGATACCAAGAAGGTACAAAATACAACCGGGTTAGGGGTTGATGGCAATATGATTAATGTGGACAACAACGATTCTTTGTTGTTGTTCATCATTAACTCCAAGACGGTTGTAGGTTTTACCTACTAGTTTTGAAGGAGATGCAGTTGCATCAACATCATTTAAAAGCGTGGAAGTTGCATCTGTTAATAGCATAAGAGAAAATGAGACCAATACTTTGGAAGAAAATGATAACCGTTTCTTTTCGAAATCGAAATCTTTTTAAAAACGATAAATCATCCTTAGTATGTATATAATTTGCTCTTTCGTACATTTGTCTATCATTTCCAAATCGTCTTCAAACAAGTCATTCTTCATCTGAATATATTTTGGATTTATACTTTTATGAAAAATTGAAAATTAAACTCAACTATATAGAAAAATATGACATGTAGATTATGAATTATGTTCCAACATTTTAATATTATAGGTTAAGCGGCAGTTTAACAAATTTAAGCCTCCGAAATCGGAGGCTTAAATTTGGGTGGTCCTTAAGCGGTTAAGGAACACCTAAATCAGTGGTGCAATCAAAAAAGGTCGTACTTAGCGATTTAGGGTGAAGCTTAAGGTTAAGGAACGTTGGTGCAATCGGGCATAAGTGAATTAAATTGAAATTGTATTTTTATAGCAAGTTTCAAGTCAATATTGGTAGTGGATATACGCTAAGAAGATTTCTGTAGTAATTTTATTGCAAGTCTAAACAAAAATCGTTAAAATATTGCACATTTCAGGAATTACAACTTTTACATCCGGAAACATACTATATTATGCACATACGTATAAGGTATATTCATAAAAAAATAACAGAATGCTTTATCTGTTGACGATAAATAGCAGTTTTGTTTCAAACCTCAGAATTGCATAATTTGTTCTTGCTAAGTTGGTGTAGATAGAAATTTCTGAATATTATCAGACTAGATGTAATTAAAAAATATTGATATTAATTTGAATCAATATTACAACAAAATCTTTTTAGTGTAAATATCAGAAATAGAAAATTACGATTAAGAAATTCTCAGACGAATAAAATTTAAACACTGCTGCTTGATTATGTTAAAACTTTTTGCAAATTAAGAAAAACTTGTCCTACTACAGTAAGTTCTTAAAGTTACTCATAGGACTTAACCGTTACTAATTCAATAATTTTTAGCATTGAGAAAATTGTTCGATTTCAAGTTCATTTAATAACAAACTTTATCGACAATCTAATTACATATTAACTTTACATTAATAGTGGGAAATTAGCTATGTAATCTATATTAAACAATTGCATTACAAATTTAATTTAATTTAATTTGATTAATAGGTAGCTAAAGATAAACAAACACAACTAAATTTTAATATTTTATGCAACCGATTAATTAATAAGATATAGTATTAATGATAATTTCGCTGTAAAGTATAATTTAGTTTAATTTAATATTAATAATTTACATATCGTTATGGTTATATTAGTTTATTTATAGCAAATAATAAAAATATTGTAAAATAAATTTAATTTACCTTAACTATAGTTTGAAATCCAAATACAATATTGTCAATAATTCACATTAAAAAAAAACTTACACAAAAATTAATTTTGCACGCTACGGAGCTGAAGCGATACTAATACAAAATTTTGCGTGTAAATTTACATCTAGAGAAATAATAAGTTGGCTTTTGTATAACAAAACTTCTGGCTGGACACTTTCGCTGCCCCTCCTTATCTACGGCCTCGATAAACCCCCTAACACACCTACAAGAATTTTTCAGGACCAAAGCAGACCTTTAACCTTCATACTCTTATTACTCTACAGCTCATAAGATGTGGCCCTCACTTTTTGTACTTTTACGCTGCTTATTTGTAACATACCTGACTAATTCTAAATTGAATTACGTTATTGCGAAAATTGTAATATCAAGGTTGGTACAAAACAATGCGTTTACATTTTGCACCGGAACGTGTCAATCCGAGCTTTAAAATTTCCACTTCGACCTTACATAATAAATAATTAAGTTAGAATTTCATACGGTAATATCGATAGTTTTTATACTGTTGGTAATTTAAGATGTTCTTTTACGCATTAAAACCGAAAGTTGTTATTTTTATAAAATGAAAGTTAGCTCATATCAGCTAATGACCGACTTACAGAGAAAATATGCATATAAGCCGGTGTATTACAACGCGTCGCGTGCGTGATATAATTTCATTATTTTAACAATTGGATGATCTTGGGCTTTGGGCTTTGCGTCAAATTCAATAAAAAAATACAATTATTCTTTTCTTAACTGACTGGTTTTCATATTTTATTCAAAATCTTCATCGGAGTCTAACACATCATAACATTGAAATTAAGAACCCCTATACGCAACCGCTCCCCTACAAAGCTCAACTCAACATTTAAAGTATGTTTTTAATGATTTAACGAGCAATTGCAGTACTAAATGCATTACAAATAAGTTCATAAATACCCTTTTACGGTATTTACATTTTTTATTAATTTTCTAATAGTAAAATCTACAATGTAATTTAGTACATATTATGTACATTGGCGCTTAAGGAGTGGTTATGTCGATCTAGCTTTAATTCACGAACGCGAGGGGGCTTACAAGCTATGGTGAATAAATTAATTAATTAATTCGTTGGTAGGCAACAAGCTTCACAAATAGTCTGGTTGCATTAATGGGTAATTCAATAGCAAACTTACAGGAATCTACTTTTAAAACCTACGTTTAAGCTGAAATATAAGCTCCGCCTTTTAAAAATTATATCAATCGTAAGGGTGGGAATTTTGCACTTTACTTTAATATCTAATTCTTATTGTTTCCATTAAATATATTATAAGATCGTTTAAATTGTTTTATAATAAAATGGAAGAAACCTTATTCGAACTATAAACTATATCTATAAGCATAGGAAATTCTAATAAACTTCAAAGATTAGTTTACGAGTTATAATAATTAGGAATTGGATTTACGTACTGATTATTTTTAATTTAAAATATGTATAAATGCATAATGTAAATTCGGTATAATATTATAATTTCGCATCTGTTGTAAAAAAATTTGCAATCGTATAAAACCATGCACAGTGCTTATCTGCGATTTAACCTTGCAAGATAACGAATGCAGAAAACTGAAGTATTCCAATTTGCTTTTGCAGTTATCCAACGATAATTTATTATAATATTATGTTGTATTGAAGATTACTATATTATTATGTTCAAAATGATGAATACACATATACAGTGGCCGTAAAAAGTATTCGTACACCCCTATCTTAACCATGTAAATAGTACATTTTGAAGCCATTCTTTCACACATAAAAGTCGCTTTTACAATAAAACTTTTTAGACATTTTTTGTTAAGAATTTCATTGTCTTCAATTTTGTATCTATACATTTTTCTATTTTGTCGCCCCGTTTCCGACTGACAACAGCTTAAACAAGACTCTGTAAAATACAAAAAATATTGTCACCTGTATCTCAAAAACGGTGCAATGAAATAGAAAAATGTATAAGTAATTTTTGTTACAAATTTTATTCCCTACATTTTTGTTTATATACATTTTTCTATTTTGTCACACCGTTTCCGAGATACAGATGATAATATTTTTTGTATTTTACGGAGTCTTGTTTAAGCTGTTGTCAGTCGGAAACGGGGCGACAAAATAGAAAAATGTATAGATACAAAATTGAAGACAATAAAATTCTTAACAAAAAATGTCTAAAAAGTTTTGTTGTAAAAGCGACTTTTATGTGTGAAAGAATGGCTTCAAAATGTACAATTTACATGGTTAAGATAGGGGTGTACGAATACTTTTTACGGCCACTGTATTTGATTTACAACACTATTATTATAATTTATGTTATAATAATCTTATAATACATATAGTATTTGAAAAAGTAAAAATTTAAATTTTAAGCTATGGTCTGTTTAAAGCCAAAAACAATACGATAGCATTGACGAGGTCACATTAGACCAGCGTTGTAAAAAATGCGATTAGGATTAAGCAATACGCAACACTGTACAATGTATACATAATCAAGATATACAGTGTTGACGTGTATTGTTTTTGGTTTAGGAAGACCGTACGACCATACCATAATAGTAATTAAAATAATTATACATTACACAGTGACGGCGCCAGAGGGGGGAACAGGGTGGACACATGCCCAATCCCTATTGACTGGAGTGCCCAACCAAGTGCCCACCCAAATTTTTTAGAATACCTATACGTTTTATATTTTCGCCTCAACCACGCTCAGATCAAATATTTTAATTTTACTATTTTTAAAAAATTCGGAATTGTTAATTAAAACATGTAAAAAAATCGGATGTGGCCATGCCAATAACTTTATCATACTTATTATTATGGTGCAAAATACAGTAGAACCCCTCTATAACGAGTCCGGTTATAACGAAGAATCGGCTATAACGAGTAAAAATTTAGTCCTTTGACTTTTGTTTACATGTTAAACTGACTGTTTATAGCAAAAATCTTGTTATAGAGAAGTTTTACTGTATAATAAAAAAATAAAATTTGAAAATTAAGAAAAAAGTTTTTTTTACATTTGAAAAAAGAATAATTACAAAAATTGGATATTTACACGGTTATTGATTAATACTTTTTTAATATTATTATTATAGAGAAGAATTTAATAAAAATCTAAAATTTGAGAAAAAGAAAAATATAATTTTTTTAATTTGCCAAATATTTTTTTTGCGTTTCCGTGTACCGATTTTAACCAAAATCTAATCAGTTCTAAGTCCCAATATATCAGTAATACTAAATACGAAATTTTGTTAAAAAATTCCTATTACGTTTTGAAGTAGAGGTTGAGGAAAATTTGATCACATACACACACACATACAGATTACAGACATTTTTTGGAAATGATGATTTTCCGCTTCTGGAACCCCAATATGCCTAAATTCATCAAAATCAATCTCAAATTTCTTTTTCTGCACGATAACAATACTTTTTCATATTTTGTATGATAAAGTAAAAAAAAAATTTTTAACGGCCGCCATTTCGTGAAAAAAAAATTGTTTTACTTTTCCACGGTTCATGCTATAACGGCATCGATAAAGAACATTCACACCAAATTTCAAATAAATCGGTACATTCGAACATTAGAACATCCTTTTTTTTGGACCTCCCACTTTGCCAGCTCATAACTTTGTGAATTTTGAGGGTTTTCTCGGTTAATTTTTATGCAATCTTAAAATATCCATAAATAAATGATAAAAAAATTGATAGTAAAAATATTTTTTGTTTCGTTTGTACAAAGCTTCAAAAACCGCCCGAAATTCATGCCTCTAAACTAGAATACCTACCCCTTTAAGCAGCCGTGGGGTCTAATCTGTCGGATTAAACATTTGTGGCCCCCTTGGTAGTTAAATTTTCGGGGTCCTCTAGAAAATTATTACTTGCGTAATTAGTTTTTAATTTTACTACTCAATAATTAAAATAAACAGTCTCAATAAAATATTTGAAAAAAAATTTTTTTTTTCGACAAAAAAAATCAACTTTAATTGTTTATAACTTTTTTGTTGTTAATCAATCGCTAAAATCGTATGTACTTCACTAGATAATCTAATGAAAAAGCTACAGTTAAAATTTCAAGTCAATCGGATGTAAACTTTTTCAGTTCTACTGCTCACCGATTGATTTTGATAGTGATTTTGCAGCATAAAAGTTGTTCGGTTAAAATTGATTTAAACGAATTTTGAGTTTAGATCAGTACTTGGGCGTTGTAGATTTTGATTCTATGATAGTTTTAGCATGATTTAAGCCAATACAAAAAAATTGGAAAAAAAATAAAAATTTGGTTGACATTACCCCTTAATTATTTTTATTTAGGACTAGTAAGATAAAAAAAATTACATGATATTTGCCGAGACCCATTTCACCCCCATGTGAGAGTGGGTGAGATTCGGCTTGACCCCCCCCCCCTAATATTTTTATATTTACTACTATGTACTTTAAAACACAGATTCTTGATAAACTTTAAAATGAAAATTTATAATTAAAATAAATATATTTTTCCGTTTTCACGAGGCTCCTAAAATTAACGAGGCCCCTAGGCAGCCGCCTTTTCTGCCTTAATATCTGTAATAGTGTAATCCGGCACTGGGTCTAATCATGTCTAATGCTGTACGTGTAACCATGTTTAACCATTTTCGAAAGAGAAAGAAGCTGATTGTTCAGAAGTGTATTGAAGGGTTTTACTCTTTTGTTAGTACAATAATTCAATACTGAAGAAAATAAAAATTTGAATATTTTTATAATAATATTATATTATTTATTTTGATTATAGAAAATTACATTCATTTATTACCTACACTTATATTGTATGCTATTTTAATCGAATTAAAATTATGCGAATTTATATTATTTAATAAAATATTTTTGTATTCATCTAAAAAGTAAACATAGGTATTAAAACATTGGTGGTAGATTTGAAACGAAACGCAAATCCCCACCAAAAAATATTTTTGTGTTGATAAGATAAGATAAGACGGGAGAACATTTAAAATATTTCTAGCATTGTCACTCAAAATATATATGAGTTACAAATTATCATTTCGATTTATTTGGGCGACTGTATAAAACAGGCAACTGTAAATTTGCTTTAAATTGAACACAACACGTACCCATCTTTGTGATAATGACTGAACTATAATGATTCATTTCATCTCAAATTATTCCCGCCTGATTTTAATTGAACAATTATATGCAATTTCATTTATAATGTGTTATAGATGAAATTAATTTTCAAAAAATGTCTTTATGAATTCTTTTAGACGTGTACATTATTTATATAAGTAAAATGTTATTAATTGATAATTACAAATATGGTATTTAAACACAATGAATTCTAAATTACACAGATTGCAAAAAAAAATATTTTACGACAGTCCTTAATTTATCGTTAATATAATTTCAAAATTTGAAGAAAATCCATTCAGCCGTTTTTTAATGCAAGGTGCTTTACTATTTTTTTTTGCACCTGGCCAATTTTTTTTTTTTTTTAATTGTTAATTCTTTGTTAGTAATTATTTAATCTATTTTAATTTTTGTTAAAAAAATTGCAAATAGGGTATTTAAACACAATTAATTCTAAATTAGACAAATTGCAAAAAAAAATTATTTTACAACAGTCGTTAATATATCGTTAATATAATTTCAAAATTTGAAGAAAATCTATTCAGCCGTTTTTGAATGCAAGCTGGTTATACAAGAGCGCATCGCAATATCCTAGCCTTAAGCTCTACTGGCTTGGAAACATCATTTTAATTATCACTTACCATATTAAAAGTTGCAACATTAGCAATTGAAACTTCGACTTCTGATGTTTTGAACTATAAAATTAAATAATTCAACCCAGTAATCCAATATTTAAAAAATACTATACTATAAGTAAATATAAATATATTACAAAAATGGTGAGGTTCCACATATAAATAAAATGTTTATTATGCAGAACAACAAAACATACAATGCATTTTGGCGGTAAAAATAAAAAAAAGACTAATTATTAAGCATTATGAGTATAATAATCTTAGTACGTTGACATTTTAATATTAACACACTATGTATTTTGTTAATTACCATTAACATTAACAAACAGAGGTATTTAAAACCATTAATCTTGCTACACATCTGGTTAATTTGACGTTTCCCAAAAATAAATAATAAGTATGTACTTTACCTAAGTATTTTATTTAAAAAAGTTTTCAAAAGCAAACCAAGAATTTAAAAATATACTTTTTGGAAATTACTTTTTCTCAGGTTGAAAGTAATAATCGGAGTCTAACTAAAAAGTTAATAAATTGACTAACAAAATCCAAATTCAAATCAAGTGACTCTGAAAAAACGTAAATTAACCATATCAATACTTTAGGAACATCAAAAAACTGCACATGTACACAGAAATAAATTTTTGGTGTTTTGAAGTAATTTTTACTATAATTGAAGTTCAAATCAGCCTCACACCAATTTTGAAGTAAATTTTACTAAATTTGATATAAAATTTACTATAATTGATGTAATATATATGTTACTGTAAAAGCCCGAAATCCGGTAAATCCTAGGATTTACGCGTCAAACCTAGGATTTACCAATTTGATGTGGTAAATGTCCGAAATAATAAATTATTAGTTCAATTTCGGACTTTTACCAAGCTACAACGGTAAATCTTAGGATTTACTGGTTCCTATTGGTAAATGTACGAATACCATGTTAATTGAATTTTTAATTGTGCTTTATTAAGTTCCTCTTTATATAAACGTCAAATTTAATTATACAGGGTGGTGCAAATCTGAATGATTTATTCCTCAATTTCAGTCTTCAGATCAATCAGGGTCTTTGGACGATGTTTGAACACTTCGGCCTTAAGGTAACCCCATCACAGATAATCAAAAGGTTTCGTAATCTTTAGGAATACCCGATACAGGGGCCTTTACAAAAAAATGGAGATCTTCAAAATGCCTTCCCACCCAGGCAAATCCAATACACAGCGAGAAACACCCAAAGCGAAGTAACCAAGGTGCAAAACTTGGTGAAAAGCAGATAAGAAAAGAAAGCCTCAACGTCGAAGAGACAGACAACAGGTTAAACAGGAAGAGCTGAGCCTACTCAAGATAATTTTGTAAATTTGCAAACCGACAAGCTCGCAAAGGATTGGAGGAGCAGGCAAATAAAATGAAAATGGTATCAAACAAAAAATTTCCTCCTGCAACACTCGGACAAACAGTTAAAGTGAAAATAACGGAGGTAGATCGATCTAAAACAGACCCAAGAACTCTCTTGGCTGCTATAATGGATATTCAAAACGATGAATTTTATCAGCTTGGAACAAGTGTAGGAACTCTTACACAATTATTTACTAGGAATCAATTTACCATTTGTAAAGAAAATTTTATTAACACCTTGGATGTTCCGGCCAATGAAATAAGTGTAAGAGGAGCAGTGCGACAATTGTCTTTATCTGAAGGACAGGGGTTCCAAAGATGCAACTGCACTAAGAAATGTTGGACCAAGAGATGTTTGTGTAGATCATCCGGTAAATTATGCAATTCTAAATGTCATGGAAGTTCATCATGTACCAACAAGTAAATTGAAATTATGTATACTTACGCAATATTTTAAAATGTTTTACTATATTGAATAAATAATTATAATATACAATATTTTTCTGTTTTTAAATAAACGTTTCAGTTGTGTTAATATAAAAATCTCTTTGTTTCAATCGTTTTATGTGTTCTTTTACAGCACAAATACTAAAGCAAAAACCTTTAAATGCAATTCAATTTGATGCTTTCTTTTAATTTTTATTTAAAAAATATTTAAAAAATACTATACTATAAGTAAATATAAATATATTACAAAAATGGTGAGGTTCCACATATAAATAAAATGTTTATTATGCAGAACAACAAAACATACAATGCATTTTGGCGGTAAAAATAAAAAAAAGACTAATTATTAAGCATTATGAGTATAATAATCTTAGTACGTTGACATTTTAATATTAACACACTATGTATTTTGTTAATTACCATTAACATTAACAAACAGAGGTATTTAAAACCATTAATCTTGCTACACATCTGGTTAATTTGACGTTTCCCAAAAATAAATAATAAGTATGTACTTTACCTAAGTATTTTATTTAAAAAAGTTTTCAAAAGCAAACCAAGAATTTAAAAATATACTTTTTGGAAATTACTTTTTCTCTACTAGGAATCAATTTACCATTTGTAAAGAAAATTTTATTAACACCTTGGATGTTCCGGCCAATGAAATAAGTGTAAGAGGAGCAGTGCGACAATTGTCTTTATCTGAAGGACAGGGGTTCCAAAGATGCAACTGCACTAAGAAATGTTGGACCAAGAGTTGTTTGTGTAGATCATCCGGTAAATTATGCAATTCTAAATGTCATGGAAGTTCATCATGTACCAACAAGTAAATTGAAATTATGTATACTTACGCAATATTTTAAAATGTTTTACTATATTGAATAAATAATTATAATATACAATATTTTTCTGTTTTTAAATAAACGTTTCAGTTGTGTTAATATAAAAATCTCTTTGTTTCAATCGTTTTATGTGTTCTTTTACAGCACAAATACTAAAGCAAAAACCTTTAAATGCAATTCAATTTGATGCTTTCTTTTAATTATTTATTTCACATTTTGTGTCATTAAACATAAAATTCGTACTTTTACCAACAGGAACCAGTATATCCTAAGATTTACAGTTGTAGCCTGGTAAAAGTCCGAAATTGAACTGATAATTCACTATTTCGGACATTTACCAACCTCAAATTGGTAAATCCTAGGTTTAACGCGTAAATCCTAGGATTTACCGGATTTCGGGCTTTTGCAGTAACATATACATTAAAATTATTGCGAGGATTGTTTTTTTCTCTGTGTACTATCCGGAACTGAAATGCACAAAGTTTTCACAAATAAAATACACTATAGGTTACTCGTAGTATAATTAGTTATTATTGAAAATAATTTATTATAAATTTCACTTTCGTTGTCTGATGAAAAGGTAAAGGTAAAATGAAAATGTAAAATAATGTAAAAAAAATGTAAAATGTAAAAAAAGGGTAAAAGGCACTCGAATGCCTTTTACTCATTTTCTAAAATACCAATATGGTTTGTATTAAGTTTCACTAGATAATGTTTTACCCCTATTACATATTATGTATACTCGTAGTATCTAATACATTTAAGAACGAAGTTAAGTTAAGTTTTATATAATTTGATGATTTAAATTTCCACACGTATACTAATTATATGTCATTGCAGTTCGAAATAAATTATGTATAGGTATTACATTTATGTTGTATGTATATAACACACTTTCAATAATTGCATAAAAAAGCATTAAAGTTAATACACATAACAATAACGGAGTTTTACCGCGCGCTAAATTCCATGTTGCAGAGAAACTCAATGCGGGAATAAATTATTTTTGTAAAAAAAACTTTGATAACTGTTCAGAAATTATTCACGTCAAAATTGTTTTAAATTTTGGATGTTATTATCATTCATCCACCTACTTGTTAATCAATTTCAGGAGCCGAAAAATATATCGCAATTTCAGTAGATCAATTTGCAAAAAATCGCAAACGTACCCTTCCAAAGAATTTTAAGTAGTTCTAAAACAATATTTCAGGTGGCTAAATAAAGCAATCAACTTGTTTTACTATATTTTTCATTTCTTGAGGTCTCATTTATCATTTGGACGATGAATTATCTGAGTAGATGGCGTAACTATGTATGTTACGATCAATGACGTAAATTGGGCATTGACACCAATGGCCGGACAATGACGTCAATGCCCATTTACGCAGGCCATTAACGTCACCAACGTCAACGCCCGTTAACGGTGGGCAATGATATAAATAGATTTATCTGATTGTAATATTTATGTGTCCAAAATGGATTGGACAATGAAGATATTATAGAATAGGAAAAGCAAAATGGCGATGCACTTCAACCCACTGCGCTTCAATTATTTGTCGTGCACGCGTTGTTCCGTGTAAATGGCAGCAACTCGGCTCTTTTCAAGGCCTCATAAGTGTACAGGGATTTTTATTTAATTTAGACATTTAAGGATAGATCCATGATTCGTCGTGGTTGCGTCAGCCAAAACAGCTCCGTGAACAAATTAATTTAATGTAATTAATTCATTTTGCGATGGATTTACGATGATTTGACGTAGTTGCGCCAGCCAAAACTGATTCTACGCAGCCCTTTGCTACGCTCCGGGACGTTTTGGCTTGTGCTTACTCGCACTACTTACTCAGTAGTTTTATCATTGCCCATCTTGTATTGAAAATTAACGTCATTGCCCGGAAAAAACGCATGGTCATTGACGTTAATGGCCGAATTGTCCTCAGTGACCGTAACATATGCTTTATGGTACGATAAGGTACGATTAAGTTTCATTGGTTGCCACAAACCGAGGCGACATCTGTACAAGGCGCGAGTTTTTAAATTTTTTATGCAGATTATTAAAGATCCTTAGTTTTGCTATGATCTTATATTTAAAAAAAATTTTTTTGTTTAGTTTTGTTTTGATTTTATCAATATTCATTTGGTTTTGAGATTATCTCATTTTAATTTTGAATATATCGAAGGTAAAAGTCTGATATTTTTGTAATATCGTTTGTTACGGTTTGTTGTGCATACGTGAAGTGTTTTCTAACAATAATGATTGCACGAGAACTGATTTTTGTCGCTAATTGATTGATTTCTACTAGAAACAACTTTATGGTTTTTTATATCCTTTTTAGGATATATCCTTACTTATTTTTACTTTTTATTTTTATACTTACTCTTTATTCGTTTAATGTTGATGTTGAAATAATCTAGTGTTTTCACATATCGTCGGCTTAGTTAGAAAACCTCGTAAGTCCATAAAATGTCGAAAATGACATTTTGGCGCTAAAATATTTTAAAAAATGAGCTCTATCGACCTAGAAAATCTCATAAATGTAAAAAAATTACAAACCGATGTTTTAAGCTATTACAAGATTTCTTTTACCTTTAACCACTGTTTGTTTTAAAACGTTTTATGTTTCCCCTGTAAAATTGTGCAATCTGGACTTAAGTGGGTTTCTAACTAAGCCGACGATATGTATATTTAAAATGGACTCTAGGATGCCATATTACCCACACATTATCTCAGATTGTAATATTTATGTCTTTTTTAAAACTAAATATTTGAATTAAATCTTTCATAGATAAATAATGTGGATTAGAAAACCAAACTGGGTGCGAAATGACCACCTTTTTCTAATCTAAAAGTCTAATCGTTATACTTAACACAAGAACAATGTCAGGAATCTCTAAGGAAGAAACCCAGCTCAAAAGGTCTGTACATCTGAATGAAGGCTATAACGGACAGTTCAACGCTACTCCAACTGGACAGCAAGACAATATTTATAAAAGTCAATTCCTTCATTCAAAAATATAAATATCCCAAAATAATATTAAAATATAACCTGTTGCACCTTCTCATTACAAGATTCAACAGCCCACTTACATGAATGGAATCTTACTTTCCTATCCTCCTGATTTATAACAAGGCTCGAATATGATTACTAAAACCATCAAAGCAAATCAAAACATACAAAGTTCATAACTCAATAATTCAGTCATCAATCTGTAATATTGCAGATTGCATTGATAACCAAAACCCATTCTTTCAAATCACATTAGAATTTCTCCAAACAAAATTTTCTGAAGTGGCACAGCCGCACTAGGCAATTCCAATCCAAGCACTTCTTCAAGCACCACGAACCATTACACATCATTCAGAACCATTTCGGGTAGCCAACCCTAGCAGATATCCTCACATAGCACCGGATAGTCGGCAATGACCCGTGTATCCCATTTATGCTGACAACCACCCACAGTGCGATGGCGGAAAACCAAATACAAAAGCAATTTATCTAATCACAACATCAATTAATTATCAAGTGTACTAAAACTAAAACGCACAAAAATCAATTGCGTTTAACCATATACCTGTTCTATCACAACAGGTGTTTTCAAAAGATCCACCTGATAACTGATAATTAGAGAAAAGACGTGGTCGCTTCATATAGCTTTCTAAAACTTGGTAAAATTGCAAGCAGCAAAGCAAATAAAAATCTTATCAGGGCATTAAATATTTACCGAAATAAATACCACACGACACCAACAAAACTTTAAATTTATTTATAGCCGCCTCAAAATCACAAAATTACATTATCAAAACTACAAGAAACAAATGTCACTAGGCGGACGCTATGCACAGTGTGCTAGACACAAACTTTACCCTAACAAACTCGGACAATATTTTGTTACAATTTTCAATTAGTTTTTATTACCTTCCAACGGATGGTATTTTTGGTTAGCAGATATGATTTCATACTTTCTTCAAAGTTAGACTGTTTTTCCAGCCCTCTTGGTATCTTTGATATATTTGATAGCCTGAAAATTTTTCTTATGGAAGACCATCGGTTCATTGTGAGCGTTTTTAGTTTGAGTCAATATCTCCAGATATTGGTATTTTTTGGTTGCCACAATCTGTCGTGCCAGCTGTGTTATTATGATGCATTTGAATTTGTCCCTTAGTTTTTGGATAATCAGAAGATGACGTACCATTTGGTTTATGGTAGCAGTAGCTGAGCGGTTTTTTATGGTATGGTTTCGTTCTAGAAACTGTGATACAAGTCGGGACGCTAGAACCCTGTGATGTCAGACGGAGAACGTAGCAGTTGCTTGATGGATCTCATATTTTTTTGTTCTTTATGCAAAGACTTGATGCCGTAATTGCTTCTGTTTTCCATGTGGGGATCATTCCGAAGATCATTTATATGACTCATGTTATGTGTGTTTTTTAATGGGTTACTTTTGCTCTTCTTTTGCTGTAATTTACAATCTAACGAGACTATAGACTTTATACGGCAGTATTGGGTAACTATTTTTGATTAATAATTGTTATTGTGTCTTGAATTTGATTTTTTAAGCAATGACAATTTAGGATGAGTTTAACATGTTAATGATCAAAAATATTCAAAAAAGTTCTGCAAAAAATTAAATTATTATTTGTGAATTTTGGTTTTGTTTCTTTGAAACTCTCGACTTTGTCTCGTTTAAATATCTGGTATTTAATACCGCCTAAAATATAAATATTAAAGTTTGGTAATCGCCGAATTTGGATTTCAGCATACACAATATTCCTGTCGGCTAATAAGAAAAGAAATGATATACTCGCATGCACAACAATTTGAAGAATAACATAAACTTATAATTAATTTCATTTTTGTAACTTTCTGGTAATAAATTATCTGCGTAAAATGCACTAATTGTTCCGTCTATTGTTTGCAACAATTTGAACTCTTCTGAACATTCATATAATAAATAGGAAAGCCAGTAGTGCTGTGATTTATGACAGTATCGTTCATTTCGTCGTTTCTTTCCACATTATTAGGTTAAATAAGAAATCACAATTTTCATAAATTGAACATTTCTTCATGGATGAACGTTTCAGGCTAAATAGTTCAGTAATTATTATAACTTTTGAAATATTTATCTGTCCGAATAATCACATAAACAGTATACCTATACTGCTAATAATTACATAAACAATTAAAATATATCTTCTGAAATGAAGTGTGAACTATTTCTATATTATTTTAATTTAAATTTGTTCATGCTAATGAATATTTAATTTATTGATATTCGATCAATATTAATTAAAGAATTAGTAATATATAACCTCGTAATGAATACAATTAGTTTTCCTATATCTCTTTGTTTTACAATACATTCTGATTATACAATATAATAAATAAATTTCTTTTTCTAAATTTTAATATGATGAATAATTTAAATAATATAGGTACGAATGATAAAAAAGAGTAGTTAAAATTAGAGCTTACTTAAAAACCACTGTACTTTTTGAAATTTATCAAATGAATTTTCTCACAGCGCAGCAGTAAATTTACAAGTTTTTCTTGGTCGTCGTTTTTCTCCTGGTTATTAATTTGAAAAGTGAATTTTTTTTCTAACTTCGAAAAATTTTGGGATTTTATACTTTCTTCGGTTTTATTTTAGTTCATATTAGAAAAAAAACTTATTAAAATTAAAAAAAAAATTGGTTCGACTGTTTCAGATGAATCCCACGACCTCCATCACCGGCACCGATTTACTAGTGCAGACTCCAGGCGCACCAGAAAAATCCTTACAACTTTGAAAAATTTCAATATTTTTTAATAATAAAAAATTTTTTTAAAGCTTAAATATAATATACTATCGTCTGAAAATTTCGTTTGCCCCAATCATTTCCTTCCCTTTAAAAAAAATTGCTGAAAAAACGCTTTTGTTTCGGCTTCTAAAGCAGACTACTGCCTTAATTTTTGTGTGTATACATTTTTCTATTTCATCGCACCGTTTCCGAGTTACAGTGATTTAAAAGAAACTCTGTAAATTGCAAAAATTATTGTCATCTGTATCTCAGAAACTCGAAAGGTATAAAAATGGCAATTTTTGCATTTGCACTGATGCAAATTTTACAGTCTTTGCAATCTTTGCAGTCAGTTTTATTCTAACCCACGATGATTTATACACTTCGGCTTAGGCATTTTAAGTATAAAAGTAACACATTTTCTTTTATGTTGCACCGATTTTGAGATACAGGTGACCATATTTTTTGTATTTTACAGGGTCTTGTTTAAGTCGCTGTCAATCAAAAACGGGGCGACAAAATAAAAAAATGTATAGGTATAGAATTGAAGACAATAAAATTTTTAACAAAAATTATTTAAAAAGTTTTGCTCTAAAAGCAATTTTTTATGTCAAGAAACGGTTTCAAAATGTACAATTTACATTGTTAACATAGAAGTGTCCGGATATTTTTGTTACTCACTGTACCTTTATTTTTTTCATTTTCAATGTAATTATAAAAATATTGTAAAACCGCAAAAAGACTAAACCTCGATAGCAAAAATATTGAAAAATTTTTAGTTTATTACAGCTACTTTAATATTTTAAATCAAGATAATATACTGCAGTGTCTAGAATGCAAGTAATCGAGTCTACACTGAAAAAATTGGTTCATCATATTGATGAAAAAAAGAAAAAAAAATACTATGAATATTTCATCAATATGATGAATTTTGTTCGTTGGCTGAAAAATGTTGAATTTTTGATGTACCTTTTTTTCAGTGTAAAATACAAATTCAAAAAAACTTAACATTTAAATTTATAAAAAAATTAATCTTAAAAGAAATAACTGGTTAAAATAAACAATTGAAAGTTAAAGAACTTCCGGTGTTGTAATGTAATTGAGAAAAAGTGCATGTACAGGCGAATGAAATAAAAATAACGAATCGCATTATCATTAACAAGCATTGATTTGAAAAATTAAATCTAAAAAAAAATGAAATTGCTAGACAACAGAATAATAACAAATAATAAAATCAGTTTACGACAGAACCTCAAAGAGGAAGGTTGTTGCGTGTGGTTCTCAGAAAAAGTGCACAAAGTGAAAATAAAAACAAATATTTAGAAACGAAAATAACGAATTAATTCAATTTGGAACGAAAACGAGGTGTGATTTTTGGACAAAACATTTAAAAAAAATTAGTTGGCTTAGACACACTACAAACAGTGAAAACTAATTACATGTAGTGTGTATCAAGGGAAGCCCACAGATCTATTTTGGATTTTTTAGATCACAGCAGTATATTCGGCGCGACCAAGATTTGAACCGCGATTACTCGCTTCACAGTTGGTCAATGTAGGGTCTACGCTATACTGCTGGTTATTTAGAAGAAGTGGAAAGAAATTAATCTGGGATTAGCTGTTAGGGGTTCCATTTAACGCAAAAGAGGAGAGTAGAAGATTCGCATTTAAAGCGGACCATCTGGGTCGAATAAAGAAAAAAAAAGAAAGACAGGTTTGCATAATCACCATTATAAGTGTTAAACGTGTTTCTTGCGGCGGATAAACGGATAGTTAAATATAAAGCGCAATTGGGAAAAATGAAAGATTCTGATCATTAAAAATTTGTAATTCAATTTTTATTTAATTTCACAATAAAACGTGACATTAATTAATTAAATTAATCGCATAAAAAACTTATTGTATACTACAGGCACTGATACGTATATATGGATGATAAACACTCTTTTTGTAATCGCGATTTATTTAGTAGTTTTTCTGAAAAAAAAATCGCCAAAAAAGTCTACTTTTTACTGCATCTAGGGTGGCGTAATCCCTTAATTTTTTAGAAGCAAATAAAATAATATACTATAACTCGGGCAAACTGCTTATTAATTTCGAGATGTATCCATCTGGCGATTAATAAGCAATTTTAAACACTAGTTTTAAATATTATATTATTATACTACATATTATTATTAGATTATTACACTATTAAGATAATTCACCGATGACAGTTAATAATCGGGCAATTCGCAGTTTTGCGCTATTTTCGCAATAGCAAATTAATAGCAAATATTTAATAATTTTAATAAGCTTGTTTTTTTTTAATATTTTTATCGAGTAGATATTTCATGGCGGGAAATGATTACTTAACGACCGGTAAGTCGGAAAATAAAACAAAACACCTTTCTGTCGATTGAAAAGTGAAAAAAAATTATAAACTCTTTCCCAACTTATTAAAATTCAGACATTAGTCGACAATAAATTTGTAAAGGTATGATGACAGTGTTGAGTCTTGGAATGTCCGGTGTTGGGGGGAGGGGTATGTAAAAACCAATTTTCAGTTTTTTATTTAAATTAAAATTTGGAAAAATTTGTATAAAAAGGTATATTATTTATTTTGAGCATCAAATGCACTAAATCCTGATAAAATTTGTCAAAGCAGAACAATTACTTTTATGAATTAATTAAAACTCAATTATTTGAAATTTGCCACGTAACCGCAAATACTCGGACCAGTAAAATAAAGATACGTTTTTTAAAAGATTTAAAGCAAATTCTTTTACATTTATACCGAGTGACCGACCTTACACCTGATCATAGAGAAATATGAGAAATTGAGTTTTTTTTAAATTCCTGCTAATAAGTATATCAAATTAAAGATATTTTTATTTGCGTCTGAAGATACCCAACAGTTTATGTTTTATTCTTTAATTTATTGTTTTGCATTGTTTAGGACTATAATGCAAACAAGTCTACTAAAATAATTTAAAAGTAAGTACTACTTTTCCATTTTATTATCGAGTTTTTAACAATAATTAAGGAACAAAAAAGGAAAAAACAAAAAAACAAAAATCTTTATGACGTAGAAAAAAATCTCTTTTGATTGATACCTTTTTTATTTTTATTATTTATGATCCAATTTCCTATGTTTTTTCCCTAGGATCGGGTGTGAGTCGGTCACCCGGTGGGTAAAAATTAATTTGGATAATTTTAGTACAACTCACCCTACTAACATTTAATAATCGAAAATTTTTATGCATATATTCAAAAACATCAAAAACATATACCGGGTGCCGAATGAGTTAGCCGAACATTGGAAATTAACATGTAAAAACTTATTTATGCAAATTCCTGCTTCCCTAATTATTTTAGAGAAAAAATGAAAAACATAAAAATCATGCAGAAACATAAACTAGAATGATAAGAGCATCTTTTACTTAAAAAGTTCCAAAAATGCTTTTGAAATTGTTAAAATTTTTATTTATCGGTCTTGCCATGGAATAAATTCAATTTGATTTCTATTTTCAAAAATAATTACCTTGGAAACTTTCATGACCAGTCTGATAAATGAAACTTTTAACAATTTTGAAAACATTTTTTGACTGAAACCTAATGTCCTTATCATTCGTAGTTTGTATTTCTGCATTATTTTTGGGTCTTTCATTTTTCCTTTAAAATAATTAGGGAAGCAGGAAATTCCATAAATAAGTTTTTACATCTTAATTTCCTATGTTCGGCTAACTCATTCAGCACCCTGTATAGTAGGTATACATATCTGAGTATTTGCAACGTTAGAATTTCAAAAACTTTTACTTCCTTTAACATTGAAAATATATCAGCAGTATTTTGCAATACGAAAAATTAAATTATTATTGTTCTAGTTAATAATTAACATAACTTTCATTAAGTAGGTATAGTACCTCTTATTGTTAGTAGGTTATTAAATACAAATACCAAGATTAAGTTAATCAAGACCTTTAATTTTATTTTAAACATTTCGATTAACATTATAAAATAATTATACTTGTTGGCGCAGTCGGAAAATTATCGATACCTAAAAAAAGATTCCCATACACGTGGGTTGTTACACGACAGCAACAAAGACAAGTTGAAAGTGAATTGTCATGCTCTAGATATGTGCATATAGTATGTAGATACGATCAAACAATCGGTAAATAGTGTAAAATATGTCTTGCTTTATTGTTCCATTTTGTCAAGAAAGGTAGCCGAGTTATTTTTGAATTTGAATATTATGTTACCTGAACATACGTTCAATACAACCAAGTATCATATCTATTGCAGTTCCTAATGTAATATAATGCTAATACTCCTTTCTATTAATTTAAAACTGTTAAGGAGTGGTTATGTCGATCTAGCTTTAATTCACGAACGCGAGGGGGCTTACAAGCTATGGTGAATAAATTAATTAATTAATTCGTTGGTAGGCAACAAGCTTCACAAATAGTCTGGTTGCATTAATGGGTAATTCAATAGCAAACTTACAGGAATCTACTTTTAAAACCTACGTTTAAGCTGAAATATAAGCTCCGCCTTTTAAAAATTATATCAATCGTAAGGGTGGGAATTTTGCACTTTACTTTAATATCTAATTCTTATTGTTTCCATTAAATATATTATAAGATCGTTTAAATTGTTTTATAATAAAATGGAAGAAACCTTATTCGAACTATAAACTATATCTATAAGCATAGGAAATTCGAATAAACTTCAAAGATTAGTTTACGAGTTATAATAATTAGGAATTGGATTTACGTACTGATTATTTTTAATTTAAAATATGTATAAATGCATAATATAAATTCGGTATAATATTATAATTTCGCATCTGTTGTAAAAAAATTTGCAATCGTATAAAACCATGCACAGTGCATATCTGCGATTTAACCTTGCAAGATAACGAATGCAGAAAACTGAAGTATTCCAATTTGCTTTTGCAGTTATCCAACGATAATTTATTATAATATTATGTTGTATTGAAGATTACTATATTATTATGTTTAAAATGATGAATACACATATACAGTGGCCGTAAAAAGTATTCGTACACCCCTATCTTAACCATGTAAATAGTACATTTTGAAGCCATTCTTTCACACATAAAAGTCGCTTTTACAATAAAACTTTTTAGACATTTTTTGTTAAGAATTTCATTGTCTTCAATTTTGTATCTATACATTTTACTATTTTGTCGCCCCGTTTCCGACTGACAACAGCTTAAACAAGACTCTGTAAAATACAAAAAATATTGTCACCTGTATCTCAAAAACGGTGCAACGAAATAGAAAAATGTATAAGTAATTTTTGTTGCAAATTTTATTCCCTACATTTTTGTTTATATACATTTTTCTATTTTTCACACCGTTTCCGAGATACAGATGATAATATTTTTTGTATTTTACGGAGTCTTGTTTAAGCTGTTGTCAGTCGGAAACGGGGCGACAAAATAGAAAAATGTATAGATACAAAATTGAAGACAATAAAATTCCTAACAAAAAATGTCTAAAAAGTTTTGTTGTAAAAGCGACTTTTATGTGTGAAAGAATGGCTTCAAAATGTACAATTTACATGGTTAAGATAGGGGTGTACGAATACTTTTTACGGCCACTGTATTTGATTTACAACACTATTATTATAATTTATGTTATAATAATCTTATAATACATATAGTATTTGAAAAAGTAAAAATTTAAATTTTAAGCTATGGTCTGTTTAAAGCCAAAAACAATACGATAGCATTGACGAGGTCACATTAGACCAGCGTTGTAAAAAATGCGATTAGGATTAAGCAATACGCAACACTGTACAATGTATACATAATCAAGATATACAGTGTTGACGTGTATTGTTTTTGGTTTAGGAAGACCGTACGACCATACCATAATAGTAATTAAAATAATTATACATTACACAGTGACGGCGCCAGAGGGGGGAACAGGGTGGACACATGCCCAATCCCTATTGACTGGAGTGCCCACCCAAATTTTTTAGAATACCTATACGTTTTATATTTTCGCCTCAACCACGCTCAGATCAAATATTTTAATTTTACTATTTTTAAAAAATTCGGAATTGTTAATTAAAACATGTAAAAAAATCGGATGTGGCCATGCCCATAACTTTATCATACTTATTATTATGGTGCAAAATACAGTAGAACCCCTCTATAACGAGTCCGGTTATAACGAAGAATCGGCTATAACGAGTAAAAATTTAGTCCTTTGACTTTTGTTTACATGTTAAACTGACTGTTTATAGCAAAAATCTTGTTATAGAGAAGTTTTACTGTATAATAAAAAAATAAAATTTGAAAATTAAGAAAAAAGTTTTTTTTACATTTGAAAAAAGAATAATTACAAAAATTGGATATTTACACGATTATTGATTAATACTTTTTTAATATTATTATTATAGAGAAGAATTTAATAAAAATCTAAAATTTGAGAAAAAGAAAAATATAATTTTTTTAATTTGCCAAATATTTTTTTTGCGTTTCCGTGTACCGATTTTAACCAAAATCTAATCAGTTCTAAGTCCCAATATATCAGTAATACTAAATACGAAATTTTGTTAAAAAATTCCTATTACGTTTTGAAGTAGAGGTTGAGGTAAATTTGACCACATACACACACACATACAGATTACAGACATTTTTTGGAAATGATGATTTTCCGCTTCTAGAACCCCAATATGCCTAAATTCATCAAAATCAATCTCAAATTTCTTTTTCTGCACGATAACAATACTTTTTCATATTTTGTATGATAAAGTAAAAAAAAAAATTTTTAACGGCCGCCATTTCGTGAAAAAAAATTGTTTTACTTTTCCACGGTTCATGCTATAACGGCATCGATAAAGAACATTCACACCAAATTTCAAATAAATCGGTACATTAGAACATCCCTTTTTTTGGACCTCCCACTTTGCCAGCTCATAACTTTGTGAATTTTGAGGGTTTTCTCGGTTAATTTTTATGCAATCTTAAAATAAATGATAAAAAAATTGATAGTAAAAATATTTTTTGTTTCGTTTGTACAAAGCTTCAAAAACCGCCCGAAATTCATGCCTCTAAACTAGAATACCTACCCCTTTAAGCAGCCGTGGGGTCTAATCTGTCGGATTAAACATTTGTGGCCCCCTAGGTAGTTAAATTTTCGGGGTCCTCTAGAAAATTATTACTTGCGTAATTAGTTTTTAATTTTACTACTCAATAATTAAAATAAACAGTCTCAATAAAATATTTGAAAAAAAAATTTTTTTTTCGACAAAAAAAATCAACTTTAATTGTTTATAACTTTTTTGTTGTTAATCAATCGCTAAAATCGTATGTACTTCACTAGATAATCTAATGAAAAAGCTACAGTTAAAATTTCAAGTCAATCGGATGTAAACTTTTTCAGTTCTACTGCTCACCGATTGATTTTGATAGTGATTTTGCAGCATAAAAGTTGTTCGGTTAAAATTGATTTAAACGAATTTTGAGTTTAGATCAGTACTTGGGCGTTGTAGATTTTGATTTTATGATAGTTTTAGCATGATTTAAGCCAATACAAAAAAATTGGAAAAAAAAATAAAAATTTGGTGGACATTACCCCTTAATTATTTTTATTTAGGACTAGTAAGATAAAAAAAATTACATGATATTTGCCGAGACCCATTTCACCCCCATGTGAGAGTGGGTGAGATTCGGCTTGACCCCCCCCCCTAATATTTTTATATTTACTACTATGTACTTTAAAACACAGATTCTTGATAAACTTTAAAATGAAAATTTATAATTAAAATAAATATATTTTTCCGTTTTCACGAGGCTCCTAAAATTAACGAGGCCCCTAGGCAGCCGCCTTTTCTGCCTTAATATCTGTAATAGTGTAATCCGGCACTGGGTCTAATCATGTCTAATGCTGTACGTGTAACCATGTTTAACCATTTTCGAAAGAGAAAGAAGCTGATTGTTCAGAAGTGTATTGAAGGGTTTTACTCTTTTGTTAGTACAATAATTCAATACTGAAGAAAATAAAAATTTGAATATTTTTATAATAATATTATATTATTTATTTTGATTATAGAAAATTACATTCATTTATTACCTACACTTATATTGTATGCTATTTTAATCGAATTAAAATTATGCGAATTTATATTATTTAATAAAATATTTTTGTATTCATCTAAAAAGTAAACGTAGGTATTAAAACATTGGTGGTAGATTTGAAACGAAACGCAAATCCCCACCAAAAAATATTTTTGTGTTGATAAGATAAGATAAGACGGGAGAACATTTAAAATATTTCTAGCATTGTCACTCAAAATATATATGAGTTACAAATTATCATTTCGATTTATTTGGGCGACTGTATAAAACAGGCAACTGTAAATTTGCTTTAAATTGAACACAACACGTACCCATCTTTGTGATAATGACTGAACTATAATGATTCATTTCATCTCAAATTATTCCCGCCTGATTTTAATTGAACAATTATATGCAATTTCATTTATAATGTGTTATAGATGAAATAAATTTTCAAAAAATGTCTTTATGAATTCTTTTAGACGTGTACATTATTTATATAAGTAAAATGTTATTAATTGATAATTACAAATATGGTATTTAAACACAATGAATTCTAAATTACACAGATTGCAAAAAAAAAATATTTTACGACAGTCCTTAATTTATCGTTAATATAATTTCAAAATTTGAAGAAAATCCATTCAGCCGTTTTTTAATGCAAGGTGCTTTACTATTTTTTTTTGCACCTGGCCAATTTTTTTTTTTTTTTAATTGATAATTCTTTGTTAGTAATTATTTAATCTATTTTAATTTTTGTTAAAAAAATTGCAAATGGGGTATTTAAACACAATTAATTCTAAATTAGACAAATTGCAAAAAAAAATTATTTTACAACAGTCCTTAATTTATCGTTAATATAATTTCAAAATTTGAAGAAAATCTATTCAGCCGTTTTTGAATGCAAGCTGGTTATACAAGAGCGCACACAATTAGAAGTGACTTGGTGAAGCCATATCTTCAGTTACGAGTTGAAAGTGTAATGGAATCCGGTAATAGCAAAAAAAATTCAAACTTTTAATACTAAAATGTTAAAGAGGCCTACCTGAAGGACAGGTGGGCTTATTTTTAAGAGTAAGGTTTAAATTTAAAAGCAGGTTTGTTTTAATTAAATTTAACTTGTTTGTATCATTAGAATCCTTGATATAAAGATCTAATATGCAAATTTCAACTTCACAACTTGGATAGCAAATAAGTAAAGCCCGGATTTCTAGGCATTTGCCTTTTTTGATTCCGTATAGGCTTTAAAATTCTTTTTGCAGCAAAATGTATTTTGCGACTTTGAGATCATTTTAAACCGCTCTTTAAAATGCCTAAAATGCCTATTTTCTACATTTAGTGCCTTTTTTCGTAAATTTCGCCTAAATGGCTTTTCTCAATTGATTTTATCCTATAAACTTGCCTAAATGAACATTTATTTTAATTATTTTTTAATTTTAACCATGGAATATAATTCAGAAACGGAAATATATTTTGTATTTTACAGAGTCTTGCTTAAGTCGCTGTCAGTTAAGAACGGGGCGACAAAATAAAAAAATGTATATGTACAAAATTGAAGATAATGAAATTTTTAACAAAAAATGTCCAAAAAGTTTTGCTGTAAAGGCAATTTTTATAGGTCAAAATACGGTTTCAAAATGTGCAATTTACATTGTTAACATAGGAGTATCCGGATATGTTCGTTACATACTGTATTCCATTGACTCTAAAGCTTGTGCGACGAGATGGGGCACATGGATCGGGGCTGCAGTGTTTTACCATAAAAATTTTAAAAATGTAAGAAAAGTCATTGGTAGTTTTATTGATTTTAATACTGCAGACTGCATAGAGAAAGCACAAGAGGCGTTTAAGGCTTCTAATCTTGAGAAAAATTTAGTAAAGATTATCTTCCTAAGAGCTAAGAAACTAAGAGAGACGCATTGCATACCAATATTAGCAAATTTGAAAATTTGCAACAACAATTGAAAGAAGCTCCGGGTTAGATTGTAAAACTTATTTCTGCACGATTGGATGCTCTTATGGTGAAAAACCTGGGCTACTCGGATTTAATTAGCAAAGTATTATCTGGAGATTCAAATAGCCTCACATAGAAAAAATTGGAAGCTTAGAAGGCTCCAGATTTTAAATATGCTCCTGTTACTTCTTGTGACGTAGAGCGGTCATTTTCTGCGCACAAACAAATTTTAACTGACAACAAGAAGTTTTACTCCAGAATATTTGGAAAATGCTTTAATTTGTTATGTAAATGTTGAAAGTTAATATTATTGTTAAATTAAAAGTTAAATTGAATAAATTAAATTTTTTGTACAAATTTCATATTTATTTTATATTCTTTATTTTAATAATCTAATTTTTTATTTTGAACTGCCTATTAGTGCCTATAATCTAATTTTTTGATGCCTACTTGCCTGCCTATTTTGAAAGTTTTCAGTGCCTAAAAATCCGGGCCTTACAAATAAGTTACACGAATTTATTTATCTTACAGGAGTAAGATTTAGGAGTGAAAGTTCACGAAGCACGGTCGGTGGTTCAAAGTGGACTTTTAAAAGACTGTGCGAAAGTGTGTTTATTTTATCCTTCTAAAGCTATGCAACTGATTGCAGCAAATAATTGGCACATTTTCCACAGTCGTGCTGGAAGGAAATTCCTGCAGAATAGATGGACATATCGTTCCCGGACATTTCGCACTCAAACAGTTTCCTTACCAACATTCTTCTAAATCTCTTTTGAATTATTACTAAAATTATATGTTAGGTGCTGAAATATTTAAGTCATTTACATAATTTTCGTATTACTTTTTTAACTTTTTTAACGGAATTAATTTTCCTTTTGTCCTTGGTCATTGTTTTTTTAATAGAAACTGGTAGCAAATTATACAGGAGCAAAATAATATCCTAGAACTAAAAATTGTTTGTATATTTATTATGCAAAAGTAGAAAGACACAACTAAAAAAAGCAATCTTGTAGACTTTAATAGTCGTAAATAAATAAATAAAGTAAAATAAATTTTTAACGTTTAACTTAAAGTGTTTTAAAAAACACTTTTATCTAAATTGCACAGTATTTTGCATAATGTCAAACAGATTATAAACTAGTCATAAATGCTTTCGTTATGGTATGACATCGCCTGATTAATTAAGAATTAATTGATTAAAACGAAAATTTTTACATACATTTAATTACACTTTTAATTAGAATCATTTGAAAAATACAAACTTAAATTTTATACCTTTCTACCTGAAAACTGTCTGTATCAATCTATTCAAATTCTAAATGGCAAGTTCTATATATACATAATAAAAAAAATTTAATAAAGTGAATGTACCGATATTATGTAAAAATACTAATTATTGTAGTAACCTTTATTTTATTCAAAAGCTATAGAAAATTATATGAATGCTTAATGTATCGCGACTGCGACTGTATTAGCACCAGTAGTAGCACCTCAATCCTACACTATATACCACCAAGTCTCTGATTCACGTGGTTTTCTTTAAATTTCACCAAGTAAAATTACTGAAAGAAAAAAAAAGAAACTGACTTGCTGTAATATTCCACCAAAAGATATTACATTTACATACACATATTTATTTCATAGTTTTTATTTTATTTATATAAATTTATCAAATTAAATTGATAAAAAATATAAAATTTCATATAGGTATACTATTTTCTATAAAATATAACCATAAAGATATTCCCAGCCCAATTTCACCAATTCGGTCAAGTTGACTCCAGTTTATAATAGATTTCCTATTCAGTGGGATATTTAATAAACTTTCATACAACTTATTACGAGTATAATTCTATCCATAGATTCTTAACTCTTCACTACTATGAATTTTGCCTTTCCTGAAAAATAAAGTTTTTTTTGTGTAAAAGGCTCTAAGTGATGTTACAACTAGCAGGATAGTAGCGGTAAACGATGACGGAGCTGTTCCCTGTGAGTAAAATAACCCTCCCGAAACATAAACATAAATGAATTTGTAAAAATTTGAAAAATGAAACAAGCATCTTTTTTTACCAAATGTTAATTCATTTTGCAACATAGTCCTCTTTTAGGTCGATATACTTAATTCAACGTTTTTCCAGTTTTCCGATGCTTTCCAAAAAATATTATTTCTCCATCCCTTCGTAATAGGCGTTTTCTCAATTTTCTCAAAAACGGTTGCTCAGAGCACTTTAAAACACAGGTATTTGCTTAATTTTAGTACTCTTTTCGATCAACAGACCGACGCTCCGCATTATCCGAAGCAACGCACTTATCTAAACACTCCGCATTAATCGAGGTTGGATGATACGAAAAAATTGGATGAAACGGATAAGCGAGCAAAAATTAATAGTTGGTTTTCAACTATCAATGAAATTTTTTATTTCTTCCGTGTTATCCGAGTTTTCGTTTATCCAAGGTAACTCCTCCCCCACATTATCTCGGATAAACGAGGTTTTACTGTAGTTAGTATTTTGAAGTTCGTTTAAAACTTGCATTAATGCTAAGACTTGAAGACATCCAAGGCAAATTAAAAGGTAAGTGAACTTACAAGAATTAAGGAAATACCTTTCACTAGAACACAATCAAGGTTTTAGTCTTTTAGTCTATTTAGAACATCTGTTTTAGAAGTTATCCATCAACTATTTAGAAGCATGTAAGTCCGAGCTCGGTGCATTATAATCACTATGATCGTCGTTCTTTTTAAAGAAACTGGGTCATTTTGTTTTTTGTTAGTACTTTGCTATGCATATTAACTGCATGCTTAATACATAGGTACTGCTATGAATCGCATGTCAATTTTAAGATTAATTTTCTTTTGGATAAAAATGACTCCGCCCAACATTAAGTTCTAGCTCTTATCATAAATTATGTTTTCTATAAAAATGACAAACATATTACTACAGAATAAAAATATTGGCGTTGGCTCGAAAAGTAAAAGTGACTATTAATTATTAATTGTATAATTTTTTAACACAATAATTACTCAGCAAAACTAACAGCAAAACTTGTTTATTACCCTGATGGCTAAATAATATTTATGTAAGTCGAACTATTAATTTTGAAAATCACTAACTTCCAATGACTGTCTGACCTTGATCATAGCTCTTGGCTATATATTTATTTAGAGATATATCTGTCAAGCTCTTACATAAATAGGTCCGTTTTAATTATATTATATTGATTATTACTTAAAAGTACTTCATCCTGGTTGGGTAATTAATTGCAATGTATATCAGGATAAAAATAAAAACTGTGCGTTATTAACTTGATTTTATTTTTTAGTCTACAGTTTGGTATTTTAGATTTTTAAACATTATGAATCATCACAAGTTTTGACAAGAGGGTGCACCGACATAGCAATTTTTCCAAGGAAATTGTAGAAGTTACTATCGGAAATGCACATCAACCTTTTATATCCTGGAACAACTTGAGTAGCCAATTCATTAGGTACCTTTCTGGACTAACAAAAGATTATCAGATTTGAAACAACATAACGTGTTCCATATGTAAATGGAACCTGAGTATGATTCACCTATATATTAGAAGAATAAACCTGTGCTGTTATCAGTTTGTAAGATCACAATTCTGTTGTTGTTTGGCTTTGGACAAACATCTACAATTCCACCAGAAGATTCTTTTCTTCGGTTTTCTAATTAAGGAAATGAATAAAATATCTTTCTAGAATAATCCATTCGATACGATGATTTGATGAGCTTAATATTTGTGGATCAATAATAACACTAGTTATACAGCGTCTGTGATATTGGATTGAATATTGAAGATCGATCTCAAGGTCAAATATTCATATCAATTCTTTTCGATCCAAACAGATGTTGACAAACGATTGAAGGGCTTCAGAATTTTCTTCTTCCTGGATTCAGCAGAATAGTAAGAGAATTAAAATAGCTTTGCATTTCTTATGTTTAGGACATAATAATCTGACTAGAGTAAGATGTTCGCTGCAATTTTGTAAAAAAAAGTTGTTAATTACTTATAACAAAAAATATATAAATCTTAACTTGTGAGAATAAATAACATTAAAAACTTCGATATAGCAAGTTAAATCAAATAATGTTAATTGTTAATTAAGTATGACAATCGAATTTAGTTCTTATGACAGAAAATAGCTAAATGCAGTTGTTATAATTTACAACTTTGCTTAGAAAATTTAACCGATTATCTCTGTAAATTTAAGACATGATCTCACGAATCAAGTTTAATTGACCGATTTATAATTCATAATAAATATAGAAAATCATTCAACTGTTGTTAATCGGTCGACTGAACTTCATTTTATTTTAAAACTAATAATAAAGGTATCCTTATGCTACAAATAATTATGTTGTACGAATAAAGATATATGAAAAAAAATTATATGTCAAACTGATTGCTCACGAATACAAAAAATACCCAAGCGGTGGTTTTTACTACGATTTGCTCAAGTGTGCAGGTTCCGGATACGATAAGTCTTACTTGTAGTGATATTGCAATGACGTCAAAGATGAGGTGTCTTGAGGTGTCTTGGATACCAATTTGAGTTGAATTCCTCACATATAGACCTTGTGCGCCCTGAGGATGGTATATGTTTCAAACTTGGAATCGCACTTGCGTTGTGGGTGATTTTCTGAAAAATTTCTTTGGCAATTTTATGTTTGTAAGTCAGAATCGAACGCTGAATGTAAAAAATAGAAGTACCTGTAGACTGTAGAATTGTTTGATATAATATTTACTAGTGTTGTAGTGTTACACTTAGAGGAAGATTACGGTCCCATGCAGAACCCTGGTTTGAAAAAGAATTGGATTCTAACCGTCCTCTCTCGGGCAATGATAAACTACCGAGGTAATCTGCTTTGAAACCCTACATGATATAAAGTGGTTAGCCAATACACCCTGGTTTCTAGTATTCTAGTGCTACTGTGTAATAATTGTAACACTGCTAAAACAATATATTTGTATTTCAATAGGTAGGTACAATATTATTTTTGAAAAAATACAATTTTAAAAGTTTCTCGGCCGATCTAACATTTAAAATTAATTTGTCTTTTCGGTTCCATAAAATTTTCTGAATTTAAAAAATTATTTTCAAGAAGAGGTTTTGTTGGATAAAAATTTGGTTTGATTTTTAATTTTTAACGTTGTATGGGTCTCTTGGGTCGTCGCCGTAAATTAATTTTTATTAAAATATAGTAGTTATGCAACCTTATTAACACGCATTTATAGTGGTTGTTCTATTTTTTTGTTTTGCAGTGAAATTTTGTACTTTTACGCTTTCACATCAATTTTCAACAAGAAATGAGGAACTTGCAACAGTTGGAATTAGTACTTTTGAATAATATCAATCTATAAAGTTTACTAATACAATTTATTAGTATGTTTTTAATTTTTGTTTACGATTAATATTAAGCCCAAAATTTAATTTTTAAAAACCCAGTGACGTCACTAAGAGGTTTTGCAAAACGTGACAACCCTGTAAACAAAATGAATAAGATGTTGTCATATAATTTTCCCAATCTAAGTAATTCCACTTAACAATTTAAACACATTTTTCATAGAAATAACTTTAATTTTAAAATTAAATTAAATTATTTTTTAAATTTTAAATTAAATTTTAATTAAATTAAAAACAACATCACGGTACAGAAAACACAACCTATCTGATAAATTATTCCAAAATGCAACCATTTTGTTCAAGACATGATACTATAGTATTATTTTGTTTTTATAGCACACTAAATAAATTAAATAATTTATAAATTTATCCTGCATTTTTATCGAAAATTTTCTTATGTAACTCGATGATAATTTTATATGTCTGTATAGAGAAAAAATTTCAGATTACGAAAATGCTAAAAAAAATACATGTTGTTATTTGAAGAAATAAATTCATGTTTACTTATTCCGGTAGAGTTTGAAGAAATAAATTCATGTTTACATCCGCAGTTTTCGATATGGTAAATTTTGAGTTGAATAAGAAACTATTTAAGCTTTTTTTTGTATCTAGTAAGATATAAGAATTATTCACTGTTACCTCTTATCATGAACACACTGTAGACATAAATTTAATTAATTATAAAATATTCAATCTTACCGGTGCCGGTGCAGTAGGACAACTCCTAAAATTTGACTTGGCTATGGCACACTTATTCCAAACGGATTTGATGGACCTTTAAGATTGGCAAATTCTTCGCAAACATCAATATAGTGATGTTGTTTTTATTTTAATTAAAATTTAATTTAAAATTTAAAAAATAATTTAATTTAATTTAATTTTAAAATTCAAGTTAATTTTATGAAAAATGTGTTTAAATTGTTAAGTGGAATTACTTAGATTAGGAAAATTATATGACAACATCTTACTCATTTTGTTACTTAATTTAGGAAATTTTACAATTTTGTTATGTTTGAATGCATGTTATTTATGAAATTTTATGACGATTATGCATGTTGGTTTTTTGTTGCATCTCTGAGTTTTTGACGATTATGCTGATGAAGGCAAAAGCCGAAACTAGTACATAAGATATAAATACAAGAGCTTGAGGAAAGTGTTCTTTTTATTTATTTATATTATTTATTTATTTATTTATTTATTCATCAATATAGTATATATATATATATATATTTGAAGAAAGCTTCTTGACGTTGATTATAAATTAAGTCATGGAATCCATTTTCTCTAAATAATTAATTCAATTTAAAAATTCCGCACCAGGTAAGTCTAAGTAAGTACCTAGTTAAATGTGTATACATAGACCTGCGATTAAAATATTTTGCTTTCCTCTAATAATTTGATTAACTTTATTTTGATTTCATTTATTTTAATTTTCATATTTTGCCAATTAAATTTAATTAACAATTTCAATAACACAGGTTATGAAAAAGATTACAGTTATTTTCAACGCTCAGATAAGTCCTCTTCGTTCTTAAATTGAAGAATAATGCTCACAATCGAATCGAGAGTTTCTTCGCCAGTGGGAATAATTTGCTCAGGTGGTAATAAAACTCCATATCTTCCTGTGTCTCGTAAATCGTAGGTGTACACAAATTTTAGATGGCGATGTGTACCTAATATCCAATCATCACTTCCTCCACTTCCGATCTCTGTAACCAAAATATTGCACTATAATGAACTATATTTTTTTGTGGTCAGATTTTGAATAAAAAATAGTTTTATGCTAAAATATTTTTTTTTAAATAAAAATAAATAAATAAATCTTACTATATATATCTAAAATATTTCCTACGGTATACTTGGTTCCATAACGTTGGGCTAAAGCCTTCGCTGCAGTTTTACCAATACGAAGCTTAAAATAATTTAGCAAATTAATAAATCACTTTAAATTTTTCAGTTTTCTTACCAGTTGATCATTATTTGCAGGAACTTCTCTGGCGTCGTGACCAAATGGAATCAATAATTTTTGAGCGTACGAATGAAGAGTAAGGCATCCTTCTAAGGTAGGCGATATTCCATTTATAAATTCTGATAGTGATTTTGTTTCTATTTCTGAAAATGCCCGAGGACCTGCATAGGTCCATGCATCCATTTTTAACCCCAATTACGGTTAAGATCGACGCCGATACAAGATAGTGTAATCCTTCTACGATTTTTACGCCACAAGCGATCCTAAGCAAATGAAAAAGACAATAAGCTGCAAACCTAATTATCTGGCAAATGAAGTGAAGGCAAGCGATTCTCGCCTTTATGAGTTCTCAAATAGTAAATCTACTTATTTATATTTTATTTTTACCGTTGTCATTGTGAACACGTAACCATCTGGATTTATAACTGGAAATATGTACCAATCGCGAGATTCGGCTATATTTCGAACATTGAGATCGTTGCTGTTTAACAATTGATCGATTATGTAGGAAGCGGTTGCTGGTGAGATCCTAAAAACATTTTTACATATGGTTTTTTAATGCAAATGTAGAGAGTAAGTACCATTCATAACCATGAATCCCACCTTCGATATAAACAGCTTTATTCCCAGCATTGTAAGATATCTTAACTCCGGTTATGTTTTTTCCTTGATGGCTTCTTCCACCCTGAATGAGTGTTACGATACTTGGATATTTTATAGCCAATGAGACTAACCAGCGATAAATCTACAACAAGAATATAGACTTTAGTTTCCAACCATGGTAATGGATCTGGTGTAACCTGGTTTAGAGTGTGATATTTCGTCCAATCAAACTCTTCTTTGTCTGTTCCTTATTTATAATTTTTTGAACATCTTCAATCATTAACGTGGAAGCCAAGTCCAAAGAGTTTAAAGTACGAATAAAGTCACCTCGATGATTTGGTGAAACCATAACATCTACAGAATGGTATAATTAATTTGATTCCAAAAACTGTAACTATCATTTTGGACTTGTAAATCGCGAAGACTTTGTAACTGTTCAAAATTTCTAGGTACTATCCTGAAAACTTGGTAGCCATTGTAACGCACTCTGAGAGCACCCGAGCCTAAGATTATTGGCAAAATTATAATGAAAATAATTTTCATCATTACTTTATGTAACAGTCAACATGCCAATACTGTAAATGGTAAATTTGGTAAAGCAAAAATACTTATAAGTAAAGTCAAGTTCTAATCTATTTAAGTGAATTCTATTAAGTTTTACATTTAAAATGTAATTTATTCAAATTTTGTTTTAATTTATCGTAAACTTTATGTTGTAACCTTCTAGTAGATTAGACTAGGGAGACTTGAGACCACTGCCCTTAAGGAACAACAAGAACAGATCCTAGCGGTTTATGTAAAATAATGAAATTATAATTAACTACGTGCGTGAACTTGGCTCCCCTTCTTACAAAATTTTAATTTTTTGTTGTTGTTTTGGATTGTTTTCCATTTGTTTTCAACTGTTTTGATTTTTTTTTTTTGATTTTGCAAAAAAAATAAAGAAAATCTCAAAAAACTTTTTTTTCTGCCAGCTCCCCTTTTTTCAAAATTAAAATTTTTTGTTGTTGTTTACGATTGTTTTTGATTTGTTGTCAATTGTTTTGTAAAAATACATTTTTTAAATCCAATGATATCCGCGAAAATCACGAAATAAGACTTTGCGCCAGCTCCCCTTTTTTCGAAATTAAATTTTTTTTTTATTGTTTTTGATTGTTTTTTAATTGTTGTCAATTGTTTTGTAAAAATATAATTTTTAAATCAAATGATAACCGTGAAAATCGCGAAATAAGATTTCAAGTCAATCTATTATATTTCTATTATCTTATTTAATTTCTGTGTTTTGTTCTTTTTTCTCTTTGGTATCTTCTTATATCTTTGATGAGCGGTATCTCTTCACTAATTTCAGTTACTTCTTGCTTTTTCTTTTTCAAATTCTATGAGATCATTAACCCGTAAGTAGAAAGGTGAGGTGTGAGAGCTCCCAGCAAATTTTAAAATTGTCGCCAGTTGATGATTTCGATAGGTGGCATCACCAGACTCCATGTACCTCTCGGGCACTATGTGTCCCATCGTCTACGTATATTTACCTCCATATCAGATAAGAATTACAAAACATTGGGACTTCTCGCACCCCAGCCAGCTACTTATGTAATTTTTTTACTAGTACCTTAAGTAGCGAGGTGGGGTATGGGAGCTCTCAGCAGATTTTTATTTTTCAAAACAATTGACAACTAATAAAGAATAATCGAGAACAATAAAATAAATTTTAAACTTTGAAAAAAGGGGAGCTGGCGGAAAATCTTATTTCGTGATTTTCGCGGTTATCAATTAATTTAAAAAATTTATTTTTACAAAACAATTGACAACAAATCAAAAACAATCGAAAACAACAACAAAAATTTTTAATTTCAAGAAAAGGGGAGCTGGCGCAAAATCTTATTTCGCGATTTTCGTTGTTATCATTTGATTTAAAAACTTTATTTTTACAAAACAATTGACAACAAACCAAAAACAATCGAAAATAACAAAAAAAAAGTTTTAATTTCGAAAAAGGGGAAACTGGCAGAAAAAAAAGTTTTTCGAGATTTTCTTCATTTTTTCTTTTTGCAAAATCAAAAAAAAAAGATCAAAACAATTGAAAACAAATGAAAAACAATCCAAAAACAACAAAAAAAAACTAAAATTTCGAAAAAAGGGGAGCCAAGTTCACGCACGTTAATTAACTTGAGAAAAATGAATTTTCCTAGAATTAAAACTAACAGTCATCGATTTCATTTTCGTCTTTTCGAATTGCATTCGGAAGTTATTGGGTTTCGATTTTTACGCCATAATGCATCCTAACTAATAAGATTTTTGAAAGAAATCTATAACTGAAGTAATTATGGTTCTTTCTTCGTACCATGCTTCGTACGTTTTTCCTCCGTTAACCAGAGTTACAATTTCTGGATATTTTTTGGCCAATGGTCATAACCAGTGGTAAATCTGCGGTATTGATGTAAATAATTTATTATTATTTCCAATTTGGCTTAAATCTTTTCGGGTAAACAGAGTGTATTCTTACTGCACTAACTGTTTACCTTTTCCAGATTATGATATCTCTTCCAATTAAAATCAGTTTTAACCTCATTATCCTCAAATATGATTCTATTTATTACAGTTTGTAAATTTTTAATTACTACTTTGAAAGTCAAATTTGAAGAGATTAAACTATTTTTGAAATTACTGACAAGTTTTGGTCGAACCATAACGTCGACAGTCTGATTTACATAAGTTACATCATTCCAAAAAGTATACTTTTCATTTTGTGCTTGCATATCTTTAAGATTTCATTTTCTGGTACGATTATAATTCTAACTACTTGGACACCATCATATTGAACTATGGGTAATTCAATGCCAAAAGTTAAAGGCAGAATTATCACAAAAATAAAATACATCATTGTTTTAATACCTAAAAGTAGGAACTAGGTGGAACTAGTAACTATAGGTACTATAGTTCGTGCAAAATAGAAATAGAACCGTCAATCATTATAGTTGATAACATTATGTTTAAAAGACACACTGTTGCATTTTCTATGAGTGCATACATATAAGCGAGAGAGTTGCATTGCCGCTTAATATATGGTGAATCGAAGTAGTAATAGAAACCTCCCATAAGTCAACCAGTTTAGTAGTCACGAATATGAGGTGAAAAGATGTTTAAAATTCATCATGTCAATTGTTTTTAAAAAGATAACATGTATGCAGTGTTTAGTCTTTACACGTATCTATAATACTTGTTTGTTTACAACAATGAATAACAAATGTGAATAATTCCAGTTTTAATTATGATAAAACAATTTTGACGACTTGTAGCTTTGAAAGAGAATGCAAAACTAAAACAATTCGTAACATTTGTAAGAAATTCACGGCGCGCTAATGAGTGACTTAGTAGTATTTAATTGGTAGAAGATATTTTCGAGGTATGGCCTATGATAATTATTGATGGTTCTATATCTATTTGGCACGCACTCTAAACTGCATACTGCTATCTATAAAGTCGACACAGTAAAGCATTTGTTGTCAATTTAATTTAAGTTGTTGAATTATATAGGCCACTATATCTCGAAATTGAAACTACTACAGCTTTTATTAGATAAACAATAATAGTTAATGAAATTTGATCTTAAGTGCAGGTGTTTCATAATATTGACTACATGACTTTGCTAAATCAAATTAAATTCAATTAATATTACTAAAAATGCATAACCACTTTAACTACTAGATGAAGTGGCCCGTATCCAACAACTTGACTAAATTGACAAAAAATGTTTTACTGTGTATTTACTAAAAATTCGCGTGCATGTTAATCAACCACGATAAAATAATCTTTTATTTATTTATATATTTACAATTCAAAAGCAGTTCCAAAATTTTAACATAGGTCAATAACCTCTAGCATTGCTTATATTTTTTTTTTAATATTCCAGTCTGCTGTTACATCTTGAAAAAATACCAGACATTTTTATATCTACCACATTTATAATTTAATTTGCAAAACTTGCAAACAGCAGGAGATCTAGACAATTACCACGGGGGTTGGGGTAAATGATAACAAGATAAAAATTTATTAAATATGAAAAATAAATAATATCTAGTAATATCAAAAATAAATTTATTTCTGCTTTTTAACAAATAAAATTTTTTTCATAATATGAGATATTTATATATTTAAGCACTTCAGGCCTTGTAGGCTCATGGCTGAATTACAAATTTATACACAGTAGTTCGTTACCTTTTACATTTCATGATTCTACTTCATATTTCACTATTACAAATTTCAAAATAGCACAACTGTCCATTATCATTATCAGTAATAAGCCAGCATCCACCCAGACACTCGACACTATACTTATCACTTACGCACAGTGCTTGTTTTACTAATATGAGATATCTCATCAAAATAAATTAAATTCTAAATTTAATTCTAAAGAAAATAAATCTTCGAAACGTTGATCATTACAAATTTGTTTTATTGACACCGTAGTCCAAAATTCCCCAATAATTATCGTAATATTAGTTCTAAAAACCTGAATAATTTTCATTTCAAAAATCAGATTATTCGCTCAAAATAAAACACTTTTATTCGGTAAAATATAAAATTTTAATTAAAATCTAAATCAAAAACTCATGGACATAATTTCGTTCAAACGCAAAGTCAGCGCAAAGTCAACTAATTAGCCGGAAAACTAGAAATTTGAAATATTTACAAAATTTATAAATAATTATAATAATTTTTTATTTATATTATATTATATATTATATTTATATTATATAAAAAGAAGGATGGAAAAACTGATAAAATACCAAATCAAATTTAAAAGATATCGTCACTTCTGCCGCAATACCTCCAATCATCAACACAATAAAATTTATCGGAATCTGTTAAACATTTCCTGAAATTTGTTTCGTGTGTACTGTATTAGTGGTCACTCAAGAAGTGCCAATTTGGCGAAAGACTTTTTCCACACAATTCCCAAAGTTGAAGTACGGTTTTTCGCCAGCACCAAATTTTTTTTACAAAATTCACAAACTTACAAAAATGTAATCATTCTGTAAATACCACTGTAAATAATTTGATATCTGTTTCAATACGACGCGACGTCATCAATACTAATTACGTGTATTGGGCGAAAATTCACTAACACTTTACCACTAAAAATTGGAATTCGTTTTTCCGAGAACCTATGTTGATCACTATATTGTTAATTGTTATTGTATAATATAAAATTCTGTATTTTCCATGTTTAAATTGTACTACCCAACATTAATAAATTAATTAATGGAGAAGCACATAAGGAAGGATCTAGCTGAACAATAGTGGAAGTACTTACTGGTAATAATTTTGTCATATTCTCTCGTAGTGGGGCATTAGAATTTCAGTAAACATTATGAGTAGATCTTTTATTTTATTTTATTTCATTTTTTTATTTTAAAAGATTAAGGTAAACCAACAGTTCAAATGATCCATTATAATTAGGTACATACTATTAAACAAATTATTAACAAAATCACAGTATCTAACGGAAAAAATACAAATTCAAGAAAACAATAATAACAATCTCAAATTACTCTATGTACAATTAAAACGAAAGAAAAACAATGTATCTACAAAGCACAAAATCATGAAAAACAAATACCCTGCAAGGGCCAAGCTAAGACAGCTTAAGTGAAAATGAATCAATATCATATTGCATTAGCAGGCTAATTATTGAGAACCTATAACTATTAAGACGCAAGCAAATAAAGTGAAAAAACGTGATACTATCGATAATACCATTCAAAGACTTATAAAGCAATAATTAAATTTTTTCTAAATGGATTCAAGCATTTCTTGCATAGCAAGGGTTTCATTCCATATAATAGTAATGAACTTAAATTGATTTCTAGCAATCATATTATTATCTATATAACGTAAGCACGGTAAGCAGGCGAGTAGTTCTGAATATAAAACCTTATATTTTATAAAAACACAAAATAAACATTGAAACGCCAGGGGCCCAGATGGGAACCCTGGCGAACTCCGGTAGGTACCAAGACTGAGCGCGAAATATATCCTATACTGCCCTCATAACTGAAAACGCCGTATCTACTCATATAAATCTATGTAGATACGGGGTTTTTAGTTATGAGAGCCAGTATACATATCACGATCGAAGATCTATTTTATTATATAAGAGTCAATACACCTAAATGGTGTTTCATAAAAGTGATTGATGAATTTTGATTATTTGATTTATACATATAATAGTATATTAATTAATTAGAGCTTAAAATAGCTTTTTACACACATAAGCGATTAAGCAGTTCAAGCTAAATTTCATCTGTTTCTAAAAACTTATTCAAATTAAATTAATTTGAATAAAAAGTATAACAAGGAAAGATTAAAATAAACATATATCCTGAATTACAGGTAATCAGTCTCGTGTTATATACGTAGATATATTACTACGTAAGAGAGGTAACTAAATATTATAACTAGGTCAATTCAGCCTTACTAAGCAAGACGTTGGCATAGTGATTATCTGGCCATTATACGTTAGAAACAGATAAAAAGAATTAATGTATTACATAAACAATAGAAATATTAAAACTAAATAAAATTGTTCAAATGAGCAAAAAATCCTTTTCCTACTGAAATATTTAATAACTTTTTGTTTGTAAAAATTTTAATTATATGCATACGGGCAATTTTGTCATTTTTAATGATGTCTACTGGTGAACACTTACCAGATTTGATTTCTATGCCCAATATGATAACTAAACTAAAATAAAGCTAAAATAATTTTATATTACTTCGTTTAAAAGTTATTAATTGTAAAGAAACTTTTTGCTCACCCTGTATATAAAAATCATTATATTCTACCAATTTTTTATGTTTTACCCAAAGAAGTAATAAATGAATCATCTAGTTTTATTACATAATTAACTGATATTGAATGAAATGAATACTTAAACTGAATTATATACCTACTAAACTAATTGTATCATTTATATAATTTGGATAATTCTTATATTTATATCTCGTGGATCGATGCTTTTTCTAAAATATTTGTGAAATCTTGATGACATAATCCAAATACTTCCATCATTTTCAATCCATTTCATATCGCACACAAATTGGAGCGTTTCGGGGTTATTAGCAAGCAATCTACAATAATTTTAAAAATAAGCATTTTTTTTAACCAAGAGAAAGAAGAAGATAAAAGCAATAATTTTTTTGAAATCTACTTACTTTTCATTATTATTTAACGGATTCCATGTTCTGACTGATGTTTCGGTAAAAGGACTGAAAATCAAACTTTCATCTTTCCGGTTTACAGCAAGAGCAAGGCCGTTAGATGATTTTCTTCCTACTAAAGTTACAGGTAAAGTTTCGGAATCTGCGAGAGGTCCTTTTCGTAACGCAGCTGTAGGTACACTGAATATTCTGAAAAATGCTTGTTATATCTAACTTCAAAATTAAAGAAATCGGTAAGTACCCAGTGGTAGCTAACGGTTGGTAGTACAAGATTCCTAAATTGGGAGAATGAGCTAAACCTACTATTCCATCCATAAGCCCTATGCTTTCTCCATTAATCGTTGATTCAGCAAAATTAGGATCGGGAAACATGGAAGGATGCATGATTCTCCATGCGGTGTCTCTCTGGGAGTCATATACAATCATTCCTAAAGTTAATTTAAAGTAGTTATGCATATTATGCGCTATTATAGCTCTGTTAGTTACCTGGAGCATCTGTATCTGAGATGTACGCAAATGCAGAATCGCAAGAACCTTGACTTTCATCAATTATTATATTTGTTAAAAGTGAACTGGGTCTAAGAACGTGATTTGGAATAAACACTGTTCTTACAAGTTGATCTGTTCG
The DNA here is from genome assembly GCA_958510845.1 of Cantharis nigra. Lineage (NCBI taxonomy): Eukaryota > Metazoa > Arthropoda > Insecta > Coleoptera > Cantharidae > Cantharis > Cantharis nigra. Next base: position 23,881,521 of record OY294031.1, read on the forward strand.
CAAATCAAAAATTGCTATTTTTGGAGGACACGATCTTTCAAATCTTTCATTTGCGTTTGCATATCCAGAATCGAGAACCTAAATTAAATATTTATTAATAAAATAAAAATTAATATTCTACTGCAAAATGTTTACCCATAATCTCTGACAGGAATCAATTTTAAATCTATATACAGAAATCAATCCATCGCAACTAACGTTAGCACCACGACGTACATCATGGAACGACCAGTTAGGATAAGCATGCAAAACTGGATTTAACGTAGGGGATCTAGTGTGAACATATGCTAAGGTAGCAGGTAATCCAGAATATAATCTCGGCATTCCAATAAAAATTCTGTTTTCGGTCACTTCCATTCCTGTTACGACTGTTTCGTTTGGCCTAAAACGTTTAGAACTGAGTTGATTGTTTGTAAATTAATTTTGAGACTTACTTGAATTCGTTTAAAAAACGAAGTTGGTTATAAGGACAATAAAAATTTAATAGATTCCATTGTTTAATTATCCGAACTTGAACACTTAAAGCTGTTGTTATGATCAACGATATAATGCAAAACTTTGCAATCATCTTGGAAAGAATTAGCTCCTGAAAAATTTAAAATAACAAAACTTCAAGATTACCACGTAAAATTTTGAATTATTTCTTAATTAAATGGTATATTTTCGAAAAAGAAAACTATAAAGTGTCCATACTATTCATTATAAACCTAAAATTCATATGATAAAATTAGACATTTAGCTAGTGCATGTGGAAAATTTTATCCAAAAAATTAATTTCAAAAAAGTTTCATCAAATGTATCACAGAAATGACTCAAGATTCACATCAATCGATATTTCAACTATTTCAACTACTATAAGTACATTTAAAATATTGATTAAAATATTAAAGTTTTTGGCTGCTCAAAAATAGTTGAGGGACATCTTGTCAACAATGGAAAACTTCATGTACGGTCCCGGAATCGCAGATTAAAGGGCAATTTCAAAAACATTTGGTTTTTTCTTTTGCGTTTTTCTCAAAACTACATTTTTCAAATAGGTGGACAAAATATCTCAGGATCTACTTAACCGATTTTGTTAAACTTTGAACCACATATTCTTCATAATATTATCTAAGGTGTAGCATGGGATTTTTTGAATTGGGTGCCGCTTTCATTAGTTATAAATTTTTAAAACTCAAAATTTCGATAAAAATTGGAGTTTTGTTTTCAAACAGCTGTCATTTCTACAAAAAGATTAAAAGCAAATTTTTCATTTGCTACATCTTAGGTATTACCTTTTTTAAAATTAATTTTTAATTTTTAGACCATCAGCAAAGATTTTCAAAAGAAGGGTTACTTGATGGCTCATATCTCCATCAATTTTTAAAGTTTTTTATTCTTTTTTATGTCAAATTATTCATAAAACTAATATATAAATGTGTAAAGTAAAAATTATTTTATATACTTAATAGCTGTGTTCATTTGTTAGAAAAAAATTTACTTTTTATACCTATTTTTTCGAACGCCATCAAGATGGTGAAACCCTCTAATGACATACTGTCTTTTAAAGATCTTTATGGACTGGATTTTACAAAGGAATGCCTTTATATTAAAGGATTGATAAAGGAAGATTATTCAAGACGGTCACTGCCGGGCGCTTGTGTGCGTCGATTTTTAAGCCGAAATCTTTATTCTGACCATCTTCCCTAGACAGGCAATGGCAAACCACCGCGAGGTATCTGCCTAGAGAACCCTTCTAAAGAAACAGAAATGGTCACTATGCTCTTACGTAGAGCAAAATAATTTGAGAAAGATTCGAGTAAAATGCATTGAAACGATCATTATACTTCAGTGGTCGGCAACCTGCGATTCTAGATTCTGGATTATATTTTTTTAGGTAGAAAGGCAGGGAATTTTCCCTGCACGTACTTGTGCTACTAAATCGGGTCCATTGTACTGCCTTCTATACAGAAGCTCCTAGCCCTGTCACTCCTCAAGCTATCCTGTCTTCTGAATAAACACGAGTACCTATCTAGGCAGGCGTAGCGTCGTTGATTCTGACTACGTCAGGACGGAAATCCTCTGGTATGGCACCTCTCGTTGACTTTAGCGACGGACAGTGACAAAGCACATGTTCCGATGTTTCGTCTACTCTGTTGCATCCCCGACATCTGGGACTAGCCCCAGTGCCGTAGATTGACTCTGGCCGCAGGTCGACAACCTGCTGCTTTTTGGCTCCCTGAGTGCAGCTCAACTACGAATTACCACGTACAGAGGCGAATTTAGAGCTCCCCAAGAGGCCAAGAAACATTAATTTTTACTACCTACTTAAATTAAATTAAATTAAATTAAATTAAATTAAATCAAATCAAATCAAATCAAATCAAATCAAATCAAATCAAATCAAATCAAATCAAATCAAATCAAATCAAATCAAATCAAATCAAATCAAATCAAATCAAATCAAATCAAATGAAATCAAATCAAATCAAATCAAATCAAATCAAATCAAATCAAATCAAATCAAATCAAATCAAATCAAATCAAATCAAATCAAATCAAATCAAATCAAATCAAATCAAATCAAATCAAATCAAATCAAATCAAATCAAATCAAATCAAATCAAATCAAATCAAATCAAATCAAATCAAATCAAATCAAATCAAATCAAATCAAATCAAATCAAATCAAATCAAATCAAATCAAATCAAATCAAATCAAATCAAATCAAATCAAATCAAATCAAATCAAATCAAATCAAATCAAATCAAATCAAATCAAATCAAATCAAATCAAATCAAATCAAATCAAATCAAATCAAATCAAATCAAATCAAATCAAATCAAATCAAATCAAATCAAATCAAATCAAATCAAATCAAATCAAATCAAATCAAATCAAATCAAATCAAATCAAATCAAATCAAATCAAATCAAATCAAATCAAATCAAATCAAATCAAATTAAATTAAATTAAATTAATTTACATCAATATATGATAAAAAAAAACTAAAAAAAAGCTCATTAAAAGAAAACTTAATCATCGTATTGGTGCGATATTTAGTTCGTTTGGGTAAAAAAGTTGCCGGCCACTGTTAGTTATACTCGTATAACGTATAACTTTATACCAAGTTTATCTGACTATTATAAAACTGGCGATAAAAAATGAACTTGTGCTTACTACTGATGTTTCTCGGGATGAAATCAGTTGGGTTCTATACTTGTTTTCCAAAATGTTTACAAGAAAACAATTCTTTATATCAGCAGAAGCTTGTCAAAATCAAAAATTTTATTTAAAATTTTAATACTGAAAGATGGTTTTGTAAATCGAAACATATACTATATTTTTGTTTTACTGTAGTTTTTTGACTATTATTTGAGAAATTAGTAAAACTGAGAAATTGAACGTTTGAAGAGAGGAAGTCTGGACTAATGTTGGAAGAAATATTTGTTCCCGATTGCATATTGTACAACCTGTTGTTTTCAAGAGGGTGTAATGTAAAAACAAAAAATTTGGTTATAAATAGTGGAAAAATTCAAAATTTTGAAATTATTCAACTGTATCTTTAATTCTTTTCCATATAATACATGGAAAAGTTGAGTTATGTGGTTAACAAAATTTGAAATGTTTTATTCGAAATTTGGAGCAATAATTTAAATTTTTAAAGCCATGTTCATCAAGTTCTTCTAGGTAAAGAAAAATTACAAGATTCAAATAATACAGAAGTCGATAGAAAATTTAAGAAATATTCAATTCTAAACAGATAAATAAAATCTCAATAAATTTAAAAATTCCTAAAAACCCTCTGATTAATGTTATATTTCAAATGATGCATACAATGAAACTGAAGTTGAAATAGAAAATTGTTTGAAATCAAGACCGGTGCTTCTTTCTTAAAGAAAAAGAAGAAAAATGTTTCGGTTGCAGATTGTGAAAAAAACGACGTGAAGAGTTTAAAATAGCGGTGTTTACCTTAGAATTCAAATTTAAAATTTCATTTAGTTAAAGCTTTCCGTTCGGGATATTTTGATGGGAGACATATAGTACATGCATTCATATAAACTGTATAATATCTTTACATTAATTACAGAAAATAGGAAAAATATTTAAAAAAATCTGCCGAAAAACTGAAAAATCTGTTTTTTTTGCATTGGGTAAAAAAATGATTGTAAAATAAATTTAATTTACCTTGATTACTTATAGTTTGAAATCCAAATATACATTTGTCAATGATTCACATTACAAAATATTGAACAAAAATTAAATTTGCACGCGCTGCAGTGCTAAAACGATACTACTACAAAATTTTGATGATAGATTTACATCTAAAGAAATAATTAGTTCCTTTTGCATAATAGAATTTCTGGCTGGACACTTTCGCTGCCCCTTCTTATCTACAGCTTCAATAAACTCCCAAACCCACTTACGAAAATCTTTCCGGACCAAAACACCTTTGACCTTCATACTTTTATTACTCTAGGATTCATAAGATGCAGCTCTCACTTGTTATACTTTTAAGTTGTCTATTTGTAACATATCCGACTAATTCTAGATCGAATTATAATATTTCCAAAATTGTAATATTAAGACAACACAATGTCAATCTGAGAGGTTTTAAAATTCCATCTTGACCTTATATAATAAATAATTAAGTTAGAATTTTATACCGTAATAGTAATACATAGTTTCTTGCTCTTGGTTATAAGATGTTTCTTGACGCATTAAAACCGAAAGTTGTTATTTTTTAAAATGAAAGTTAGCGCATCTTTTCATTTACAGCATCAATTTTTTTTATTACTTCCTATTAGTAAAATCTACAATATACGTATTTTATTGTCATTGTTATTATTACTTAGTATATTAAAATTGTGCTATTAGTAATTAAAAAAAAATATGTAGAACTGTAGATGCCCCAGAAATGCATAAATAAATTATTAAATAAAATCATTTGGTAAAATAATTATCTGCAGATCATCGCTGATTTGGGATATAATTTGATCGTTCATCAATCTCCTTGTTTATCAATTTCAATAGACGGAAGAAATAACGCAATTGCTGCAAAATATATTTTAAATTATTACAATTTTTTACTATTATAATAATATTAATACTTAATAATAACAATATCGGTTATATAACTTTATTTTAATATTATAGATGCAATAAAAATTCAACACACTCATATCCTTTCACATTACGCACTCGCCTCTGCCCACTGTTCTTCAAATAACCGCGTCTTGAACTTCCTTCTAAATATTTCAAATTCTTTTGAATGGTATTTTATTAATTTAATCTTTACTTTAGTAGTCGGTGGTTCCAGTTTAATTCTGCATTCTAATCATTTGTCTTTTGCAATCACCATACATTTTGATTCATCCTTAGTGCTTGTTCACAATGAACGTAAAACATAAGAAGTTCATGAGCATAATATAAGCGTAAAACGTAATCCATATCGATGTCCGCATTATCCATATCCATACTATTATAAAATTTGAAAGTGTTGGTCAGGCTCAAATCATAGGATCAACAGATCATCGGATTAACAGATCAGTATGGATACGTAATTATGAAATATATTAATTTCATATTTTATTTCATTTCAATTTTCATTTCAATTTTATTTCAGGTTTTGCCCAACAAATTACTAATGAATCCGTATCTTTAGATGACATAGTCAGAATCTCATTTGTCCGAGCTTTGCTTAATATTGAAGAAATGACCGCTGAATTAGATTCCGACCTAAGTTTCGCAGTCATTGGAATGATTTTGAATGATTTATTATATCAGGAGTATCGTCAAGCTATTATAACTTTTGAATATAGCATTCTAAATACAATTGTAACCGAAGAGTGTCGACCAATGAAGAAGTTGCTAAATACAGAAATGAAGTCTTGGATAGTGAAATGCGGCTAAATTCAAAGCAGCGGCAAATATACATATGTCGAAATTATTAAATCTGTTAACAATAAGGAGAGCGCAGTTTTTTTCGTTGGCGAACTTGAGAAACGGGTAAAACCTTTCTTTACAACACAATTTTGGCTAAAATACGCTCCAAACAGAAAATTACCTTAGATGTTGCGTCTTCCGGAATCGCATCCATTCTTTTGTCTAAAGGAAGGACAGCCTACGGCAGGTTTGCTATACCACCGATTATAAAAGCCATTAGTGTTTGCAAGACTTCGTTTCTTTTAAAAGTCGCGATTCAATTGCTGAGACTGAATGTCGACATTTGTATCCAATTGAGTTCTTGATTTCTTTAAACTTAAGCGCATTACCACCATAAGATCTACGATTAAAAGTAGAAATACCAATAATTTTGATGAGGAACTTAAGACCATCTAATGGTCTTACATATTAAAGGCAATAGTGCCTAAAGGAAAGTGTCCCGGAAAAGAAGTACTAATTCCGAGGGTAATATTGATAGGTGTTCCCTCTAAGACCAGCCTATGCAATGACCATAAATGAATCACTGGGTCAGACACTTGAGAAAGTTGCCGTTTATTTGTTTGTTTATTTATTGTTTTTACACTTTTTGGAATAATAATTTAATTTTCTCAGAAACTAAAAAGATGACTTTTTGAAGTTTGGTATACTTATTTATAAGACAATCACAAAATTTTGACGAATCAACCCAAAATAAAAATTTCAAGTAGATTTTTGGTATGTAAGTAGTATGTATTTGAAAATAATTTTAAGTTAAAGATAAGAAAAATATAATACCTTGAAAATAAATTATTCAAAAGACGGCATACGGCACTTGGCAGGTCAGGATTAAAAATATTTAAAAAAATATTATTGAAATATTGAATTACCTACATAATTAAATATTGTAAAAATATATATCGTCGGCTTAGTTAGAATCCCTCGTAAGTCCTAATTACATAATTTTACAGAGGAAACATAAAACGTTTTAAAACAAACAGTGGTTAAAGGTAAATGAAATTTTTTGATAGCTTAAAACATCAGTTTGTAATTTTTTTTACATTTGTGGGGTTTTCTAGGTCGATAGAGCTTATTGTTTTAAATATTTTAGCGCCAAAATGTCATTTTCGACATTTTATGGACTTACGAGGGTTTCTAACTAAGCCGACGATATGTGAAAAATTAAAAGTTGAAAGTTAAAAATTCATAATGCAATATAAGGCCCTATTTCACGGTTATTTCCGATCATCAATCGTATATAATGAAGAAAATGAAAAACATATAAGAAATAAGAAAAATATTCGAACTAAACAATTAAGAATCTATAAATAATGATTACAATATTAAAAATTGATGAAGATGACTTACCAATAACCCCTCACAAAAATATCTAATCTGAGCGATATCACGTGTAGTAATGATCTTTTAAAAATTTGAACAAAAATTTTCTTAATTGGCACTGCCGATGCCGAGGTGAAATATTTTAAAATATTTTTAATCCTGACCTATCAAGTGATAATTATGTCTTTTTTGATTTTTTGAATAATTGATTTTCTAGGTATTGTATTTTTCTTAATTTTAACTTAAAGCCACTTGAATTTGTTTAAAATTATATTTATGAAAGCTAATTAATTAGAATTTTGTTGATGTCATGTGAAGTGGAAGCAATTTGGCAAATTCTTATTAAAGTAAAAAATATTATCTTTTTAATCTACCTACTTGAAATCAAAAATACAATAATTATATTTATTAACTTTAAATACTTCAATATAAGAAGTTAAATCAAATAATATAATAAAAATTATATTTGAGCTTTCAGCGAAGCTTATCGCTTTTATCAGAAATTTATTTATAAACATAATTATTATGTTATCCGAAGTATTTTAATAGGTATAAAAAAAGTTTAATGAAATAAATTGGTACTTTGTTCAAACTCAACTTTAGACCATGTTACGGTTGTTTATTTTATCTCTTGTTTTATATGGCGTCGTTTGTAAGTTATAAAGATTTGTTATAAACATGAAACTAATAATAATTTTTATTTACAGCAACACCAATCGCATCTCCAAACAACAATCAACGCCTTGTTGGGGGTTCCGATGCGTATGCGGGCCAATTCCCATATCAGGCGTCGATTAAAAATGTCGTAATGGGAAAACACCTTTGTGGTTGATCGATTATCAGCAACCAATGGAATTTAACAACCGCTTTGTGTGCAACAGTATGAACACCAAACAGACAAATTCGTAAAACAAGTAGATAACTAATTCTTTATTGCAGTTTTTTCCTTCTTCGGAAATTAGAGTTGTGGTTGGATCAATTTACTTAAATAGTGGAGGAACAACTTATGAAGTTCTCCAACAAGTTGGATATCCAGATCATGACAAAGAATTGTTTATGATAAACGACGTAGTATTAATACGAGTTGATGGTCAAATTATTTACTCTGATTTGGTTAAACCTATTAAATTGACCAGTACTTCCGGATCGACTGGTTTATCTTTTACCGTATCTGGTTGGGGAAACCAACATGTTCAAAGCCCTAATAGATCCAATATATTACAATATGTTGTATTACAATCGGTTCCATTACAACTTTGCCAAGAAGAGTTTCCAAATCTAACATTGGATGATACACAGATATGCACTTATTCCAGAGCCGGACAAGCTATATGTGATGGCGATTTCGGAGATCCTTTGGTATATAATGGGGAACAATACGGTATCGCGTCATACCCTGGATTTTGCGAAAATGGTTATCCTGATATACATACCCAAGTAGCATCATTTCGTAATTGGATTAAAGAGATTACAGATGTTTAAAGCACTATAATTTTGTTAAAAGTTAAAGATTAATATTTCTTTCTTATCAAATAAAGCACAATTATTTATTTGGTTTGTTTTGGTTGACAAGTCGAACAGCATTATGGCTAACGGTACGCAACTCGAATTTTCAAAAAACTAAATAAGAAGCCCATAAGGTGTTTCAAAATGTTCTTTTTAAGTTCAAGATTAATAATGTGGTTGGTCGGAAAAATTGTAATAGATTAAAAATTATCTAAAGTCGTTGTTAACTTCACCAGGAGAGAAGACTTTAAAATCAGAGATGAAAAAAACATTAAAAATAGTTGATTGGAATCGGCATAGCCTAACTACTTGAACTCAAATATAAACAAAAATCTTAAAAATGTATTATAGCTTACATCGAAAACATTCAGTACCAAATCGACAAGTAGAAGTATGTTGTTATCGTTAGTATCCATAACATTAGCAGTATTTACAGTTTAAGTAGTTAAACTAATCCGATTCTAAACCACCTTTTTTAAAATCTTTCTAAAGCCCAAATCGATTAATCGAAATTTTATTTGAAGATTTTAAATGATTGATTTAAAAATTCATGCTGGTATTCACAAACGTTCGTAAAAATGGAACCAATGGAATTTATTTGCTTGTACTTACTACAAGATCATTTTCATTGGTTTTCAAAATTAAACGGCTCGTTAAATGTTTTACGAACGTTTGTGAATACGGGAATCAGTGTCCGACATATTTAACCGCTTTAATTATAGTGTCTGGCCTAATGATAATAATCTCTTAATTTGATTTATGTTACCAATTTAAAAAGTCTACTATATAAGTAACTATAACTTGCAATGTCAATCAAAAACCAAAAACCCAAAAGATTAAATATAATATGTCAGGGATTGCAAATAACATGCCCAGTACCAATGGATCAGGTTCTTCCGCATCCACATTGCCTAGCAGACCAAATAATAATGATTCGAACGAATCAGCAAAAACAAATCAAAATCGAACGAACGATAACTGTAACCGTGGTTATACCGCTAGATCTAATGGAAACAGAAATCCCAAAGAAAATTACCAAAACAACAACGCACAGAATAAATACAATGGCAGAAGTGAAGTACCTGGAAACAGCAATCCAGCGAATCAAACTGGCCAATACCGCACTGGTAACAACCCCTACCGTAATCAATACGATCGTACCGCTGAGAACAATGGAAAACGTAATGATCAATTTCATAATAAAACCTATCATAATCGTCAGCAAACCAATCGTTTTCATAACGAACCAACACAAACAACCAGTTACGCAAGAAATGAACCTGCGGGTAATTCTCAGGCTGACCAAAACCACCCTCGAAGTGATCGCAGTGATAATAACTCCAATTCAAATGGAGGACGCAGATTTACTGTATCGAAGTCCTACGTCAGTAACCCAAACCGCAATTATAACCGAAACAATTTCCAAAGAATGCACAATGAACCCGAAAGGTCCAGAGGTAGTTACAAACCAGATTGGACGATTCCACTACCAAGGAACGAACGTATGGAATTAAATTTATTTCCTTCCAGCAACAGAAGTGCTGGAATTAATTTTAATAAATATGACGACATCCCCGTGGAAGCCAAGGGAACCGACGTTCCCCCCCACATCAAATCCTTTGACGAGCTCAAGTTAACTGAAATCATTCGTAACAATATAAGATTGGCCGGCTACGAAGTTCCAACCCCCGTGCAAAAATACGCGATTCCTTTCGTTATAGCCAAGCGAGACATAATGGCATGCGCTCAAACTGGATCCGGTAAAACTGCCGCTTTTCTGATACCAATCCTGAACCAAATATACGAACAAGGTCCACGGGAACCTACAACAGCAGATCGTAATTATGACGGTAAACAAAGGCCATTCGGTTTGGTTTTGGCTCCAACCCGTGAATTGGCTACGCAAATCTTCGAAGAGAGTAAAAAATTTGCTTACCGTGCTCGCGTGAGACCATTTGTCGCGTATGGTGGTACAAGAATCGTCGATCAATTGCGAGATTTGGAAAAAGGATGTCAATTTTTAGTAGCCACTCCAGGTCGCTTGACCGATTTAATTGATCGTGAAAAAATTGGTTTGGAATACTGTCGTTATTTGGTTCTGGATGAAGCCGATCGGATGCTCGATATGGGGTTTGAACCCCAAATTCGCGAAATTTTACAATATTCAAAAATTCCCAAAACTGGAGACCGTCAAACCCTCATGTTCTCCGCCACGTTCCCAACGAATATCCAAAGGTTAGCAGAGGACTTTTTGAAAGATTATATTTTTTTAACCGTCGGTCGTGTTGGATCCATTACCGAAAATATTACTCAAAGTGTTGTGTGGGTTGATGACTATTATAAAAAATCATCTTTGATGAATGTTTTAGTTACAGAAAATTTGCGGCCTTCAGCGGAATGTCTCACTCTTATATTTGTTGAAACGAAGAGGCGTGCGGAGGGATTAGAAGAATATTTACGTAATCAAGGTTTATCCGCTACGTCTATCCATGGTGATCGTTTGCAAATAGACCGTGAGCAAGCGTTGAGAAACTTCCGTACTGGAAAAACTCCAATTTTGGTTGCTACTGCTGTTGCCTCGAGAGGAATCGACATTCCTAACGTTAAACATGTGATCAATTTTGATTTGCCATCCGATATCGACGAATACGTTCATCGAATTGGACGTACGGGACGTGCAGGTAATGTAGGTGTCTCCACATCGTTTTTCAGCAAAAGAAATTTTGCTTTGAAAGGTGCTATGGCTGACGTCTTAACTGAAGCAAAACAAACCGTTCCTTCCTTTTTGAAACGTTGATACAAATAGTTCGGATGGAGTGTGTGTATTGTAGTGAGTACTATATATTTTGTTTTTAAAATTTGATTTAATAAAATAATTTTATTTTAATTATTTAAAATTCATTAAAAATATTAAATTTAAATTTTGTGTTGGTATTGTTATCAGCAGATGGTTTTCTGTTGAATTACCAGTTGAAAGCTTCGTCAATTAAAGCCTGAAAATGCTCCAAAACTTAATTTCATAATTTCTTCTTCTTACGTTTGAACCCCTGGTTCCTTCCGACTAATGTATTAAACATGGAACATGTTTTTCGGTACCAAATACCATCACTGAACGTAATGCTTTATTTAACAATTTTTGGGCTTTATTTCATTATTTAATCCGAACGGAATTATTCGATAAACCTTGTAATACCAATAACAAATTTTAGTAATTACACGGGACCAGAACATAAGGCTTCTTACTATACATACTTTGTATAGAAGCTTAAAATGTAAGTTTCCGTAATTTATCGCGTATGGGTTTTAAAAGGTATTAAAAGTGTGTTCTGTGGGATACGCACCGCAACAACCCCAGTAAAGAGGCAAGCACGTGCAACCGATCCAAATCAGGAGCATTCGGACAATCTCTGATCTCTGACAAATCCGTTCGCTTTAGTGCTGATTTTTGGTGTCGGTTTATGATGTTAAAATACACTTTTACCTCGTGTTTGATACAAGATTTTTTCTAATTCTGTTGCAAAATGGTTTTTCTTAAAACTTAATTTTTTGAATTAGCAATATCTCGAGAACGGCGCTAGATATTGAAAAACTGAGCAAATAAGATCTCGTATACTTTTATTATCATTGAAAATTTTCAAGAAAAAACCTTATATTGTGATATTATTTGCATTTTACCGCTAGTAATAAAAAGAATGATTTTTTAAATAACAAAGCGCAAGTTACTATTATGTAGGCAACAAAAAGTTTGTTGGTAGTTAGCTTAACTTACTGGAAGCGAATAGACTGAACGTTATTATTATTAGGTATCAATAATAAGTAACATCACTGAACATTCTAACCATTATTTATAACAATTTGAACTCTTGTGACCTTTCACATAAAATAGAAAAGCAAACGCAGCGCCAGCGGCGTGATTTAAGTCAGTAACAATAATTTCGTTGCTTCCTTCCTCATCATTGGGTTATATAAGAAATCGCAATATTCATATATGTATTCATAGAATGAACATTTCTGTCTTCTTTCTTCTTCATATTACATCGTAACTACTTAAGTATTTATAATTACTATTAATTTTGTAATATTTATCTGTTCAAATATTCACATAAACAGTGTAGGTTACCTACTCTACTAATAATATTACATAAACAATTTAAAAAATTCTTCTGAAGTCAAGTGTAAAATATTTCTCTATTTATTTCTCTAATTAGTTGTTTTTGTTTTAATAATTTGTGCATTCGATTAAATTGTAATTAATAGCTTCAAAAAGCTAGTTAATAAAGATTATTATTATTATTATTTAATTTCTTCGTGTTTATGTCAATGTAATTAATTATTGTAATGTATTTTATTGATATTTAATAAATACTGTAAATGTAAATTTAGAAATAACTAGTAATAACCTCATAATTAATACAATATATTTTTGTTGAACAATATTGTTACTATTATTATTATTCTGATTATATTATAATAAATAATTTTCTTTTTTTCTAAATTTTAATATAATAAATAATTTAAAATCGCGGATGATGAAACCCAGTTAGGGGGAGCTTAGTTGAAAACTATTATGTTTGTTAAATAAAATTTAACAATATTTAAAATTTTAGTTTTACACTGAGAGAAAAAGATAGCAGTAAGTGCTATTTTCTTAAGTATTTGTCGCAATCTAAATAGCGGAAATCAGGACAGTGGATTTTTATGACTACCAAGTGCTATCGTAAATAGCAAACTCAAAAAGTGTCGATGGCTAGTTTTTCTGTCATGTTTTGCTTACTTATTAGCATGATTTGTTATTTTATTTTACTGATAAATAGAAGTATTTGCTAGTTGAACAGCTAAAAATGCTATTCAGTTATAGCTGAATATCTGATCAATTAGTATGAAAGTTTCCTATACGAATAGCATATTTACCTGATTTAAATTAGCAATATGTCCTATGTAAAATAAGAAACAGTGCAACATGATATACTATATTTCATAAAAATATTGTACAAATATTGTTAAAGAAAATGGCGATTTTTAATAACTTAACAATTTAAATAAATAAACAAACAAATAATATTCAACCAAAATTAATGTGATGATATCGTCCATAGTTAGCTGAAAATCCATACTTCCCACAGAACAGTTTTCATTCACAGAACAGGTTCCATTACAAGGTAAAATGAATGCAGTTCTCGCATCTTCATTATACATAATAGTGTCGACACAATACGATTCGCATATGGAACTCTTTTTTTCCTAAAATAATTAATAAAGTATAGAAAAATATCGGTTTTTAAAAATTTTACATTAAATTTAAAATTTACCTTTGCATATTTCTATTAAATTTGGAAGATTCTATTCTTTCAAAATGTGTTGTTCAAATTTTTCAGCCATTGTCACTAATAACACAATTTGTACTGATTAAATACTGAATAAGTGCTTATCAAACATTAAAGTACAGCAATTCTTGCTACTTAAATAACTATATCTGCTTAAAAGATTGATTTTGATTGCTGTTTAAATAACTATGGCTATTATTGCAGATTGCATTGAATGAAATGACAAATAAAGCTATTATCTATAGTAATTTTTAATAAATATTAGGAAAATGTCCTATAATTTCAAGCCCGTGTAGCCACATCAGCTCTGCCATTGTTTATAGCACTTTTGACACTAGCTATTATTTTCAGTGTAGATAGACGAGCTGTAACAGAATATCTATGTCCTGAAATAACAGCAACAAACTTCCTAGGAACTTTTCTTTATATTGCATACCAGCAAACCTCATTGGTCGGTTTATTTATATTCAATCGATCAAAGCTGAATCATAGCATAATTAAAAAATAGTAAATGTCGAATTGATAACCGACAAGTTAACATCTCACATCCCAATCAACACTTTTTGTTTTATCATTATTCTGTAAAGCATTTTCATTTTCTTTTATTCGTTTTGCATAACAGTGCCGAAACAGTATTCTTTAATTTAATAATTCTTTAATTATTTGTGTATATTCTCGTTGGCTTTCACTTTCGGATGTGGAAAAAAAAGAATATTATATGAAATTATACCTCACAAATAATTCTATTGATACTAATAGTAATGGATAAACTGCAAATAGCATTGTTAGTATAGAAATTGAAGAAACAACCAGAGCATACAGAATACCCCTTTCCTCAAATATTGCTAGTGCATACATGTTTTATAATAAATTATTATTATTATTAATGCATCTTAATTAGAAAATATTTTTAGAAATAAATTAATTTTTTTTTCAAACGTTAGAATTCCTATTTAGACACTTTTATTGTTAATGCAAGAATGAATATTTAATACCTATCGAACACCTAATAAAAAAATACTAATTTATTAATAGCATAATAATACACATCGATGAAGAAATTTTCTATTACTTTTCATATTTAAATTTATCGATATAGTATGTATGTATGTAGTTATGAGATTTAGTCTTGATACTAACATTTATTATAATCTTTTATGCCAATTTAAAAAATTATCAACTTTTACTTCCTTTAACATTAAAAGAACATATCAGTATTTACAATACGAAATCTTAAATTATTGTTTTAGTTAATTAAGATAACTTACTTTCATTGAGTAAGAAGTAATACCTTAGATATTATCAGTAGTACCTTAGTATTATTTTTATTTATTTGTTTCTTTCATTGGTCAATAAATACATGCTAATACCGAGAGTAATTTAATAAAGACCTTTAATTTTACAGTACACTGTTCAATTAATATTTAAAATTATTTCCAGCAACTGGAAAATTATCGGCACCAAACAAAGATTAATTCTCCAGATATTAGATGCTTAAAAGAATCGTCATGCTGAAAATCGTGTAAAATATGTTTTGGTTTATTGTTCCATTTTGTCAAGAAAGGTAGCCGAAATATATTTAAATTTTAATATTATTTTACATGTACAAACATAGGCCGACATAGACGCTTAAAAATAACAATGAAACAAGAAGACAATCCCAAATCTGAGAACACTTTTTGCCCGTCTCAAATTTTGTGCCCCCCCCCCCAGGAAAAAATTCTGGATCCGCCGCTGTGTACAAACGTTAAATGCAACCAAGTATCATGTGTATTGCAGTTTGTAATAAAATATAATGCTAATAACTTATAACATCCTTTCCGAACAAGCGACAAATTAGTACTGACGAATTGCTTCAAAATTGGCACTCCTATTTATAATTTTTTAAATTTTCATGGCTTTGTTGATTTTTCAACTTGTTTCAATCTCATCAAAATTTTCAAAATATCTTCCTTTCAGCCCCTCATATATGTGCAAAAACTTTGAGTACCATAACTTAAACCGTTTCTTCCAAAATAATTATTTACTGTTGCAAATTTTTCCAAATTGTATAATAATTCATAAACTTTCTCTTAAATTTCCTTTTTCATATCTCTTTTTTCAGGTTACAGATAAAAATTAATTCTTCATTAATTTTAATCAAGTTTTGTTTAATTTTTGTTAATGTTTTACAAATTCGGTGGATTTCTAGTTGTAATAATAAGGAATTTAATTCATATGGTAAAATATAGAAAATACTAAGCCAACCATAAACATCCTTACATCCAACATCCAACAGCCTTATAAACATCGTATAGCACATGAAAACTAAGATTATACTAGATGAAATAATTGCGTACTTCCTGAAATTTGTATGATTTCCATTTGAACTAGTATCATGAATAGATTTAAATAATTTTGTTGAATGTTGTCGGTAATGTAGATATGCCACATTTTTAATATTACGTGAAGCAATACTATTATATTTAGAATTAAATTTTGAATGTTAAACACTTTTGTTTATAGGTTTTTACTAATAATAATTATTGTGATGTAATAATTATAATATAAGCTGAACAACGAAATACTATATATGGATATGTTCAATATACCCCAGAAATATTCAATTATAATATTAAACAAGCGATTGAAAATTTTCAATGGTACAGCTTTCATGGTACTAAAAGTCTTGAAATAATTTCAATTATAATATATTATAATAATTAGTGGCGCAGCCAAGGGGGGGCTAGGGGGCTATATCCCCCCAGACACAATAATTATATTCGAAAATAAGATGACCACGCCCCTTTTTCCGAAAATTTTTGCCTGCGGCGGGCACTCTCTGCACAGCTCGCTTCGCTCGCATCCTTTAGCCCCCCATATAAAGATCCTGGCTGCGCCACTGATAATAATTAATAATTTAGTTTTGGAATGATCAAGTAATTCAATTACTTAATTTTGATTCATAAAACATGTAGGTACACAACAAATTCATTTGATTGCTCTCTTCCATAAAAAATAACAAATTAGAAATAAATTATTAATTTTTTGCAAACTCATGACGTACATATTAAAATCTAGGGTAGATTTTAATTTTTTGCGTTGATTAACACAAAGGCTCTTTCTTATAAGAACCTCGATCAGGTTAAATTTTTAACTTAACTGAGAACAACTTTCACACTCTTAAGAAACATTTATATTACAATTTTAAGTTATAGAACAGTAATACTGATATAACTTTGTTTGTTTTCGAGTTATGCCATTGCAAAGTTAGGGAATAATTAGTTCACAAAGGAATAAGGAATTTGATAATATCGAGTTGGAAAATTTGATTAAATTTTGGGCGATGCCAGTTCGAATTGTACAAGGATTACGACATACGACGTAACTGCTCCAATTATCTAAAAAGTATGCAATAATTTAGGTATTATACGCAAATTCATCACTAACTAAAAGGACTTACCGCATGCAGTATAGTCCAATCTAGTGGGAAAAATCCATAGGCAGTGAAAGTTAAATCTCTGTTAAGTAACTGAAGAGAAATTAATCGAAGATATTTGGAACGACCACGCCAACAAAAATTTGTTAAATTCAGATTTGAAGCACCTACGATGAATTTCTCTTCAGTTACTTTACTACCTACGGATATTTTCCACTTGGTTGCACTTTATTACGTGCGGTAAGTCTTGGTAGTGTACAATTTGGCAGTTATGCAACCCCATTGACATGCGTTTATAGCGATTGCTTTATTTTGTTTCGATTAGAGCAATTTTCTAGCTAAGAATTAATTAATTTATGTGTAGGTACTTATTACTCCAAATCGGATTAGTAAATATTTAATAACATAGTAAGTCAATTATTACAGACATTACTGTAATTTGTTACATTTTCATCACTTTGCAATCTGGCTAATCGCTTATATTTTTAACTACAGCAAAACTAAATAAAATAAAAAAATAAAATTTTGTTTCAATTCTTAGCTAAAAAATAAAAACATTAAGGGATGTTCAGGGCATTCAAATGGCCACAATTATGAAATAGTAATATTTTTTCCATGTTCACGTTTTTCTCCATGTTGTTCCATACTATATCCAACTATTATGTATAAATATGTACTAATAATTGAAACAGAAACAAACACACTTATCATAATTAAACATTGAAAAATAATATGTGCTTCTTTTGTTGTTTTGCATGTATGATTATAAAGTTGTATTATCGATACGATTTTGCTTATATTATTAGAATTTCTACTTTTGATATCAATCTTATAAATGAAAATTAATTCCTTATTGATTTCAATAATGTTTTGTTTGATTTTTGCAAAAATTTTGCAAATTTGGTATATTTCTACTTGCAATATGAAAGAATTTACTTCGATTAGTATTATAAAAAGTAAAATTTTCAACCAATCATAATACGAAACTATCATATGAATTTCCCAACAAATTAAAATTGTAATAGCACTGAATCCAATAATTGCGTACTTACAATTATTATTGGATTTTTTATAATTCCTATATTATTTACGATAGAACTCATATCTTGAATCGATTCAAATAACTTTTTGCATTATGTCTGTGTTGTAGGAGCATCACATTTTTTAATATTACGTGAAGTAAAAATATTACATTAATAATTATATCTTGAATATTTAACACTTCTGATTGATCGTCAATCATGTTGTTATACCAGAACCACGAAAGACATATTGCAGTGTTCAGTATACCCCAGCAATATTCAACTATAAAATTTAAAATGCGAATGCAAATTTTAAAGTATAAATACAGGACACCCAAAATCTGTAATAACCAAGTTGATTTTTTCAGTAGTTGCTGGAAAGCTTCCATGTTATTCATGATAATACAAACGACTGAAGATTCGGAAATATAACATGTAAGTATAACAATGTAATGATTAATTGAACCAGTTGCTTAATTTTTATTGGTGAATATATGCAAATGACATTAAGTTGATTGATTTTTTAGATAACAACAAAAAAGATTTGATATCATCAATAAATGTTTAATATTATTCATTAATATTTTTTAAGTTTTTACGTATAAAATACACTGAAAGTATAATAATATTTTGGAACTGATGATGGCACAGCAAATTTCCCTGAAAATTGTGTGATACTGCTTCGAATTGTACAAGGACTACGACATACGAGGTAACTGTTTCAACTATCTAAAAATTATTCAAAATGTAATATCGTACACATATGAATACCTCCGAGAAGTTACTTTAGTTTTTTGGCTATATCTCGGCAACTTGTGCTGATACAAAAAAGAAGTTGAAGTAAAAATTGTAGTTTATTGAATTTCCTTCAAAATAGTTTATATATTTTTTTTTGTATCTGTAATACTTTAGCTGTAATGCGACGTTGCTACAGAAGGTGTTTTTGCAGCTTTGTCGTTTCAATGCAGTCAATTTATTTTTTCAAGGTGGTAAATCCTTTAGCTTTAACACTGACTACTTCTCCTGAACAAGGAGGTATAAGAAAGATATGCGTCGCATAAAGTTTCGTCACTAGTAAGCATGAACATTGTGCATAATGCATATCCCTTCTGAAGTGTCTAAGCCTAAAATATTGGAGATACAAAAAAATGTATAGTAACTTTTTTGAAGTAAATTTAATAAACTACAATTTTTACCTGAACTTTTTTTTTCTATCAACACAAATTGCCGAGATATAGACTAAAAACTGAAAAAGTGTACCGTTTTTCTAAGATGGCAGCTCGAGCGCAACACATTTCGACGGGGACTTTTAGTATGTTTAACAGAAAGCCATAATAAATATGTGTACCAAAATTAAGATCTTTACCGATTAATGTTTTATTTTTATCTAATTTTACTGGACTAAAGATAATTTACATCTGTATCTATCAAGTTTTTATTTGTGTGTTTATTCCAAATATTGTGGATGTGAATTGCGGTTTTTTTCGTCTGCAAAAAATAATTATTATATTCTTTAATGGATCAATTAATCGTCAAATATTGCATTACAAATTTGGCCCCCGAGTTGGGACGTTTACTACAAAGATTAATCACTGTTACCTATTATCGTACTTACCTCGTGAATCAAGTCAAATTCAGTGACTTTATAATAACTAAAATAAAAAACTAAAATAAATAAAATACAGGCCCATAGCTTCAGTAACTACTCAACACATTTTCATTCCATTCAGATAGTGGTCTTCCACGTCTTTTTCTGCCATCGATCTAACTATTCCAAATCTTCAGCGGTACTCTGTCTGCATTCATCCTCAGCAAATGACCCAATCATCTCTGTGCTCTTACGAACGCTGTTATCGCCGGCTCCCCATTCAACTCCTGAATCTCATTATTGGTTCGTCTTCGCCATCTTGTTGTTTCCAGTGTTCCATCATAGATCCTTCTCAATACTTTTTTTTCCCACACCTCGAGCATTAGTTGATCTTTCTTTGTTAAGGTCCAGAGTTCATTTGTTTATGTTACAACTGCTCGTATTATAGTCCTATATATACTCAAATTTTTACCGTTCTAGACAACATTCTTCCTGTAATAATTTCATTCAATGCCGATAGGCTTCTATTTCCTGTTGTAATTCTGGCACATATCTACTGTTTTCTAGTTTTCTTGTCAATACAGTACCCAAGTACGAAAATCTCGGTACTTATTCCACATCAATATGCGTTTGTTCGTCTATCTCAACATGTAGATATCAGTCTTCTACAACGTTATTGTTGTAATAATTGTTGAATTCGTGTTCATAATCGTTATCATAATTAAAAAAAATTTATGATTAAGTATTTAATTTTTTTAATTTGTTAGCTAAAATACCTGTTTACCATCTCTATTAGGTATATGTCTTCTTCGGGTATGAGTAAAGGTTCTTCTGGTTCTTCGGCCAAGTTTACAATATTTTTATTCATGCAAATATTGTTTGAAATTATACAAGCATAGTATTATTTTTCTAGAAGTGTTGTGGTCAAATCACGTTCGTGATGTGACACTTGGTGTAACTACCTTTTGGAGCATAAGGAGCTGCATCAGAAATTAACGTCATCATTTACGGATGTAGTGGATATTCTGAATCGCCAATTAACCACATCGTCTGATGCTGCTCCGTATGACAAGGGATTTTGCTATATCTTGGATGGTCATTTGCAAATGCCTCTAACCCAGAAATCAATTCTAACGTAGCGGCTTTCTTTAAACGAAATAATTTAATAAATTCTTGGTCAGAAATTTGAAACAGATCGCTTATCCCGAATCAACCTGTATTCTAAACGAAAGATATTTCTGCAGAAATTACGAAACTTTAATAAAATTCAAACACTACAATTATTAGTTTAACTTTGTTTTACTTATTAATTTATAACATTTTCATAGAAATTTAGAAAATTTAAATGAAAATTAGCTCCAATTGGA
This sequence comes from Cantharis nigra, assembly GCA_958510845.1. Taxonomy (NCBI): domain Eukaryota; kingdom Metazoa; phylum Arthropoda; class Insecta; order Coleoptera; family Cantharidae; genus Cantharis; species Cantharis nigra. The sequence goes on from OY294031.1 coordinate 23,902,989, forward strand.
TCCATTTTTACAAAATTTACTTTAAAAACTCATTAATTTTTAAATTAAATATAAATTGTTATTTATAATAATCTTATCACTACCACTGAAATGTCACTGTTATGATAGCAATAAATTGATCATAACAAAAATGTTTAATTTGACGTTTCAAATTGTTATCATTTTAACATCTGAATACCAAATTCCACCATTTTTCCACCATATGCTCAAAAGAATTGTCATGCTGAAAATCGTAGAATAAAATATGTTTGGGTTTATTGTTCCATTTTGTCAAGAAAGGCAATAGCGGAAATATATTTAAATTTTAATATTATGTTACCTGTTCATACGTTAAATGCAACCAAGTATCATGTGTATTGCAGTTTCTAATGAAATATAATGCTAATACTCTTTTCTATTAATTATAACTGTTCAAGCACAATTACAATTGATTTGGTAAAGCCATATCTTTAGTTACCAGTCGAAAGTGTAATAGAATCCGATAATGGCAAAAAGCAATTTAAACTTTTAATAGTAAAATGTTCAAGGGGCCAACACGAAGGACAGATAGACGTATTTTTAAGAATAAAGGTTTAATTTTAAAAAGAAGTTTCTTTTAATAAATAAATTTGAACTGATTTGTATCATTAGGATCCTTCCTATAAAGATCTAATATGCAAATTTTAACTTCACAATTTGGAAATCATAAAGTTTAAACAAATTTATTTATCTCGCAAAAGTATTAATGCTTGATTATTTGGTTAGACTCTGTAGAAAAATTGACATAAGATTGACACGTCTTCAACAGTCCTGCTGGAAGGAAATCCCTGCAGGATAGATGATCCTTAGCCTATTAAATTTTTGCCGATATTTTGAATTGCATAACTGCAAGAAATACACAAATTCTTTTATATTTTCCAGATCTTTTGCTTAATACAATTTATTTACTTTTTAGAAAAAGGTTGTTTGAAAAGTGTTTTTAGTTTTTCTTAAGTCGAAAAGTAAAAGCTCACCGTTGATAATTTATTGTTAAATTACATGTTAGGTAGCATTTTTACAACATGTATTGATTTTATTTAAATACTTCGTTTTGGTTAAGTAACCAATTGTAATTTATATCAGGATAAAAGTAAAAATTCTGCATTATAATTGATTTTATTTTAACGTTTAGTAATTACATCAGTTCTGTACTTTATACAATATTATTCATCACAAGTTTTGATAAGAGGATGCACCGACATAGACGGTCCTAAACTTCCCGCAGTGTTGGCAAGGAAATCGTGGAAGTTACTTTCGAGAACCCACATCAACCTTTTATATCCTGGAACAACTTGAGTAGCCAATTTATACTCATCACCTTTTTGAACCAACAAGAAATTATCCGATTTGAAGCAAGATAACGTGTTCCATATGTAAATATCAGATTCACCTCTATATCTGAAGAATAAACCTGTTCCATCATCGGTTCCTAAGATGACAATTCTGTTGCCGTTCGGCTTTGGACCAACATCTACAATTGCTCCAGAAGTTTCTCCCCTTTGCAAATTTTGTGTTCTGATGTAGAAAAGTCTTGGCGAAGACAAATAGGTAAAGTAGAGCAACTTTTCGTTCGGTTTTCTGATTAAGGAAATGTAGAGAACATCTCTTTGAGTTAATCCTTCCGATGCAGCTCTTGGTAAAAGTACTCGATGACCTTTATTTCTGTGGATGTCGTAAACAATAATAGCACCAGTTCCAGCATCGCTGATGTAAGCATAAGAATTTCCTTCGACATCGAAATCGACCACCACATATTGAAGATGACTATATGAAGTTGCAAACGGCGTTAAATCAATAACCTTGACAACTTGACCAGTTCTAACGTTCAATGCTACAAGTTTTGGTGGACATCTTCGAACAGGTTGTTCCAGAGTATTTACGACTCCTACGTCAAGTACCCATAACAATTCTCTTTGATCCAAAAAGATGTCCACAACCGATTGTAGGGCTTCACAATTTCCTTCTTCCTGGATTGACCAGCATGGGAAGGGAATTAAAGTAGCTTTACATTCCTTATTTTTTAACGAAAATCTGGCCAAAGTGAATGGAACTCCTTGTTTGTATCTCGGTAAAGCCACTATGACATTATCCTTGTAAATTTGGGTTCTTGTTGCAATAATATTTTTCTTTACATATCGCCCAGTCGTCAAGAAGATATTTCTGGTGCTGTCACATGGAAAAGCCAAATTTGAACCAGTTAATTTAAAGCTTAAATCAGGAATTACGTCCGTATCGTAGGATGTAGCTACAGCCACTAATGCAATGCTGACTAATACTTGTAGAAGTAACGCCATGTTCTGTAAATGAAATTATAATTAGAAATTTAAAAAGAAAATTAATTATTTAATTACTTCTTTGTAGAAAAGCAAAACTGAGATGTGACTGATATGAGCTAACCGAACTTTATATACAAATTGATATTTTGTTATTTTTAATGAAACCGTGATAAAATTTGCTGAAAAAGTGCGTAACCCTGAATGGAGGCCAAGCGTGATGCTTCGGCTTGTAGTTGTTAATTTTATGCAAGCACATTATAGTAAATAATTTATTTACAAACATATTTTTAAGTGTTTGTTACAACTCGATTTATTGATAAAGAATACATAATAAGCCAAAAATATTCACGCATGACCTTTTGATGTAGTAAACAAAATGAAGAAGTATAAAATGAGCAAAGTAACCAAATCGTCAATCAATCTTCAATCAGTAAACTCTAAGGTAAGTTAACAACCAACTTCTACTTTTTACCCTAATAACATTTTTTAAATTTCAGATGTTGAGATATTGTCTTCTGGCAGCCATCTCCTTTATTTGCATAACGGCGGTATGTGATCGAGATTTACTACAAACCATCGAATGGACTGGAGGTCCTTTTGCTTGGCCCGACAAAGCAGTAAAAGCTTTATACAAAAACTCAGGACGATACATCAGTAAAAATATTATTGCAACTCGAGCTCAAATTCACGGAGATTACGCTTATCTTGCGTTACCAAGATACAAACCAGGAGTTCCGATAACTTTGGCTCAAGTCTCTCTTAAATCTACTGGATGCGAAGCCGTTTTACAGCCATTCCCTTGTATACTAACCCAAGAAGAAAGTAACTGCAAGTCATTACAATCTGTAGTCGACGTATTTTTAGACATCCAAGATGTATTGTGGGTTTTGGACGTTGGTGTCGTTAACTCGCTCGAGACGCCAATCAGAAGATGTCCACCTAAAGTTGTAGGATTTTCTGTAAGAACTGGAAAGCAGCTGAAATCTATAGACTTATCTGGTTTGGTTTCTGAAGGTTCTCGGCTTCAATATGTGGTGTGCGAGTACAGTATCAACCAAAGACCATACCTTTACATCAGTGACGCAGCTACAAGATCCATTTTGGTTTATGACCTTGTAGCAAATAGAGGATACAGAATCGTTTTACCGAAAGTGATCACAACTGGATGCAATCGTCGGGATGTTTTATACATCGCTTTAGTTCGTAAAGGATGCGGAAATAATTACTTGATCTTCACTTACCTGTGCTCAAAACGCGTTTTCTCAATTCGTACTGATCACTTACGTTCGGGATCAACAACCGGAAGAATTGTAGATCTTGGTCAAAAGACTAACAAACTTGTCTTTATTGGAACAGATCTTGGAAGTGGAATTTTCTTTAGATATGAAAGCAGCAATGAAATTCTTCGTTGGGATACCAATGAATGTTTCAAGGATACAAACTTTTTGGCTGTTTATAAATCCGATAGTTCGTTTTTGGCTACTCAAGCTATTCCAGATGTTCGACGGCAAAGAATACGAGTTTTGGAAAGTAATTTCCCCGATTACGTTCAAAACACTGTTGGAATTGGCGCAGTTCAACAAATTAATGTAATGGCTGGAAGTAACTGTTAAACATCAATTTTTGTTCTTTAAAGCTGTAAAAATATTTGGATCAATAAATTAATAAAAAAATAAAATGTTTTTATTAAATTTGTAAATGTAAAATTTTGCACATATCAAATTTTTCGATTTGGAACCTTTTTAATCACTTTTATCAACTGCATTATTCGACTTTGTACTTCCGGAATTTCTGTTGGCCACCGAAAGTTTTTTCTATCTTCAACAGTTGCGCATTCTTTAACTGGTAGCGGATTGATCAATGCCCAAATATCGTTTTGAGGACTTTTGAACAAGTGAGAAACGAACGGTAAGGTTTCATAGGATTGAATCAACACCGCATGATTCTCAGCTGTTAAAGGAGTACTAAAAAGTAACATTATAATTGTACAATGCAAAACATACCCATTTTTTTACCCCTCCATCCAACGAACTATTGCATAATCTCTGATTAAGTAATAATCTAATCCACCTCCAACATCTGCAGCCATTCCGGCTGATTGACCCAGTTTAGTACCAATTTCATCTGCGAAAACCTAAAACAAAGATTAAAAAATTTGTCTTCCATGTAAAAGTATCTATTGCATTACAATATTTTGTTGTTGTCTAATATCAGATAAATTCACCGAGTATAATTTTTCATCATCGTCTGCTGTTAAGTACATTAATGGTTCAATTTGAGATAGAGTCAAATGGTCGATTTTAAGTGCTAAGTTTGGATTATTTTTGTAATTTATTGTTATTGTCCACCATTTTTGGTCAGCCAAAGAAACTACTATCAATTTATTTTCCGAACTTGCAATATAAGCTAGCGGGTTTGATTTATCATCGAATCCAATTACGACAACTTTAATGTTCTTGTTTGGTATCCCATCAAACAAACATGTGTAAATTTCATTGTTATTGTTTAAATTATACACAATCAATTTTGATGGACACTTTTTTGAACCTCTGTCTAAAATCCATAATTTTCGGTTTTCAACCTCGGCAGAAACTGCATCTTGAATTGCATCACAGCTGTCCAATTTTTTAAGTTTACTGTTTGAAAAAATCGGTATTTTTACTTGCGTTAAAGTTTGTTGATCATAATTAATGTGTGCTTCAATTAAGGTTGGAATTGTTATGTTGTTATAACACGAACTACGTGGTAATGTGAGAAATGCTCGATTTTTGTACACTGCTAAACTGGAAACATAATAATTATTCACATCGTAACATTTTATGAATGCACAACTTATTAATAACATAAACGTTATCGTTAGTATGTTTAATGAAGCCATTATTACTTCATAATATAAACTTTTCTTGTTGAAATTCTATTAATAAATGCTGAGTCTCAAAATTTGCTAGACATTAAAAATTTGCAAATAACGCAAATATTTCCAAGTTATTGAAAGTGAATAGTATTTGCCGATTTTTATAAATTATAATTGCATAAAGAATTTCAATTTTTCTAGCTTCCAAGTAATAAATTTATTTCAATTTAGAATGAAAAACCCCGAGAAGCTTGAGAATCTTTCACTATACACATTCTTTAAATATACTAAAATGTGTCGTGATATACCCAATTTATTGTTAAAATTTCTAAAAAAAAAAATCTTTAATAAATATTGGAAAATGCAATTTGATTGCTGGTATTTAGCTTCCCCCCTCCTCGAAAGCTTTCATTCTACAATTGAAGGGTCTAATGCAAGAAGTTACTAAGTACCTTTTTCTCGTTATGAGATAATCCATTTTAAAGTTTTCAAAACCAAATTTAAATTTGATTTGATTTTTTTTGTAGTGATTCTCTATGACCATAGGGCAGTTCTGCGTATTTTAAATTTTCAAGATGGCGTGCGGTAAGCTCCTATTTTTTTTTCAAAATTTTGACTTAGTAACTTCTTGCGTTGAAATGGTCCAACCATTATGATGAGATGATGACCGTATATTTGTTTAAGGCACTTAAAATATTTTTACAGTCAAACTGATTCAACCACTCGATAGAGCGTGAAACGCTGGATACGCAGAGTCACTTATCTCAAAACTGCCAAAAAGTGACATAGTAACTTCTTGCATTGGACCCTTCAATTGAAATAGTCTCACCAGTTTTGTTACAATCAATTTACTAATCACAATTTGCCTCTAGAAGCAATTCAGCTACAGAGATTAATTCACCCTTTTTGTTGGTAAAATGTGAATTATTTAGAAATTTACAATAATTAATAAAGTGACGGTATAGCGCAGGCAACGCTGATTGCAGTTCAATTTCAAGAAAGCAAAGTATCCAGAGTTTATCAAGTATTTTATAGAAAGTATAAAAATCCCAAACGAGTTAAAGAGCAAGATTCGACGCGTTATTTATGAACTACCACAGGATTTATGCCGAAAAGTAATGGAAAATTTCATCAAAAGCGCAGATATTAGAAGAAATCAGCAAATGATTCAAAATAAAAATCTGAAACTGTCTCCCATGGTGATATTCCAGCCAATAATTTCATTTGACTGCCAGTTATTAACTAATTTCAAACTATGTAAAACTAACGGAAAAATTTTAAACTGAAAATTTGCCATATTTAAAGATTTGCCAAGCAATAATCAAAAATCTGAGGAATTTCGGGTAAATTAGAAGAAATTTTAGTAAATATTAAACAAATATTAAAAAATATTTAAAATATTAAATATATAAACTCCAAGTAAATTCTAGGAAACCTCAAAGGAAATCTTAGAAAATTAGGAAATTTTAGGTGAACAGTTTTTGACCAGGAAAAACTCCTGAAGAATCTCTTAGAAATCTGATGTACAAAATTTTAAACTGTGATTCTCCCCACACTGTGACATCTTTAGATAAAAACAAATCAGAAAGAAAGGACGAAGGAATTCGAAATTTAATTATTACTTTCCGAACTCCTTAGTAAGGAAAGTATTGTAATCCGAAATTGAAAAAACAAATTGACCCCCCATTTGTTTATCAAATTTTTATGTTTTGAGGTTCCCTTAAATCAGGGGTCTCCAAACTACGGCCCGCGGGTCAACCCATACAAAGTTTGGAAACTGGCCCTTTAATGGCCCATTGCTTCGCCATTCATCGTCATTAATGGGCGAGCAATGGCAATTTTAAACGGCCGATGAATGGCTCAATGTCGGGTTGTTAACCTCGGTCCATTAATGGCACTAGCTTATCGGCCAAGTATAACAAAAGTTATCGGTCCATTAATGGCAACCAGTAATAGGCCAAGTATAGTAAAAAGTTATCGGCCCGTTAATGGCAACCATCAATGGGCCAAGTGTAGGGAAAAGTTATCGGCCCATTGCATAATAGCATTAATGGGCGGGCAATGGCAATTTTTAACGGCCGATGAATGGCTCAATGTCGGGTTGTTAACCTCGGTCCAATAATGGCACTCGATTATCGGCCAAGTATAACAAAAGTTATCGGCCCATTAATGATAACCAGCAATGGGCCAAGTGTAGTAAAAAATTGTCGGCCCGTTAATGAAAATTAGCAATGGGCCAAGTATTGTTAAAATTATCGGTCCATCAACAGCAGCTAAATAATTTATTTTATTCTTAAAAAGTAGAAAATTTTATCCTTGCATCTAAACTGTTTTAAGTAATATTCATTTACATTATAATAGAATATATTCAAAGTTTTTTTATAGTAGTTGAAACTCTCTTTTCTTCCTTGCTCTCGGTCACCCTATCCAGAAAGCCATATCCCAAAATTTTCAGCAAAATTCTTACATTCTTGAGTCACCAAATTTTTCCATTACAACTTCTAAAATAAAATAAAGTTATACAGATGAATAATTAAAATAAAATAATAGTTACCTACTTGAGTTTTCACCAAATTTTTCCATTACAACTTCTAAAATAAAATAAAAATATACTATAGATCAATTAAAATAAAATAATATTACTTGAGTTTTCCTATTTTCTGCACAGTATAAGTTTGTCCACTATAACACTACTTATCAAAATAGTAACATTGCACATCACAAAAGTGAGCATTATGCGGATTTTCTATTTTTATCAGACGACAATGCAATAGTAATTTAATCCCGTAGTTGCATTCTAGAAAGTATTACAAATGATAAAGGCGTTGGAAGTAAATTTTATCGAATTTTAACAAATTTAACTCATAAAGAAGCAAAACGGACACAACCACATATGAATTTAAAATTAATTAATACACTTCCCATATCAAATTATTATTATTTAATAATAATCGAAAGATTTAGAATAATAAAACAAATAAAAAAGAATCTCTTAGCGGACTGATAAATCACAGGCAACACCTAGGAAGTAATTCAAGACACTGACACTACTTAATGCACTTACTTGACTTCGCTACTGATTTGTTTAGCTGGTCAGCACAGCTCATGTTTTGAATGTTCTAAAATGATTTTTTTTAATGTAATGATTTTGACTTAAATTAACAATGTCTTAAAATCAAAATAATCTTTGATCTTAAGATCAAACGGTTTTTGATCAAATTCTATAAATAAAAACATCAAACGGCCGCTGACGGTTAACCAATTACGGGCCATTTATAAATGCCCATTGCTTGGCCGAGCATTAATAGCCGGACATCGGCCAACGAACGGCTGTCAATCACATGCCATTCGTATGAGTAATAGACGGCCGCCGATGGTTAACCAGATACAGGCTATTTACAAGTCCCCAATGCTTGGCCGATTGTTAATAACCGGACATCGGCCAATGAATGGCTCTCAATCGCATGCCATTCTTACGAGCAATTGACGGCTGCTGACGGTTAACCAAATGCGGGCCATTTACAAATGCCCATTGCTTGGCCGAGCATTAATAGCCAAACATTGGCCAACGAACGGCTGTCTATCGCATGCTATTCTTATAAGCAATAGAAAGCTGCTGACGGTTAACCAGATACAGGCCATTTACAAATCCCCAATGCTTGGCCGATCGTTAATAACCGGACATCGGCCAATGAACGGTTCTCAATCGCATGCCATTCTTACGAGCAATTGACGGCCGCTGACGGTTAACCAAATGCGGGCCATTTACAAATGCCCATTGCTTGGCCGAGCATTAAAAGCCGAACATTGGCCAACGAACGGCTGTCTATCGCATGCCATTCTTATAAGCAATAGAAAGCTGCCGACGGTTAACCAGATACAGGCCATTTACAAATTCCCAATGCTTGGCCGAGCGTTGACAACCAGACATCGGCCGATGAACGGGATTTTTTCCATTAACGGCGACTTTGTATGGGAAGTCCGGCCCGCGAGCACCACCAATCCGGCCGATAGAGCGGGCCTGATGTGTCTGGTATCCGGCCCGCCCTTTAATTTATTTTGATAAATCAAATCAAACAAAGTAATCATACAAAATAATAGTAAGATATTTTGTTAATAGTTGATACATTGTTAACATAGGAGGGTTTGAATATTGTCATTCAGGGCCGTATTTAAGGGGGGGTTTTGGGGGTTCAACTCCCCTCAAAATAAAGCGCGAGGTAACATCCTAGAATATAAAATGTAATAAAAGACTTTTAAACAATTTTTTTGACAAAACAAAGAATTTTTAAAGAATAAAAATAGAAAATTGCAGTTTATATTAAAAATTAGTTGAATAAAAAATATTTTTTTTATGTTGCGTGTTTCTTTAGTAGATTTCAGTGGTGCACATTTATTTACAGGTAAGTATAGATAATTGCAGTTTTACAATGAAAAACGCCGTATATGAGGTGCGCTGAATAGGGAAAAATATCTTTGTATCGCAATTTTCTAACTTTGGATTAGAACGTCTGACCATGAAAATGTCAAAAAAATTTACCTGCGGCGCTTTATCCTTGAGGTAAACACATTAGTTATTTATCAGCCCCCCCCCCCCGAACAAAAATCTGTGGTACGGCCCTGTTTCCATTAGCCACTGTAGCTAGGCCTTGGCCCTCGAAGCTTTATGGAGCAATCAGTCTGGCGCTTAGGCTAAAAAGTTTGGAGACCCCTGCCTTAAACCATTTCTATTATTTGTGAAAAATGTCTGTATGTATGTCTGTGAACACGATAGCAACCAAACGAAGTAACGAAATCACTCCAAATTTTAAATTTAAGTTTTTATCTATTGTGGCACAAAGCCTATTGAAAATGGATGAAATCGCAAGAGAGGAACGGGGGGTTTACTTGAAGTGATAAAACATAATCCATCATAACTCCGAAACGGAATGACATAAGTAAAAGTTTATTATGACAAAAATTATTCTTATAAAATTATCTACAGCTTTTGTTCTATAAAATTTTTTCTAAAATAAAAAAAAAATTTTTAATTTAAAAAACTAAAAATTAAAATAATTTTTTTATAAAATTTCAAATTGCCTATAAATAAGCAAATTTTTTTTTACATAAAATTTTAATTATTTGTGATAACTGATAAGTATATATTTTTTTATTCGTATTTTTGCTTTTGCTTATTATTTCGATTTTCTGAATGTTTTTTACGATTATTGCTGATGCTCTGATAAGATTTAGTAATTTAGTTTTTTCTATCCGAGGTAAATTGGGAGTTACTTTTAATATTCGGAAAGTTATGTGATGGCCACATCTGATTTTTTTGGATATTATATAGCGCATAAGCCAACTAAGCTGAATCACCTATGAATAACAAATTTTCTGTTGCCAAGTCAAAGCTTTTTCTATTCAGAAAAAAAGATTATCTGATTTAATAAATTTTCTTATTCCGAATTAAAAAATTTCTTGAACCAGCGAAAAACTCTGTTGAGGCTTTAACCACTAAAAGCTATGTTACGACAAACCCTTTTTATGCAGTGCATCGGGAAGTTGGATTACATTTGGCGGTTGAGACAGAGACTGATTAAGGGGGGCTAAAGGAGCTGCAGCACCGGGCTTCCAAATTTCATTCCAAAAATGACGCATCAAATTTTCTTTCGGATAAATGTTCAGCTCAAAAATGGCCTACTTTGCCCTAATTCAACCAACCTCGTAACTCTTATAATAACTGAGATCCCCATGGTGGAGCTCGAAAAACGGACACCCTGTATAGGAAAAAGTTAAACTTGTGGAGTTAATTCCCGACAAAAAATTATTTTTAGATGTTTTTTGCACAAAACAAGTAAATTCACTGTTGTAGTTTATAAAGTTCTAAAACCTAAATAAAATAAAAAATGTATTTTATTGGGAATTTTTATAAAAACAAAAAACAGTAAAATTAAAGTTAAAATTAAAATTAAAAAAAAAGTAAGTAAAATTACAATTTACATTAATAAAAAAAATTTATAAAAATGAAAAATCATGTTCTTGGACATAGAAGTTCCTATTCATTAAAATAGAACCACATCACATTCTAAACAAAGAATCTGCTTTTTAGCGTGATTTTTGCAGATAAATCTACTACACTTGTCGCATTTCATAGTAGTACAAGAGTTTTTCTTTCGGCCACACATGGAACATGTTCCACGCTTCTTTGGTGGATAATTGTCATCAGCTTTTTCATTTTCATCTGGAATGGGACGATATTTGGATAAAAATCCAGCAACGTCACTAGGCAGTGATGGTATCTGCGCTCTTTGTATAAGGTGTTCTTTCATTAGATCTAGAGCTAAAGTTTTTAGAAATGTTCTTCTACGTTTTTGAGATCCCTTGGGAGTTATGAAAGAAAACAATACTTGGGCGTTTATACCGGCAATGTTTAAAAATTTAAAAAATACTGCTAATGGCCATCTTTTGGTAATCCGAGACACTGAGAAAGATGTGCACATTTTGTCTACAGTATGTACTGCATCCTTTGTAGCGTTGTAATTCATAATTATTTCAGGCTTTTTGGTTGTAGCATCTATGGTTGGCAAATCGTGCTTGGTAGATAGTAAAATTTCAGATTGATTTGTATGGAGTACGTACGACACTAATGTTTTGTTTTTCTGAAAACCAAACAAGGTCTTTCCCACTTCTTTTTTTTTATTTGGTAAAAATTCTGGCGGTAGCTCTTTCTTATTATTTTTTATTGTGCCAACTAAGGTAATCTTCTTCTCTAGTAAATAGTCAGCAAGAGCAAAGTCCGTGTACCAGTTATCAGTGGTCAAGTTTCTATTTGAATTCTCAATTGGACATACCAATCTTTTGACTACATCTTCGGGGGAATTTGAAACTTCGTATTGTCCTGGTGGCTGTTTTCCACAATACACTTCTAAATTAGTGGTGTAAAAAGTATTGGCGTCACATAAAGCAAACATCTTTATGCCATATCTGGCTGTTTTGCGGGGACTATATTGGATAAATGAACAACGGCCTCGAAATGGATGTAGCATTTCATCTATTGTAACACATTCACTCATATTATAGCAGGCTTTACAATTTGAAATGAATGTATCCAAAACTGAACGAATGGCAGCTAACTTATCCGTCTTTCTTCTTTCATTCCGCGACTGCAGTTCATCAAAACGAAAGCAACGTAGTAAAAATAAGAACCGCTTGTAACTCATTACTGCTCTCAAAATCTGCATACCGGTACCGTCAGTTGTCCACAAATCTAAAACATTGGTATGATGGGCCTGTTTTGAACCAAGCAAGAAAAGTAATCCTAATACTGCCATAATTTCACTTCTGCAAGTGGGTTTTGAATCCCTGTCTCGCGAATAGCCAACCTTATCTCTCAGGTTTTGCATATAAATGTTTGTATATTTCACGATATCATCTATAATGCCGATATCAATTAGCTTCAAAAAAGCTTCAATTTCATTAGTTATGCCTTCAGCATATGAAGTTAGTCCAGGAGTCGATTTGATCATGTTATGCTGCTTGGTCTTTGATTTTGTAGAATATGGAGATTTACGCCAGCGAGTAATTTTATCTTTCCCAGTAAAATATTCGCAATTTTTATCATCTGTTCCTTCACTGCTGTCTAGTTCTGATTCCTCTTGTTCAGAGTCGCTATCGTGATCACTTGTTATCACGTCTTCATCACTAAGATCGTCATCGCTTTCTCCAAGTAGTATATTTCGACCATCAACTTCTTCATCGGATGATTCATCCAGAAGCTTTCTTAATTCTTCATCTTCTGTTAGACCTCTTTTCGTCCTAAAGTAATGCATATCTCAGAAAAATATAAAATCCTATCTCTCGGTGTTGTAAAAGACAAATAAATAACATTTAGTAGCACTCAGTACATTTTAAAATAATTTTATTCGACTATAAAATATATTTATTTATCTTATATAATAAAATCTTATCGTTTTTAAGAATTTCGACAACGTTTGGGGCCGCGCAGCGGCCCCCGTCGGACCGATTCCGACGTGTAATATCTTAAAAGATGGAGCGAGGCGAAGCCGAGCCGTTGCTGGTTAGAACAATTTGATCCGCCGCCGGAGGCGGCGGCCAGCGCCGATTTAGTGCGTTTTTTAACGGTCGATTTCGCGGGCAGAACGCCAGCCAAACTGGCACTACAGATTTTGATGGGAAAGGTGTCGTTCGACGCCCAAAGGATCCGCATCGTGCACAACCGATATAACTTTTTTAGCAAAAATCTTGCCGCGACGCCGCGAGCCCGCAAAGTCGAAGGTTTATTTTGCGAAAATTTTTTACACGAGTGCAAAGGGTCGCGCCTTGCTAGGTCTCTCTCCGACAAAATGACCGATTTTTAATAATACGCGTGCCTTTTTTTAATCGTACCATGTCGCATCTCTTTCCGATTCACGTAAAACGGGTTAGACGGAATGCGAGTCGCGTCGCAACTCGATTCCCAAAATTTTCCGAAATTAATTTAATTTTGACGTTTACGACATTTTTGACATTTTTACCATTCTTGCGCACGGTGACGCGCGGAGCGCGTCTTTTCGCGTCGGCGAACGCGACGAATAGCTTCCTTGAAGTTTTTTGAATCTAACAGTACCAGAAACAAATCTTCCACTTCAAAATTTTCCGCAAAATTCTACGTACAAAGAAGTAAAATTGCAAATTTGATCCGACGTTGGTTTTGATGTTTTACACTTTTTTACCATACTTGCGATCGGCTTGGCGCCGAGTTGCACTTTGGAGGGCCGTAGGCCCGACAAGTAGCTTCCTCCAAGTCTCCTGAAGCGAACCGTAGCAGTTTCGAAAGTCGGCAACCAAATTTTACCGCCCAATTTTGAGTATGAAGAAGTAAATTTGTAAATTTGATTTGACGAGGATTTCAAATTTGAAAACTTTTTTACCACACTTGCGCTCGGTTTGGCGCGGAGTTGAATTTTGGAGGGCCGTAGGCCCGACAAGTAGCTTCCTCCAGGTCTCCTGAAGCGAACCGTTGCAACCTCGAAAGTCGGCAACCAAATTTTACCACCTAATTTTGCGTAAGAAAAAGGAAATTTGCAAATTTGATTTGACGCGGTTTCCAACTTTTTTGCAATAGTTGCGCTCAGCTTCGCGCAAAGTGCAATTTTCCAACGCGGCAAACGCAACGAATTGCTTCCTTCAAGACTTCTCAATCCAACGGCACCTAGCACAATTGTCGTCCACCCAAATTTACCATCAAACTTCGAATGCAAAAGAAGTAAATATTTTACAGCAAATAAACAAAGTCACTTTTAAGAGTGAAGGAACGATTTTTTCGAAAACCATCAAATCTATTTTTCGTTTTCTTTTCGCGACTACTATCGACGTGACAATTAAAAAAATTAAATTTAACAAATTTAAGAAAATTCTTTCTCCAAAATCAAACTCCAAAGCGGTGGTATGCCCTTTAGTACAACTTTGCGGTAAATGCCGATGGCCGAGAAATATGCGCGCAAACCTCGATAATTATTGTCAAGTCAAAAATTTTAACTTTTTTCCTCTTCGTTAGGTGGAAACGGGTAAAATCGACAAGTTTTGGTGCATTTTTGAAAATTTCACACTTCAAAGCGAAATTTTTCCGCAAAGACAAAATAAATTTATACAAAAATTTCGATACAAAAATCTTCCATGTGTCGGGCCAATACGTTTCCGGCGTAAAATTTGCAATTTTTTGAAAAATTTTTTTTCCCAAAAGAAGCAAAGGGGGTAGCCTTTGAAAAAAAATTTGAAAATTTGGTTTGGATTTTACGGCTCCACCGATCGAGATGGGAAAAAAACAAACCATATCGAATTTGTGTAGTTCGACCGTACCTATTCGATACCGTTTAGAAATTAAAAATCGGTTCAAAAATAACGCCGCTACGGCGCAAATAAAAAAAATTTAAATTTTGACTTTGTTACGCTGATTGCGCGTAAACCGTCGAAAATTTTGAAAATGTTTTGCGACCATCGATTGGTCCTAGCTAATGGCTTCATTTTTGTTCCTCGAGAATTTTTTTAAAAACCATTCCTTACCGCTGCTAAACTAAGAAATGTCGTACGACGAAAATTTTCGTTTCAAATCCTTGCTCTTTTTGCAATGAACCAAAACGGTCAGTTTTAACGGTGAAGGGACGGTTTTTTCGAAAAAAGCCTAATCAGCTTTTCGCTTTCTTTTTGCGATTAGCATTGACTTAATAATTAAAAAAATTAAAATTAAAAAATTTAAGAAAAATCCTTCTTCAAAATCAAACTCGAACGCGGTCGGATGCCCTTACTTTAATTGCCAATGGACGAGAAAGTTGCGCGCAAACGTGGATAACAATTGTAAAGTCAAAAATTTGAACCTTTTCCCTTTTCGTTTGGAGGAAACGGGTAAAAAAGGTAAAATTTTAGTGCATTTTTGAAAATTTCACACTTCGAAGCGAAATTTTTCCGCAAAGACAAAATAAATTTATAAAAAAATTTCGATCCAAAAATCTTCCACGTGAAGGGCGAATACGTTTCCGGCGTAAAATTTGCAAATTTTTGAAAAAAAAATTTTCCCAAAAGGAGCAAAGGGGGGTAGCCTTTGAAAAAAAATTTTAAAATTTGGTTTAGATTTTACGGCTCCACCGATGGAGATGGGAAAAAAATGAACCACATCGAATTTGTGTAGTTCGACCGTACCTATGCGATGCCGTTTTGAAATTAAAAATCGGTTCAAAAATAACGCCGCTACGGCGCAAATAAAAAAAATTCAAATTTTGACTTTGTTACGCCGATTGCGCGTAAACCGTCGAAAATTTTGAAAATGTTTTGCGACCATCAATTGGTCCTTGCTAATGGCTTCATTTTTGTTCCTCGAGAATTTTTTTAAAACCCAATCCTTACCGCTGCTAAACTAAGAAATGTCGTACGACGAAAATTTTCGTTTCAAATCCTTGCTCTTTTTGCAATAAACCAAAACGGTCAATTTTAACGGTGAAGGGACGGTTTTTTCGAAAAAAGCCTAATCAACTTTTCGCTTTCTTTTTGCGATTAGCATCGACTTAATAATTAAAAAAATTAAAATTAAAAAATTTAAGAAAAATCCTTCTTCAAAACCAAACTCGAACGCGGTCGGATGCCCTTACGTTAATTGCCAATGGACGAGAAAGTTGCGCGCAAACATGGATAACAATTGTAAAGTCAAAAATTAGAACCTTTTCCCTTTTCGTTTGGAGGAAACGGGTAAAAAAGGTAAAATTTTGGTGCATTTTTAAAAATTTCACACTTCGAAGCGAAATTTTTCCGTAAAGACAAATTAAATTTATAAAAAAATTTTGATCCAAAATACTTCCACGTGACAGGCCAATACGTTGCCGTCTTAAAATTTGAAAATTTGTAAAAACATTTATTTTTTTGTTTTTATTCAAAATCACCAATATCTAAAACTGCAAATTTACAATTTCTATGAAATTTTATACTCGAATTTTCGTTTAATATTTCAATTTAATTATTATTGCTAATTTTTTTTTTTTGATTTATAAAATATATTTAAAATTTTATACTGGGATTTTTGTATAATATTTTAATAATATATTATTGCTAAATCTGTAGTAATTTAGAAATATTTCAATTATGATTATGTTTATTATTAAATATTAAAAAAACGTTTCAAAAAGATTAACACAAATATCGATTATGCCGTTTTTTTTCTGAACGGCTTCTGTAAAAATATAAAAAATCAATCGATAACAATAAAAACCCCTGGATAAAATGTACACGTGACACGCCACTGAACCATAACCTCCATAATTGCTTCATAACCTCCAATAATGTTCTGTCACTTTAAGAAGTGGTTAAAGTCACGGCAAACGGAACTTTTAGGAAGTGGTTAAGGTAGTGGCTATCGCAATTTCTTTTACAAGATATTGTGCAGCAAACCAACAATGACACATTGTACCACCGCGCGAGTGGTAAAATAGAAATATCAAAGCGTGTTGCAATTAATAATTAATCGCCACTTAAAATAGTTTGCGCGCTCGGTTCGGTACCATCCCTCCTCGCGCAATTATGATTATGTTTATTATTAAACATTAAAAAGATTAACAAAAAATTCAATCAAACCTTTTTTTCCGATCCTCTGCTGTGAAAATATAAAAATCTATCGAAAGCAATGAATGCCCTAGATAAAATATACTCGTAACACGCCACTGATCTCAAGCTCCAATAAGGATTGCTTCATAACCTCCAAGAAACTGCTGTCACTTTAAGAAGTGGTTATAGTTACGGCAAACGGAACATTTAGGAAGTGGTTAAGTTAATAAGGCCACCACAGTTTCTTCACAAAAAGTTAAAATAAATGGATTTGTGTAAATTTTACAAATAATGTTGAAATTTAAACAAACAAAAAAAATAGAAAATATCCGAAAATTGCAATTTTTTAATTTCAAGTTGTTTTTAATTCTATTAAAAACATAAGTGAACAGAAACATGAACGTATGTTTTTTATTTGCAGAATAATTCGTTTGGTAATTTTTACAATTTCAACTTTTAACGCTGGCTACCTATACCAACATAATCTTATATCGGAACTTATGTGTGAATTGTTAATAAAGTTTATTAAAACTTCGAGTACATACTAACATACACGCCCAATGCGAATATCTTCTCGCCAGAGTAAATTTTCGTATGGTTTATAAAGTTTACCATGTGCAGCAGACCATCGGTAACACATTGTACCACCGTGCGAGTAAAAGAGAAATATCAAATCGTATTGCAATCAATAATCAATCGCCACTTAAAATATTTTGCGCGCTCGGTTCGGTACCATCTCTCCTCGTGCACCTCTCAATCATAATCAATTAATCAACTGGCGGCCGTAGGCCGCTATGAGCCCGAAAGGGCGAACTAGCGTCAAAAAAGCGGCGCAAGCCGCTTTTTTTAGGCTAGTATAAATATATTTGGTTATGCTGTTAGGTGGTAGGTGTCAAAACAATTAATTCAGTTAATAATAGTAGTCCAGACTTTCAGAGAAGGCTAATCCTCCCTTGCCTCCTCTGACGAGCCGCCGCTGGACCTAACTAAACTAGTTACTTATTTGTCTTTTACAAAAATAAACATAACGCCTGAACTTTACTATATATCACGCTATATATAATAAATATTTAAAAAAATGCTTACATTATATTACTTTGTTAATATTATCGTCGAAAAACGAATAATAAGTACGGTGCACTAGCCAATAGTGAAAAGAACCAACCTTTTAGTTTCACTTACAATAACAGGAGCAGGCGCGGGTTATTACATATGCAACACGCGCAACCGCTAATCTTTAACTGACAAAACAAGGTTGAAACTGTTATCGATAAGCCACACCGACCAACTGGCCAGGTAGTAAACACAACAATAAAGAAATATTTGAAAGATAAATTTATTATCAGCGTGCGTTTAAATATAAAAGGAATAAGATTTTCTATTATGGCGCCACCTATTGACGCTAGTGTTCATGTTTAAAAATCAAATCAACTGTTTTGTTTTTTATTATTTTATTTATTTATTTCCCCTTTGTAACTCAATCAGCGATGACACTAATCCACCGTTGTGGTGCTATAATTTTATTAAAATCAGAAATAATTTATAAATCTTCCTGCAATGCCTACTCATAAAGTTACACGATGCATCGCGAGATGTCACTACGTCACCACTACAGAAATAAATAATGTATGAGTCATGTATCACGCGATTAGTTTTCGGTTGGTCCACAAAATTGTCAGTGGAAGTGTTGATGTGTAGAGTGAATGTTTGTAAAGTTAAATGGCCGACATTTGACGTTTTAGTGTGATTGATTAATAATAATAGGACATCGAACAATAGTGTATTTTTATTTATATGATAATGTGATTATGTCTAATGGTGGTAATGTAACTACGGTGATGAAATCGAACTCGGATGGCGAACTTTTAAGTTCGAATGAAACTGCAGTAAATTGTGAAGTACAAAATATGAATTCGGTCGAGCAGTCGCGTTTAAAACGCACATTTACTCTACCTCGAAATCCATTTAATAGTAACCGAATGTCAAAACGCAAGGTGAAAGCTAAAGACGGCTATAATAATGAAACCGACAACAAAAATTCCATCAACAATGAATCCGAGCGTAACAACAATAAGAAAGTGTTTCGTAGACCATCTTTCAAGAAAATTATCAATAGAATTGCTCAACATATTGGAGGTGTGCCGGTTATGGGAAATAATCACGAAAATCGGGTGCCTCCAGTTGGATTACAAACGTGGGCTCCAGATCAAACGCCGGGTGTTACGGGCTTGAGAAATCACGGAAACACATGTTTCATTAATGCCGTTTTACAATGTATATCTCAGACCGATATCCTCGCAGAATATTTTGTATTGGACCAGTATAAAGTGGATCTGGGAAGAAGGAATAAGTTGAACTCGAAAAAGTACGGAACCAAAGGGGAGATTACGGAGCAGCTGGCTCTTATTTTGAAAGCGCTCTGGGCTTGCCAATACAGTCCCGAACTTAGCACAAATTTTAAACAAGTCGTCGAAAGACATGGTTCGCAATACAAAGGTACTCAGCAACACGATGCACTCGAATTTCTGCAGTGGCTATTGGATAAAGTACACGAAGATTTGAATACGGCGTCTAAAAAGAAATATAAATCAATCAAGGTTTGTTTAAAAGTTTATTAGTACTTTTAATATCATCTTTTATTTTTTTTTTCTATGATGCATTTGTGCACTATTATCTTTTATAGATAAATAATACCTACATACATTCCGAACGATAATATCAATATTTTATTAAATAACTTCCTCATTATGGAAATATTTTAATATTTACACTTTTGTCTGTAAACAGTCGCGAAGTATCGATTATTAACTGCCTATACTTGGTTTACCCAGAGAACTGCCTTGAAATTTTCATTCAAAGGTTGGTAGGATGTTAACTTTTGTATTGAAGAAAATGATAACCTTTTATTACAGCTGCTACTAAAGTTATATAATTGATCTTATATTTGCATAAACATCAATAATAATTATTATGAGATCGTAAATATGACGCAACACGTGAACTTCTACACTAAAAACTGAATGAAAAAAATTGATCGTCTAGATTTGTTCTAGTTTGACGAGATGTTTTATTACCGGAAGATTTTATAGGAAAGGGAAATCGATTGCCTTTAATTAGCGTCGTAATAGCATATTGTATAACAAGGGATATAAGTGCATTTTTAATTCTAGTGTCCAGTTCCGCTTTAGCCGGGACATTCCTGATTTGAACTGTTTATCCCGCCGAGTTTTTTAAGTAAAAACAATCGAATTTTCTATATAAACATTTTGTTCGAAATAAAAAACGTTAATCGGTTCAGTACTGCAAACAGACTGAAATAGCCTGGATATTTAAATGTATTGTCGAGTATATTATATCCATTATGTTTTATAAATACTCGTGTAAACCTTTTATTATCTATACAATACTATTGTTTGTTTATATTTATACTAGATTGCAAAGGTTGTGCGGCCCGAAGGTCGCACTTAGTTTTTCGATATTATCGCCACTTAGGGCGATTTATTTCAACAATACCGATTTATTTCAAAAAGTGTCAGTTTGGCGTTTATTTTTGTTATAAAGGTTACAATTAAGTGTAAACCATTCATAAATTTCTAAATAATCTAATCCACTGCCCTTCATCTTGTCAGATTTAACCCTAGGGAAGTACACCGTATTTTAGACCTTATTGAAATACAAGTTTCAAAAATTGCTAGCGCCTCCTGCATTGCAGTTACAAAAAAATTATTTTGATATTTTTTATCCGTTATTGTGTGTGGAAAAAGAAAAAAATAATGTTGAAAGAAATTAATAATTTTTTGTTACTTAACATAGGAATACATAGGAAGCGCGGTTGTCTGGGGTTCGCACACACCCCATGTACTCCTATATAGGGTTAATGATGTAATTTGACATTTAATATTGTTTTAGGTTATAATGTACTTATGATTGGTTTACTATAAATGAACCAACCAATACGAAATCTACTAGAATATACATTGGCTCGCAAAAATAAGCGTACAGTCATATGCTAGCCATGTGAATTGTACCTTTTGAAGACATGTTTTCTCATATATAAAAAACACTTTTACATCAAAATTTATTGGACATTTTTTGTGGAAAATTTTATTCTCTTCATTTTTGTTTATATACATTTTTCTATTTGGTCGCACCGTTTTCGAGATATAGTGACTTAAACAAATAAAAAAAATTTATTAAAATTTTTACAGGTATTTTTTTAAGTCGCTGTATCTCGAAAACGGTGCGACGAAATAAAAAAATGCATATAAACAAAGCTGAAGAGAACGAAATATTCAACAAAGCATGTTGAAGAAATTTTGCTGTAAAAGCGATTTTTATATGAGAAAACAAGTCTTCAAAAGGTACAATTTACATTGCTTAGCATATGACTTGTACGGTTATTTTTGTGAGCTACTGTATATAAATTTAAATTAAAAAGAAAACTTTCGAGAAGGTGTAGTCTAACCATCAAACATTCGACTGATGTTTTCAGCTTTCTTCATAATCCATAATTATGAATTCAAATAAAAATGTCCATTTCTTTATTATTCGGCCAACCAGGTGTACATTGAGAACTGTCACAGTCGAACGGTAAGTAGTATCCCTGTTTCGAACCCGGGTGGAGTAATAACTTAATTCTGGCCGTTACGATACGAATATAGAGAGATAGATGTGCATTTTTTTTCTGGACACCGAATAAAATTTTAAATAAAATTATTTGTTGATATTCAACTTCTCTTCTGAAACTTCTGAAAGTAGTTTTTGAAATAACAAACAGTACATTTTACTTCATGCATCTTATACCCAAAACGGTATGAATAAAATTAAATTAGATAGAATTTGGCGTAAAACTAAAAAAATATTGTTCTACCCTTCTATAAATATTCCCCTTTGTATCAGATAAAACGATAATATACCGTAGGCAAGCCCATTGGATGTGCATGCACTGCAGATTTTTATATAAGATTACAAATCTATATCAAACATTAAACTTCGTGTGCAGAGCACCTGATCGGCTACTATAATATCAGAGAACTGCAACTTGACTGCATTCATCAATGATTGGTATTTAGGTCAAAAAGTTGTTTAAGCAATCCAAGTGGAATTAACTTTTCTCAAGTGTTTTTGCATAATATATCGAGGGTCGATAATATAATCTTGGCATGTTTTATACCTACATACATAAATATCGAGATTTCTTATTTGGTTTGTTCATTCATCAATGTCAATTGTTTTCAAAAAAAATTGTAACAAACTAACAATCCGATCTTCTTAGCTACCATTTTCAATTTTCAGTTATATTTTTATGAAAACAACTATTATTTTAAACCTTCGGTGAAAAACTAAACTTCATTCCAAAAGAGATACTCATAATTAAAGGGTACATTCACATTAGAAATTACAGGGACAAATGTGTTACCTTCCATGTTTATGGGAATTTGTCTATGTGCCAATGTCAAATTTGTAACCAAATGAATTGAAAATATTAATTATTATTCAGGAAATTATCTAAACAAACACAACACGGTCTCATATTTTTCCCAAGTAGGTTTCTGTTTATGAAACCCAATGGTGGGTAAAAACCCAGTTTCATTATAATTTAATAAAAATTGTTCAACGGTGTGCACTATCGTGAACTAATTGAATCGATTGTTGGTCTAATAAAAATTTTCATCGTGAACTTTTACCAAGCCTAGATTAAACTTTTTGTTAGAGATTAAAATAAATTTTGTTGATATAACCCGGCGCTGGCTGTATCTATGTATTTTAGTTTATTTACTTTTTCACCCTTGTTTATCACTTATTTAAAATTGTTAGCTTGTGCATGGTATCTATCAATCATATTTCTTATCAGTCGTCACTTCTTGGAAATTAGTTCGAAATACTTTTCAAAATAAGTACCTACTTACATAATATTACTTGCTTTGTACTTAAATTGATAACAGATATTAGCCAATGAAAAAAGGAAAAGTTTTATGCAATAAACTACATTGTAAATGTTGTATTTCCAAATTTTTAATGCCGAAGGGACTTTGTACAAATTTGTTTATTTTGTTTTTTCATTGAAATATAAATTTTGACCTTTCAGATTATTTGGTGTGTATAGATCGGAGATAAAGTAGTTGTAAGCATTAATTGGGTCAAGGAGTGCATATAATTATTAAATTTTGTACTTTTTTGCTTTTGTGTAAAACAATTACTTATAAATAGATTTTATTTACAAACACTATAATATTACTTTGTCGATGCGGTTTGTTGGATCATCATGCCTTTTCAAGTTTGACCACCAGAATCAACTTTTTGTACCTACCTTTTGAATTGCGATCTATAAATTTAGTTCTCCTCCGCAAAATTGTCCAAGTTGGAAATTTTATTAATAAAATATGCTTGTACGTAATTAATTGAAGTTATGAACCGTATTGCGGAGGTTGTGGTGGGACAGTTACGCCACTGGTGTTTCAATAAATATCTGTTATTCGACTAGGAGGTAAATTTTCTATTGTACTTAATTAATGGCCAAGATCTTTCCAATGTTAAATTAATTATGTTTATAAATGTGTTGGTGAACTCTTCTACAGGTGCAGATAATTATAACCAAAAAATATTTTTAATAACATTGAAACTGGACAACCTTATTATTTGATGAAGGTAGTTTGTGTCTAACCTTGCGGTTTTTCTGTATTTTCGTTAAAACAAATTCTAACTGATCTATCCGTGCTCGAAAATACATTCAGGGATTATTAGGAAGTTTCAAAATTTCAACAGCAATTATGTATTCGTAATGGTATAAACGGAAGGTACCTACATTCTTTATATCCGCCGTCATTCTCTACTAGATAATTTCCTGATTAACGTCAAGGTTGTCGTCACTTGTTGAAATTCCAAAAACATTAAACTAGTCTATGTAATAATACTATTATGTATTAGTATTCGTATTCCAATTATAATTTTTCTATTTCAAATCTTGCCAAAAGGGTTGTGACTCGTGATCCAAGTTATGCAAGTGTTTCCATTGATTGATGAGTTTTCACTGGAACGATCAGTTTCATCGTCAATCGACCAGAATGACGTGTCTATTTGGCGTCTAGCCATCACTTGGTCGATCTTCCTTGAAGTCTAGAGCCTTTCAGAGGTACGTCTCTAAATTCTAAAGGGGACCATTTCTGATAAATAACCAGAATATTGAAAAATATATACTGTTACTCTTAAAAAACTCGGACACTCCTATGTTAGCAATGTAAATTGTACATTTTGAAGTCAATATTTTGTCATTCAATTTGTGCCTATACATTTTTCTATTTTGTCGCACCATTTCCGAGATACCAATGAAAATTTGTTTTGTATTCTATACAGAGTCTTATTTAAGTCGCTGGGAAAATAGGAAAATGTATATTATAAACAAAATTGAAGAGAATGAAATTTGCAACAAGAAATGTCCATAAAGTTTTCCTGTAAAATCGATTCTTATATGACAAAAATCGGCTTCAAAATGTACAATTTACATTGTTAACATTGGAGTGAGTGAGTTCTTTTAGGAGTAACTGTGAATATAGTAACGGGCTAACCAGCCTACTTCGACCGACTGGGAAGCAGGTAACCGCGGTTTAAATCCTGGTCGCGTCGAATATACTGCTGTGATCTAGAAAATCCAAGATAGATCTGTGGGCTTCACTCGGTAGGCAATGGCAAACCACCGAGGTAATTTGCCAAGAGAACCTATAATAATTCATAGCTCACGATGCTTCTGTCAAGAAGCGAAATCACTAGATAGTAACGGGCTAACGGCATTTGTTATAACTCTATATGTGCTGGTTTGGGGGGCACCCTCCCCTTTACGCACAAATAATAAACTCTTAATAGTCAATGCTGTCGATATTTCTTTTTTCTAAAATTTTCTAAGAAATATAAAACTGCAAAAATTCAAAAAACTGCAAAACTGATTTGAGAGCGTCTGCGCAGAAATTATACAATTTCTCGTTCTGTAAATTGTGTCGTGTTACTCTCCTTATACCCCCTCCTTTGATATTTAACAAAATTTCTTCGTTCGAAAACAATAGTTTTTATTCACAAAAATCTGTTTAATTGGCTAGAAATAAAAAATATTTTAATTGCAGATCGGTTGGTATACATATTTTACTGGGCGGCAAGAATTATTTTTAGATCCTGTTAATTATTATTTAATGCTGAAGAAATTTTGTTTTTTGTAACATTTTAATCATGGGTTATCGTGACTTGAAAATGCTCTGAAAATATGAATAAGCAAAGGTCAGACAGACTTGACTTTTATTTTATATAAAATCGATTCAGATAGATTCTAAAAAATCCAAAGACTTCCTTTTGCAGATTTATTTATTTTTCAACAAGATTATTTTTAGCATTTACTTGAGCAACAAGTGGTATTATTTTTTGTTTAGTTTCTTAAACCGTAAAATGCAATCAATACTTGCAATTAGAAATCGTTACTGCATACCAAAAATTCGTCCAAGGTTTGTCTCGATTGTTTTTATAGCTCTGGCTTAACATTATTGTATTTTACTGCTTAATTTTCTTTGAGACTGTTTTTTGGATAAAAAAAAAGATAATTGGATGTCACATGGATAAAATCTTGTTCGAGCCATTAAATGTCGTTTCTATAGTAACTAGCCACCACATTGCTAATGACAATGACTAGAGACCGGATTTGTATGCAACAAAAATTGTAAATGTTCTATTGTTTGTTTTGTTTAAAATCATGCGAAAAGAATGGATATTCCTAATGAATAAAATTAAAAAATCATAGTTATAAATCTGACCTGTCCTGATCATAAAAAGTAACAATAGTTTTAGTAGGGAAAAACCACACTGTGGATACATACTATTATGTATAACGAAAATCAATTGGTAAAGAGTAACGGTAAAGAGTTTTGGCACTATCCTAACAACAAACTGCCTCTTCAAGGGAATCAAAGGTTGTATTGGTTTTGTACTTAAAATAATAATTTCATTACTTATTAATTATTATGAATTATGAAATTATAAATAGAATTACCTTGAACTTGAATGAATCGTTATGTAAAAAATTCTAAATTTACTACTACCTACTACTACTTTATAAATTAATAACTGTTTTCTTTTGTAATTGATTTATTGATTACATTTAAGCTGTGCTTTGTTATGAGTGGGTGGTAACCGTAATTGCGTTTTATTTTAACAGAAAATCGTGTCCATTAATTTTACCTTCTTTAAAATTTTAGCAACTCGCTGATCTAATCGACAAAAATTTTGCATTTTTCTTTTTCATTTAGTACAACAAAGAAATTTATAATTATGTACAATCAAGTCTGTTGAACTTCGAATGCTCGTGAATGCTGTCTGAAATTTTGGGGAAAGTGTAAGCTGGCCGATGCCACATAATTACAGCTAATGAACTGGGATTGTGTTAAATTACCAATTTTATTTGGTTGTCTCTTTGACGATTAAATATGTACTACTTAAAAAGTTATTTAATCAGAGGAACTGAATCACTTATTTATAACATAATATAACTAGTGTGACTCATTTATAATTGCATATTAAAAAATTACATTTTTGTGATAATAATGATAAAATAACAATTGTCTTCATTCAGATCTAGGAAGAGATTCTGCTGGAGACTTGCTGATTACTACACTCAACAGCTAACTTAGTAGCAATTTTTATTTATTATGCATCTCTGCGAGTAAATTTACTAGTATAATGCCGCACAACTATTTTCTGGATTCGGCAACTACTCTTCCTTCTCTGGTTCCGTCCGAAGTTAGTAGTATCTACAACTTTCCTGTATCAACAGTGGAGTTATTATGGCAGACAAATTCATTTAGGCCGTAATACTACTAAAACCAGGGCCGCATGAATCTTAAAATTAATTATCAGGCTAGAATGTCTGAGAAGTAAGGAGATCAGAAGTAACAATGTATTGTAATTGTAAGATTTATACATAAATCAAATAATTAAATTATGGAAGTGATTGTTTTGCAGAGATCAGATTATTCCTACTGAAAAATCCAAAAATTATTACTATGATTCATTCATAATGAGCGATAAAGATAAACATTTAAAATATAGGGAAAAATCACAAGTGGTTAATATGATCACTCAAACGTTTTTTATAACGTGTAACATAACTAACAGATTTATAAACTTAAGTGTCATAAATTTTATAAGTAAGACGAGAACTGTTTTAATTTAAAGTGTTAATAATTAATAACTAGTCAGGGAGCTGCCAACCAGCTCAACTTCGTATAAAATTTAAAAATGAAAGTGTACTTTTTGTAATATTTATTATTTAACTGATACACCTACGTAAAATTATTATACAAATTAATAAATTTCAATTTCAAACATGAAAGACAGTGATATGCATTTATCAATAATAATAATAATAATAAAGTAAATATGCATCACTACACCGTCAATAGTTTTCACAAATTATAATATTATCAATATTGGTGTCGATATACTTGAAGGTATTTATAGTTCATACGTCAATTTCATCCGTTCATTAGAAATGAATTTGCAAGAAAATCAAAGCAGCAATACTTGCGTCAATCCGTATTATTTTATTGACCTTACACCATCAATAATATTGACTATATTATTCATGGCGTAAAGTGCTTATAAGATTCTTACTTATTTAAAAAAATTCTTTAGAATTGGTTAGTTTTGTTTCATTACTGGGCAATAGTAGAAAACGTTTTTATGTTTATCCAATTTATGTAATAGATACTAATTGGTGTTTTTGGGTTGAAACATTTTAATTTAAAAATAAAAACATCGGCTTGTTCGTGTTGGAATAAAAACTGGTGTGTGCCTCTCGAGGGACACTGTCCCTTGTTCATTTCAATAAAAAGAATAAAATTGAAAACTGAATAAACAAAATAAAAATAATTCTTGCGTATAAAAATATTTAATATTACGTAATATCACATATAATAGACCGTTAACTAAAATTATTTTAAATATTAATTAGTTTCATGTAAATTATCAAGGAAACGTTGGCATTTAAAAATATTTAAGAAATTTTTGTTAATTATTATTATACGAAGTTTATGTAACGTGCATTTTAAATTTATTGCACAAAATCTTCGAGTACTTGTACTTTTAAGAATGTTTATTTTATGAATTGTAATTATCAGGTATAATAAGTACTTACAGATATGTACTTGATAATTGGTAGGTACATGTTACGCCATATAAACATTTGCAACGTAGATACAGATTTTTTATATTTTATAAGAGTGAATTTTTTGAAATTGGTATAGAAAGTTCTCTTTAGATGCAATTGTTTTTAAAGTAAGAAGATGACGAGCGGCATGGCATGCTGCCTTCCACTCGTCCGCCAATCCAAAAAGTCAAACATAACTTCTAATAAAGCAATGTACTATTTTATTTTTACTTTCCGAACTCCTTAGTAAGGAAAGTATTGTAATCTGAAATTGAAAAAAAAAGACCCATCATTTTTTAAATCAAATTTTTATGTTTTGAGGTTCCCTTAAACCATTTCCATTATTTTTGAAAAATGTCTGTATGTGTGTGTGTATGTACATATGTCTGTGAACACGATAGTAGCCAAACGAAGTAACGAAATCACTCCAAATTTTAAATTTATGTTTTTATCTGTTGTGGAACGAAGCCTATTGAAAATGGATGAAATCGAAAGGGGGGAACGGGGGGTTTACTTGAAGCGATAAAACATAATCCATCATAACTCCGAAACGCAATGAAATAGGTAAAAGTTTATTATGACAAAAATTATCCGTATAAAATTACCTACAACTTTTGTTCTATAAAATTTTTGCTAAAGTAAAAAAAAAATTTAATTTTCTAAATTTAAAAAATTAAAAATTAAAAAATTTTTTTTATAAAATTTCTAAATTGCCTATAAATAAGAACAAAATTTTTTACATAAAATGTCACTTATTTGTCATAAGTATATATTTTTTATTTGTATTTTGGTTTTTGCTTATTATTTCGATTTCCTGAATGTTTTTGACGATTATTAC
This sequence comes from Cantharis nigra, assembly GCA_958510845.1. Taxonomy (NCBI): domain Eukaryota; kingdom Metazoa; phylum Arthropoda; class Insecta; order Coleoptera; family Cantharidae; genus Cantharis; species Cantharis nigra. The sequence goes on from OY294031.1 coordinate 23,932,223, forward strand.
TGATGCTCTGATAAGATTTAGTAATTTAGTTTTTTCTATCCGATGTAAATTGGGAGTTATTTTTAATATTCGGAAAGTTATGTGATGGCCACATCCGATTTTTAATATAAATTTCTAATAGTAGTTCATTCTACAGACTCGTCTTGAAAAGTTCTATTTTATCTTTATGAAGCAATATACTATTTAATTAAAAAAAATTGCCGACTTTCTTTTGTTTTTATTAATTTATTAATTCGTGAAATTTAATTATAAACAAATATAAATGATAATATAATCCTAAATGAGCTGCTTGCAATCGTTAACCTTTCATAATAAAAAATTTAAACTTTCCTATAAAAAGAAAAAGAATTTTATCTGGAACATTAAAGTTTATTCGTTTTATATCATTTGCCAAGGTTTTGAATTTCGTGATGGAAGATTTTGTGCTTCAATTTGAAATATCTACTATGGACGTCGAAATTAAGTTTCAAAACTTTCTTTTTTGTTAAAGGTTTATTCAATCTTGAACTATGTATGTAAGAAAATCATCGGTGAAATGTATTTGTTGAGTAACATAATACTGCTTTTATGGTTAGAACGACGATTTTAATTCCTTATAAAATGCTTTCCAATAATGTAGTTCAACAATGAGATATTTGACTTTCCGCTATTTTTATTTTTATGCTGAAAATATAAAATAATTCTAGAAGAAAATCTGCACAAAAGTGCAAGAATGTTATCATAACACATTCATTCAATTTATAAGAATCATTTAGATAAATTCTGACCAAATACTTAAAAAAAGCACATACGCACGACCTCATATCAGCATGTACTTTGTAATGACTGTTGTTGCTATCTGCACGCACACACATTTTAGTCCAGAATAATTAATTATATGCAAATTTAACCGTAAACTCTAAATTTGTTTATTATCGCCACACTTTTATTCATTGCACTACCTAAAGTATTAATTTAAGTTTATTTTATTATTTCGAATAATTTTTCATAAGCATTTCAGCAACACGACCGGGTGCTAATCGCTGTGAATCGTAATCAACTTAATATAAATGCAAAATTATAATATCTCCATATTTAACCTGACTATGTAACACCATTTTTTTTTTATGAATTTGTGATAAAACTAAAGCTAATCGTATTATGCGAATTAAAATGATTTTTTTTTATTCCAGACGTCTGGTAGACCTGATGAAGTGATAGCAGCTGAAACATTGGCCAATCACATTAGATGTAACAATTCATTCATTCAAGCTATCTTTCAAGCTCAATATCGTTCATCTTTAAGTTGCTCTCAATGTCGTACTCAATCGAATACTTTTGATCCATTTCAGTGTGTATCTGTACAACTTCCTCAAATACATCAACATTACATTTACGTAACCGTAAGACATTTAGATCATAATTTAACAATTGTTTTATTTGCTAACTGATTTATTAATTTAGGTGCTATACACATCGCAACAACCAAGACAAGTCACGATTGGTGTAAATTTACCATCGGGTGCAACTGTGTCTGAGTTACGTGAAGTACTCGAATCGGACACTTCTATAGCGCGTTGTAACATGTTATTAACTGAAATTAATGAGACTGGATTTTTACGCACCTTTACTGATGCTCAGAGTGTTGGTGTCATAACCGAAATCGATCCTATTTATTGTATCGAAGTAGCTCAACTTAAAGATGTAGAGGAGGATACCACCAGCGCTTACGTTTTGCTTTGTTGGATTAATGTACTGAAAAAGGATGAGAATTCCAGTTCTAGATTTGGTAAGTTTTATCTAAATTTTGTAAATGAAAAGAACTTGGTTATAGGGCAAAAAAGGGGAGAAAATATACACTCGGTGGGATCAAGGGTTGATTTTACTGAATATCAATTGACAAATCTGAATTACAATTGACGATTTCTGAATTACAGTTGACGTTTTCTGAATGACAGTTGACCATTTCTGAATTACTGCAGGAAAAGGTTGAGTAGATACCTATTATAGTTCGGTCAATATACAAGGTGAATTTTTTGATTTAACTAGAAAAACGATTAGGCAATCAAATTTTAAAAAATTGCATAAATATCCCTCCTGTAAGTTCTAAAGAAGGAAGGTAATATCCAAATATTATGTTGTGTTGCAAATATATCCGTAAATAAACAAAACATAAAAAATTACTTATAAAAAAATTGTAAAACGAAAAATTTTATAGTAAAAAGGCTAGAACAATTTTTTCGGTTGCCCCCCACCCTCCCTTGTCCCTCCACTAAAGCACTTTATTTTGACCAATTTCAAAAGTTTGAAATCGAATAACAAATTTTGAAAAAAAATTCACTGATGAAAAAAAAATTATTTAAAAAATACTTTTACGGTATAAATTATAATAAAAATTTAATCCAAAATATAATATGTATTTGAAATCCGAAATCCTCACCTTTACAATGCATTTTTATTATTTCTATACAATAAAAACTAAAAAAGTTACAGCGTATTTTGTCCGCCTATGTACCTAGATTTTATCTTTGTACCACCTTTGGCACTGTTCCATCACAGTTGCAAAGCGCTGACAATATTGCGTTTCACTTGAGAATCAGTATAATAGGAAAATAATTGTTCCGACCTTTAGTAGAATTTTCCACTCAACAATTTTGTTCTTTTAGGTAATTTTTTGTGTTTTGCTTATTTACAGTTATACTTATTTGCAACACAAAATTTTTTTGCTATTATCCCCACACCCACATTTTCGAACTTACAGGAGGGTCGGGTTCTATCCAAATTTTTCTTCAGTAATTAAACTATTAAAATTAAAAATTTTTTTATATTATATCAAATCCTATAAAATCGTATTTCCGAAGAGATTTGATTTGAGGTATTTTGAGGGATGCCATTCAATATGTGATTTTTTTAAAATGCTTTTTCATACAATCATTCAATTTTCTACAGACACTATGGAATTTTTATGTTACAAAGTACAATTTTATTTAAGGAATTCAGCACTGATTTATTTATATTTGAAGTTAATTTAAGAGATAAATTGTACAAAAACAATTAAATTTAATGTAAAATGTTAGTTTGCGATATTTATTGTCATGAGCATAATATAAAAATGCAGTTTTTTGCTAGGAGAAAAACAGTAATTGGCATCGCATAAATCTTTAGAAATACTGTATTTTTCTAATATAAGTGATAAAAACAACTTAGAAAAACATGGCGAGCAATCACAAGGAAAGTCGTTGCATTTTTATATTTTTATGTATTTACAGTAAATTTGTTTTTTTGTCGCCGCCCTCCCGAGACAGAATATAAAATTTTTATTAAAAATATAATACACTGCCAGGATATTATCTAATATTCAACAGCGGTTAAACCCCGGCTAAGATGTAATTTTCTCATAAATAGTTTTTGTACTGGTTCTTAATTTTACACAACACAAGATTTTAAATTAATCTACAAATTTTATTTACAGGAAGTCCATACACAATGCAAATCTCTAGAGAAACATCGTTTGTAGATTTACAAAAACTGATGCTCAAAGAGATGGCTCCTATTTTGCATGACGACGTCTTAACTTCCACTCAGCCAAGTGAGGTATGTTAAGACGACTTGTACTGATCTTTTTACTAATTTTAAATTTTTAGGTGTTTAAAATTTCTATTTCTGATCCTGCTTGTAATGACAACGAACCACCATGTTATTTGGATCCTGAATTGGAGCATCCACTGTTTATGGAAGCAATTGATCAAGCTTTAGCTTTATGCAGTGAGGAGGGGGGACCACCCCACGTGAAGTTGGTGATCGAATGGACACAAAAAAGTAAAAGTGAAATTATTGCCGATGATTCCGACGTTATAGAAGAACATTCAAGTGTTAAACAGTTAAAATCTCAAGCTTTACAAGGTAAATTTGCTTGAATTAAAAACTATCCAAATAACTAAGAGTATGTCTGTTCAGGTGGTGCTCCTTTGACGTTGGAAGAATGTTTACGTCATTACACTAAAGCGGAAACGCTTACGTTAGATGATGCTTGGAGGTGTCCGCAATGCCAACAGTATCTTCCTGTTATTAAGACGTTGGATTTATGGTCATTACCCGATATTTTGGTTGTTCATTTTAAGAGATTTCGACAGTAAGTGATAACCATTCAACTAAATTATTAAGTTACTTTTTGTTTAATGTTATAGGCAGTGCATAAGAGGACGCCAGAGCACGAAACTAACAACCATGGTCGATTTTCCTGTCACCGGTTTTGATATGTCACCACACTTGGCAAACAAAAAGAATTCGAATTTAATCAACAATTCCGATTTGAACGATCACCAAAATCCTGTGATACTGGGAGGTGTCGGCTGGTCTCCATGGAAGCGACAACATAAGCAGTCGTCTTACATAGTTGACAATACCTACGACCTTTACAGCGTTTGTTACCACCACGGCAGCGACTTGGAAACGGGACATTACACAGCGGCGTGTAAAAACCCCTACGATAATCAATGGTACCTTTATGATGACACGAAAGTGACAAATTTGAGCCAGCAAACGAATGACATTAATTCTGTGCTAGTTAATAGCAGCGCATATATTTTATTTTATCAAAAAAGAAGTGGTGTTTACGTTAGTTCTAGTTCAAACTCGAGTAGTGCAGCTAGTACAAGCTCGATGGGCTCCATGAACGACCATTGGGTGTCACGAATGCCTAAATTTACCTACACTCCTCCCAAAGTTGTTACAAAAGGAGTGGAAAAAAACACTTCTGACACTGTAAATGAAGATTCTAAAATTAAGTGCAACAATAGTGCGCCGCCTGTCACGAATAAAAACAGTGCTAAGGACGAAGTTAATGCCAAAAATTTAAAAAACAGTCGAGAGTCGGTTTGTTTGCGATCCAGTCAGACGACATTGCCTATTACGAACAGAAGATCGTACGAGAATAAATCCACCGAAACAAGTGACAACAAATCGCCTTCTGCTTTACGATTAAGTGCTCCAGAATTGAAGAAACCTGTTTACACTACGAGCATTTATATAAATGCTTCGGGTAATGTTGATATAACAACTATCTGTGATACTTCTTCGCCTGTTTTAAGCCTTCACCGTGTTAATGGGATATCTGAAAATGATATAAATGTTAGTTTAGACGAGCGTAACGGTTATTACAAGGGTGATCGAGGTTATGGAACCCTTGCCGCTGTACATAGAACTGCTCATTTTGAAGAGCCTGAAAAAAACTACCATTCGGATGACGAAGCTCCGCCTGTTCAAGCAAAATAAGACAACTAAATGTTAATTCACCATTAAGTGTAGCTTATAAATTTAATAGTGGTAGTTACACTTTTGTAAGTGTTTGGTTAGTGATGAAACTTAAATGACAAAAGTATTGAAATATTCATTTTAAACGCATGTCATCTAGTTTTTTATTTATTATTTCTTTTAATTACATAGAAGGTATAATTCTATATTTTGTTAAATGCAATATGTGATTGATAATTTTAATTTTTTTGGATGATGTGTTTTTACTCAATTCATATTAATATTTGTGTGAGCGTTTTAAAAATATTTATTAAATATTGGTAAATTGCTATTCATTCCATTAAAACCGGAAAGTATATTTAAGTGTAAAATATAATTACCCAAACGTATATTATATTTTTTGTTATTATGAAATATTGTATAATTGTTAACGTTTTATTTAAATATTTATATTAGTTTTATTTTAAAGAGTGTTTTTAATTTTATTTTTAGTTTTTTTTTTGTAAACTTTATTTTAGAATATTAATTTGTGAACTAAGCCAAATTGTATATCAAGTCATATTAAACAAACTTGTGCCAGATATAATTGTAATCGATGTAGATACCTATAATGTGATTTTAAATTTTGTAATTTCATAATACTTATTGGATATTATCCATTTGATTTTAAATAGGTAGGTAGCAAATTTGCCGTATAATCAAAGTTAGTTTGAAAAATGTTGCAATTAAGGAAGCTCATGTTGTTATAATGTTAGATTTTATGATATTGTGAGGTATATGGTTCATGCAAATTTAATAAGAATGTGCCTTACAAATTTTAATTGACATTGTGGCTTGATTAATTTGTTATTTCTTTATTAAAATAAATAATTTGGACGTAGATATTATAATCTTTTATTCGAACTTCCTCTCACTTCCTAATTTTATTTTATTTATTTATTTGATTGATAATGTTAGCCTTATTGAAAAAATAAATGTATTATTCCTAAAGTTGATGTTTTGTAAATTCTTATTTGGCTACATCCCACTTATATAGAGATTTTTTTAAATTTAAAAATATCATTAAGATACTTTTAAGAGAGAGAAAAGCAGTATTCCTTGGCGTTCTCTTTTTATTTACGGAAATTTATTTTGCCAATTTGAAGAAATTTTTACTTCAATGAAATGCAAATTCATGTAAGGACAGAAGAGATTTGGTCGGGTACATAAAAGTTGGAGGATTTTAGGGAATTTATTTGAGATACTATGATATTATGGAATTGTCCAACACACAAACTGACTAAAATCTCTTAATTAATATGTGAACATGAAACCAGAGAATTATCTGCTGTAATTAATTATGAAAAATTTCGGAATTCAAAAAGGAGTCGGCTAAGATTTAGAAAGCACAATAATGAGATAATTCTCAGGTAGGACAGCTTATTGGACTCCACTCGATTAAAGAAAACCCTAGTATTTAGAGGTAAATGTTGTTAAGTATCTTTGTTAGGAATTATCTCCAAATCCAGATATATTAATTCGAGGATACTCGGCAGCTTTTAATTCATCAATGGAGATTGTTTTTTCTTCTTTTCTTTCTTTCCACTGCTGCATGAAGGCCTATTTTACTATTTTCATTATTTATTGTTTTTCTGTTCTGCTCCTTTTAACCCGCGATCGGTCGCTATATAGAAAAAATCTAACAATTATTATTATGATTTATGAATATAAGCACTGATTATATTCAGAAATCTTAATCATAATTGTTAGATTTTTCTATATAGCAACCGATCGCGGGTTGAGAATCAGCAACCGGTTTTGTTAAAAAAATTGTTTATGGGTAGAGGGATTGTTTTAACAAGTGATTGGTTAACAATATCATACATTTATTTTAAATCTGATTTCGGTAATTATAGCCAATTTTAATTTAAGAACATATTTTTGCCTTACCAGACTTACGCTTTTCGACTTCTGGCAGGTTCAGGGATGTTTTTAATAATTGCGTGGACCCAGAGATACGTGTATTGCTTTGAAAAATCCTCAAAAAATTTTTTTGAATAGCTTGGAAAAGTCGCTACAGAACTGGGAACCTATGAATCTAACATCTTTTAAAGTAATAAATCCCATTTCTTACATTATCCCTTTTTTAAAGTTTATTTATATTTTTATAAAGTGTAAAGGGATCCGTTCCGATTCTGAATCCCTAAAGTTTACTACAGGTTCTGGTTCCGCTGAATTCGCGATACTCCGGTAGTTACGCCGGAATTTTATGACGCAATCAAGCAAATAATAAATTATTTATGAAAATTTTTATTACTCAAACGATGGAATAAAAGTACCTACCTATAAGTCGCCGTCAATATAAAAAAAAAGATTAAAAGATATTTAACTTGAAGATTTGTCTTTCAGAAAAGCAGAAAATTAATCAAAATCGGGTTTCCTTTGTATATCATGTTATTGGCATTTGGGTGATTTGAGATATAAGAAAATTGAGTTTACATGAACCCAAATGAAAACTTAAATGTTAAAATAAAATTTTATAGCTAGCAGTTGAAATGTTATTTAAACTGCATTTTAAAGTCCACGAAGTTCTCGAAATCTTAGTACCTATTCGAATATTTTAAATTACTAAATTGAATTTTTAGAACATGTTTACAAAATTTTCTATTTTCTTATCTTACTGCTATCATAAAAGTTTTGTGACTAATAGGATTGATCCCATAATAGGGGTGTTTATGCTGTTATGAACCATAAATTGCGACAAAGATATTTTATGTTGCACATCTGCTTTTTGAAACATTTGTAGGAATAACACCCCACAGAAATAGATAATACGATAATAATAGTTTATCATAAATGAAATTTACTTATTATCTAATTTTATTAAGCAGTTTCAAAAATCAAAAAAAGATTATTGAGCAACTGAACTCATAAATTTTGCGCACACGCTTGGCATCTCATGTTTAAATTGATTTACTTATTCAATAACCTTCCCTTGCCTATGCTCTTTTATTATTACCTGTAAAATGTGATCTTACAGTCTGCTTACAGATTTTTCTTAGCATCCCACTCCTATGTTGGCCCTGCCCGAACAGTAGCCTTGAAGGCTTGGTAGTTTCGCCAGTGATGACCACATGCATCAGTAAAACTTCTCTACCTTTCGCCTTTTATGTATATCTAAGGTTTTTCCCTTGCAGTTGGTTACTTCCTACATCCTGGAGTCCGTTATAGCTTCATCCTGCAATCCTAATCTCAAATTTCAATTTCATCAGATTTTTAATGGCGTTCTGTTTTTAATCTCATGACGTTATCTGTCTCACGATGTTCCTTCCTTCCAGTTCCGATTCTATTTCTCGACTTGCTCTCACTCTTCATTGTTTTTAATTAATAATACATAAAGTCTGTTTTCTGTGAGTTCGTGTGAATCGTGTGTGAATCAATTCTTTTGGGTTTTTCTAAGTTTCCTCGATCTACTTCATCATTGTATCGACCTATTGTTTGTCTTTTCAGTTTGCCTATTTTCTGATTGTCTTCTTTATTCTTGGTAATTCTTGTTTTTTTACACTTTATGTCAAACCATTCAATTTTGTTCTGTTTCTTTGTGTATACGATTGACTTTTACTTTTATGCTGCAGATATTTTTGGCTTTTTTATCGAGGTTTATTCTTCTTTCATGCAATGGTTACATGGTATTTTATTTACTCTTTTAATGTTTGGCATATTTTTGTTGGTAATCTTCGCTTTTCAAATATTTGATCACTAGCTATTTTATAGTATTTTATTAACAATTTAAATTATTAAAATTTTACAAGACAGAAAAAAGTAATCTCTTTACATCAAGCATCGGCAACTTATGACCCGCGGGTCACCAAGTGACCTATTTGATAATTTCGAATGACCCACTTGAATTTTACAAATTAATAAAAGTACCTACCTATAAAATATAAAAATAAATTATTATAATTCAGATTAATTGAAGATGTGTGGACTGAAAGTATGGATGTACTGAATCGTCTCTTAATAGTCACATTTTGGTTAACTTTGACCTGCAGCCCAAAAAGGTTGCCGACGCCTGCTCTACATGCTCTAAGTAGCATTCAAAATCGCAGATTATGTTATGTCTTATAAAATAAACTCTGAAAAGAACATAAAAGTTCGATAAAGATCCATATTATGGATAATATTGTTGGAAATTACATTTTCTACGAAAAAGTCCACGAGAGCATATATAGAGCCATTCAAAATTGTAGACTACGATTTTTTAGTAATGTTTTCTAATTCAGAAATTTGTTGTTAATCATTGTCCTAAAATTATTAAAGTAATACAAATTTAACAATTAACAAAATAGAATAAAATAAAATAAAAGTTAAAAATATAAAAAATTAATAAAATAATATTTTTATTTTTTCAAAAGGCCCGGGGTTCTTAAAATTTATCCAGATTTTATGAAAAGTACTATTATATATTATTAAACTTTCTCTACATTTATAAATATAAAACGTTCTGGTACATGATTGCACAAGGCATAAAGAATTTTAAAATAATTTTTTTAAATAATCAAAAACGAAAATTTATATTGCTAAATTTAAACAGCGGTGTCTGGTAGCTCGCTGAAGTCTTATATCCTTTGAGTAATTCTAATTCCTAGACCCTTAGCCGCGATACGTGTATTATCGCAGCCCATAAATGTATTTTGTTCTGAAAGAGCACAAGATTTCTATATTTAATAAAACTAATCAAACTTCCACATTTGAAACCGGGGGGTATGGAATACCATCCACTTTAACAGTAATTGTGTTCAAAACGAGAACTCTTAATGCTGCTATTCTCTAAATCTTAACAGCTAAATTGTATACCTTAAGGTTTCTTCAGTTTTATATATTTTGAGTGAAAAGACAATCTTGTTTCGGAAAACAGTTGTTTTTTGCCAGGATTTCAGTCCGAGTTTAAACTCGAAATTAACTAAACAAATTTCAAACTTCGGTATAATATCTTTTGCGATTGAAATACCAGCTTTTAAATATTTTCTTTCGAGTAGGCGGCGCCCCATCGTTCTCCCTGTACTAGCCGCCACTGTAGTTAGAGTACTAATAAGTATTCATATACCTAATGATTTTTCGAAGTTTTATAAATAGCCGATGGATACATGGTTTAGGTAGCGCAAGTTTAAAAATAGTATTTAATTGAAGACAAAAAATTGATGTAGGTACCTACTAGTTTTCGATAATATAATAATTTCTTCTTCTCCATCTTTTTTAAATATTTTTATAGTTATAAATTATAACTTTTTACGAATATTTAGAAAAAGTAAATTATTTATTATTATTTAACTTATTCTTATTTCGAGAACAGACAATCGATAATACTAAAAAATTAAAGTATAGTCGTCCTCATAAAAAATCTGCCGTCTTATAAGGAAAATGCATTATAAGAACACAGCTCAATAAGAGGGTTTACTGTATAAATGTTTGATGTCGAATCTATAAAAAAAATCTTTTGACCTTCACTTGCAAAAGAAAAAGTTGTAAAACAAAAGGGAAACTGCTTAAACCGTTTTAGGAGATTTTAAAAGTGAGAATCAAAAAACATGTCAACTGTCAACAACATTTCCCGAAGTTAAATCAGGCACCTTAGCGTTAGCAGCTGATCGCACTAACTACTAGTACCTAGAATTTTTTATTTGTATTTTGAGTTCTTCCCAAATTACATAGGTCGTGGTCAACGCTTTGGAATTTAATCTTCGATTTGTTAATTTAGAACTACGTCCGGTAATTTATCTTAATGGGTTCACCAAATTAACACTTAGACTTCATAGTTATTGGAGCAAAGTGCTATAACGTTGGATAGAAGCATCATAGCCATAGCCTATAGGCAGGATCGGATATAAGAAGTTTTTTGGCCTGAGTTAAGTTTTGTACCGGCTCATCTGAAAAATTGGAAAAATGAGCATAGGCGCCCAAAGGGGGGACAAGTAGGGGCCTTTGCCCCCCCCCTCCCCTTAGGAAATTGAATAAAAGAATAAAAAACAATTTTTACAGATAAAGTAACAACATAATGAAATTTGGAAACTGTAAATATATGTAGTTGCCCCCACTGAGATTTATTCCTTCGGGCGCCTTTGAAAAGGAGTGGCCATCTAAGGAGTTTGTTGTTCTTCTGGAAGGAAATTGATAGAATTTATTAAGAATATTTTGGCATTAATTAATGCGTTTATGTCTTAAGCAAAAACTAGATAATCTAAAAAAAAGTTAGCAAAATTTTCGAAATGGAATTTTTGTAGTATTTTTAGCATTTCGTGGAAATAAAAAAAAAATTTTAATTTTTAGGGAAAATAATTTTTCCCCAAATTAGGTTGCGATTATCCCCTCACATTTTACATAAAAGCTCAATGATGCAACCGCTCGCGCTCCCCAAAAGCATATACCAGTTTGTTGTACGAGACATGGTGCGATGTTTCGAGATTGAGTCTGCATAGAACAACTACAAGTGCAAGAGGAAATTGCTGGGGAAATCTGATGTACAAGTGAAGGAACATCTCAGGAAATCCGAGGACATCTCAGGAAATTGGGAATTATTCGATCGAATCGATTTTCTAACGAAATCTTTTGTCAAAAATCGTCGCGATTATCAGGACGCAAGAGATTCCGCGCCTCATCATTTAATAAATTTAATAACAAGATTTTTATGTTTATCTCAATAATTAACAAATTTTAAAATTTAATTACCTACTGCTTGTTTTTATCAATAAAATTATCCTAAAGTAAACGTTAATTTCTGTTATAATAAAACGATACCCCCAGTCGCGCTTCAAATTTTTGGCCTCCGACAGAATATTATTCAGGCCCCTACCCCCTACTACAAAAAAAAACAAATTTTAATAGATATTTTTATAAAAAAAATTACAAATCAAGTATTTTCAATATTAGTTTCGAAAATGTTTCACTCTTTTCATGATGCATTTGGGTCTTATATAGCTCTGGGACTCCTGCGTTGCGGGATCCCCCGCATTGAAGTTCCGCCACTGATCGCCTCTTAAACATTAATAATTGGTGCATATTTTTCCCAGTACCTACATAATTATTTAAAACTTTTACACTAATAAAAAATAACATTTTGAAGCCTAAACGGCCCAACTTGGAGCAGTTCACCGAGGTAACTCGCCGGGCCAATCCAGGCCTGCTCTTAGGTTGAACATTACAACAATGTAGTAGGTACGATCAAGCACTGAATCGTGAGTTTTAAAAATTTTTAAAACTGCATAAGTAAACCAAAATAACCTTTTTTACATTTTTAACATCTCAATGTTGAGCTCACCATATAGCTAGATCATACTTGATTTATTTACTTATTTATATATAAATTGAATAAACTTGCTTTGGTATTTTTAATATTTGATAGGCATGTCATGCCAAGCTTGATATATGTCATTTTTTACTGTAAATTGTAGTAGCTCTAAGTAGATACGCCACTGGCATTTGGTATTTTACTATGCATTTAGAATCGGTGGATTCCTAGTTAAAGAACTAGTGAAGATTTAGCCACCTGGCTAACAATATTGTTGATTACTGTCAGATTAACAGATTTAACTCATCATAGAACTACTAAATCAAAACTTTAAATTCAAGATTAGGAAAATTACGTATAAAGAAAAACAGTTTTGCGTTTATTTAGTAATTTATTTAAAATATTCTATTAATCAAACTAAATGAAATAAATCGTATTTTGTATTTAAACTGAAAATTTGCTTGCATTATTCTGCTGTCTTTAAATTATTCTTTCCCACACCATTTAATGGTACTATTGAGCGCCATCTCTCATGTGCAGTATTGCGCGAGACTTCGTTGTGGGTAGGTGTGTGTTGTTGCTGTTGAGAATTGGATGTTTTACATTTATAAGGTGATTTTTGTATTACATTTATTAAACTAAGTGTAGAATCATTCGATTTGGACTCGCCTCTTTCAAATTTAAATATCTATTGTTATTTTTTATGACATCTTCAAGAAGTGAATCATTTCTTCATTTCTTGCATGACTCAAATTGGTAATCTACTAAAGAAAGGTGGTTCATAGGGGAATATGCTCTGCATATGGTAATGAACCACCCCGAAATGTTTTTTACACACTTTAATCAATTACGTAAACACGGATTATATTCTTGGATTTTTTTATTACCCAAGGGTAGAGTACTCTCAAAGAACCGTCACTTGAAAAGAGTAAAAAAGTTTCTTTTGTTATGTTACTTGTTTAGAATTTTAATTCTATAGATAATGAGGAATTTTTGGGATGTACGAATAAGAATTCATTATGTGTATAGCTTGAACTTTAAAAGTATTTTGCTCTTTAGAAGGAATTTTCGGTCCAAAATTAGGGTTGACTTTTTGTTAACTTTTCACGAAAATCTTGTAATTGAACGATAAAATACAAAAATTAACTGCTCGTGATTTTTAATGAGCTTCGAGAACCAATGGATTCCAAATATTATTTTAAATTAAATTTGATTAAAAAAAGTTAGATGCACCGTTACAAAAACTGGACTCAAATAGATTTTTGAACTTGGTTATCTTTTTACATTTTACTGTTATCATTGATATATTACAAATTTTGGGGAACTGGTTTTTGTCTATTAAAGTGATTTTAGAATCCACTTAACCCCCATAAGAAAGTTTTTTTATTCAACAAGATTAAATTGGCTTAATTGTGTTAGGCAATTGAAAAATACTATCGAGGAAACCTCAAGTGCAGAGTTGGAAAATATTTGTATTGGCTCCTAAGTTATTGAATTAAAAGTGTTGTTGGTTTTAATTTGATTCATTATCACTAATCACTTTTAACTAATGGTCAGTGTTAAGACTCGTAATTTCATCAATCAATAATATTACACAGTTACTATTGAAGTTAGTTCAATTGTATGAATATAGTTAGGATTTTGGCTAAGGGTGTAGGTGGTAGATCGATTTTAGTCGAGCCACGCCCTTAGCTGGGTTCATTCTACCCTCCACGCTTTGTAAAGGCCAGCACCCTCCGCAACCCTGTTTACTTCCTGTACCTCTGCGAGCCAAATTTTTGAAATTATTTTCTTAAATATTTTTAAAATCAATTTTACCATTCCGCCAGTTTCCAAAATTACCAAACTATTAAAAACATTTCGATAGTTGTGTAACAAGAAAATAGTCTTACTAGATCTTGACGTAAATTTGGGGATGAAAATTTTATTTGATTGTTGTAGGCTTTTTGAGTCAGGTCAGTGACCGACTAAGGGTCGATTTAGCAAAAAAAGATTCTTTTCTAAGTTTAGCTTACAAAGATGATAGTTTTGATAACATGAAATCCTGTAAATTTTTTACAATTTTTCTGGAACGTAAATATTTATATTTTGAAAATTAAAATTTTTTTGCATTGCAACTGCGAACTGAAAAAGTAGAACTTTTTTTGCTAACATAAAAACGCAACATTTATTTGCAAGGTTAAGGGGTTAATATTTATTTGGTTCAAACTGCTGTTGTAAAAAGTGTATTTTTAACGTAAATGAAGTTGTTTGCACCTTGTCCTGTAGTATATTCAAACATCCTTGAGTTTATGTGTTGTCGATTTTAAATTTATTGCCGATTGCAAATAACCGTTTACAGAATGCATGCGTATTATAATTTTTGTATTTTGTAATTCATACTTTGGATTGAAATTCATTAATCGCAGAACGGAGGTCATAAAGAAGCTTGATCAATTGGACAACCGGATGAATTGAGTACAAACCAATGTTCCAATTTCCAAAAATTTAATTTGCTCTCGTTTCTTTCGTCCATGAGTAATTGATTTATTTCGTTGTAAGGAGGATGAAACTGGATTCTGAGATAAACCACTGAAAATTTGTTGATAAAGTAATTTTGAAACTCATTGCTGATTGCTCATAATATTAAACTCTCGACGAAGAAATTCATTCGTGGAATTGTTGATTCAATAAAATTAAATAAACAGAATCTCAAGTTTACATTTTCATTTTTCCGAATTTTTATTTACATAATGATCAAATAATCTTAACCATAATAGAATTTTGAGGCTGTGAACTGATGCGAATATTGAACTTGATGTTTACATTTTGATGTCCCTGATAGATAACCCAGCTAATAATAAATGTAATGTTTTCTTTAAATAACCTAATAGAAGGATTTTCCCTTTAACTACTTTTAAATGTAAAATTCTTTTTTTTCATCAGTCCGAACCGAACCACAGTGTGGGATTCTTCCCACTATATTCCAGGTAATTCTTTTCTTTCTTATTTCGTTTTAAGTGCCAAATTCGCTCTGGCGTTCTTTCCGCTGTTTTACTTTTTCTTCTCTTTTTGCTTATCTTTTGATCTACAGCATAATTCTCATATGTTGTCAGCCGTGAGCGGTCCGCCGCGCCGGTCTGCTGTAACTTCTGTCTATTTTCGCAGTAAAATATAGTGATTTTATTCTTATTAACACAAACATCTATTAGACTGGAATTTTCAAAACTGTACTTTTACTTTTCCAGTGTACTTTGCGTACTTTTCACGACTCAAGTCACTTTTTCTCTGATAACTCAAACCGTGGTTTATCTTTTTGCGCTGAACATTTTTGCCCTCTTGAACTAATTTGATATCTTGCACCGTTTTTGAGTTATTTGATCAATAAAATATAATTAACCTTTTTAAAGAAGAGATCACTCTGAAATTAGTGGCACTTACCATGTACAACTACATAAGATATTATGTACCTACTTGAGTTTGAAGTGTTATTCAGGTAGAAAATTACACTTTTCTTTCTGTTTATACCACCTTAACCATATTACGTTATAAATTACCTTCATTAGATTTAAACATTCATTTTAAAGGGGGAAGGACTGTTTATCAAAGCAGGATTAGTTACCGCGTAAATTATCATCAAACCGACTTTTCTTTGACAATAATATGGGATTGTGACCATCAGATTGGTCAGTTTATTGGCTATGTTCTTGATACATGGTTGCTGCAAGATATTTTAAGCTGATAAACCAACCCCAATTCGAAAACTCTTCAGTGTTTTTCGACCGATAAAATTCAAGCCGATTGCAGAAAAGCCATACAATTGGATGACTATGGTTGAATATGATTTTTTGAAAACATTTTAGAAAAATGATTCAACTATTGAAATGGTCAAAGGTCAGTTTTTGCAAGAACGAATGGAATTGCTTTCTGTTAACTCCGTTCATGAACTGTCATTGACGAGAATTTATAAAAAAACATAAAAATATATTTAAGCTACATCATAGGATATGATAAAAGATTTGCTTATTAAAAACTTCAAGAAATTCTTCAAGTCAATTTATCGACCTGCCTTAATATACTAAATATATAAAAGTATATTTTCCTTTTTTTCGCTTTAAATCCTCGAAGGTACAAAATGTTAATTTCTAGGAGTAAAATGAAAATAAAACAGTTGTTGGCGTCACCACAAATCTCAAAACTGAGAAATAAACGTAATTTTTACCTTAGTTACTTGACAAAATTTGCATAATATTACATAAAAGCACTTGGAGAATAAAAGAGCCACTTTCAGAAATTACTTTTCAAAATCAAATTATGAAGACTTTGATGAAAATAAATCTGTTTTCAAGTTGTAAATTTTGTTTTTATTTAGATAATAAAGTCGGAATATGTACCATGTACCTACTTCATTTTAATATACAAATTTGTTTAAATTTTGAAAATTTAACTCGACGTTTTAATCTGGAGGTACTGGCTTTTCAGATAATTCGAAATTTTCAACTTTTGTTTTTGAAAATCACAACGCTTTACTGTGTTGATTGATTAATATTCTTGAAGTTCTTGACACTTGGCCATCACTAAGGTTGATTGTTGAATCTTGGGTTATATCTTTTTTAAAATATCACACATAATTTTAGACCAACTTCGAACTTGTTTGTTCGCCGTTTGGATAGGAACTGAATTTATTTGTACTGTTATTGAAGCTGACAGCTTGCTACCTTTGATTTCTTTTCAATATTAAATTGGCGATTGTCTGAATATCAGGAGATTATTATTTTAACAATCTTGTTTTCTCTGTATTTGGCGTTGCATTTTTATAATAGTATAAGTTTTTAAATTTAGTTTGTTGGTTCATCCAAATCGCTTCATACTTACCATTCTAGTTCTTCCTGTCATGATTTGTTATCATAATCTTTGATGTCAAACCGAACAAACCGCTATTTCTGGTACTAAATATGATTCCACAATATAGTTTCGGAAAATCCTTAGGAATTTATTGATTTGTTTGTTGAATTTGTTGTTTGCAGGTAAAACGGTTGAAATAAAAGTTTTACTCCGTCTGGGCTCAATTCGGGAAACTCAGTTTGGTAGCCAATAAGTTTAACTGCTTAAAACTAACCGTGTTCATCCACGTCAACCGTCTATATACGCAAAGATGTATCCAATAGAATGCAGGCTATATCCGGTAAAATGAAATAACAATTCACATTGATGATGATATAAATTACAATACTAAATTTAGTTATAACTTTTATACTATTACTTGTAAACTTTAGAGTAAACTTTTTAACAGTTTATGCCGAAAAATCAATGACTTAAATAATTAAAAATCATTAACAAGTTATGAGCATAATAATAAAAAAATATACCCAAAAAATTCTCTCAAATTTGATACAACTTTAAATTACCGCAGAGAACCTGTAACGGAAATAATATGAACCCATTCGTTTTAATTAACGCGACAACGATGTTCTAAATTAATATAAAACAACAGCATCCCAAACAAATCAACAGTAGTGAAGTTGGTCAACTCAAAATGATAAGAATGCAACGCACTGGTGTTTTATCGAAGAGAGGCCGACCACAAATAATGTTTAACATCCAATAACATTGTTAATAGAATATATTATATTAGAAGTAGAACTTTGGTATTTCACAGAAAAATTCTACGCAATTCACTGATTAATTAAATACCTACGAATGAATAAAACGCATGTTAAACAGCAAGTTTCAATTAACAGAACAAAACAATAGATTTTGTTGAAATTGCACTTCTCAGAACATCGAATTACAATTTATTTAATTATTGCTTGTGCAGGAAAGATCTATTAAGATGATACTCGATTTTATAACGAATACACTCAAAAAAATCCATTCTTACCAGCTAGAATAACGAACTTTAAATCAAGAATAAAAGTTCTTGAAATTGACCCAATCATGCCGAGTACTTTGATTCAAGAATAATTTAAGAATGGCATACTAAAGGTATGCATATTTACGGTTGTATAATCCTTAGGGATTATATTAAGTATTAGTACCTACTTAGGTAGGCATCCTCTATTTAAACATGCCCATTCTTATTTTATGCTAATCTCACCTTTTAAATTTATTTAAAATTTTATAAAAAAAACAATTTTTTTTTAATATTAAAAAATTTCATTTAATTTTAATTTAATAAATAATAATTATAAAATATATAATTTAAATTTTTCACACTTTAAATTCCTGATAGTAGTTCTGGTTTTATTTATAATGATTTGTAATATTAAATTTCATTTTGCAAATTAATTTCTCTTAGTTACATTTTCTAAGAAGGTGGTTAAGGTTTTTATTTATAACATTAGCTGTAATATTAAATTAAATTTTGAAAATTACTTTTTTTTTACTTTCCTTTCCGAACGCCTTACCCTCGTATTACGAAGCTTCTCCTTAGCCTACTCATCTATGGGTGGTACACGTTTTTGTATTGTAAGAATTCAGGTACCTACTAGGTATATTAGGGACAAGCGAGTGCACACAGAATGATAACATAAAATATAATGATAATACCAAGCAAAAAAATATTTATAAAATAAATAGTACATTTTTATATACTATTTAAACTTATTTATTTATTATGATTTATTTTATTTGACAATTAAAAC
Organism: Cantharis nigra; assembly: GCA_958510845.1. Taxonomy (NCBI): domain Eukaryota; kingdom Metazoa; phylum Arthropoda; class Insecta; order Coleoptera; family Cantharidae; genus Cantharis; species Cantharis nigra. Next base: position 23,951,342 of record OY294031.1, read on the forward strand.
AATTTGCAGAATAAGTGACAACATAATAAATTATGTATGGGTATTTATTAATAGGAAAAAAACTACGTTCCATTCCCGGGGAGTTAATTGTAAAAGTTACGTTAAGTGCAGTTTACGTTATGCGATTTTGCTCGCGATTTTACGTACAATTTCTTTTGGTAGTTTTCTGTTATTATATTTCTTGTGGACAATGTTACCCATTGATGAGCGCGTACCTGTAAATTCACATAATCCCTCCAAATCCCTTTCTCAGGTACTGGACGGTATGTGTCAATGAAGGTAAACCCTTTTTAAATAACAGAATCGTAAGGAAAATCACATAACGAAAAGAGACGATCCTATTCATAAGATTTGCCTACGACTTTGTTTGCGAGTTCATTTTCGCGTCGAATCGTATGCTAAATCGTATAACGTGAACTTCGAAATATTTGCTTACAACTTGGAAGCAAAATCGTATAACGTAAACTACACTTTAGGCTACATGAAGAGAAGGAGAGGTTCTAAAGTGGCAAAAATGGAACCACGTGGTTTATGGATGACCCCTAAATGGTATTACTTTGATATCACTTTTTCAATTATATAAAAAGTCGTTAATAAGTAAAAAATATGTAATGGGGGGAGATTGAAGCCCTTAAACCGCCCCTTTGCGCACGGATGAAAAATTGATGTTTATATTATAAACGGATTTTCTCTTTTTCATTTTCAATTTCTAGAATGGCCATTCTAGATTCTATAATGAATCAGCAATGATATTCTTGATGTAAGAACGTCATTCTAAAACAGATTATCGTTTCAAAAATTAAGCTTAAATTTATAAAGTAGGGTATAAAATAAGAATTCCGTTCTTGATTTAACTCCTACATGTTAAAAATAAGAAGTTCGTTCTTTGAATCAAGAACTTTTCAACATTCTTAATTTAATGCTCGGGTTCTTGATTCACTTCTTGAGAAAATTTTTTTGAGTGTAATGTATTCTATAATATACAAGGTGAGTAAATGTAGCAGTACCTAGTCCGCTACAAAGATACGGCGTTTTTCGGTTGTAATCTTGTAATTTAAAAAACATTCAGTAATTCTTTAAGTGGTTAATCTTCTCGTTTAAAAACAATTGACGATAATAATTTTGTTATTTGGAATATCATAGTGTAAGTTCCGAATGGAAGCAGGTTTCTACTTCTAACATTAGATATAATTTTCATTATTAGGGCTCGAAAAGGGGTCTTTAAGCTGCCACTTTCATCGTTATTAATTTATGTGAAGGGACGGGTCTTTTAATATAAAACCCATGTTTCGCATATCCTAGTACGCCACTGTTAAATGATATATTACGCTAACCAATTACACATTATTTGTCATGATATGCATTGATAATTCTGGGAGCGTCACACTACCTTCGTCAAGAAATGATTACTAATAGCTAAGGTTACCATTTGGAAGACGATTTGTTTAGCCATTAATGTTTGAGGAAAAGAGAAATAGCTGGGCATCTCGTTCATATAGTAATGGATTTCATGATATTGGATGTTATATCGGAGGCACCAATTTACCAAAAATGTGTATGTTTCTTGTTTGAGATTCTAAAAGTGGTTCATTTGATCTCGTGTACGTGTATCGAATTCTAAATTAATTTCGTCAGATTTTTCTGCCTTGTTAATTAGATTCCTCTTAGGTATGATCGATAAACAAACAATATAACGTTGATTAATTTTAATTAATTAATTTTTTATCATTTTTATTGTTTAATAAAATTTCGACTATGTAATAATTTTATGGACATCCCAGTTCTGAAGATCTAACAGGGGTGGTTATAGAGACAGAAATGATATAGTATTGGATGAATTGGGCGTGCAAATTTTTTATTGCTATATTTTGTGGTTTATTTATGTACTTATGTTTTTGCCAAATTCTTTTAGCTTCTAGATCGGATAGTAGTGGTATATAAAAAATTTATAACATGAATATTGAAAAAGTTAGAATTGAAAGAGGAAAGATTCCTGAAGTTGGAGAAAACTGTATTACTTGAAATTTATACTTGGAAGAGGAAAGAGATAATCGGAACATTTTCGAGCACCAATAATTTATTTGTTATGAATAAAAGTAATCTATAAATTGATCTCTCCTGTGCTTCGGTTTGCAATCGTTGACAGGAAGAATAGGGACCTGGGAATTGAAAATTTTATAGGATGCTAGATAAGTGGTATGGATTCTCTTATCGTGTTGAATCGTAATTTTGAATGAACTCTACTTTGTGTCTCGATTTGCTTGTAAATGTCGTGTTTTGGGGTCTTCGGTGTTTGGTTCTTTCAGTTGACGAGTCGTATAGGTATGCCGTATGCGTTGTCAAGTTATATTATATCAATATATGTAAAGGGGAAGCTATATATTATATGTGAAGTAAGCAAACTGAAATACAAATTTTTGATATAGGGGATTTCTAATTGAATTGACTATTCCCGTCATCTTCAGTGGTTTAATTTGAATTTTCCTCGAATACCGAATAGCCCTAAGCTACACTTTAGTAATTTTCCAAAAAACTCTTACCTACAATTTATATTTTATATATTGATCCATAGTATATACTTTATTAGCCCGCTTTATTAAGAACACGTTCGACTCGTTGAACACTCAATAAGATTGGAAAGAGCGGATATTTAATATACAATGCTAGTATTAATTAAAAGTTATTAAACAGTTGTGTGTATAAACGGGTTAATTGACTGAAACATATTGTAAGGGTAGATTCTGGATTATTACTTTCTACAGAGATAAAATTGACCGTTGATTTATATGCTTTTGTTATGATTTCACCATAATATTAGTTATCAGTTTGATAAATTTTCTATTATTACTGTATCGTCAATTCAATTTTCAGTTTGGAAGCGAATAACAAACGCATTTTTAGTTCTTATTTCATAGATTAGTTTTGAAAACATATACTATATAATAATTCTTTAATGGTATAATGGCAAATATTAATTGCCATGATATGATTGGCTGATAGTAATCGATGAAAATTATTATACTATTTACTATATTTTATAGAGGACCTCTCATTGATGAGTTATTTATATTCAGCCAATCGGAAGTCCATTCTAATCTATAAAATGTAATTGATATCAAATTAAAATCTGACAAAATGGCAGACCAGATACGGAACAGTACTAATTAATTAATTATTTATTTCTCGACTTCGACTTTCGGGAGTGCAAACAATAGCTAAGGTGGAAAATGCTGTAACAAACTTTTGGTTGTGTAATAATGTGATTAAAGTCATAATTTAGTTTAAATAAGTTTAATTTTAACATTTTTTCGGATGAAACCGAAACTGTGAAACCGAATCTTACAAATTTTATGAAAAGAATTTGGAAAAAATTAATCAAAACATTTGTCGTACTATATAATGGTAATTTGTAATTTAATATTACTTGCTATTTAAATTAAAGTTAACTACACGAAATAATACTTTACAATAGAATTCATTTCAAATGTTATTTATTTCAAGTTTTAATTAGTACAATTTCAGGGTACAAGAATACACAACTATCTTATTGCAAACATTTGTTAGGTATTTGGTTGAGCGAACAGAGGTTCTGCCTGAGGCTTCTCTAAATAGCGCTTTAGATTTATTAAACTAAATTGTTATCATTATATTGCTTTTTTGCTTTGAAGGGTAATCATAATAGAAACTTTCTGCAAATACTGAATCATTTACACTTAGGTACAAAGTTTAAATTCAAAGGTGATAATTATATCAATGCCACGAATTTATCATATTTCATTTTTGCCAACGAACAAAATTCATTATATCGATGAACAATTTCATAAATTCAATACATTTTTTTATTTATCTTATGAATTTTGTTCATCGGTACAATAATGACGATTTAATTTGTTTCCAAGGAAGTTTCTTTATAAGTTCTTTTTTAGTAATTAGCGGGAATTACTCTACGAGATAATCCTTGCGGCTGATTTCCGCTCGGCCTCACGTACTCCTGATTTAATTGCAAAATATTATATTGAATTTACCACTTAACCACCACGTTCCCGTCAAACGTCGTTTTGTCATTTTTCAAAACAATATTTAATTTGTTTTCTCTTTTTTTTATCCACGTTACCTTATTTTATTAAGGAAGATTGTCATCAGTTCTATACCTACTTCCGTTTCTGCTGTCTGATCTGCATACTTAACAGCAGTTTTCACACTTACCTACCTTAGTAGGTCATTCGATTGCTGGGAAAAATAAACCTTGCCACTGACAATGGTGTACACTTCCTCGGAATAGTAAAATTCCCCAATGCGATACAAAGTGTCATAATAAATATAGTATCTCATATGAATTTTTTCAACCAGTTTTCGCGATGAAAACTAATTTTCTTATCGCATAAATATTATGTTTGTGGCTTGTGAGATTTCATTTAGTACAATCAAGTGGAGCGGATAAGAGACAATTGACTTCATTAGGGCCATAATAACAATTAATGGATCAATTTGCTTGCGAATATAAACGAAGATAACCAAGTTAAAATTATCTCGTTCGTGAATTTATTCTTTCAAGTGAAGAAATTAAATTAATGTGCTTTGATTGAAGTATTTAATTTATTTTTATTTCGAGGTCTGAAGTTCAAAGAAACGCTTAATTTCCACGCATGTGGTTAATCAAATTGTATATTTTAAAATTTCCTTTTAGCGCTTTAATATTATGTTAATCTTGATATTTACTTTTATAAATTTTGTTTGCTTTTTGAGAATGCAACAAAAACGTCCGTTGAAAGTTTGAATTATGAAGGCGAAGGATGGAAAATAGATAATAGGTAATGCATTTAAAAAAACGTGATCAATCTTCCAGCTCCCTGTGTTAGTCAAAGTGGAAGTCGTACAAAAAACGCTTCTATATTGCAATTTGAATTCGAACAAGAAAAAGGACGAGTGGTTTGTGCGGTGTTGCAATTTAGTTCATCATTTTCTTTATTTAGCATTAAATGTATAACTTCAGTTTTAAATAACGAAGGAAGTTCTTATAAATGGAAGTATTTAACTCTTGAACGTTCTAATTGTAACAATTAAATTTTCCCAAAGGAAAGACTCTTTTCGCATTTAATGACGATACGTTAATTATTAATTCCAAGAGCATAACTTGAGCAAAATTTGTGTTTTTAACGGAGTCTGTGTTTATTTTTGTACTTCCTGCGCTTTAATCGTTTCTACATACTTGTCTTCTGAATTGTTCAGGGTCTACCAGAAGATTAACTTAATGATGTTTATATCCACTTGGCTATGTTTTAAAAGTTTTTGTATGAAGAGATTTTATATATTTCTTTTATCTTGAGATTTTTAATCTCCATTATAACTTCCATTGTCATTTTTTTTTGTAATTTATGGAAACTGGAAGTGCGCTGCCCTACGTTGAATATGTGACATATCTTTTTCCTGATTTCTCACGTCGTCGGCGTCGCATAATTTATAATTAAGTTTTAAAATTTCTTTTAAGAAGCATTTGTAATAAATTGGGCGTATAGAAATTGCTGGAAGTTGATTCGATTGGTAAAACGAACGATGAACTAGGTACGAAAATTACATAGCTCATGCTTCTTTCCTAAAAACTTGGAAAAACTTTATTTTAAAAGTTAGGCACCTTTCAATTAAGGTTTGAAATTTAGTTTCTTCGAAAGTTTGAAGTGATTTTAAGACAAAAATTTTCCTTTCATCGCCTTGTGTTCGAGTCCATTTATCTTAAACTTTTTGTTCAGTTGAAATTAGTATAGCTTTGTTTTAAATTTATCTATCAATAATATAAAAAACTTTCGTCTGTGAATATTATTTAATATATTAGGCGTCTATAACATAACGATTGATTTCCAAATTTCAGTCAACATTAAATTTTGTTGATAATAGCATTCCTAACGTGATTGTTGATGTAGCATCCTTTCTATTCAATTGGCATCAATCAATTTGAGAATTGTGTGCTGATATGTGATATATACCACGTTTACCTTACTGTTATACAATGCCAACCAATTTTTTTATATAAGTAGTAATAATGCCTCTATATTGAATTATAAAATAATATACATAACTATTTATTTAAATGTATTAGTATGTATACACAATACAAAAGGAACTATAAGTTGAGAAAGATTATAAAAGTTAATAAAAACATGGAAGAAAATGAGATTTACAATTTTAAAATTGTGGATTATAATAAACTTGAATGGATTATGCATCCAAGGGCTTAGATAATACTTTATTGCTCACTTTTAAGTATACAAAATTTCATTTTTTATTTTTCTTCTACATGAATGCACATAAAGTTAAAACTTAAAAGAAATTAACTGTTTTTTTTAAATTACGACAATTTTTAAAAATATATTGTAAACCCCAGAGTGTGGAACGAAAAGAGATAGCGATCAAAAACGAAAAAGGACGACCGCGAAATTAATATTGTTTACTTTCCTTTTCCTGTCACTTACCCTTGTCAGTATTGTTTTTTTTTGTATTAGTTCAACAATTAATCTAAAAATAATACTTATACTGGAAATGTCTATAATTTTTAATTTTTTAAACTCACGAGGAGTGCAACTCTAGGATTCGAGTAACCTTTAATAGGTTGAAAGAGTAGCTAGTAAAATTAAGCAAGCATCTGTTTTTTAAGTGCAATACTTCAGCTAGTTTATGCAACAAAGTCTTCTACTTATATGATAAGTCTTCTGGTAACTTATAGACTGGAAGGTCCTATCCTAGTTTATTTTTCATAGGTTTTTATATCTTGCCAAATATGATACAGAACATGCTATATTCTTCTATCCTTATATAACAGAGCATACTGAAATAAAACGAAAACTATTTCTGAGGGGAAACGAAACTGAACCTTTCAATCTACTTGCGGGCATGTTACCATCTCAGTTAGAAGACCTTTGAATTTTTATTGTATAAACTAGCTGAAGTATTGTATTCAAACTTTTAAACTACCCTACTGTTGTATTACCGCTTTATTGCACTTGAATTCTACACGAGCGAAGAAAAGATTGATTCTACACCTGTGGCCCTAAGGACTAACCGTACAACGTTTGCTCAGTAAACAATATATATCGTGATGTGGTAATTCGACTGGTTAGGAAGGTTTTCTTAAATACAATCATATTTTAATATCGTGACCTTGTAAATACGAAGATCCGCTAAAGAAACTCTTGTTTCACAACTTGTAGACAAAAAGAAAAACTCACTTATAAAGAGTATGTTGCTTATACAGGATGTTAGCAAGCTTGTGCAGGAACCGAAGTATAATACTATAACACATATATCAATAACTGAGGGGTCTGTAACCCTCATTTTGTCATTTTTCCATAAAATTTAAGTTTCTAAAAATTGTTTTTTGTAGCCGTGAAAATGAGAAAATAAACGGACTGAAGTGTCAAACAATCATTAACATTGTTTTTATAACATAATTCTCAAGGATAATTTTATATTATTATTTATTAAAGCGATAACTATATATTGCTGTGCTTTTTTTTGTTATACCGGGACTTATAAAAATGTATTTTGAATAATAATTTTATTAAATTTTGAAATTTGTATGTGGCTCGGTAAATTTTTCTTGGTAGCTTAGCGGTTTTGATTTACGAAGGGATTTTTTTATTTTACTTCGCCTAGAACTAAAGAATAAAAAGAAATAGAGGCCGCATTTGAAAGATGCTGTAATTATTTTAACAGTGTTGCAATTATAATTATAATGAAGTAGAATGAAAGCATGTATTAAGTATATGATTAATTATCATTGTGAAGAGATAAAAAATTCTGGGAAGATAAGAAGTAAGATTTAGAAATTCAAACATATTTGTTAAAACATGAGAATATAATTGACTATGGTTAATAAATAATTAATACGGTTAATATCGAGTTACACTACTTAACCCATGTATCCATCGATTCGAATATAATTGTAAATAAAACCAAGAGAATTAAGGTCAAATTCTAAATATGTACATATAATTCAGTTAAATTGTAGGAGTAGCACTCGGAAAACCACTCTAATTTTGATAATTTGTTATGAGAATTCACTAATTTTTTTTCAAAATGACGGCATCAGCTCTAGATTTCAGCAAAATATTTTCATGAGTAGTCTTCCGCGGCCGGAAAGATTTTTCTTCCAATTTTTTGTCTGGAACAAAATACTATAAACATTTTAGTTGTACAAATGATGCACGTTTGAAAACACAGTTACATTAATATTTAGATAAAAAATTTCAAGTAAAAATATGAAGATGTTGAAGTTATGATTATATGTATGTTATTTGATATGTACAGGGTGGCTCAATTTCGATGCCTCTTATGGGGAAATCGGTAACTATAAGAGATATCGAAAAATGGATGGCGCATCCTCGATCTCTTTTTTTGAGAAAATCTGAATGGCCAAAACCGGAATTCGCTATCTTTTTTCATTTTCGAGTTATGACCAGAAGTTCACTTTTACGACTTTTCGTTAAATGTCGATATCTCTCTGTTGTTTGTAAAGTTATAGAAAAAATACTTATACTTTCTTCAGACACTTTTTTAAGGGCAATAAAATGGGTTAAAGAGATTTTAAATATCTAACTTAGTTTCCGAGTTATAATATCAAGTTGTGTTTTTTTAAATGGAAACCATAGTTGGCTATGAAATATTTAAATAGAGTTTTTTATCCTCTTTTCAATTATGTATAACATGTGGGGTCTATTATTTCACTTTCATCCCGTTATAATACAAAATGTTAAATAAAAACAAAAGAAAATAGGAAAATTAAATGTTGACTTTTTCAAAACAAAACGCTATACAAAATCTTATTATTGACATCCAAAACAATTGCCTCCAGTTGTTTTTAAAGAATGTTTTTCGTACCTACTCCGATACCTATTTTTATTTAGTACCTATTACCTATTATTTCACAAGATTGTCAAATGGCTTATGACAACTATGAAATATATAACATATTGTATAATGTTTTGTTTTGACATATCCAATATTTAATTTTCCGATCTTCTTTTGTTTTTATTTAACATGTTTTAATGAAATGGGATGAAACTTAAATAAAAGACCCACATGTTGCATATAATTGAAAAGAGGATAAAAAAACTCTATTTAAATATTTCATAGCCAACTATGGTTTCCATTTAAAAAAACACAACTTTATATTATAACTCGGAAACTAAGTTAGATATTTAAAATCTCTTTAGCCCATTTTATTGCCCTTAAAAAAGTGTCTGTAAAGGGTATAAATATTTTTTCTATAACTTTACAAACAACAGAGATATCAACATTTAACGAAAAGTCGAAAAAGTGAACTTTTGGCTATAACTCAAAACCGAAAAAAGATATCGAATTCGGGTTTTCACCATTAAACTTTTCTTAAAAAAAGAGATCGAGGATGCGCCATCCATTTTTCGATATCTCCTATAGTTACCAATTTCTCCATAAGAGGCATCGAAATTGAGCCACCCTGTACATGCAGTTTTTATAAAAACGCATTTAAAGTTTTGTTTAGCATTTTTTCATAAAAATTTTAGGTATAATTTTTAGTCTGCTATGCCTGCACCTCTGCACCATACAAATGGTCAAATTTTTATTTGACATTATCGATGGAAACTCCGCTTAGAAATCGTAGCAGTGTTTGACCTGATTTTCAAGTCTAATTCCTCTGTAATTTTCATAAAGCATCATTATTTATAACTAAAATTACTGCAAAATCCAGAATTGCTTTACCATTTAAAAAGATCTAGCATCCACGGACACGGAACAAGTAAACTGGTAGAAACTTGAGGAATATTACTATTCGAGTCCGGATTTGTAGGCACTACATTTTATTTATTTATTTTCTACTATTCTTGACCGGTTAAGTTCAAAACGTTAATCAACTATACAGAATATAAAAATTAATAAATAAATAAAAATAATAAAAAAATTAAAAAAAACATTTAATTCGTTTCAAAACGTTGCAAAAACCAAAAATATTTATTATTTAAGTTGCATAATATGCAACATATATATACCAACATAATAAGCAAATAAGCATTTAAAGGCAATAAACCGACTCAGAAAGGCGCAAAACATTCTTCTAAAATTTCTCACGTGGCTATACGCAGAAAAAACACGCAAATGGCTAAATATCCGATCCCTAAATATTACTAACTTTTGATGCAATTACCCCGATACGGTAAGATAGATGTACGGCTGTAAGATATTTCGAGGAAGTCGATTCTTAGTTCGGGGAAATGTGGGGTAGTCAGGGTAATCTCGTTAAGTCTGGGGAAATCCCGGGTGGTCATCCGAGGAAGTCCGGATGCATAAAAAAGTACAGAAGCGAAGTTCATGCAATAAGAAAGAAAAATCTGAAAAAGGAAGTCTGAGAAGAAGTTTATGGTAGTTCGAAGTAGGGGGTAGTCTGATACATACCTTTTTGCCTGTTTAGTTTACAGTTTACAGACAGTGCAGCTTAAGAGCGTATACGCCCGGTGTCATTTTTCTTTTCCACCATTCACATTCTTGATCAGATCTTCAGAAAACAAATAAAATTGCCTTGGAACTGTCGATGATAAGTATTATGATTATCAATCGATATTTTTCGAGTTCCTTGTTAAGGTGTATGTCGTTCAGTTACCTATGAAGGAACAACGGGCGCCAGGTAACTCAATAAAACATAAAAAGAGCTGGTTTTATTAAATTCCAAACTGAAATATATTAACAATAGGGATATGGCCTATTTATATTCTAAACTCTGCGATAAACTGAGTACTTTTTGCAAACCTACAACTGAAACTTTAGTCTCACGAATAAATAACAATTTAGAGTTGGGACTTTTTTGAACAAACTAAATACACCTCGACATCTGAATGTAGAGATGTCTAGTTAACTTATTTTCTACTGCTGTTTATATAATTTTTTTCTGGGTATAACATAATTACGTTATTAAATTTAATATACTATGTGATAATTCCAACCGTAAGATATTTATAAACCAAATTATAATAAATTGGCAGTTAACAAAATTGGCACTTAATTAATTACACAAGTGTTAATTGCATTTTTTATGAAAATAAGTCATCTGCAAATTCAATTTGTTGCCTCTATTCCACTTTTATAGTAGTTTTTGTGTAACAATTTGATTAAAATTGTTAGCATTTTAGAACAAGGAAATTTTTAATTAAATCATGTAATTTAATTTAATAAAATAATTTAAATAAAATTATAATGGAAATTCTGTTTAATTTTCTTTTGGGAAATAGAAAGTTATTTACTTGATATACTACATAAAATTTTATAAATTAATTGCGTTAATTATGTAGATCGTAAAGCGTTTTTGCAACTTTTATGTGAGCTATTTAAAATGATAAAAAAAATCGATTTAAGGTTCATTTTTGATGAGTTTTAAATTTTAAAATGTAATTTTACGATTTTTGGTATTGAAGGTTTAATCAAATATCGCTATATAATTTATTCCGTTCGTATAAAATGTACAAAGCGATTATTGTGGTGAGAATATAAGGTTGTGGAAAATTCATTGGCAATTTCTCCGCAGCGGCGAATTCATGTAATTTAATCCGGTGTGTTAGTACTGAAATTTTTTATTTCGTTAAAAAAGTTAAATAACTGAATTGTGTGAACTGTTCAAGTTCTATAAGTTTAGGTATGCACTACCTACGTAAGTTGTAAAAATTACAGCAATTACATGAAAAGTAAACCTTGAATTATGTTCATATTTTTTATGTAGCCGATAGGTTCGAATTGATAACTTTAACGAACGAAATATGCAAATAATGTAGATACAATAATATTGAAGAAAATTGCTTTGTTTTCGAGAATTTTTGTTTTATAATATAATTCATAATTTTATGGTTTGCTTTTGGATTTCTCCGGCTTGTAATCACTATTATTTGCCATATTTAAACCAATGTACCCTTGAAATTTTTTTAAAAAAGTTATTCGTTTTTTACCTTTGGTCGGAACGTAAAATTCTACTGAATATCTCTCAAGTGAAAAAACGAAGTTTATTTTTTTAAGGTAATGAGCGTGTAATCTTTCATCACACGGAAGTTGTTAATTGATCTCTTTCGTAAATTGAGCGATCACGAAACAATTTTGCTAGCAGTAAATTGGTTTCTTGTCTGTATTTGGAAGTATTGACCTTACGTTTGAACCATCTAAGAGTTTTAATTTCAATAAAAATAATCTCGTTCTCAGTATTCTCGAAGATATTTGAAAATTACAAAATAAAATAAATTATATTACTTAAATCTGCCTTGTTTATTCTTTGAAATATTACAATATTAATATTAATTAATTTTAATTATGTAAAAGTTGGTAATTGTGTTTTTGTAGACCATCAAAGGGAACTCTGAAAATTCTCTCTTAAATTCTTTTTTTTTTATTTCAGATCGAAAGTGGAATTTTAACACAAATGACATGACGTAAGAGAGGTCAGCAGGATTCGTTGGTATGGGATCGTCGTCGGGGGATGATGCGTACAGCGCTCCAAATCTTGCCACCCTTTTGCATTCGCTACCCCACGTTAATATTACGCTCCATCGGGTTAACAACACCTTCGAACCACGTTCGCCTCTTTATCAAGAAGTAAGTTACGATTTTATTACATTTTCATCCAAAAGTAGTATTGACTGACTGACAAAAAGCACCCTTTTACTCAGACTAAAAGAAATCCCATAATTTTGAATTCAAATAAATTTACGACGATATTATAAATCGTCGTAATATCGGGAATACATAAAAAACTTTATTAAATAGAAAATTAAAGGTAAACTCGTATCAAAGGTTTACAATTTTATTAATTTCTCTGATGTTAGAAGTACCCCAATCAAAAATATTAAATTACGTTTAACCCGAAACGTATATTATGAAAGTACCACAAACCTTAAAACGAAACTTTTAATTAGTTTGTGACGTAATTGCCTCTAAGGTAAAATGTCCTACATAAATCAATCTCTATTCGTTTCTACTAAAATATGGAGGAGTATCACCGTGTTAAACCAAGATGTTCGAGTTTTCGAAACTCCTTTCTTTAATTGACGTAATTTTTAAATATACCTTTTGTATTTAATATGTTTTGCTTTATACCAATGGTGCTTCTCATTAAAATTAAATTCCTGACTCACATCAAACATTAATGAATCATGCGTGTTGGTTTGTGTATTATGTATAAATGGTGTGTGTGTATACTGCGTGATAAAAACTGAAAGGTTAAACACCCTTGTTTAATATTCAGTAAGTTACTGTTACGAATGACTAACGAAATCCAAAAATAATGTCACATTCAAAGAAATCCAATTGAATTCGTTCTGTTGTACGACAAAAGCAAAGGAGTGGTTATCCGATGATTATTATTAGAATGTCAATACGGTAGGGTGTAATTATAAATTGGAATTGAGGTTTTAAAATCCAGGTTACAATTTTAAAATTGCCGGGTCATTTTATATTGCCTTATTCTCAATGTTTTGAATAATCTTATACTAAAGTTAACAAAATATATATGTCCAGAATCGCGTGCTTCTCGAGATTGTTTTTAAAATGAAAATTTCAGTATTTAGTGTACCAAAAGTCAAAAGATGTACTTCATTGTAAATGTAAATTTTTTTATTCTTTCAGTTTGGAATTCCGAATGCATTTTTAAACCATTTTGAATTCTGATGTAGCAAAAAATGCTTACATACACTGCAAAGCTAGAAAATATTTATTATTTAAATACCCTTAAGTGAAAAGTTAGTATTTAAATAATACTCTCGAGCATTATTCGTCATTTGTTGTTTATTACAACAAATAGTATTTAAATATATAAATCTTAACTTGTGAGAAATTAAACAATAAAATTATAAATAACAAGTTAAATATTAAATATTAATATTAAATAAATTTCTGACGAAGACGATAAACGTCGTCGAAAGCTTAAAGATATAATTTGATTATATTATTTAATTTAACTTGTTATTTATAATTTTATTGTTCAAATAGTATTTAAACGCATAATCAAGCTTACTGTTTATCCCTTAACTCAAGGGTCATAGCATCTTTTATTCAACACAATTAAACCACTTTGATTTAATATTATATCACTCGAGTTTATATTTTATTAGTCTTACAAAAATAACTATTTACCTTTAGATTACATCATATTATTTTAATTCCCTTACTACATTTTGTTTTACTAACTTCTTCATTATTTTTTCTTTACATTATACAAAGTTATCTTGTATTTCCTATTTTTCGACTCATGATTATGTATGCCATGCCTGTTAATCACTTATCTCGGAGAATTTTATTATCGGCAAGTGAAAGAATTACGAGAATCGCCCAAAAATCAGGCCGTTATTGTTCCATTCCAAAGTGTATTTTGGTTCTTTCTTGAAGAATTTTCTGTTAACGTTAACGTCTACCTACTGGCTCTAGGTAACTTAGTATAAATTGCTCAAATATTTTCTTTGTTATACAAATAAGTATATGTATAATGTATACATGGGCAGTGAAAACTAGAAACTACGTATCAAATGTGGTCCTCTATTTCTTCATATTTTGTTTAAAAATGTTTCTCCCCGCTCATCTCTAGAGATTTTTTAGTGACTAATTAAATTTCGATTTATTATTATTTTAAGAGAAGCTTAAGAGAACTAGCTCTGGATACGTGTCCCACACTCACCCCCAAATCGTAATGTAAAATCATTTTAAGGGTAGGTAGGTATATATAATTTAAAATAAATATCAGGGTATTTACTCAACATGGGTATTTATCGTATAATCTCTATAAATTAGAAAAGTAGCAATTTAAATCAACTTCTTTGCACATTTTAAAGCGATTAAGTCATATATAAATTGTAGATATTAATATCAGAATATGAGGTATATTGAGAGTAGGAGTCTAATAATACAAAAAATGATAGTTCATTTCGTAATGTTAATTTTTTTTAATTAAAGTGACTTCTATTGGTTAAATTCCATTTTATTTTTTATGTAATATTTTTAATAATTTGTAATATCTTTAGTATTTTTGTCAGTTCGTATAGTCTCTTTTGTAAAGTTCTCTTAGAAATAGTTTTAGAGCATTAAATTTTCTTTAAAATGAGGGTATTATTCGATATTTTGTCTTAAATTGATCTAACATTAGAGCAAAGTATATTATTATCATTCCTGTAGCTTGGTTGAGTTCTTATTCCATGTAAACTATGTAAAACCGGAAATATATAATTATATCTTTTATTCTAAACACAGCAGATATAGCTATATAATGTATATATTGTAATGATATCATATCTTATAAAATTTATAACGGTGAGAAACCATTAATTCCGTTTTAATTAACTTCAAATTATTATAAAAACTGAAAACAAATACTTACAGTATTTTAAAAATTGACAAACAAATTTTATTCAACTGCTTATAGGTACTCTTCATTCAATTTTATGTTATTCCTTCTTACATTATGATAATAATTGAAATTTGCATTTCAAAGAAACCATTTACGTGAATAAAAATTAATAAATTATCATTTATTATATCACAGTTTAATTCAATATTTTTTTACGAAGGTAATTAAATAAATTTCAAATCTTTTTAAAAATAAAATCACGATATCGTATTACAAGAGTCACTTATATTTAATTTCATTTGTTGGTTGACGAAACCATTCAAACTTGATCCATTTATATTAAAATCAATAAATAATATTGCTTTCAAAAATTCTAATTTGCCAATTTTATATCCACCAAATTTAAATTAAAACTAAAATTATTATTAAAAGTTCCATATACATATGTATTTCATATTTTCTTAATTTTCCATCATATCCAAAATTTCACTGCTACACTAACTTGTAGCATTATCACAAAATTGGTTATATTCGCTACCATATATTTTATTTTTGTTAAATTTTATAATTTAATTAAAACAAAAGAACATCGTGAACTAAGTATTTAAATACTTTCCATTTAAATAACCCGAAACATTTAAATACTTTATGCAAACATTTAAATAATTTTCTTTTGTTATATAAAATAACAAAATGTATTTTAGCATAAGCCATAAAATTTGCTTCTCAAGTAATTTCGTCTTAGTATTTGACGATAAACTAAAGAACGACGGTGAGCGAAGTTTTGCCAATACAGATCAGATGTCTTTCAACAACTTTCATGAAATGTTACCTAATTCTAGAATTTCAAAAGAGCTTAGTTTCCATAATGTCCAATTCCCAATTAGTCAGGCTTGGACTTGAGCTAAGATTGATTCTTGAAATACCAGCTATTGCTACCATACGATCGAAATTTCAATAAGCTGATTAGTAGATATTATTATATAATACCAATAATACATTTTAGTTGATATTAATGAACCTATATATCTTATAATGCATTCTTTTTGATGGGTATACCATAAATTTGTAACACATCAAAGGAATTTCAAATTGATATTTCTTGACGTCTCGTTCTCACTTAAATTTGATTTCCTCAAAATTTATAGGCTTTCTGATAATTTCAAACGCTTTTAGGGAGCCGAGTGTGAAAACCACATATTGTTAGGCACATGAAATTAATATTGAATTTTAGAACATTTACATTAAATATTTCAATATTACCGATTCGAGGAAAAGTATGGTTTGCTTTTAGGTTTGGACTTGCTGATGAAGAAGCATCAAGCGCAGCTTTATAATCTTTGGTGTGAAATACATTAAACTTGAGGAAACTATATTCCTGCTAAACGACACAATTTTTATATTCTATCGTTGAGCACTTGCCCAAAATTTGTAATTCTAAACCAAGAGTTGACTTAAAATTATGAGCTATTCCATAGTTATACGGAATCTTAACTTCAATCCCTATAGGTTGGCCTATTTTCATATTCGCGAAATATGAACTCGACTAAGTCTTATGCAAATTTTATTACACCACTTTCAAGAATCACAGTATATTTCATTGTTATTTAAATTTTATTTTAGTTAAAATTGAGACACTTGAAGAATATTCTAGTAGTTTCTAGTACAAGGAAGTAATTGGAGCTTAATTAAAACTTTTTTAAGTCTCTCTTGAATTAGCCGCCCTCAATATTGATCTGTTTATTTTTATTTTAAACGTGATTTTGGGTTTAAATTTCCAGCTTAGAACCTAAGGCATCCCGAATATTGTGTCAATTGAAAAATCGTGTATAAACGCCCTCATATGTGATATATTGAGATGATGGTATAATGCAGGCAGTTACTGAAATTGTTTGCTTCCCGTACCACTGCAGCTGCTTCAGATAAAAATTGTTCCTTTCAAATGTACACAAAGCAATTTAAAGCGTGTACTACTTATATCACAAAGCTTAACATTCTTCTACTTTCTGTTGTAATTCAATTTAATTTAATATCTGCTTGCATATTAATAAATCCAAAGTTTACGCAACAAACAAATTGTTTGTTGAAGAATTCCAGTATTATTTTTGTCATTCCTGTTTAGAAAAAATAACGGAAAGGTCTGGTATTCAAAATCTTAGACCCTGAGATGCCCTGCTGATATTTTTAATTTAACATGCTTTAATCATATCCAGTAATTAAAATACGCTCGAGATTTTCCAGAAGGTAATATTGCTTCCAGATATAATTATTTTTTTAATTTTAAAATTGTAGCGATCTTTGATGTTGACTGTAAAGTGAAAATATGTTTTCGTTTAGACATTGCTTGCATTCTTCTTAGAATGTAAAAAATGGTCTTTTTGCCTTAACGCTTATAGAATCCAAAAGTGACTTCGTAGCTATTTTGGGATTTTAAATGCATAAAATATAATATTGCAGAGCAAATTGGAGAAAAACCAGTTCTGTCACACATTTCGGTAATTTTAAAATTATTTAGTAAAATTTCCGTTGGTGTAATTGGACTTCCTCTTGCTCGCTTTTATAATTTCCATATTTGATTAACAAGTTTATTTATGATTCTGTTGTCTTATCGTTCAATGATAATGCCTGTTATTTTTTCTTCCAAACAATGCCTTGATTAGCATACTCATAACTATGATTAATTTTGTGGTTGAAACGTTCCAGATGATATTGGTCATTCATATTTTACCTTTTAATATATTCTTATCTTGTTAGATTTGTATGTTAACATAGAACATGTTTATTAGCGTTTAAACAAAACACTCATGAAATCATCCAACCGACTGACCGTTATTTAGCTCAATATACAAGAATATTAAACGTGACGGTAAGATTTGGACGTTTATTAACATTAGGTACCTACCTAATAATAATAAATTATTATATTGTATGCACCAAGATAGGGACGACTCCAACACTGACGGCTTTCCATTTGTGGTAGATGTGAAAGCTGCATATCACATATAAAGCGGTTAGACACTGTTTAGGATTATACAAAAACTATGCAATGCATTTTGCCGGAAAACCACTACACATTGGCCTTATTTTAAATCTTTGTCGCACACATATCCAACTGTTCTATTTGCAAAAAATCTACATTGCTTACTTTTGTTTCAGAGTCTTGGTATTTTGGGCTCAATCCCTGCAGCATGGCTAATATTAACGTTATTCATATTGCTCGTATATTTGCTCACACGGTGTTGTGATCGTAAATCGAGAACAGCGCGCTCAATATCAGCTTTGAAAGTGACTCTAGCCATAGTCTCGGTATTATGTTGTGCATCGATAGGATTAGGCTTATACGGAAACGATGATCTCCACAACGGACTGTCTCAATTGCTCTCAGAAGGACGACAAGTAGATCATTTGGTGTCCAAAATAAAAAATCAAACCAATGCAATTGAAAAGAAGTTTTTGAAGAACGAAGAATCTCAATTAACAAATATTCGTGATGCATTCGATAATTATGCAACTAATCAAACTGCCGTTGCTCAAGTACTAAAATGGCTGGACATGGCCATGAGAAACAATTCTGCCATTAAAAAAGCCACCGTAGAGATTAGATCTCCTTTACAAGGAATTAATTTAGCACCTAAATTAGATTTAGGAGAGAAGCTCGAAGCAGTAAGATGGCCGTTTACTATGGCTATATTGAGTGTTTTGTTAGTGTTATGTATCATTTTACTTGTTGGAGTGGCGCGACATAATCGGTGCGCCTTAATCGCATTTTCTGTGTGCGGTTTATTAGCCATCATTGCGTCTTATTTAATGGCAAGTGTGTACCTTGCGTCTAGTGTTGCGTTAGGAGATTTATGTGTAGCACCCGATAAGTTTTTGGAAGACGAAGCCTCTCCGGGTCTTCACAAAGAAATTTTGCGGTATTATACCAGTTGCGAACGAGCGCGTGCTAATCCTTTTACTCAAAGATTACGTGAAGCCAAGGCATCGATTGAAGGTTTACGCCATATTTTGATTCGGATGAGGAAACCTGCAACAGAACTATTTTCTGATAAAGGACTCGATCCGATATTTTTATCGCTTTTAAACCAAGTTAACGACGGCGACGTTCTTCTGACATCTTTGACGACGCTAGTCGATTGCCGTGCTCTCTACGCTCATTATTTAAGAGGTGCAAGATCTTTGTGTAATGTCGGCTTATTGGGATTGTGCCTCATGTTGCTTTCTTCGGTTCTCGCGGGAATTCTGCTTACCATTTTGGTTTGGGTTGGTTCTCACACCTGGATTTATATCAGAAAAAGGTAAAATTTTGCTTCTCAAAGTTCTTAGCCCAAAATTAACATTTTTGTGTCGTTTTTTTAGGAAAGATTATCATCAAGTAAACGAAACCGATACTTCATATCTTCCAGCACCTGCAGCAAGTCAAGCCATCGCAGCTAGAACACTTCAACGGAGCCAAGGGTCGTATCCTCCCGATACTCCTCCACCTAGCTACACATCTGCAATGCTGCATATCAGCCCGCATGCCTCAGCTCCCCCGCATGAAGCTCAATTGCTCATGTACTTTATAGATTATTATTTTATGCATTTTACTTATATCTAACTGTTGTTAAATTTTACATCAAACCAAAATATTGCTTCCGGGACAAAAAGTTATTTCTGAAAAGATGATGTGCCTTAACTTAAAGGGGGTAACTAACAGGATTTTAGGTTTTAATTATATTTATTGAAAATGATTTGCGGCCTTCTAAGAAAATGTTGAACAAAGTTGACCTTAAACTGATAATTAAGGATTTATAGTTGAAGAATATGTAATAAATTTTCATCAATGTAATAAAATAATATATCCACAACCAATCTACAAACAAAAAAAGAAATTTGCTCTTTTTTCAGGTTTGGTTTGAAGTTTAGTTTAGTTTCCGTTTTATGAGGAAAATTTATTTTTGGCAAGCACCAATTACTTGGCAGTAACACAATTACCAACAAGTATCACGATTAAAAAAAAACTGATTTATGTTTATTTGGAAGAAGAATTAAGTTATATTTGTTTTGCACCACAAGTTGAAAAGAGGGCAAAGAATGAGTAGACAGGGTGTGCGAAATCGACAAGTTTAGTAACTTTTTTATGAGTGGTGCACAACATTTGATCTAATTTCGCGTGGAAAAGTCGTCATTAGGGTAATCAAAATATCAGTTTTTGATCATTGCCGAATAACAGTAAAACTAGTGTAATTGAAAAACCTAACTCATTTTATGTTATATACACATGAGTTTTTTTAGAATATTACACAGAAAGGGATTTGAAACTGTGATTTTGCCAAGTGATTGGTTAAAATTTATGCTTCTTTACACTGCTTGAATTGGTCAAATCATATAATATTATTTATAGTGGTCAAGCCTTCCGATTAGTTTGGAATTTAAACAGTTCTGGGATAATTAGGTAATATTATTTTTCTTGCCAACACACAGGGTGCTCTATTTTAAGTGGCTCATTATAGGAGATCGCTATTATAAGGTATACAGAAGTGGGGTCAAATGTTTTGCAATAAAAAGATGTATAATTGATGCAGGCAAATTAGGAAACGTTGGCCTGGTTCAGGAATTACACATTCATTTTGTATTTTGGTCAAATATTGTATTCTATTAAAATTTATTTTTGTTTATTTATTTTGCTATTCTCAAAAATTTGGTGTACAGCATAATGAAAAATCGCTGCCACATCAGCAATTTTGTAGCTTTTAGATTAAATTTTTTTCTCTTACATGGAACATCGTACTTGATTTTTAAGAACATATTATTATAAATCCCAAAGAACCAAAAATATTGCAATTTTTCTAAATGAATTTCAAGTCATTTTTCTCAAAAAACCCATTCTGGTTTGTTCTAACAATTTAGCATGTTTTGGGGGTTTCCTTATATTATGTATTCCATTAATATCTATTTTTGAAATTTTATAATTATGTAGCTGATTGAATCCATATCAAATCATGCAGGCTGGCTCATATTTCAGAATTCGTTTTCGCTTAAATATGTTGTTTATACAAAATTCAATCTATAAGAAAATTTGTTGCCAATTCGGTAATTTTGTAGCTTTAGGGAAGATTTTGTTCGCTTATGTGGATTAATCTATTGGATTTTCAAAAATATAAAAATTCAAATAATTTTCGAAAATTAGCAATTTTTCTGAAAAAATTGAAAGTCAGAGCCGTTTTACATTATAATCACGATACACTTATTACCGGTATGCTCACTAGCAGGTTAGCTCTATCCTTCTCGCACTATTTAACGTCAGCTTGGAGCCAGAAATGTCAAATTTGCAATATTTTTTACGTTTTTCAACCACTTCTAGGATTATTATGTTAATGAGGTATAATATAATTGAAATTGATATTGTTTGACCTTTAATTTTTATAAAATAATCTTAAGATTTATAATTAAAATTTAAGCGTATTATAATAAATATCTCCAACGTGACGTCAATGCTCAGAACAAACGAGTTTTAATTTCTTACTGAGCATACCGGTATAAGTGTATCGTGATTATAATAAAATTTGTAGCAAATCTATGACAAAAAAATGCATTCAATTTTATAAGAGTGTCATACAAGAAAATTACTTCACAAATTTGCATCCTAAATTTGATACCAAATATTTAGGACCTGTTCTATTCTTGTAACAAATATAGTACAATATTAGTGTCATATTTCATATTCATATTGAAATTTTATGCAATAATTGGTACCAAATTTGTGACAAGATTTAATTGCAAATTTATTATAATGTAAAACGGCTCTTTAGGGGCAAATATCTCGAAAGTTTTGTGTACACTTATTTGGAAATCCCTGGAATTCAAAATTCAGTGTACAAAATTTTTGCGAGATATAGGGCTAGTGCTAGATTGCTGTGTCGTAGTTTTGAGCCCTGACCAAGTACATCTGACTATTTCGACCGTGTTTCTCTCTCAATATGCTAGCAACATCTTTTAGGCAATAAATGTCTAAATACTACTCAGGCCCAGGAGGCCTGTAGCACTAATCTATATATTTACACCTTGGTCAGTTATCTAAATCAAAAAACAGTTTTTTTTAATTTGTAAATTAGAATTTTAGATTTCACAATTATTCTACTGTGAGCTTAGCACTTTAAAGACGTTTTGATTACGCACATTTACACTTCATAATTTTACATAGCGGTTGTCATGACTTACACTTGCACAAAATGATACAGCACCAATTTAACCTGGTGCCGAAATATTGATTTCACTATGCATGGGAAATGTAATACACTTTGTTTTAGGAAGGTTTCACTACAGGTATATTACACGCCGAAAATTTAAGGTTTTCCAGTAGTGCTGCTACGGGGAGAGTGATGGGGCGCTATATTGTTCCAAAACAAAATATTACATCATTTATAAATTTTAAATACGTAGTTATTATTTCACAATTAATGAATAAACAAAAATATTGTTTAATACTTTGAAACATAAGCATAAAATTTTTGTTTATATTTTTTCTGAAACTGAGAACATTTTAAAATTTCCCTGGCTGTACCACTCAAAATAGAGCACCCGGTAGAGAGTACACATGCACAAAACTGCAAATTACTTTAGTGTAACGCAAAAGGCACTTTTAAAAATACCTACTAATAAAAGAAGATTTTGATCAAAATTTAACAGCAGATTTACTACTTTTAATTTTGTTTACTATTTCAGGTTTCGTCATTTTTTTAGCTGACTTAAGCTAGTTTATGTGGCAGTTAAATGCATGGTTGTCTTATTTCATGTCATGCTGCGTAAAAAATTGAAGTGAACTTTAATTTGAGCTTTACTTAAAAATCAAACTAAATGTTAGTTAGAAAATTAGAATATCTATGAAAAATTTTGTGTTTTTTAATGTTTACCAGTTAATAATTAGAAAATCTAATTGGGCATGT
Organism: Cantharis nigra; assembly: GCA_958510845.1. Taxonomy (NCBI): domain Eukaryota; kingdom Metazoa; phylum Arthropoda; class Insecta; order Coleoptera; family Cantharidae; genus Cantharis; species Cantharis nigra. The sequence goes on from OY294031.1 coordinate 23,974,607, forward strand.
TTACCTAGAAATTTATTTTTAAAAATAAGTGCAAGCTTAAGTTAAATTTACTTGTTCTTCCATAAATATCCGAACCAAATTGGATATTTACTCATGTTTAATACTGTAAAAAATTACGAAAACGACAGTTTGTGTAATGCTTTATACGTTTACAGTGATGGGTGTGATAAGCGAACAACCGAGTCCAGAGGAGCCCATCTCTCTCATCTCAGGGGCCACACCCTTGGTCGATTGCCTTCCCATCACCACGAGCCATTCACAGGCCCAAATAATGGCAAGTACGCGACTTTGAGCAAACAATGCAAGACATTAGAAAGTTCCGATTTCTACTGAGAAAGGTAACTTTGGAACTTTTGAAATTGCATATTATAACTGTTCCGAAAGTGTGATCTGGTTGTGTACTACCTGAATTTTCTATTTTAGGTCTGCCTGCAAGGACTTCCCAAACTTCAAAGGATTTAAGTTTGACCATCAAGGTAAAGCGGTCCCACAACCAGGAGAATTACAAAGAACTGCAAACATACAAAAATTCAGTTCGTTGGGTAGAAGACCTCTACCACAAATACCTGATGAAAAAGCACGTAAGCAACCACCGGTACCAAAGGTTCCAACCACAATTTCGCAGCACGTTGAAACACCTTTAAGTGTTGCCAATTTTCGTTCTCTACAACGTGGTGCCTGGCAAGACGGTGGCGTTCAAGGTAATTCCCAATTCCGCTCTCTACAACGTGGCGCTTCGGCCATTCCATCAGCTTACTCACAATTTAGATCAGCTAAAGTACAAGATCAAGCGCAAAACGAAAACGTTTATGCAAATAGTGAAAGTGAGCGCCAGTTGTACGCCGTTACAGAACTATAAATATTTTATTTTTACTTTTGGGAAATGCAGGCAGGGAAAATTGCGACAATAGACAAGTAATTTTAGAATCATTCCTCTTTATTATCTCAGATTACATTTCCACTTTTTATATTTTATTATAAGCACAATGTTATTATTAGTGGGAGAAACCGGTTACAGATATCTGCTATTGTTTAGAATCTCTTGAAATGACCTCCGATCAGTCGACTGAAGGTAGTTTAAGCGATTTTAAAAGGTGGTTCGTATCTACACTCGGTCTTCTCGAGTAAATGTGAATACGTATGATATTTTTTAACACTTGAGTGTAAAGTTTATTCATAAATAAGTTACCTGTCACACATCGATTGCCACATTTAAAAATGGGTCACAAATGAAGAATATTTGCCCAATTATTAGAAAAATAATGTGATAAATAATTTTATTTCGTAGTTATTTATTTATTATTCTCATATTAGTGAGTGTGACAATGTTTTTTGTTAATTTAGGTGTAAGTTACGGGATCAATATTATCCTCACATAAGTTGATTTGTTTATAAATTAACTAAAATTAAAATCAGGAAAACTAAAAATGCACAATTTGTTTACCAAAAAGAAAAGTTCGACTATTTTCGAATAATAATTGTGACAAATAAGTGTAGAATTTTTAAAAAAATTTGTAACTTAGCATGTTTAGGATTTAATAAAAATTGATCTGAACGTATGTAAATATTTTACAACATGATAATTAAACGGTTTAGAATATTTAATGTCATAGATAAGAATTTGAAAAATTTAAAAAATCTTTCATAAGCTTACAAACTTGTTTAGTAGGGAGTGTACAAGAAATTGACGCTAATTTTGTATTAGTGGGAGGTGGTAGATAGAAATGAAAAATAAAACTGTAAATAAAATGTAAAGGGCAGGGTTACAAGTTGACTACAAGAAATGAGTTTGCAAAAAAATTGCTCAACTTACTGGAGTAAGTTAGGAAATTTTTGTTGATTTTTGATAAATCAAATATGCCAAATTTAGAACGAACTAGAAAAACTGTATAGGGAAAAAGTTTATAGTTACCTTATCGTTTAATAATGACAATTTTATAAGTTTTTCAACACTTTTTATAACGATCTGTATAATTATAACGATATGCTATTCTATATAACTTAAAATGACGGCCAAAATTTTGCAAAAAGGCATTTTGGCGTTCGTTTGAAGACTGCAATTTTTAAAATAATTTTTTAAGTTAGATTGCTACATAAAATATATAATAAATGTTTGACGTAAATTTGTAAAGTATTTAAATTTATTTTTTTTGAAATTTGTGCATCGATTATTGGGCCTTTTGTTTATTTTTAAGTTAATTATTCTTTCTGTTTGTTATGTTACATAAAACGATAACTGAAGAATTTATTTATTTCGAGGCTTTACGTAAGAGTACATTACTTTTGTAAAATATTTCCTATGCTATGTACGTTATGTTTTCTTGTAAGTAAAGTTTGAAGTTAAAAACCTTTCCTTACTTACTTCCAGTATCGTATCCCAATGAATTTAAACCTTGATATAAAACGTTTGTTGATATACAAACTTCTCCTTGTGAGACCATCTTGATTACTGAAAATTTATATGACTTACTCGACTTTTCGCATACAATATACAGTAAAAGCCCTCGTATCCGAAATGAACTGGACTTATTTTTGTTCGGATAAATGGTTGGTTGAAATATAAATACTACAACATGAAACGGAAGTCTGCCTACGCGTTGACCTCGCAAGCATCTTTCGGTTGACGCGATAAATTCTAAGAATTTTCGGATACGAGAGCTTTTATTGTATTATTTAAATTACAAATGAGCTGTAAATCCTGTCAGTACACAAAATGCAATTAGGAGTTTTACTCACACACAAACAGGTCTACAAACGTAAGGCGATTCAGTTCACAGATTTTATGTAATGATCGCAATTCGTCTGGGCGAGAATGAATGTAAAACAATTGAAGAGTACACGGGAAGAATGATCAGAGTCACAAGTTTTATATTTCGCCCAAAATACCCATAAAAGGCTATGTAAATTTTAATATTTAAAAATTGTTTTGATTAAAATCATTTTTATATTATGTGTTTACTAGGAGATACCTACCATTACCATCTATCAGATGACATTAATAGTTTATTTTTCAGCAAAATTGGACCCTGATCGTTATTCCCGAGTACTCTTCAATTATGGTCTGCATGTACATATGCTAGCAATACTCACTCTGTGATGCCAAATACCTACACAAATCACATTAGGTCAGAGTGACTAATGTCGTTTGACCTGCCAGTAATTATTTAAATAAAATATTTTGAAAAAAAAATATTTGCCAACTCCATACCCTGACAGGATTTATTGGTTGAAATGCTCTATACTTACAGTTATTACCCATGGCAGTAGCCAACATTTTAGGTTCAAGTAATTCAGGCTGGTAACCAACAAACGTTGCCAAGTAACCGAAAAAAGATGAAGGTTGTGGTTTTGATAAAGAAACCCTCACCTTTTGTAAACCAGGTTTTAAAGGAACGTGTGTTCTTCCATAACCTTGTAATTGTTTATCCGAATAAACACTTAAAACTATTTGAGGCCCTAAAATTAAACAGTAAGTATGTTTAAACCAAGTGATGATAACTCACATCCATAAGGGTTGGTTGACTTAAAAACAATCTCCAGTGGCAAATTTAATACAATCTTTTCACCATTCGTGACCACATTTGCGGTTTGCGATAGAGCTGCTTCTAAACCACTGACTATTTGCCAATCAGGACCGGCGACAAATTCGTATTTACAGTACCACGAAGAACCTGATGATGCTAATATGTCGATATATTCAATTTGACCATTAATTGATAACAAAAATTGATCCTCACTCATTGTAGTATTGTGCACTTGCACATAACCTGTACTGAACTTTAAATTACTGTTTGAATACATACAAACAGTAACCATGGAAACGGAATACAAACAAAAAGTTTTAACATTCAATCATACAGAGTGGTTCAAATTATTTCCAACATATTGTAAAAGTTAAGATACATACACAGTTTATAAAGGCTCATACGCAATTGGTCTGTAACAGAAACGGGAGCAGGATCGAAATGAATCATCGGCTCACAATAAACCACAACGGGAACAGTAACGATAGCTATTTAGAGATATTTCATTGGCTAAAATTTTTAAAACACGCCTTCTCACAGTTTACGAATGCGAATAACCATAGCAATAAAAGTTAAATCGTTTCTGTTCCCGTTTATTGTGAATGCAGCCATCTGAATACATGTATTTTATCTTTTTACTGTTACAGACTAATTGTGTATGAGCCTTTACAGTTACGACAACAGAAAGGGGAATAGATTGCAGTTTCACCTAACTTCACTTAAACTTAGTTTAAATGAATATAATGCATTATAGATCCTAGCTATCATTACTGTTCTGGTTTTATTGTAAACCAACATTTCATTTTGTTCCTGCTCCCGTTATTGTTAGAGACCAATTGTGACCCACCTTTAGCATCACGGTTTTTAATTTATTGAAAACATACTTGCATAGGTAACAGCACTATACTGCCGTCCCAAGGAAGAAGGTCCTATCTGCAAAATTTACGTTTTTTGGGATTTTTGATGCTATCTATGCCATGCAATGTATTTTATCTATTTACCAAAAAAGAAAGTCCTAACTACAGCAGAAATAGGTTTTTTTAACTAAATATTTTGTACTTGGTACGATGAAAACGGATGACGGCATTGAAAGATACGTAAAAGTCTAAGTAACTCAGAATCAGCATTTTGCAAATAGGACCTTCTTCCTTAGGACGGCAGTATAGTTGAATAGTAACAAATTTTGTTTTTTGATTCTTCTTCGAATATAAAAATTTAAATACAAATGTCATTTTGGAAGGTAAAATTTATTACTCTATAAGAATAAAAGATCATGATGTTCAAAATGTTTTCACTGATCTAAACCACCATGAGTACAAGTCAAAATTAAAATTCTTGAACATAATACGTTGCTTAACCTAATTAAAAGATATTTTGAAAGTAAAAAGTGAAATGGAAAATTAATTATTATTGTCAATTTACAATATTTTCTCTATTTCACATTTAATATATTACAAAGCACTGATTTTCTATACTAAAATTCTATATATACATTTTGAAGTATTTTTTAAGTTTTGTAAATTATTTAAAATTACATAATAAATGTATCGCAAAAAATTGAAAGAAAAACTACTAGAAAGTTATTCTATAACTTTGTTTACTTAGCCAATTCTTTCATGCGATTCAATGCACTGCCAGCTTTAAACCAGCCAATTTGTAAATCATTCAATGTATGATTGAGCGTAATTTTATCAACTTTTCCATTGGCATGTTTAATTTCGCACTGTAATGGTTTTCCAGGTGCAAGACCTTTTAATCCTACCAAGCTAATTTTATCGGTAGGTTCAATTTTATCATAGTCTGAAGGATTTGCGAAAGTGAGAGGTAAAAGACCTTGTTTCTTGAGGTTAGTTTCGTGAATACGAGCAAAAGATTTTACAATAATGGCACGACCTCCCAAATGTCTGGGTTCCAAAGCGGCATGCTCCCTAGAACTGCCTTCACCGTAATTGTCATCACCTATTGCTACCCATCTGACCTTGTTTGCTTTATAGTGTCTTGCTACGTCTGGCACGGTTCCCCAATCACCGGTAAGTTGATTTTTGATTTTGTTCATTTCGTTATTTTCAATATTTGTAGCACTACAAATTTGCAAATAAAATTTAAAAAATAAAATAAAAACTGAAACTTACCCAATGAAGAGATTATTAGAAATGTTGTCTAAATGACCTCGATATTTGAGCCAAGGACCAGCAGCGGAAATGTGATCAGTCGTGCATTTGCCCTTTACTTTAATAAGAACAGTCATATCGGTAAGATCTTTACCATCCCATTTTTCGAAAGGATCCAATAATTGCAAACGTTGTGATTTGGGGTCAACATCTACTCGAATTGCGTTTCCATCAGCTTTAGGGCTTTCATAGGTATCTTGACCTGGATCAAAACCTTTCTGGGGGAGTTCATCACCAAATGGAGAGGAGAGTTTGAATTTCTTGCCATCAGAGCCTATTATAAAATAATTCATTGTATAGAAAATTATAGTGGGGTACACTGACATCTTCAAGTTGACCTCTCAGCCAATATTTTACAACACTGGATAGTTTATTAATTAATTACCTGTTAATTCATCTTTTGTTGGGTCAAAATCGAGAGTTCCGGCTATACTAAGAGCAGTGACAAGTTCTGGCGAGGTGACAAAAGCGTGAGTAGCAGGATTAGCATCGTTACGTCCGGTAAAATTACGATTGTATGATGTTACAATCGTGTTCTTTTCGCCTTTCTTTACATCTTTTCTGTCCCACTGACCAATGCATGGCCCGCAAGCATTAGCAAGAACCTACAATATTAAAAATAATAGCAAAACAATTTTCGAGTAATTTGATTACACTTACAGTGCCACCAAAGTCTCTTAAAGTTTTAGCAATTCCGTCGCGTTCAATGGTTGCTCTAACTTGTTCGGAACCAGGAGTAACATTGAAAGGAATTTTCGATTTTAATCCATGCTTCATGGCTTCTTTAACAATGCTTGCACACCGTCCCATGTCCTCGTAAGAACTGTTGGTGCACGATCCAATTAATCCAACTTTGATATCAAGAGGCCAACTGTTCTTTTTAGCATTTTCACCTAATTTACTAATAGGATTAGCTAAATCAGGTGTAAATGGTCCATTAACGTGTGGTTCTAGCGTATCTAAGTTAATTTCAATTAACTCATCGTATTTGCAACCTTCATCTGGATTTAATAATACTTTTTCGTATTTATCAGCTTCAGCAGCAATATCTTGGCGAAGAGTGGCTACAAGGTAATCTCTCATGCGTTTGTTATATGGAAAAATGGAAGTTGTAGCACCAATTTCGGCACCCATGTTACAAATTGTTGCCATTCCAGTGCAAGAAATAGAGTTAACGCCGGGTCCGTGATATTCGACAATTGCACCGGTACCACCTTTTACAGTTAAAATTCCAGCTACCTTCAAGATGATGTCTTTAGGAGAAGTCCAACCAGAAAGCTTTCCGGTTAATTTTACTCCAATAACTTTAGGGCATTTTAATTCCCATGCAATGTTAGCCATGACGTCAACAGCATCTGCACCACCAACACCAATACATAAACAACCTAAACCGCCACCATTTGGAGTGTGAGAATCGGTACCAATCATAAGAAGTCCAGGGAAAGCATAATTTTCCAAGATGATTTGATGGATAATACCTAATAAAAACATTTTTATAAAAAACAATCAATAAATAATTGTTATTTCAAGTTTACCTGATCCGGGTTTCCAGAATCCTACACCATATTTTTGGCCAGCAGTGCTAAGAAAATTGTAAACTTCCTTATTGAGATCTTTGGCACGAGCAAGATCTTTATCGCCTCCAACTTGGGCTTCGATTAAATGATCACAATGGATTGTGCTAGGAACAGCAACCCGTTTAAGTCCACTGGATATAAATTGGAGCATGGCCATTTGTGCGGTGGCATCTTGCATAGCAACACGATCAGGTCTTAATCTCAGATATGATGTACCACGTTGAATATCCTACAATAAAAAATTTTAATTTGAATTATTTGTATAATTTAAATTTGATAGAAAAATATTTGGTTGGCTCAAAATAGATATAAATGCAAAAATGAAATTGAGAATCTCATCAAGTTGTGGTGTAGGTATTTGGATCAAACCAAGTGTAATGGTTTGCTTCGGTAATCACCTCTAAAATTTCTGTGCAGTAGTAATTCGTCAAGAGCCAATCATGCCAGTTTAAAAACAGCAATCATTTGTTTGATTTGAAATTTTACAATATTCACATCATCAGTCTCAAGAGGACATACGTAAGAGTTATCAATTTCAAAAGCAGCAGGTATGGCTGTACCAGGTATGGAAGTAATTCATCTATTAGCAATAATTTTGCCAATTTGAGATGAGATGATGTGGAAAGTTAATTAAAATCAATAGGAATGCAATGTTACTGATTGTGAGTTTTGATTATATTGCCTTCCAAGTTTAGCTTTGATTAATGTCATTTTCAATATTTTAATAATTTAGATTTTCACTGTAAAAATATGGATTATTATATTTTGTTTTATTATTTGTAATGTATTTTCTTCTGATTACGAAATTAAAACAAGGTGAATCCACCTCAAAGGAGAAGTCACAAAGCAAATTTTTGTACATTAGCTCTCCTCTTGGATTGACCTAAGATTTCCTTTCAAAAAAGTTGAAAATTAAAAAAAGTTGTCTATAGTATTGCTTATATTTCGTGATTTCCTAAAATTTCCCATCACTTCTATATCAAATAAATTTTCCCAGCAGTTCCCTCCTTGGTCTATCTATTTTCAATCTATGTTATCACAATTCATTAAATTCCTGCATTTACTTATTTGGCTTAATGTCCTCTACAGCAGTTATAATTATAAGGAAGGTAGTGCTTGGGTTAATTTTTAATTTGCAATTGGTTAGTGTCTTGTTTTCCGTTAGTAAATTGACCGAAAAAGAAATTTTCTGTGATGTTTTACAGTGTTTTTAAGCAGTCTAAGATCCATCTTTAGGCAACGTGGAAGGCAATATCAATGTCTTCGTCTTTCAAATTCAATCATAAAATTGGGTTAAGGCATTTAAAAGGTATATTGTATAAAATATGCTACAAGTTAACTTCTGTGTGACTCACAGAAAGTATTGATGCTATCCAGTGCCCACAATTTTGGAAAAACGACAAAAAACATCACAGAACAATTTTATTCATACATTTAGTAAAACATATTTATATAATTCCCCTTTATTCCATCTTGAAACTTTTTCAACCTTCAATATTTAATTTCTTATGTCTGCTGAAAAAATTTGATCAGGCTTTTCGGCAGCTGCTTCAAAATAGGGTGCGAAATTTTAATTTAAAATATTTGCCTAAAATCACAAAACTTTCCTGTACCTAAGTACTACGTAAGTAGTAAAGTAAAAAGTTATCAATTTCACCCCAGTTGACCGTACACAATTTCAACAACAAGATAACTTATTTACAAACCGAGTTTCTTCTGAAGATATGGACAAATTTTATTAAGAAAATTAATTGTCTGTGTAATATTTACTAACATATTAGGAAATCTAAAAATAGGAAAACGATAGTCCAGATTGATAAAATCGTAAACGAAATTAGTAGTATTATTAATTAACTTTTGACCCACTTGAAGTGTAAAAAATGTGTATCAGTTATTGGCAATAATAATAGATAAAAATGTGATAAAGCATACTTAATTATTGGTTTTTATGTCAGTGATGCAAAATTTTTGTACTGCGGGGACAATTTCATACAACACAAATTAAGCAAGTTCGAAATTGTTTAAAAAATTAACACAATTAGCGAGACAATAAGAAAAGAAAGGTTTATGACCACCAGAATGCAATTTTAAATAGAGCTTCGAAGAATAGAATTTTTCATATTATAGATCATTGTATGTAAATTCAAACCTTAAATAAGGGTATCAGAATAATTTTGTTTAAAATTCGGTACCCGATTGTTTTAGAAAGTATAAGCAAGTTTGTAGCCATCATGAATAAATTGCATTTATAATTGAATTACATAACATCGAATTTTTAGAGAAATCTTACCTGTCCCTTAGCATCATCCAAGTGAGAATATAACACTTTTTCAGCTAACGTAAGTGGGTGTCCAACTTTCTTCTTTACAACTTCCAAATTGCTCATAAGTTTGGGATACGGTAAATATGCTTTTGAATCGAACTTGCTCATTGCTACCTTGGTAGCGGCAGCAGCGAGGGGTGAAATGTGGAAACATCTTACTTGAATTTCAGTTAAAAGAACCTTGGTAATTTTTCCACCCTACAACAAAATTCAAATTTAAAATTCCGGCTTTTCAAGCTATTGGCTGAAATATGGTAAAAACTAGAATCTAACCTATAATTTATTAAGCGTGAAAAGTTGAAGTACCGTTTAGGATGCAAATGATTGACGATTAGAGGTTATATAATAGAAAATTACCCTTCTAACGCCATTCTTCACGTGACGAATTATAAAATTAGTGCAAGTTATAAATAAAACGTGGTGAATTGTTACATAAAAACATAATAAATTCAAAATTAATTAAAAATTTACCTGGCGATGCAAAACTCCCGTACAGTACGCCATGGTGCGAAAAAATTGCAAATTTACTCGAAGATATCAAATTTTTAAGGGCTCGCAATGTCCCCTTGCTTATTCGTCTAGCTGGAATACTTGCAAATCGACGACTTACGGCTATGCGCGCGCACTCAAATCAGACGTAATAATTTGAACTTGGTATTTTTGTAAATAATAATTACTTCTTTAATTTGACAATATTTGTTTAACAATAATACCTTTTAAAGCAAATATTTATTGTTGATAATTCAGTTTACATTTTCTTCTGTATAAGTCTTAATATGCAATATTTTGCACATTTTAATTATTTAGTTATCTTTACTACAATATTTGGCAATAACATAAATACTTTAAATTTTGTTGATAAGTCTCAACAAAAATTAATATTATCAAATTATATAAATGTGACGTTTATAAGTTTTACGTGACTGATATTCGTTCGATATAAATAGAAGTAGACTTGAACAGTAGCGGTTTGCCTTAAAAACCGCAGCATCTCAAAACCAAAATCGAGCACTATCTTAAAATATAAATTATGTAAAAAATACATTTAATATTTTATATTTTTTACATTATTTTATAATATACGCAGGGCCGGATTAACCATGGGGGCCAGTAGGGCCAGGGACGCAACGCATTTAGACGTCCATAGGATCCTTTTCAGAGGAAGGCGAAAGTAAAAAAAATATTTATTATAAAAGATATTTCAACATTTTCTCTTGACCGGGTGACCGACCTTACACCCGATCATAGGGAAATGACATGGGAAATGCATTATTTTTAAATTCTTGTTTCCCATTATAACGGATAAGAATTAAAAAGTTTTCCTATGTTTAAAGATACCAAACATATCATCAGACACGACACGATATAGTAATTGTACCACACATATATTTTGCGGTCTAGGACAAATAGGCGCCGCCGTTTAGTCGCCAGCCATATAGGCTCCGAGCCGTTAAGGTCCCGAGCCATTTTGGCGCCGGGTCAATTGGGCGCCAGCCTTTTAGGAGCCGAGCTATTTAGGTGCCAAATCTTTTTTTATTTAAAAAATTTTTTTTTAACCCTTTAGTGGGTGTAAAATAAAGAGTATAAATATATTAGTAGTACATTATTTATTCTTTTTATTACTTTTAAAAAAATCATGTATTGTATTTATTAATTTTTTATAAGAAATATTTTATGTTTTTTATTCTTAAAAATTTTAAATTTATCGAAATCCTACAAGGATGGATGAAGAAGTGTAGAAATATGGGACTGCGAGTAAGAGACGACATACTTTATACTCTTTTTTTGCGGATGATCAGGTTGTGATAGCGGAAGATGAACAAGATCTTAGTTATATGATTATAAAACTACATGAGGAATATTGTATATACAATAATTTCTATTCGTAATTTAATTTTGAATTTGATTTATTTACTTTATTTCACTTCTACAGGGTGTCCCCTGACCGTGCATAATGTTTGAGGTGGTGATAAAGGACACTTTTCTAAAGCGTGAGTGACACTATCAAACTTTGGTTATATTTTCGTCAAACTTTGTTGTCAAATGTTTGACGAAAATAATATAAGCCAAATTACACTATCAAATTTTCGTCAAACTTTCGTCAAACTTTGTATGATACAAAGTAGCGCGTGTCATATTTTCGTTCAACTTTTCCGTTCAACTTTTAAGTAAGCATGCGTAAACATGCGCAAGCATGCGCATTGCTGCAAAACTTTGCAGTAAGGTTAGCTTTCGCATATCTTTCCTACAAACATAACCCCACCCAAAAATTTTCATCAAACTTTGAAGCAAAATGTTTGACAAGAAAGTTTAACGAAAATATAACCAAAGTTTGATAGTGTCACTCAAGCTTAAGACAAAATTTCAAATAAAATTTTTGTTTAAGTCCAAACCCTTGGGGAGTACCTTCCTTTAAAGCAGTGTTTTGAATTTATGATTTCAAACGATCATACCTCCGATATTATTGAGTTTTTAGGCTTAATGGATTAGAACTTTTTTAAAGATCATTCGCTTATCTACAAATTATCTTATAACTCCTTATTGTCTAGAATTAAGTGAAATTAAGTGAAAAAATGTTAAAAAAATTCAGGTTTTATAATAACAATATAATAACACTAAGAACAGAAGTAAGACAATAGTTAAAAAATTTGGCGCCTAAATAGCTCGGCGCCTAAACGGCAGGCGCCTAAATGGCTGGCGCCTAAATGGCTAGGCGCCTAAATGACTGGCGCCTATTCGGCTCGGCGGCTATATGGGCCGGCGCCTATAAGACTGGCGCCTAAACGGCGGCGCCTTTTCAGCGGCGCCTATTCGGCGGAGCCTATTTGTCCGGTTCCGTATATTTTGTTAGAAACGTTAGATTTTGTGATTTAACTTACGCTGACGAAATATTAAATATCTGAATAAAAGAACTTAAAGCAAGAACCGGAAGGGTGGGCAGCTGCTCCCTTTGTCTCCCTAATATATGCCAATGTTTAGATATGTGTGCATTGCTGCATTAGTTGGAGCTGCAAAAATGGAACCGTTAATCATTATAGTTGGTAACTTTATTTTTCAAAGATATATTGCATTTTCTTTGAGTGCATACATTCATGATAAGCGAGAGAGTTGCATTGCCACTTAATATAAATACGGTAATTCCTAGTATCCATGTAACCTCCCATATAGTCAACCAGTTCAGTAGTCGCGAAATTGAGGTGAAAAGGTGTTTAAAATTCATCATGTCAATTGTTTTTAAAAAGATAACAAATATGCAGTGTTTATATGAACACTGGCGTACCAAAATAAAATTATTTTACTCAATTTAGTGAGATTTATAAGACTTGTTTGTTTAAATAACAAACTAACAAACAACAACAAATGTGAATAATTTAAGTTTTAATTATAAAACAATTTTGATCACTTGTAGCTTTGAAAGAAAATGCAAAACTAAAACAATTCATAACATTTGCAAAAAATTCACGGCGCGCTACTGAATGATTTAGTGTTCTTTAAGTGGTTGGAGATATCTTGAAGGTATGGCTTATGATGATTGACGGTTCCATTTCTATTTGGCATGAACTCTAATTATAATTTTTTATTTTGTTTTAATTTATTGTTTTAAAATGAATTTGGTTTAAATTCCGTACAAGACATTTTAGTACTATAACAACATCAAGTGCTGTTCTAGAATCTAGAATAATATATAAATAATATAAACTTAACAAATAAAAATTAAATGATAAACATTTACCTATAGATTTTCATTATAATCATAATGTAATTAAGGTAAATGTTATAAGGTGGGGTAAGCGTGTATCAGGGTTAAGTGTGTAAGCGCGAAATAATTCTTATTCCAATAATGTACAGGTGCTACGGTGCCACTATCTATGAGATAATAAATATAGGTTCATAAGGAACCATTGTAACCTACAAAATAGTATATTATAACTTGAAGAGTTTGAAAGTTAAAATATTTCTTCAGCAGTCAAAAAATTAATAGCATCAGAGTTCTACACACTTGCCCCAGACTTTGTCATTTCTTGATGTGTAATAAATTTGGATCATATACACACTTTAGACTTTACTCATTTTACGTGAGAAGTGTGTACTATGGGCATGAAAAAATATATGTGTAGGAATAACAATTTTAAAAGTTTTGTTGTGAAGACTTGTAGGCAATATCCTTAAGTAGGTATATTATGCTAAAATTTGGTATATTTATATGAACTCTCAAAATATTGCTACACAGTTACCCACCTTTCTCATAGAAAAAAATCACGAGCCACCACTGGACTTGAATAAGTCAAAAAATTGAAAGACACAAAAATAATGCAGAAATGTTAACTACGAATGATAAAAGTATTAGATTTCATCTAACTTTTACTTAAAAAGCCAAAAAATTCTTTTGAAATTGTTAAAAGTTTCGTTTATCGGACTGGCCATGAAAGTTTCCATAGTAATTATTTTGGAAAATATAAATTAAATTGAATTTATCACATGGCCAGTGCGATAAATGCAAATTTTAACAATTTCGAAAGCATTTTTTGACCTTCTAAGTAAAAGTTAGATGAAATGGTCTTATCATTTGCAGTTTATATTTCTGCATTATTTTTGTGTCTTTCATTTTTTCTCTAAAATAATAAATAAGTTTTTACATGTTAATTTCCTATGTTCGGCTAACTCATTCAGCACCCGGTATATATATTATATATATATATACATCTATAGCTACATGCAAGTGTATCGTACTGGACTCCGTACGTTAATAGGACGACAGTTTCTCCGCCTTTAAAAGCAACTGTAGATGTTAAGTAAACGTATATAAATCTATTAGACGATTAGAACTCCTGCAGCAACCGTAGAGGGGAAAGGATTTCTCGTATTTTATGATACAGATAATTGGTATACTGGCATTACGCTTTGGTCTCCATATACCGATACGACGTTATAGACACAATTTGTATAAATTGTATATACATAAAAGTCGTGAAATACTCCAACAGTGTTGCCGTATGTAATTGCTGATAAAACGAGATGGAATAATGGACACAACAGAGATGAAACACATCCGCTAAGTTATCGTATTATTTGTGTAGGTAGACCACTCATGCATCCACTGTTAAAATTATTATGCAATATTTATTAAAGTAAAAATATAAAGTTTTATACTGCAAGTGTATTATAGAAGTATTTATACTTGGCACCTTTATGCCAATTTCGACAAAAAGAAGGGGCGGTACATACATTCTATACCACGACTAATAGTCTAAAAATAATTTTCTCTATATACAATCAGTAGCTGCTTAAAATATGATAAGATCGATCGTCTTTAGAAATCATTAGAAAAAGTTAAATGGATTGCCAATAAAAGGCCTTCGGGCCTCGTAGACTCGGCGTTCAAGTGGTAATCGGAGTGGTTTTCAATCGAATTTCATAGTACTATAGTTTTATAAAATATTTTTTTCAGCTGATAATAACAAGTTCAGTTCAGTTGCTTGCAAATAACTTGGACACCTAATCAAATTTTAATAATTTGCATGCAATTAAATTTTTTATAAAAACAATAATTTTTTACGCCTTGTCGTAAATACAACAAAAAACTTCAATGTTGTTCACATTCTTTTCACAACTTCAAAAACAATTATGTTACGATACAAATTGATATACTTATAACTTATAAGATTGTACTAATTAAAATTATTATTGTCAGGGCCGTGTGGTAAAATTTTTAAGGGCGAGGCAATGCATTAATGTTTCAAGTGCCGCCTTTTAAAAGTGAAATTTATTAACCAAAATAACAAGTAGTAGATACATCATAGGTACAATATTAAACTCCTATTATAAAAACAAATTTACAGTTTTACTCTTTTTACTTTTTTTGGTAAACTCATGTATTAATTCGGAATAATTTAAATTACATCCTAATTTACAGTGTATTGAAATTTTACGTTTACGCTTAAAATCCTAAGTTAAGGAACAACTAATAATATAACTTTTAGATTTTAAGGTGTGCAATAAAATGTTTATAGAAAACACTGTAACATAATGTAACAATGAAATGTAACATAATTTTATCTTGTTAACTGATACTTTGTGGACGCAAAATAGCCGTTAAGATTTTTTGTTTACTTAACATGCTGTTTTTTAAAGAAGTACGTTAAATTCATTATGTATAATAGCTAAAATACAAATTATTTATTATTAGCCAGGGCCCGTTCTAGGGGGCGGACAACCTGGAAATTTGTCCAGAGCGACAAATGAAATGATCGGAATTTTGGCTATCAGGTAATGTGACAAAATATTAATAAGTTAAATATTCAATTAATCGAAATTTGTAATTATTTTTTGAAGACAATCACCATGCAATTTACATTTCGTATTTATTGTTTTTGCCTAACAGCTGAAAAAATATTTGTATAATGGCGGCAAGCTGTCCTTTTGCCCGGTGCGACGCAAAAGCTGGAGCGGTATTATAAGCTTTATAACTGCCTCGAGCTCTAGTTGTGAATTGCTAGGATCCACTAAAATAATTTTAATGGATAATAATATAAATAACATTTTTAATAATTATTAATATTAAAACTGTTCTCAAAGAATGATGATTTAAAACTTCATGTTTATGTTTTTAAACTTCAAGCATAAAATTACTTAAACTTCTCGAAGAGAAAATAAGCCAGTTTCAAGTAAAAATCGATTTATTTGCTCAATTGCTTTCTCTGGAACTCCGAGCTAGTAGCGTCGAAGTATTTATGGTCTGTATCTGATAGCAAATGTTGCGGAGAACCTACTAAAGTTACTTTAAATGTTTATCCAGTTTTAATTTATTTAGTGATTAGGGTTAAGTGAATTAACATATCAATACGACCGTAATTTAATAATTAAAATTAAAAAATTATTTTAAGAACTATAAATCTGTATCGAAATTCTAAAAATCGTTTAATTTTTTGGATTGTTAATAAAAAAAATTATTATTTACTGGATATTGTTATCTTTGAAAGATTGCAAATAATCATCAAACGTATAGTGCAATTGCTAACAAAGCAAAGCTCCCCTCTATATCCCATAAAAGGCGCGTAAATTTTATAGTGCCAGCAAGTCTCTCATATAAGAAATATAAAATTTACAAAATTGTTAACATTGTTTACATTTCTCTAAGGGGCGTCCAACCAGGAGCTGCAAATCAAAAGGGCGGAATTTTGGCTGTTAATGTGACAATATTGATAAGTTAAATACCGAATTAATCAAAATATATTTATTCTTTTTTGTTTTTTGTCCGGGTTGTCATTAAAATTAGAGCGGTATAATAATTGGTAATTGAGGTGGCATCATAGTATAGTTTCATAAAATATATTTTTCAACTGACATTTTAAGTTTTCTTTGCATGCATTAATTTGTTTTTAATTATAATGTTTAATTTATATTTTAGCATTAGCTTAAAGCAAAAATATTAACAGATAATAATATTAAACATTTTTATAAGTTGATCTGTTACTAACCTGAATTCTGAATTATAATATTATAAAAAATGAAATACTTTGTAAAACGCCTTATCAAATAATATAAAAAAAAAACTCTAATAATTATCTTTGTTGCTTTCAATGTCTTATAATATTATGTGGGTAGTTAATGCGGTGTGATAATAAGAATAATAATCAAGGGTATTAATGTCACGTTGTACTTTTGTTGTAAATATCCTAGATTGCGTTTTTCGCATGCTTTGTAGAATTTTTAATACCAATTTAGTTACGAAATTTTTCTTATGTAGTTTTGTACATTTCAAGAATAGCCTTTTCCGCAAGAAAATCTAATAGTTTCCATAATCTAGATCAGAGTTTATCAAATAGTGGTCCGGGTTCGCTGCATTTTTTTCGGGGTCAGCGAACCCAAGACATAAAAAGAAAAAAATAGGCGAATAGGCAAAACTACTTTAACAATAAAGTTCTTCTGAATTTTTAAGATCCTTAAAATCTTAATGGTATACACTCACGTATCAGATTATCTGCAGATGCGGTCTGCAGATTTAATATCTGCGGTTATCGTCAGATCGGAATTTGCAGACTAAATAAAGCGATTACAGAAAATGTTTGTATGTGCAAACGATCTGCAGTTTGCATCTGACGATCGTAGACGATTGTCATTTATAAGGCCCATCAGGGCATTTTTTTAAGGTACATTTGCGTATCCAAATGGATACGCAGGCCTATGGTGTGGATACACAGTGCAGTAGGAATGGATACACAAGCGGGGGCCTTCGAATTTGAAAATTCGAAAAATCTTGTATAGTAAACAGATATTCGATATATATAAAACAATTTCTCTTTTCTTATAAAAACCCCCAAAAAAACTCAAATAAATGGGGCCTAATATTTGAATTTTTAGATACGCAGTTAAAAATGCTTAAAAATGCCCAAGTTTAGTGTTAACTTCGTTTTAGATGTTGATGTTAATAAAAGTAAAATTATAAATTTAGCTACGCTTTTTTTGTTCGCTGGAGACATGTTTTCCATTGAGTGTAAATTCATTAACTGCAGACTAGAACTGACATGTTGAACAGTGGAATTCTCTGCAGATTTTCATCTATCAGTTCTAAACTGAAGATAAAAGCTGTAGATCCGCTCTGATTAATGGGTGGCCGGCACAAATCTGATCTGCAGTTTAGATCGTTATACTGGTATCTGCAGATAATCTGATACGTGAATGTATACCATAAAGGCCGTTTACATTATAAAATTTAGCTTAAAATTTTTATAAGACAAAAATTTCACTGTGTACACTTAAAATTTTCGTTAAAATTTTCCTTAAAGGAACTTTAAGAAATTTTAACGAATTTTAAGGACATTGTCAAATAAATTTGACAAATTTATTTTTAGTGTTTTAAAAGGCCTCTAATATACGGAAAACAGACGTATTAAACTTTTTTAATATAGTGGTCGTGGTAAAAAATTAAATTGCTTTCGAGTCGAGTAATTACTATACAGTTTGTGTATTGCTCGGAGCAACTAATCTTTTTCGGGTATTTGTTTGTAACCTTTTTGATTTTAGTTTGTATAGTAAACTTTTTTTTCATAAAAATTTTAATTTGTTGCTACAATAATTAAGCAACAAAAACAATAAATATGACAATAATATAACAATGTAATAATGAAACGTAACATAATTTTATCTTGGTAACTGGTAACTTGTGGAGGCGAAATAACCGTTGAGTTTTCGAGACAAAAAAAAGTCGTTGAAGATTATTTTAAACAAAATATAAAATCTAAAGTAGCCCCGAAAAAACAAGAATGTAACGAATTAAAACATAAATATGAAGCACTTCTCGAAAATTTAGACTGGGTTAAAATAAAAACTTACGTGTATAACATGTACAAAAATAATTGAATTTTTATTAAGTTTAATCTTTTTTAAGAATTTCAAGTTTTTTAATAAATTTAAATCTTTTTTAAGAATTTAAATTTTTTTTATGAATTTTAATTTTTTTATGTATACCTTTATTTTAACTTTTTTTGTATTTTAATTTTTTTTATAATTGATTTTTTTTAGGATAATATACAGTTTTACGCAAAAATATTAGAAACTTTTCAAAATCACCTGTTATGGAAAACGTCAAAAATATTTTGATAACATAATTTTTTTGTGATTTGTTTTCATGTTTTGTTAAACAAAAATATGAAATATTCAAGGATTTCCAGCTTGATACCGTTGAGATTTTTTTGTCATTTATTCATACGCTAAAATAGATCCGAAATTTTACGTAAATTATGGAGTAGTACTAATCTTTAAAAACAAAAAAGATTCTGCAATATTTTTACAGAAACTTGCCGTTTTCATGAATACTGATTTTAATGAAAAAAAAATTTTCGATAAATAATGAAGAATGCCGACTTGACAAATTATAAGTTTAAATTTAAGTGTTTTTATTATAACCACTATTTTCATAACAAGCTACTTGAAATGTTCACTATTTATGAGTTACAGAACAAAAAACATTTTGTTTGTATTTTGAATTTTGGGTATAACTCGGAAACGATAACTTTTCTCCAAAAATTTTTCAAATTATTATTTGTTTTTAATGATTAGTAGTACTACAAAATTTAATATGTAAAATTTCGTATCTATTTTAGCGTATGAAAAGTGACAAAAAAAAATCTTGACGTTTAACGAAACATAGAAACAAATCACAAAGAAAGAAAGATGGTGTCATATGGGTTTCAAAATTTTTTTGATGGTTTTCATATCTGGTGTTTTTGAAATGTGCCTAATACTTTTACACTAAGCTGTATTTCTAATAAATTTGATAAAAATACATAAGCGTTTTTTTACATTTCCTAAGCTACATAATATGATGTAGGTAATCTATTTTATCAATTATAAAATAATTTTTGACATATTTCGTTAAAATTTTAGCATTGCTTATATGTTTTAATGGAATAATAAGTGTTAATTTTACATTTTTGATGTTAATAAATTATAAAACCCATGGAGATACAGAAAACGTGCCAACAACAGTATAAAATGCATAAATGCAAATCGACAATTTTGTTCGTCGCCTACTACTAACTAAGAATAGTATAAAGCGCTGTTGCCAAAGTATGGAAAAAATTGGAGGCCTAAGAGACCTACAGACGTGTGGAGGCACAAGCAACCGGCAAACATATTCTCTTATAATCGTTTGAAGCGGTAGCGAACCTAGCGGATTTTTCGTACACTACGCTGTATAAATGTATATGTGTATAGTACCACTTGGACTCCAGAGTAAAATTGGTTACGGTAATCCAGGCGATGCGGAGAACCATAATTTCAATTTTTAATGGGTAAACGTTTTCGACTCCGGTTTCGGAGTCGAAGTAGTAAAATCGGAGTCCAACGAGATACGCTTGTGTACTTTTTGGAGGCGTATTAGTACCATTTGCATCTATATATATATATACGCGTAGACTCACTATCAGGCACCAAAAAGTAAATATGCGTTGTGACCCAAAAAAAATATTGCGTTGAGGCATCCTATATATACGCTGTATATATAAGTGTTGCGGCACCCTTACTACGTATATATAGAACGTCATATATGAGCGTCGCGGCACCTTTCTGATGACCTTCATTTCAATAATTTAAACACTTCCATTGAAGTTAATACATTTGCTTCTGCAGACAAGAATTAAGTTTTAGTTGAAGTTTTACACCAATTTAATTGGTACCTGTGCATAATAATAATATATTAATTATTATACATAAAAAACTACTATAAGTAACAGTTTATATTATTATGGTCACCAAAATTCTTGAATAAACAAATTTTTATTAAAAAAATGTTTAGTTTTGTTTTGGATTTTAAGTAAAATTCAAAATAAAATTAAACATAGTTTTCTGGTATTATTATGGTTTATTAACAATAAGTTTATTATAATCAATGCCATGACAAAGTAGTGAGCATTTCTCACTTTGTATAAAATTTAAATTTTTGTGTAAAATAATCTTCTGTTATCTTGGTTTGTTGGTCAACCTTGACCATTGTGACTAGCATAACTATTACTACTAGTTGACATCTGGTAAACTTAGTGCAACCCTTAGAAAGTACCCGCCAAATACCATATAATAAGACCTACGGGCGATTCAAACTTTAAAACTCGTTTTTTTTAGTTTTTACACTTTCTTCTACAAGACGATAACCTAAATTAACATTTTCATTATTAAGAAAAGTTTTAACGCATCTGTATATTCAAAAGACATCGCCGTAAAAATCATAGTTATTGTATTGTAGTACTCATATTTTAATAAAATTATGAAATTAAAACATTTCTAGATCACAATAACTTTTACTCTGATGCATTAACAAATCAACAATTTTTATTTTAGGGCATTGTAATTATCCCAAATAATTTTTCAACGTGTTTTATTTTATAAAATTTATAAAAAGTAAAAATTATAAGAAAATGTATTGTTGCTACTGTGATACCTTTCAAATTAATAAGCACTTTACACGCCATCTAAAAAGTAAGCATTTGGGAGTAACATTAATGAAAAAATATTTAAATTCCGAAATTCAAAGTGAAAAACAAATGTGATAATTACTTCTATGTATTAGAAATCGCGGTAATTTTGTTATGGCGAAAAAAGGTAAAATTATACCTAAAAAATTTTGTAAGAACGGCAACGAATTACATAATTTTTAAAAATTACATCAGGGTTTGTATGAAGTGCTAAACTTTTTTGAAGGTATCGTATTTAAAAAGGCATACTAAAAATCGTCTTTTTGTAGCCAGAGAGGCTAATACGGCTGCATGACAAAGTAACAACCCTGCTATTGAATCTTTCGTCGTTTGTCATTAGGGGAAAAGTTACAGGTACTATTTGACTTCACTACCTTTTTTTAACGAAATTATTAAAAATTCCGCCCAGATGAAATAGGAAAATTAGTTGTTTCAGAGACACTAATTTGAATTACGCGGCCGACTTATTAAAAACTGATAAGAATGCCTGAAAAACGGGCGGCTGTTGTCAGAAGTAAAGTGCTTATTAATTTGAAAGATATCACAGCAACAACACGTTTTTTATAATTTTTAGTTTTATAAATTTTATAAATTCAACCACGGGCATGTCGAACTAGAACTTCCTTGGTTAGTAAAATTTAAATCTGAATTTGTCTCGTATACAAGAAGTAACTATTAGAAAAGTGACAGAAAATAAAAATTCTTCGAAGTTTGCACTTTTTTTCTATGCGTCGTGCTCGAGTTAAAATGAATTTAATTATAACTCATCACCTAGTAATAAACAGTTAAGGCATTGATAACATGGTATAAACAAAATTTACTGAAGAGTAGAATAATCATAAAAAGTTTTGTAATAAGTATAAGTAACTGTACACGAATCAGCGCATTTTTGAAATGGGTGGGCACCAATTGGGCCCAATATATTTGAGGTGGGCAGAAGTACACAAAATTTATAAATAAACTTAAAAAAATATATTATTTAAATAATCACCTAAAAAATTTGGGTGAGCACTCTAATCAGCAGGGTTGGCGAGTGCCCACCTTAACCCACCCCTGGCGCCGTCACTGGAATAAGCTTTTACCATCATTATCTTCCTTAATAATGAATTTTCATCATTCAAAAATTAATAATAATTATGATTCATCACAAATTTTTGCAGCAATTACCTTAAATTAAAAGTGACCAAAATTAGTAATTTTTATTTATAATTATTTAGGTATCTTATATTATTATAACAATTCTTTAATATTCGCGGCATTTATGCAGAAAATTAAAGTAAATTTTGTAATAGTAATAGGTTATATTATTATTACAAATGCATTTCCAGGTCCATTCATAATTATTCTTAACCCTTTTGCTCATGGAGGCCTAAATTTAGCACACGGCTTTCTATATTATTTAATGAAAGGAGGAACGTAATTTCGTCATTTGATTTTGATATACTAAATTTAAGACATTCCTAAATTCGTATTAAAAATTTGTTGGTCCATATTATTGAGATTTAAATAAATTTTTTCGAATAACAGTAAGGGTTGCGTAGTAGAAGTCTGTCTTTCATTACAGGTTTCAAAACAGGTAGATTTCAAAACGGCTGTGTGGATTATAGACATGTGGATTTTTGTTTGTGTTTGGAATGGTTATTGCTATGACGTGTAACACAGTTATACAGTGTTTTTAAAATTTTTCTATATCGTCGACATACAAGCAAAAGTGAGCAACTACAAAACTCAAGTTTTACAGAAGAGCAGCTTTTAGGTTGAATATCGCTTATAAAATCAGACAATTAATGCCAAATTTCAATAATTTTAGTCATAATACAATTAATATAGTTTATTATATTAAAATTTTAATTATTCTTTTATTATTATATCGTTATTCAACTCAATTAGTCAAACATCTTATTTTGCCATTTATGCAGTTGGTCGCTTTTGCTTGTATGCCGACAACATTTTCTATTTTTCCATATAGGACATAATGTCTTAATTTTAAAACATCCTGTATCTCGTTAACAAAGGGTCGAAAAAATAAAAGATTTAAAAAAAAATTATAGCTAGTGTACCAAATTTCAATTTTATACCTATAAAAACGAAAATTCATGATCCAAAGTGTTAAAGAAATTTCAGATATGGTACAAACCAAATAAATTTGCCGGTGCGTCATTGTTTAAAATGGTATGAATCAAGCTGGAAATGCATTTTTCTTCTTATTTTGATATAGCTTTCTCTTTTCACCACAATTTGAAACAATATAAATGTCACTGTCAAAGTGTTGCAGGTTTTAAACAAAAATGAAAACCATTTTAAACAATGTCGCACCGGCAAATTTATTTGGTTTGTATTATATCAGAAAATTTTGGTACTTTTTATTAAATAAAAATAATATTTTTTTAAATATCTACTAATTGATTATTATTATAAGGTATTATTATAATGTGAACTAAACACTAGGAAATATATAAAAGCTAAATTAACTTTAGATGTTTTAGAATTTCAGAATTATAAAAGTATAATATTATTTCGTCGGTCATAACTCATAAGGATACGATAATAGAGTGAGCTAGAGAGAGAGACCCGCTCTCTCTCTCATCTAAACATTCCTAAACTTTAACGTACAAAACTTTTAATACTCAAATATAAAATTCATGTGTGCCTAAACGTCAAACTATTGCATACTACAATAAGGTGCCATAAGGCGCATTAACGTCAACAAGCTACTATTAGAACTACAAGAGCGCCCCCTAGACTTATATGATTTTATACGAGCGAACTAAACGCCAACTTTTATGGTGTATATGGTCAAACCGGCACCTTTCTCAAATTTGGTATTTAGACGTATAGGCCCATGAAGAACACAAATATAGTGGAGAAACGTTCAGGCACCACCAAGTGGTGCCACAACGTAAATATGGGTGCCACAACGTCGGTTTATATGCGAATTTGGGGTCACAACGTCGATTCACAAATATACATATTGATATATTATTATATATATAATTTATTATATTATTCATAAAATCAGATCTCGCGAATGCCCCAATTATTTGTAAAATGATTTACCTATTTTGTGATAGTTTTTTTTATACTCATGAGTCGATTCTACTTCAGTTAGATTTTTGGGATATCTGCTATTCATAACTAATAAAACATATAAAAAGAACATTTTATTCGATAATAAATTATTATGACATTAATTTCTTAAATTCTTTAAATTTAATTAAATTCTTTTTCAGGATTTTGTATTTGCAAACTCTCTTAGGACAATTTCAAAATCAGCTGTGTTGATTAGCTCACTATTTATAGACAAAACAGCTTGTGAAATTGAATTTCTTAAATATTATATTTTCACTTTGGTCGACCGAGATATCGTAACAAGCGTTTATCATAAAATAATACAGATACTATGATCCCTGCTGATTCCAACCACCCGTGGAGCCATAAAATGGCTGGGTTAAAATCCATGATATGGCGACTCTTGAAAGTTCCCATGAACGATTCCGATAAAAACGCCGAAATCAATACCATCAAAATTTTGGCTTACAATAACGGTTATCACGTGCCCATAATAGATAACCTAATTAGAAAACTAGGAAAAAGAATTGCCGAGAAATCTTCTACAACTTTAACACCTGAGAAAATCCAGAAGAAATTTGTCAGTTTACCATACTACGGAATAAAATCTGAAAAAATTAAAAAACTTTTAAAAAACGATAGCTCTATAATATCATACAGAGCAAAAAGTTCCATAAGAGAAGCCCTCTCAAAAACAAAAGATATTATAAAGATCCAAGATAGAAGCGGGATAGACAAGCTACATTGTGAGGATTGCGATATGGTTTATGTAGGACAGACCGGCCGTTCGTTCAAAACAAGATTGAAAGAACACACTTCATCTTGGAAAAATAATAAAAGCGAAAAATCTAACTTTGCAGAACACCTTATTGACGAACAACACCAAACAAAGGCCGAAAGTGCAGAATTCCTACATATATGCAAAAAAGGAGATAGAATGGACAGACTAGAATCCCTAGAAATCAAGAAAATAATCACATCAAACCCAGGGGTAGTAGCTCGGTAAAGATACTAAAAAAATTAAATGCTATCAAGCTAGCTCCGAGCAAGAGAAAGCCAAATGTAAAAATGCTTTATTCCTTATCGGTGGTAAATACGGAGAGTTGCTATGAGAAAACGCTCCGAAAAGAAGCCAAAGATGGTAAGTTGAGCGCCACGCAGTTGAAAACTCTCCGTAAATAGTCGTAAACCACCTGAACTGCGAAAGGATGGCTGAGGGTAATAAGGGAATAATAGCACAACCGGAATAACCAAAATTGACAAGTAAATGTCGCAGATTTATTAAATAAAATCCCAAAAGGGAAAAGAACAGGCTATAACAAAATATTGGGCTACCCTCTAATCTTACTATAAAGTAAGACAACAACCTAGAAGGTTGAAACTGGAGTCTGGAGTAGAACGGCTGTTGATGGATAACGGTGAAATGGCGGAATGAAGATGGCACAGCTGGTGATGTTGCAATGATATCTACCGGGAACGTCGCAAGTGATTTTCGAGACGATAATCCAAATAATCAGCAGGAACTCAAAACGGCAGTTGGTAAGACGTTAATACAAAACCAAAAGACATAAACCGTATGACAAAAATCCATACGACAAAAAAACGTAAGAGATAATGACCATAAAAAAAGAGATATGGACTTGATACAAAATTTGATAAAAACAATACCTCAGATGTTCGAGGGTCCAAAGTGATATTCGAGTTGTGGTGCGAATCTTCGATGTTGTAAATATATCGGAGCAAATAAATCCTTCAAGCAGAATATTGGATTGAACGAATGCTAAAAGCCGGTAATTCGAATCCAAAATCGGTGACAATGATAAATCCCAAAAATGGCATGGAAAACTTCCAAATATAATCGTCACCGATAAACTCATCGAAAAGGTGAATCTTTTGATTCTTAATAAAAGCGAGTTCACAACCACGAAAGATATCAAAATCCAAAAATTATCTGCGAGCGGATAAACTGGTAAAATGTGTTTTTCACAAAATTAATCGAATATATAATTGCAATGCAATACCGTCTATATATATTTCGCATAAATTCAGGTAGAAATCTTCAAATTTGATACAAATATCCCTAGTCATTCAGGACTGTAACACCTCTTTGGAAGGTGATTTCTCTATTTCCAACACTTTTTGTGTTAGTTAGTCGGCTATTCGATTCCTACCTGCAATTATTTTGCTGTTCTGGGTGCTGTTTTCTCAATATTGTTGCTTTTCAGTAAACACATTTAAATTAGCACTAGGTTTGTACGTCGTTTGTACATAAGCAGCTAAGCGGTTTTGAATCTGAAATTAGTTAAGAAACAAATTTGTTAAGTATTCAAGTAATCAATTACTTTAAACTTTTTGTTAATATATATTCATTTATCATCAATTCAACTTTATATTATTTTGTTTTAAGAATTTATTAAATATAATAATTACAGCTAGAATAAGTACTAAATTAAAAATTTCAAGTTTTTGTATAACTGTGTATTCTCTGGATGTCATCCAGAGAACCATTCCGTGATATTAATAATAATTCTTACAATGTATCCAGTTGAATTAAAAGTGTGAAGTAAATAATTATACAATAAAACTTTAAATAACAAGTTAAATTCAATAATATAATTAAATTATATTTTTAAGCTTTCGACGACTTTTATCGTCTTCTTCAGAAATTTATTTAATATAAATAATAATTATATAATATTTATTTAATATAAGCTTAAAAATATAATTTGATTATATTATTGAATTTAACTTGTTATTTAAAGTTTTATTGTTTAATTTCTCACAAGTTAAGATTTATATATGTAAATAATTATACTGCCAATCATCTAAAATTTTTAAATATATACTAAATTATAAAATACGGTGAACATTTACTTTTACATTTAACAGAAAGCTGAAGTGTACCGGAAAGAATCCTCCCGCTGAAATAGATTCGCTTGTATGCAGAAGTTGAATGTAAAAAGAGAAAATCTGCCAATTAAAATTAATATAATATCTTATTTTATTAATTATACCTACTTTTTTTTTTAAATTATCATCTTTTCTTATTGACGAATTGGACATTAATTGTGATAAGCTGCTTTTCAACAAATTTGCCTGAAACAATTTAGTATTATTCAAACGCTTTCGTATTGATATTAAATAAGGTTTTATTCCTAATATTTTAATGGCTATTAGGAAATTTTACTTTCAAATAATTATTCATCTTATATTTTAATTTTAATCTGTTTTCATCACATTATTTTTGTTAAATTTGCATACTTTTATTAAATTTTTCGAAGCATATAAAATAGTATACATAACTCGGGAATAAGAGGATCATTAATCACTTGATATTAGTATACTTACACGATTTTTTATGTTGTAGAAAATTATTATACTAATAAGATTATCTATACTGCAACTATTATAAAATCTAGTATAACCCATACAGGGATAACAAAAACATTAGTAGAAAAAGACACATAACACATGCATAGCCAACACGATTAGTGCAAAATCTGATGCAAACAGCAACAGGATAAAATTGGAATAAATATGATTTATCAACAGAATGGTGTTACACAATTCATAATGCAGATATCGAACTATGTCTATAGGGGTAAGATTTCCAAATTTCAAAATCATGGTGTTTGCAAACTCAAAATAATTAGATATACAATAGGCCGAAAACCTTATAGTATCCTTAAACAAATTTGTCATAATCCTTGCCATTCCGTTCATGAATTTAAAGTAATGAGTTAACACCGAAAATCTGTAATATAACACCAGTATTACATCCGCAATCACAACAATAATAATATAAATTAATTTCCAACACAAAATCAGAATTTTATATCTATTAAAATTGAATTCAAAACCATATTGATATAATGTGTCCTGAATAAACAGCAAATTTTGAAAAAATGTTACCAAACAAGGTGTTTTATTTAAATAAAAAGTATAAAAAAATATTGAAAAGAATATGAATAAAAATTATGTACATAATTAACAAATTTCTTATATTGCTGGCAACGTAAAAAGTTAGTAACTTATGTGCATTAACGGTAAATACTGATAGTAAACCAATATATCGGTCATTACACGCCAAATCGGACAACGTTTAACTTTTGCATCTCGGATTTTTTTGAATTTTTTTTTTCTTTTAGTTCTAGTTGAGACTAGCTGGATAGGATGTGGAGGGCAAACCGAAGTTCGCATGCACTCAGGCCACAAAGCGGGCCCATTATGCTACTTCCGAGTTTTGTAGCAGCCCACCTACCCTTCTATTCCTCGAGCCATCCCACACTTACGATAAACTCGAGTATTTTGGAGGGCGGTGTGCCGCTAATACTGGCCATGCTAGGCCAGAAGTCCCCCAACATGGATCCTCTTTTTAACGCTAACGCTGGGCAGTTACAGAACACATGCTTCATTGTTTCGTCTGCTTCATTACATCCTCGACAGGTTGGGCTATCAACTAGCCCCATTGTGTGCAGGTGTTTATTTAGCTTACAGTGTCCCGGGAGAAAGCCAGCAATAGTACGCAGGCTGTCCCGGGACAGCTGTAGGTAGTATTTTGCATGTTTCTCAGAGGGAGAACGTATTGTTGCCCGCGCCTGCCGACATCCAATCATATTCGTCCATCTTTCCGCATGCCGTTTATGTGTTTCTTTCTTTATGATGGCATCTAACGTTCTAACGGCCGGCGTTATGAAAGGCTCGGGACCACAAGGTGGATAACCCGAGCCCAGCCTCGCCAACTCGTCAGCCCTCTCGTTACCCTCATTACCTTTGTGCCCTTTTACCAAGCTAAGGGTTAGAGCATTGTGTGTTGATATTACATTCAGTGCCCGGATGCATTGCAGCACCAGGCCCGAGATGATCTTATGACGACCAAGTGCCATAAGAGCAGCTCTACTGTCTGTGAATATTTGAATTGTTTTGCCCTGGATATTTCTTTCCTGGACTATTTCCGCACAGTGTAGTATGCCCATAAGCTCCGTTTGGAAGACGGAGGCATATCTACCTAGCGTTAAACTTATATCCAGCTGAAGTTCAGGGGAGAAAATCCCCGCCCCTGAGCCAGTATTACTTTTGGAGCCATCCGTGTACAGACAAATGTCCGATCCGTCGGCTCCTGTTGCATCTGGCAAGATGTTGAACTTCTTGTCAAACACATATTTGGGAGAAATTCTGTCGGCATCTAGACCCAAAAGAGGCACTCTTCTTGAGCATTCCTCAAGGATCCGTGCGTGCCCACTAGCTCCCTGTCTGTGAGTCCAAAGACCCCATGTCCGCATCCTAAGAGCAGCTCTCACCGCCTGCTCCTCCACATAGAAATCCAGCGGAGGAAGACAGAGAAGAGTCTCCAAGGCTACAGTCGGTGTTGTTCGCATCACTCCCGTTACAGCCAGGCAGACTGATCTCTGCAGCCGATATAGAGAGGACGCTGTAGTTACCAGTCTGGTCCTGGGCCACCAGACTAGTACACCATAGCATAGCATTGGTCTTATTATGGCCGTGTAGAGCCAGAAGGCAATCTTCGGGGAAAACCCCCATGATCTTCCCATTGCCCTCCGACACTGCCAAAAAGCCATGCCAGCCTTGGTTATTTTAGAGGTGATATGTTTGCCCCAATTTAGCTTCCTATCCAGTATAATTCGCAGATACTTGACTTCGGATGCTAATTTAAGAGGGGTTCCTTTTAGGCTAGGCATTTTCATGTCTCTTAGTTTTCTTTTTCTAGTGAACAGAACAAGCTCCGTCTTGGTCGGGTTGACTGAGAGAGACTGCTCCGTGCACCATTTCTCTAGGATTCGTAGAGCATCCTGCATCAACTCGCACAGGACATTCTAGAATTTTCTTTTAAGCAGTATGTTTATATCATCAGCGTACCCAATAGTATAATAACCGCTTTCATTAAGGAGTCGCAGAAGGCTGTCTACCACAAAGTCCCACAAAAGTTGTTCCCTAATTCTCCCTGAAAGCTGCTTGTACAAGCAGCGGCTAGCTTAATCAGTACGGAGAGCGGCTAGAGTAAGCGATACTAGAATAAAAAATTGCCAGGCGCCAGAAATTACTATTAAAATTTATTTAGAATAAAAAAAATTGAATGAAATAAAAATTTGATTTAATGTAATTTCAGAAAAGTTAAAATAAAAAATGTACAAGATAGCAAGGGATACTGAAGGTATCACCTTCACAAAATAAAACTTGAAAGAAAAACAAGCGCAGGCACTGAAGGTGCCAGTTGCTTTTTAATTGAATTAAACGTGCTCTTGAGTGACACTTAAATCGACAACAACGTTAAAAAATGACCAAACAAAGTCACATTAGTTCTCCTGTGGAAGAAAAAAAAATCATAACACAAATCTGTATAACTCACCCAAAATAAATAACCAGGTGTTACGGTAAAACTACAGCTCGACTTCACCACGACTTCCAGAAGGCCTTCCTTATTTCGCAGCTTATCGGCTGTTCAAATAAAAAGTTGGATCTGATTCTAAAACACAAATTTGTATTACAAATTCCTCCCCCCACATTCGATATAATGTGACCCTTTTATCTACCAAAAAAAAAAGTAGGTTGATTATGAAGTAAAATTATTTGTGTCCCTCAACTGCGCGTAAAATTTACAACCAACAACAACAACAAAAATCCAATATTTATAATTGACGTTGCCTAGATGGACGGAAAATTTGTAACTTTATAACCAACGAGATCCTGGATGTTCACAAAAAGGTTTAATTTCCATAAAGGACACCTTATCTCAATCGGATAACAGGTCTTAAATATACTTAAGCTGGAGGTTATCTTCCAATGTAAGTTTTCTAATTTACGTCTCAGAATAGAAAATTTTTGAGTGCAAATAAAAACCTCCACCACGTTTTCAACGGCTGAATCAAAATGGTTTCAAAAATTTAAACTAAAAAAAAACGCGACTAAAATAAAGAAAAAATAAATTTTACCAACAATTACCTGTATAAATAATCAAATAATGTTGTAAAATCGGTATAAGAAAAACCCAACACTATTCGTTTTTAATTAAATTCTAAATTGAAAACCACAGTTATTAAAATTTGTGCTATCGTCTATTAAAATTGAAAATAGATAAGACGCATTTTTGTTTATTCATACCAACTTTGGAACTTCAAAATCAGAAGAGGATAGAAATTAAATTTAAAGCAACAAAATTTATGAAAAATTGTATTTTAAGAATATTAAAACATTTTACATGTTACAAAGTGGGCGAGAGTACACCTCCCTGCGGGCAGCCCCTTGTAACAACACCTTTTATGCTCACATCTCCCACCCCGATCATAACAGCCCTGGTGCTCAGCATGGAGCTGATCCATCTTACGATGGTACCAGGAACGCCATGACGCCGTAGGGACGTCGTAATGCTTTCACAGGTGGCTTTATCAAAAGCCCCTTCGATATTTATAAATACTCCTAGAGTACATTCCTGAGACTGTAACGATTTCTCGATACATTCCACCACTTTATGAAGTGCGGACTCAGTAGATCGCCCTGGAGTATATGCATGCTGATTTGGATGGAGTGGGTTATGCACCAACACACCATCACGAATTTCTCTGTTGCACAGTCTTTCCAGTGTCTTTAAAAAGAACGAGGTAAGACTTATTGGCCTAAAGGATTTAGCCAGTGAGTAATCAGCTCGGCCTGGCTTGGGTATGAAAATAACTTTGACCTTCCGCCACTTTTTGGGTGTGTAGCCATGCGCAACACATGCTTTGAACACCCTCACTAGGGGACAGAGTAAGCAATCCAGACCCCACTGAAGTAGAGCCGGATATACCCCATCCAGCCCCGGCGATTTGTAAGGGCTGAAGGTTTTGATGGCCCATGCCACTTTGATCGGAGTTACGATCTGGTTTGCAATTTCCCAATCCATCTCGGTCGGTGTCCGGGCTGTACGCTCGGTGCACTCGTAGTCCGAGATGGTTTTGCTATCAGGAAAGTATGTTTGTAGCAGTACTTTGGCTGTCTCCTCGAGGCTCTTTGTATAGGAGCCGTCGTCCCGGAGAATCGCTCCAAGCTGCTGGTTTGGGTCTTTGGATATGATCTTCTTCAGTCTGGCAGCATCCGTAGTGGACGCGATACCGCTACAGAAGTCTCTCCAAGACTTGCGTTGTTTTTGGCCAATCATCTTCTTGTACTCCAACTGGAGGGCTTTAAATTTCTCCCAGTCAGACCCATTCTTCGATTTTTTGGCCTTATTGCAAAGTTTCGTTACCGCTTTCCGCAGCCGATCTAGCTCGTTGCACCACCAAGGTGTTGCAAGTCTCCCCAAATCAACCACAGTCAGCGGGCACGACGCTTCGAAAGCTTTAATGAGGGATTTCTGCAGTACATTACTGCATATTTCAATCTCCACAGTACTGTCTAAATTGACCTTCGTGGTAATTGACCTTGGCCTATCGGTCTCCAAGGTGCTTGACAGGACGTCCAAAAAGACTTCCCTGTCCAGCTTCCTAGGATTTCTAAACTGCCTAGGCTCCACTTTTGGTTGCTTTAATTTTAAAGCATATCCATCTGTGATCTGACATGGTCAGCTGTTTAGACACATGCCAGTCAGTTATTCGTGTTGAAATTTCTAACGTCGTCAGAGTGATGTCAATCACTGAATGGCGTTGGGGCGACACATAAAACGTTGGTGTATCCCCTCGATTAAGAATTTCTAAATTTGTACCAATAAGGTATTCAAATAAAGACTTCCCTCTATTGTTGCAATCTCCACTCCCCCACGAGCTATGATGGGAATTGGAGTCGCAACCTATAATGAGGTGTCTCTTATGTTGCTCGCAATAACTTACCAGATCCACCATCCTTTGTGAAGGTGGCAGATCCTGGGAGTCAATCGGGAGATATATAGATGCCAGAACGACATCTTTCGGGCCTTCCCCAAAGTCACAGCTCAGTCTGACAGCTGTTAAGTCACGGTCACCGAACTGCGGTAAGGGGCTGCCCGAATATTACCAGGTATGAAAATACATGTCCTGGGTTTGTTTGAAGGGTTGCCCGTGAAGACATTGCCCTTCAGCGCTGAAAGGCCTGTGACTCTACCTTTTGCTAAATGTGGCTCTTGTATTAGAGCTATTGTTTCCCTACAACCAGCCAGGCGACGGCATAGAGTAGCCGTCGCCGTTCTGCTGTGTTGTAGGTTTGATTGTAGGAAAGTCCATTCCCCCAAGGCAGCCATTAGACTTCTTTGGTGGGGGGATCCCCTACTATTGGAGCAGTCAAAGCTGCCGCCTGAGATCCCTCTTGGATGCCCAAGAGATCAAGCTCTGCAGCTACCTGCTCCACTGTTTGTGTCGGTGCATCACTCTTAACGATGCGCTGCACCTTCACTTTGAGGCTGAAGAACCTGTAGCTCAGCTTCTCCTTCTTCTCTTTGAGTGCTTCAGCATCCTTCTCATTGACACCAAAGACAATGAGTTTCCCCAGAGGGTCACTCCTGTCAGCGTCAAAGAAGACACACCACTCATTTACCTTTACCCATGGGTTCTGGGCCCCAAACGGTCTAGTCACCTCTCCAGTTGGTTCAGGTATCCCCAGAATCCAAACGGTGGCTTTAGACAGCCTAGGTAACTCATCCACCTGGGTTACGTCCAGCTTAGCTCCCTCCCACAGTTGCGGGAGGTCTGCTACCGTGGTTTGTAACCACTTCAGGGAGCCGTCGTCATCGCAGGTGATCCGAAGGATCTCCCCAGAGACTAGCTTTCATGACCTTTTTCAATTTTTTTTATCAAGCCGTTCAAGAGATATAAATTTTTTGAAAATTACGTTACTTTTTTTTTAAATGCTCATGACTTCGCGAATAATTTACCAACTGCCAAGTTTTTTTTTTTTAAATGTTTCTTCTAAAACGCATTTTTTATAAAAAATATCGAAAAATATTTTAAAACGACATTACTATTAGATTTTCAAGTTTTAAAAATAAATGGCCATTTTTAAGAAAGCTTGTACTGATCGATTTTTTAAAAAAATTTTTGTAAAAAACTGTTATCCATTTAACAAATTTTAAGCTTAGTTTCATCATGGGCAAACGATGGGTTCTATTTTATTTTGAATTTTAAATTATCAAGATTATATACATTTTTAGAAAATTACATTAAATTTTTTTGAAATGCTCATAACTCCGCGAATAATTTATCAAATGCCACGATTTTTTTAAAAACTGTTTCTTTTAAAACGTACTTTCTATAGAAAATATAGAAAAATATTTTAAAACAACATTACTATTTGATTTTCAAGTTTTAAAAGTAAATCGCCATTTTTAACAATTGGTGTACTGATCAATTTATACAAAGTACGTTTTAAACAAAACATTTAGAAAAAAAAACGTGGCATTTGGTAAATTATTCACTGAGTTATGAGCATTTCAAAATAAAGTAACGTAATTTTCTAAATTTTTATATAATCTTGATAATTTAAAATTAAAAAAAAATAGAACCTTTCGTTTGCACATGATGAGACTAGGCTTAAAATTTGTTAAATGGATAACAGTTTTTTATAAAAATTTTTTTAAAAAATCGATCAGTACAAACATTCTTAAAAATGAGGATTTATTTTTAAAACTTAAAAATCTAATAGTAATGTCGTTTTAAAATATTTTTCGATATTTTTTATAGAAAATGCGTTTTAAAAGAAACATTTTTAAAAAAAAAACGTAGCAGTTGGTAAATTATTCGCGAAGTTATGAGCATTTAAAAAAAAAGTAACGTAATTTTCAATAAATTTATATCTCTTGAATGGCTTCATAAAAAAAATTGAAAAAGGTCATGCAGGCTAGTCTCAACTAGAACTAAAAGAAAAAAAATTTTCAAAAAAATCCGAGATGCAAAAAAGTAAAACGTTGTCCGATTTGGCGTTGAATGCCCCATATACATAGTAAATTAGTTTATATAACTATAAACGGTGCAATATCAAACCATTTTAATAAAAAATAAGGAAAAAATAAATTTTTGTAAATTTTACAAATTTTCTTTTGTACAATGTTTATACAATTAGCCATGACATTTATTTCTGATGGTCACAAAAAATTGGTGCTTCATAATACATTTTTTATTAAAAATATCTAATACAAAGTTAATTAGGCCATTATCTAAAGTAGGTATTTAAGGGTCTTATAATTACTCTAGTTTCAATATGAGGACATACATAATTTTTATCACTTTTGTATTGTAATATTGGTGGAGTGTCCTAGCAATCCTGAAAACTGATACGATACAAAAAAGAAAAAAAAAAAGAAAACGACGATACATTTCTAAGAAAAATTGTTGAATAAAATTTTTGTCCAAATCCAAACTGCTCTTTTAGTGCAGATTTCGTATATTTGTAATCATTTCTGAGATTTGCGCTTGAATACGCCTGTATGGAAAACTAAAACGCGCGTGTGCGAAAAAGTTATATTTTCAAAAATTTTATTCAACAATTTTTCTTAGAAATGTATCGTCGTTTTCTTTTTTTTTTTCTTTTTTGTATCGTATCAGTTACTAGGGTTGCTAGGACACTCCACCAATATTACAATACAAAAGTGATAGAAATTATGTATGTCCTCAAATTGAAACTAGAGTAATTATAAGACCCTTAAATACCTACTTTAGATAATGACCTAATTAACTTTGTATTAGATATTTTTAATAAAAAATGTATTTTGAAGTACCAATAAGTTTTGTGACCATTAGAAATAAATGTCATGGCTGATTGTAGAAAAATTGTACATAAGAAAATTTGCAAAATTTACAAAAATTTATTTTTTCCATATTTTTTATTAAAATGGTTTGGTATTGCACCGTTTATAGTTACAAATCAAAACGAATTTGTGATAATTAAATTCTTCAGTCGATATAAACTAATTTACTATGTATATATTGGTTTACTATCAGTATTTCTCGTTAATGCACATAAATTTATAGCTTTTTACATTGCCAGCAATATAAAAAATTTCTTAATTACGTATATAATTTTTATTCATATACTCTTCAATATATTTTTATACTTTTATTTAAATAAAACACTCAGTTTGGTAACATTTTTTCAAAATTTGCTATTTATTAAGGAGACATTATATCAATATGGTTTTGAATTCAACTTTAATAGATATAAAATTGTGATTTTGTATTGGAAATTAATTTATATTATTATTATAATTGTGGATGTAATACTGGTGTTATATTATAAATTTTCGGTGCTAACTCTTTACTTTAAATTCATGAACGGAATGGGAATTATTATGATGAATTTATTAAAGGATACTATAAGGTTTTCGGCCTATTGTATATCTAATTATTTTGAATTTGCAAACACCATGATTTTGAAATTTGGAAATCTTACCCATATAGACATTGTTCGAAATCTGCATTATGAATTGTGTAACACCATTCTGTTGATAAATCATATTTATTCCAATTTTATCCTGCAGCTATTTGCAGTAGATTTTGCACTAATCGTGTTGGCTATGCATGTGTTGTATGTGTCTTTCTCTACTAATATTTTTGTTATTACTGTATGGGTTATACTATATTTTATAATAGCTGCAGTAGATCCTCTTATTAATATAATAATTTTCTACAACATAAAGAATCGTGTAAGTATAATAATATCAAGAGATTTATGATCCTCTTATTCCCGAGTTATGTATACTTCTTTATATGCTTCGAAAGATTGAATATACCTAAGTATGCAAATTTAACAAAAATAATATGATGGAAACAGATTAAAATTAAAATATAAGTTGAATAATAAATTATTAAAAAGTAAAATTTCCTAATAGCCATTAAAATATTTGGAATACAACCTTAAATCAATACGAAAGCGTTTGAATACTATACTAAATTGTTATATTTTAGTGTGGAAATTATTTTCAGGCAAATTTGTTGAAAAGCAGCTTATCACAATTAATGTCCAATTCGTCAATAAGAAAACATGATAATTTAAAAAAAGAAGTAGGTGTAATTTAAAAAAAAATGGTGATATACATATTAATTTTAATTGGCAGATTTTCTCTTTCTATATTCAACTTCTGCATACAAGCGAATCTATTTCAGCGGGAGGATTCTTCCCGGTAGACTTCAGCTTCTTGTTAAATGTAAAACTAAATCTTCACCGTATGTTATAATTTATTATATTTTTAAAAATTTTAGATGATTGGCAGTTTAATTATTTACTTCACCCTTTTAATTCAACTGGATAGATTGTAAGAATTATTATTAATATCACGGAATGGTTCGATGGATGACATCCAGAGAATTGAGAATACACAGTTAT
This sequence comes from Cantharis nigra, assembly GCA_958510845.1. Classification (NCBI taxonomy): domain Eukaryota; kingdom Metazoa; phylum Arthropoda; class Insecta; order Coleoptera; family Cantharidae; genus Cantharis; species Cantharis nigra. Next base: position 24,012,518 of record OY294031.1, read on the forward strand.
AAAAAAACTTGAAATTTTAAATTTAGTATTCTAGCTGTAATTATTATATTTAATAAATTATAAAAAATAGATGATGAATTAACAAAAAGTTTAAAGTAATTAAGTACTTTGAATACTTAACTTTGTTTCTTAGCTAATTTCAGATTCAAAACCGCTAGCTGCTTATGTATAAACTTAGTGCTAATTTAAATTTGTTTGCTGAAAAGCAACAATATTGAGAAAAATTGCAGGTAGGAATCGAATAGCCGACAAAATAATACAAAAAGTGTTAGAAATAGAGAAATCAACTTACAAAGAAAAAAAAAAAAACGAAATTCATCTGAATATGTATGATAATCCTGACACTCGCCCAAGATTTTAATAGTTTAGATATTTTGGAGAACTTTTCTCACTTGAGACTTTTGCAAATTTTGTAAAAAACAACATTTTTAAAATCATAAATAATTTTTATTTGCGTAAATACCTAAGCATTGTTATGAATACAATAATAATACTGCATAATTAAATTGTAAATTTAATAGTTGAATCCACGTGTTGGAGGAAGTACGTATAACTAGCTAGGACGATATTGACCGCTGTTATCACCTTGGAAACTTCCTGATGAATGAAGAGACCGTAAAATAGCTTCTGGAATTGGTGGTGGTGTGGGAAGGTGAGCTCCGACTGGATGGAAACCATTTTCGTCTGCGGTGTAAGTAATAGAATAATGAACCCCATCGGGTCCGGTGTAAGAGTATGCTCCATGTGAGGTCACAGCTGGTCCTTCAGGTCCTGGAGCGTTTGGATGACCTTCTTCATTGGCCGAAATTCCATTTCCGGTTTCGTAACTGAATTTATAATTTCCGTCACCATTGTTGTTGTTATCATAACGAACGATAGGAATAAAAGCACCAGAACCACCACCGAAGTAGCCACCCCCAGATTGATAATTGAAACCACTTAATTGGCCACTTAAGGCAACTCCTACCACCATGGTGAATACAATCTGAAAGATAAAAAGTTTTAAAGAAATTATAACTAAGCACCAAACACTTACTGCAATTTTCATTTTGATTTTTCTTATCTTACACAAGAAGATGAACTGTGCATAAATTTGCTTGATCGTTATAATTTATATACCCTGAGCTGGTATTGTGCCCCTCCAAATAATTAATGAAACGTAGATTGGAATTTTGCATTAGAATATTTGCAATTTAGATCGTAGGGAAGAGTCATGATGTGCATTTTAGTTTTTGTTTTTAATGGGCAAAAAGAATAATTGCGGGTGAGGCAAAGAGAAAGGTGGATGATAATGTTAATAATCGTACAAATGCTTGTGGGTTTCAAGGATTACACAATAATTATAACAGAGACTCATCTAGCACTAAGCAAAAGTGGGCCATTTTTAATGAAAGCAAAAGTACGAGAATTAACAATACAATAAATTTGTTCGTGATTTTGGCTACCTTGATAATTCGCTACTACGCCCTTATTATTATTGAGAAATTTTTACAAGAATTCTGTAGCTGACTCTTGAACTTCCTGTCTAGTTTTGAATTCTTTCTTTGTTTATATTTTTTAGCGACAATCTCTCAGGTTGTTAATTTAAATAAAATTGTTAATCGAAAAGTTGACAATTTCTATAAATGGAATTAAAATGTGGATTTTTTAAACAAATAATTAACATTCAAAATTGTTTGAATGTCATTCACTATATAGAAGATCATTATTCGTCAAAAATGCACGTAATAATTTAGTTAGAGTCGTGGGACGTCATTTCATAATAATAATTAATAGCAAACATTAAAGATTCTGAATTTCAAAGAAATTTAAAGTATTTAAAAATATACTTGACTTTGTATTGATAATAATAGTGAGTTAATAATTTAATCCAAAAAACTTTGTAACAAACAGGAACTATGTGTCGTCAGTCAAAAATTTCTGTTTCTCAGAAGCTAAGAGTGAATTCCTTCCTTACGGGCTAATTAAAGTTATTTAAATAATAATAATGCGTCCGGGATTCAATATTAAATTTTTGCGATGGGATTGCCGGAGATACTTCCGAAGACCGAGATGCTCTGACACACTGACAAAATATAAGGATTTTATAAAATTGTATAAATAACTACTTTATAAGAAGTAAACGTTTAATTTTTTGTGTTTAGTTTGTTGGTTGACGGAAATCTACTTTACTGCCGGCAACGAACGGAACTAAAGTAATACTTTAGCGCCGCTAATTTGATATTATACGTTCAAAACAAAACTAAGCAGGATATTATCGTATTGCGAACAATGACAAGTCAATCACGCCAGTTATGATAATTACCCACGATCGCTAATGGTAAGGGTCAATATATCACTGTCAGTTTACACTCGATATAGGGCTGAGTTATGACGCAAAAGTGCATCTGTATTGGGTTAGTGTAAGTTACATAGCAATTTTCAGTGAAAAGGCAAGACAAAGTTGCTAATATTATAGTAATTTAACAAAATTATACATTATCGTTTTAATGCTCATTAAAAAATATACTTATACCTAATGTTTATAAAACAAATGATTAACAATCTTTATATAAACAATAAAATAACGATGCAGAATTATCAATTTACTTCTAATTTTATAACGATCAAACTTTCGACAAAATATGAAGTAATCGATTATATAAGAAATGTAAACTTTAAAGAAACACGACGACCGACGTAATGTGACAAATTGTTTGGGCCAAATCTTAACCCAAATAATATTGTAGTGCAAAAACAGTGAAATGCGATAGGAGTGAACTGTATTTAAGATTTTTACGATTGTGGTAAAGGTGTTAAGAGGTAATATAGTGACTACTAGGTTTATCTTCTTGATTTTCTTCTCTCTTCGGATAGGAATCAACATAAGGTGGAAGGAAAGGATATCAATAGGACAGTCACTGATACCCAAGTAGCACCAACGTCGGTTTTATACCGGTGTACCATTGAAGTATAACGAATATGTACATATTTTTTCATACCTGAAAATTAAGTACCAAAAAGGTACCTAAGGGGTACATAATTTTTAATTCATATTTACACTGTACTGTTCAGGTATAATTTCGATAGATATATTTTCATACCGTGAATTCGAAGTCAAAAGCTGTATTGTTTATCTATTGAAATTTTAGTCACTAAAATATATTTGAACATACGATACCGTTAAGGTGCGGATTTAACCGTTTTGTTTCGGTATCATAAATGCAGTGTCGAACATGTACAGGTATATTATTCATTAGAAAGTACGATTTTTATTTCACCGGATTGATGCCTATACAATGCAGTTTAAACAGTAATGTTTTGGTTGCTGGAAATTCAGTATCTAATATGTAAAGATGTATTATTAGTTTAAAGTTATGATTTTTATTTAAATGTTTCGTTACCGTTTAGTATAATATTTTTCTCGAATTTATCTAAGTACATAATGTTGTAGAATATTTACTTATGTAAATATTGAAATTTATTGTTTTCTTTTTATTTTTGAAAGATAAATTAATTTATAAATGTTTCAAATTAAATAATTTTATGTTAAAATTTTTAGTATACTTTATAAAAATGGCTACGCCGAAAACGTATCGGATATTTATTCACATTTATTAACTAAAATATATTTGAAGTTTGAACATGCGGTACGGTACGGTTCAAGCAGCACTTGAACCGTAACATTCTGGCACCATAATTCCAGTGTCTAACATGTACAGGTATACTATTTGTAACAAGGTATGATTTTTACAACACTGGATTGATGCCTATACAGTGTAGTTTAAACAGTAATGTTTTGGTTGCTACAAATCCAGTATCTAATATGTAAAGATTCATTATTAGTTTCAAGTTATGATTTTTTGTTACCCTTTAATAATTTAATAATTTAAGAAGTACATAGTGTTATGGAATATTTATGTAACAATTGAATTTTTTGTTTGGTTTTTGTATTTTAAAGAAAAATTAATTTACAAATGTTTCACATTGATTATTTTTATTTTTGATAAAAATCGGTTTTTTATTGGTCACGTGGCGGCTCAGCAAAACGCATTATTGAATGTTGTTCATTAAATTAAAATAAATTGTTAACACATTTTATAAAAGTGGCAAAAATTTCGTTAGACAAGCATGTTAATAAATAATTACCCTGAAAATGTATCGGATATTGATTGAAATTTTATTAAATATAATATATTTGAATATGCGGTACCGTTAAGGTGCTGTTTTACTCTTAAAGTTTCGGCACCATAATTCCATTGCCCAACATGTACAGGTACATTATTAGCTAGACTAGAAGGTACTACATTTACAACACCGTTTTGATGCCAATAAAGTGCAGTTTAAAGAGTAATGTTTTTGTTAATACAAATCATTATCCAATATGTAATTAATATTTTTAAGTAATACTTAATATTAATAAGTAATACTTTTTGCACCATAAATAGCTTTGAATAAAATTACGACTAATAAAAATATCTGTATTTATAATTTATTATTAATATAAAAAATTTATTAAATATTTTTTTTAAATGAAATTTTATTATCAATTACAAAATATAATATTTAAAAATATTTAGAAATTAAAATATAGAAAACGATAAATTTAAAAATTTTGATTTAAAGTATTTTTTGTTCAGTGGCGTAACCATGGTGGGGCGATTGGGGGCAGTCACTCCGGGTTCAAATTACTAAACGCCGATTTCAGTTTACATAAATAAGCCATACCAAAGGTCGTTACTTTTTTTTATAGACAGAAACGTTTCATCTGCACTTGGCTTAACATAGGCTAAAGGAGTGTTCAACTATTACGTAAGCAGGCGAAGGGGGCGGTTAAATTGTTTTTACTTTTGCTGAATCTTACTGAAATTTTATTTAAAAAAATGACAAAATAATGAAAATGTTTTCCAAATGATACAATATATTAAACTTATATACGGAGTCCGCGGACAATAAATGATTCTCAAATTTATGTATTTTTTGTCAAATTAAAAAGTTTTAAAAACATTCTTATATCTTATCGAGTGGGAAAACTTAAAATAAAAATTAAAAATTTTAAAAACCCTTGTCTGTAAAAGTACCTAACTTTAAAAACTACTGTTCCCTTTAAAAAAGAAGAAATAAGTTTTTCTTTTTTACTCAACAACATAAGCTTTCCTTCGCTCCCATCCCCTTCCACTACAAAATTTAAACATTAATTTTGAAGTCAGGTGAAACGGAGAAATTTCAATACGTTTTAAAATTTTTTCGTTGCCCCTGACTTCAAAATTAATATTTAAATTTTGCATTGGGAGAGAGGGGGGGGCGAAGGATGATAATTTAATTTTTCGAGTTAAAACGTTAACATGGGGGGATAGAATTTTTTCTCGTGGGTGAAAATTATATTTGACCAGCCAGGAACACTTCTAATCGTCACAAACTTGCCGTCAAAAGAGTACGTCGCTACCTGTAACCGTTCGGGAGATGTACATAGTAACTTCAGGTGTGTTTGAAAAACAGTCAGGGGTGAAAATACATATCTAGTTGGATTTTAATGGAAAATGGGTCGAGTTGTTACCTAGTTCCCCCTATGGATTTGTCCTTGCCATCTATACACAGATATTATTTGAACCAGGAGCAGTCATATTGGCCAATTGAATTGGATGTTTATAAATACGTATACCTAAATTCTTATCAAAATACATTAAATTAAAGTTAGAAATTGGTCGTAGGGGCAAGCAAAAGCTTGACATTGCCCACATTTTAAATTAATTGTAATGTAGTAGTTATTAAGAATTATTTAACCCATGGGAGGGTTAAACCCCCAAAACCACTCCTTTATATACGGCCCTGTCCCCCCCAAACCACGTTTTTAAAATACAAAGGGGTACAATACCCCTTGTACAATAAAATACAATGATATGACATTGATATTATACAGTTTAATAATAAATTTACCTATTAATTAAATTGATTGACTAATATCTAAATTTTTAAATTTCATAACGATTTTAAGCATTATCCCTGCGAAAGTACAGTTTTGAGAATATTTATTGTTAAAGATTCCGAATTAAGCAAAATTATTAATACTAATAAATTACAAAAGAAATGGTTATTACTACCTTAATTTTTTGTATCCGAGTCTAAATTTTTTTGTATACTCGTACCTTTGTGTAATTATAATAAATAAATTATTACTTTAATTGCATTTTTTTAATTATATATTAAGAACAGTTATTTATTTGCTTCAATGTAAAAAAAAATTACACGTGGTTATAAATATTATTTTTAACAAAAATACTATTTAGTTAATATTATAACTTTAATTGCTTGTAAAAAAGCATGACACGTGTTTCTTGCTTTTCTTTAACTTAAATTTTACATAATATTTAAAATAATTCTTAATAATACATAATTGAAAATATTACACGTGTTTCTCACTTTTCAGCCACTTTATTTAAAATAATTCATATAAAACAGTTTTAAAATGAATTATTGAAAAACTAAAATTGACCAATCTAAATCCTTTGTACACCCCCAGGTAGGTGTGATGGTTAAGTTAAGTGGTATACTTTCAGATAGAAGGGCACAAGCAGCATGGGTTCGAATCTTGGAGAGGCCGTTCAGAAAAAAAAATGTAAGTACGTATTAGGTGAATATTTAATGTTAATTTTCAGATTTAGGAATGGATTGAGATTATGATACTCCAGGAATAATATAATAAAGAGTGGCGAATCAGAGCAACCAACGGCTGAGCAACATCGTAAATTTAAATAAATCTATAAATGGTATAATCTGAATAAAAAAAGACAAAAATTACCTTAGTCAACGAATTTCTAAATAATTAGAGAAATGAATTTTTTTTATTATTATTAAATATTTTTTAATTAGGCACGTAAATTTTATGTACCGAAACGGTACTGTAAATTTCTAGATATTCCGTTCATAAAAAATCAACACATAATATGTACATAACTGATACACCAATTCAGTAAGGGCATAATGGGCAAATCAATGCCGTACCGTTACGAAAATATCTGTACCGTATATGTACCTAAATGATACATTGAAAGAGTAACGGCAAAATGGGCAAATCAATGCCGCACCGTTACGAAAATACCTACACCATATATGTACATAAATGATACCTCAAAACATTAACGGCAAAATAAAAAAATCAATACCGTATCGTTACGAAAATAACTGTACCGTTTATGTACATAAATGATACCTCAAAACAGTAACGGAAAAATTGACAAATCAATGCCGCATCGTTATGTTAATATCGGTACTGTATATTTACATTTTTGACGGCTTTGTGCTGCTTGGGTAAGCACTACAATAACCAATGTAATGTTGGTCACAAAGCACTTGGAAAAACTAAGAAAAAACTTGAAAAATTGCAAGATTCTTTTTTCACTCATTTGCATATAATTGAAATAATGCTAATTGGTCAATCCAAAATCTAATAGTTATAACAATAAATTGCGAACAGATATAAATTTCGTGTAATTACAAAGTTTCAAATTGAATTAGGATGATTAGATAAGTGCTCACTGCTCCAATTATCTAAAAAAAAAACAATTATTAATAGTAATTTCATGGCGTGAAATACAAATCACAACATAGATAATAATTATTTTGAGATACTAGATTTTAAACCAAGCACTCTAGATTTATTTGCAATTTACATTAAGCAAACGCCACCACGCAGAAAAATATTAAGTTAATTTAATGCGTATAGTTGGTATAGCAAGTTTTGTTTATAAACCAAATTTTTGCATTCTTTTGGTGTATAATATTGTGAATTATCATTTCACCGAGTTATTATGATAACGTAATTCAGAATCAAACTCAAAACAATATCAAATATACGTAAATGAGCCGCCATGTTGTTGACATTTGGTAGCATCACGAGCGTCACCAACGGTAATGTAAATCGCAAATAGCCTTGTATGGTAAAAAATAAATTTTACCACTAGACTACCCGAGTAACATATTTTCTAAAGTGGGCTAAGATTGACATGATGTGACGGGACAGACAATTGTTAATACTTATTACTTACACCATATGCAGTGCCTAGATTTATTGGAAAGAAGCCTAGTGCTGTTATTTCACTGTTATTGTGTAAAAGTTGCATTGAAAATGAAAATACCTGAAAATATAAACCTCTAGAATAAAATCATCAATAGGACAGTAATAGTATATTGTTTACTGAGCGCGCAAAGTGGATAATTTTCTCCCGAAAATTCCCCCGTGGCGTTTGCCGACCGAGTAAGAGGTTGACAAACCACGTTGACAAAAAATGTAGTTTGCTACTGTTCTTTTAATAAAATAACTTTTGTTTCCAGCCGGGAGATAATATTATTTTCTCTCCCCTGGGTGTAAAAGAACCACTTTTCTCCGTGAAATCAGAGCGCAAAGACTATAATTTAAATCTCTCTTGAAGAAAAAGTTTTTTTAGTCCTTATAAAACTAAAAAACTTAGGATAATGTACTACTTACAAGGGAAACCTACAGTTTACAGCTAACCACCTTCATAACAATTTTGGTAATTTTTAAATAATTAAAGTAGAATAAAATTATTTTAATGCATTTAATAAATTATTGTTTTACTAATTTTTACCTACTTTATGTATACTTAAAATACTTACTTCCCCTTGTATCATATCATTTTTGTTAGCAGATGTCACTTTAATTAATGATCTTTTGAAAGTTGTAACCTGAAAGTATATTATGTATTGCTTTGTTTGTGTAGTTAATAATAATAAAAATAAAGAAATAATAAGAATAAACAATATTAAAAATTTTTTCATTTGGTTGTTTATTTTATCTGTTGATATTAAGATTTTAATTTAATAAAAATTATTACTCACGCTATCATCAAAACTGTTGCAGGAAAATAAAATAATGAGTAAATTATATAACGGAATTAAAATTGTAGCAGTTACAGAATTAAACGACGCTGGGGTGAGATCTTCATAATCCGTATATATTAAAATAGTGTAGACTCGAAATAAGTTTACAACCAAAAATGAAAAATTTGAAGCAAAATTCATTAGCATGGGTAACGCATAGACTTGGTTAATTGTGTTAGATAAATTTAGAATTTTTTGATGAAATTTTGCAATTTTTTTAATCAAACTTGCTATAACCTCATTGTTGATTATTTCTGGAGAATTATGTAAACATAATGTTCCGTAATATTGATTTAGGGCAATTAAATATTTTTTCATTGTTAAAATGTAACAACAAAATAAAATTTGCATTAATGTTTGAAATGCACTGTATACCAAGTACATAATACTTATGTCAACTGCTAAGCTAGTATTTGAATTTATTTCAAATATTATTCTGTACAAGCAACTGCCAAATACTACAAAAATTCCAGAAAAAAGTAATATCAAACTGTTAAATCTCAGATTGTAATCAGTGTGTAGACCTCTTATCGAATTATCCAATTTAGAAATTCGTTGCCAAATATTCATAATGGTTTTTCCATAGTATTCATTGTTGATAATCGAAATAAGGAATACTATTTTCAAAGAAGATAACAAGATTGAGTACAATTGATGTATGGTCGATTTCTCACTCATATATACGGTAATGTAAATGTAGTCAAAATATGAAGAACCAGAAATAGATATAATTACAAGTAAATAAAAAATAACTTTTCTGAAGTTGTAGTATTCGATAAATATAAAGGTTCTTTTTCCTTTATTTTCACTATAAAATGAAGATAACCCGAACAAAGTATAAATTAGGTAAACCGGATGTAAAGAATTAAAAGTGTCCATCTTCCGGAAAGACAGCAATTGATTCCCTTTACTTATACGTACTTATTTTGATTAATGAAATTTTAATGCTTTTGTTATCAGAGAATAAAATTTCTTATCGTTATTTTTTATCAACATCTTATAGTTTTTCAATGACTGATTGGTCATTTAATAAAGAGTTTTTTTGTTAAATATGAAATAAATATTATGTTTTTCTTATATTCACTAGATATAAAAAAAGAAGATAAATTGATTTAAGTATAAATTAACATTATTTATAGAAAGAATAAATCATACGGAAAGACAGTTATTCATTACTTTTTTTATTTGTTCATTTAAATTAAAGAAATAATAGTATATTGCCTTATTCGGTTTAAAAATGAAACTTTGTTTGACACATAATTTTTGCATTTTGCAGCAGAGCAACAGCAGAGCCAAGCGGAAAATTGTTGAATTATTTTAAAAAAAATTTAAAAGATCTAGAGCTACTGCATACAATTCTCATTCGGAGTATCTGAGCTCGCCAACTTGTAAGTTTCGTAATTATTATGCTCGGTGTAACAGACTTGATTATCAGATTCATTTGTTGCAACTTGGGATTTACTGTCGCTTGGTCGAAAATTATTTGGCCGGATTCTATTGGTCGACAGTTTTTAGCTGAAAATTCAGTTAGTCAACAAGTCATTTGGTCGACCAGTTTTTGACCGACAATCATTTGTCTTAAGTCACCTCTGACTTAAGTAACTTCTTATATTTCTTGATTTGATACATGCTGACGTCACCTTGTTTTTAAAAATTAATTGTTGGGTTGAGAAAATGATTATTTATAATAACCAAAATGAATATTGTTATGCAATTGGTGGCATATTAGCTAATGTACAGTGTCATTTATCATTTCTGCGACAGGTTTTCATTGATTCTAGACTACAATACTTTTGTGTTTCTTTAAGAAAAGAAATAATCTCATATACAAGTTGATTGAAACGAAGTAACGTCGAGTTAAACTTCCGCTGTATAAAGGGAAATTACAGAAAAAAAATATAATTTTTTAACGGCTATTTTTGTGCCTTATACCATATTAAAGTGGTTGGGAATTTCATCTATGTATGAAACATTTACAAAAACAATAATAATATGGTTTTTGTATAATAATAAGATTTTTGAAAATTATGGTTTGTAGATTTTATCATTTTCTCTGCAGTTAATACATAGCAATGTAATAATGATCAATGGAAATTTTATTTCGATAGATTTCTTCACATTGTTCAAGGTTTATTTTGGTACTTACTAATATTATTAAGCTCTTATACAATTATTTTAGGTCGCTGCAGAGATTGCATCATATTCGATAATGGTAATACGGTGTACCGACAGTTGGCCCTGAGCCACTTGGCTCTGCGACAACTCGCCTCGGACAACTGGCCTTGACGACAAGTGGCCCTGGCGACAACTGGCTCTGGTGACCACTGGCCCTGGTGACAACTGGCCTTGGAGACAGCTGGCCCTATCGACAAATTTGCACGAACGGTAAACATTATTGAAGGATGGCACTTCGGTCTGCAGACACTATTTCAGTGTTATCATCCAAATCTTTGGAAATTTTTAGAAGGTCTTCACCAAGACAGCCAGATACATGTTGCGTCATTTCTTCAAGGAGTTGCGGGTGCTCAATGTCGAAAAATAAGCAGCTAGCGTGAATTAAACATAAAAATTCAAAATGCAGTTAGTAGATACGGTCGAATTGAAGTATTGACGTATTTGAAAACTACTTCGCATTTGTCTTATTCTTAATATATGATTTTATAATAATTATATTCTTATTGTTTTTGTTAATATATAATTAGTTTCGACTTAATTTAAATATCTTATTTTTTGCCAAATTTTTGAGAGTAAATTTTGGAAATTTTACTGATCGAGCGAAAAATTGTAATAAAATATATAACAAGAAGCGAAATACTATATTTCCGTGAAAATTTTTAGACCAATAGTCCAAGGGCCAGTTGTCGACAAGGCCAGCTGTCACCAGGGCAAGTTGTGATTTAGGGCCAGTTGTCACCAGAGCTAGTGGTCACCAAGGCCAGTTGTCGCCAGGGTCACTTGTCGCCAAGGCCAGTTGTCCGAGGCGAGTTGTCGCAGGGCCAAGTGGCTCAGGGCCACATGTCACCAAATCGGTAATACAGTTGGGTTCAAATAGCTCTATAGCCCCTACATATTTTAAGCAATACACTGATGCAAATAATTTGTAAATTGTTATATATTGCGATGAAATGCGAACGAAGTTTGAGGACATTAATGTGCGGGATTTCCACTGCCCTGAAAAATTGTGCAAAGAGTCCTGAGCCAATGACAAGCTTCAAAATTTTTAGTAAATTAATTTAAGCTCTGTATATAATTTTAAGTTTTATCTGTGCACTATTATATTATTAAATTTTATCATTTGAAAATTTCCCTCAGTGGAATTTCGCTAATTTGATCGTTTAATTTTAAAATTAAAAACTGGAAGGCGAATTTTGAAATACTATAGAAACGAAAAAAAAGAGAAGTTAGTGAATGTTCGATGGCAAAAGCAATGAGTCACAAAATTTGAGTCTCCACAAATTAAAAAATCGGATATGGCCATCACATAACTTTCCGAATATTAAAAATAATATTAAAAAATAACCTCGGATAGAAAAAACTAAATCACTAAATCTTATCAGAGCATCAGCAATAATCGTCAAAAACATTCAGGAAATCGAAATAATAAGCAAAAACCAAAATACAAATAAAAAATATATACTTATGACAAAGAACTAAAATTTTATGTAAAAAATTTTGTTCTTATTTATAGGCAAATTAGAAATTTTATAAAAAAATGTTTTTTAATTTTTTAAATTTATAAAATAAAAATTTTTTTTTTACTTTAGAAAAAATTTTATAGAACAAAAGTTGTAGGTAATTTTATACGGATAATTTTTGTCATAATAAACTTTTACCTATTTCATTGCGTTTCGGAGTTATGATGGATTATGTTTTACCACTTCAAGTAAACCCCCGTTCCCCCCTTTCGATTTCATCCATTTTCAATAGGCTTCGTGCCACAACAGATGAAAACATAAATTTAAAATTTGGAGTGATTTCGTTACTTCGTTTGGCTACTATCGTGTTCACAGACATACACACACACATACAGACATTTTTCAAAAATAATGGAAATGGTTTAAGGAAACCTCAAAACATAAAAATTTGATAAAAAATGGGGGGTCAATTTTTTTTTTCAATTTCAGATTACAATACTTTCCTTACTAAGGAGTTCGGAAAGTAAAAAAAGTAGCAAATACATTATTTGTAATTTTGAAACCAATGTGTGTACGTGCAACGGATTAGTGAATCAAACGAACCGAAACAAAACACTCTGATTGGTCGCCTTTTTTTTAATCAAGCACAAAATATATCAAACCACCGTTAAAAAACTCTACCTTTCTATCTCTCTCTAACGAGTTGCACATCAATCAAGTTCCCAACTAATTGAGATGTACATCACTCAAGCAACTCAATTGAGTTGTACAAGGTGGTCCAAAAACCCTCACCCGATGTTGTTTTGTTATATCTTTAAAATGAAACGACATAATTTCATAACTTTTTTAATCTTTATTTAGATCTTTCGTTTTTTTTACATTACTATTGAAGAAGATATCAGTTAAGTGGCCACCGCCATTGCAGATGAATGATGACCATTTTGGTATTGAATTGGTATTTGTGTTTTTGTGGTTAATTGAATTCATTCTTTGGCTTGGGCTATATTTCTTCGGTGTTTGTTGCTACATCAGTTGTTTAAAGCGAAAGCTTCACTCATTTGCAATGAGATTTATGCTGAGGAAGATTGTAAAGTAATAAGGTTTATGAAAATTTAATTAATATTGTTTTATAAAATTTGATAAGTTTTGGATCCAAAATAAATTATTCGTTTATACCTACTTATAAATTGTTAATTCGCTAATAAACATTTTATGTAATTATGTGTTTACTGACTTTGCATTCAATTGCTACCACGACCCGATATTGAGATTTATGAGCTAGTCGAGGTAAATACAGCCTCTTTTTTTATATTTTAATTTCAATTTATTTGTGTATTTGAACTGATTTTGAAAATAAATTTTGTGTCAATGTTGTAAAAATTTGAATATTTGTGTCGTTTCGTGCCAACAATTTTTAAGTTGGCACGAAATTGAACAATAATTTTAGAGGTCCTGTAAAAAATGTTAATTTTATATCTCAATTGCAAGATTATTAATTTAGAATTAAAAAATAAAGTTTGAATTGCGTGAGTAATTTTAATAATACTTAATATTTGGAGAAATTTGAAAAATTTGAGCCGATGCGGAGGGATTCGTTAATGAGTGATAAAATAATGATTTGAAATTGGAAGATAAGAATAAAGTTATAAATTGGTTAAATTGGTAAATTTATTTAAAAAGTTAATAATTCTAAATTGGTAAATTGAGAAATTAAAAATTGCAAGTCAAAATCAAGGCGTTGTAAAGTTTGTGTGGTTAGCGTGCATCTGGTCCGATAGCGTCGCACATTTACACATAATACTACACATATATAATATAATATAATTTTAAGGAAAGCTTGTTAAAAATATTTGTGTTAAGTATTTGTTCCAAGCTAACCGCAATAAAAAATTTTATTAAAAAAAATATAAAAAGAATTTTTTTTTCTCAAAAAATTAAGCAATCAAAGGGGATACTAGATCCTGACAGGTATATTGTATGAATTTAGTCATTTATCACTTCTGTCACATCTTTTGATTGATCTACTATACTATATAATACGATTTTTTAAGGAAAGAAAAAATGTCATATAAAAGTTGATTGAAACACTTAAACGACAATATTCAGTCACAAAGTAACGCAGGGTTAAACTTCCACTACATAAATGGAAACTTCAGAAAAAAATTATAATTTTTTTACGGCAATTTTTGTGCCTTATACCATATTAAAGTGGTTGGGAATTTCACCAATTTATTTAGAAGGAAAAACTGGAAATACCAAAATGATAATATCTCCTTTTTGGTACCCGCAGAAGTTGTTATATTCTTTTATAGTTATAACAAATATATTAACTATTTATTTTCTAATAACAATTGAGGATGTAGCTTATACATCAATTATGTTAAAACTACTTCATCTATTCCAGGTGTATTTAAGTTTTTTGCTAAGTTTATCGCAAGCAACATGGCCAAAAGATGGCGAAGAAATAATAGAAAATATTAATATTGTATTGTCTACTGATAAAAATATAAATAAGAATTACTTGGAGGTAACAAATTTTTCTATTAACAAGTTGATAATTAGACATACCATCATTTATTGCTTTTTTATTACGTTTTTCAATCTCTTTAACTTCTTTCACTTTAAATACGATATTACAGCTTTGGCTAGATGTGTTGGTTCTATCGGATATATCTACAAATTTTCAATACGGAATGTGTTTAGAGCGTGGATGTATTCTTTATCGGAAAGATTTCTATTCTTGCATAAAAAGATTTTACAGCTTGTGAAATCCCATACAGCTAAAAAAGATTTACACCATATTAGAAACGATCATTTGGAATTGTGT
The DNA here is from genome assembly GCA_958510845.1 of Cantharis nigra. NCBI lineage: Eukaryota > Metazoa > Arthropoda > Insecta > Coleoptera > Cantharidae > Cantharis > Cantharis nigra. The sequence goes on from OY294031.1 coordinate 24,027,857, forward strand.
GAAGTATGGGAAAATATCAATAAAATATATGGAATTCCCATGATTTTGGCGTTGTCGATTGATTTTTTAAGTTTTGTTGTAATGATACATAGGTTTTATAGGGTATGGTATTATAACACTCCTAAACTGAAAATTGCCGGGGAAATCCTTCCTTTAATGATAAGAACAGGATCTTTACTATTTGATGGTCTGTTAACGGCAATTGCTTGTACCAATACAGTTAAAAATGTGAGTTTACTGGTAAATATGAGAAAAATTTGAATTTTACTTTTTTGTATTATTTATAGGTAAAACTCGTTTCTAAGAGTTTAATTAAAATATCATCTCGCATGAAGCACTTACATAAGGAGGTAATTACAAAAACAATAATATGATTTTTCATGTTTAGAAGATTTATAAAAATTTTAATTTGTAGATTTTATCATTTTCTCTGCAGTTAATACATAGCAATGAATTAATGATCGATGGAAATTTTATTTCGATAGATTTCTTTACAGTATTTAAGGTTGATTTTGTTATAACTCTAATATCATTAAACTCTTATAAAGACTTTTTTAGGTTGCAGCAGAGATTGCATCATATTCTATAATAGTAATACAGTTTGGTTCAAATAGCTCTATAGCCACTAAATATTTTAAGCAATATACTAACGAGTAATTTGAACTATTATACTCTGCTGTAACTGTATTGCTGTTTAATAAAGATAACTGTAGCTAATATTATCCCGTATAAGGCAATTAAATTTTGTTAGTCGCTTAGCTTACTACTGTAGGCCACAGTCTCCTAGAGCTTCCTACAGCTACATAATATTGAAATCACAACTATTGGTTGAAATTTTGGTTGCTGGCGATTAACGGTTTCTGTACTAGAAATGCGGTCTTATCCAGGCACATATGATTTTTATGTGTATAAACATAATACCAACACATCATGTTAACAATACTTAGGGCCGGTATTTCAGTTGTGGTTTAAACTACGATCCGAGTTTAAACTCTGTTTATATTGATATCTGATCAATCAGGTAGCCCATAAACGTAAGTTAATCCTTGAACGTAGTTTAACTAGCAACTGAAATACTGGACCTAACACATATTTATTGAAAAACTCTTTATGAATAATAAAATAACGTATTTGAGACACTTGTTTCCATATCACATTTTTTGATTCGTAGTCTTATGGATCTCGCGTGTTGCACTTATAACGTAGTTGTAACATGTAAAATGTTTTAATATTCTTAAAATACAATTTTTCATAAATTTTGTTGCTTTAAATTTAATTTCTATCCTCTTCTGATTTTGAAGTTCCAAAGTTGGTATGAACAATCAAAAATGCGTCTTATCTATTTTCATTTTTAATAGACGATAGCACAAATTTTAATAACTGTGGTTTTCAATTTAGAATTTAATTAAAAACGAATAGTGTTGTTTTTTTTTTTATACTGATTTTACAAAATTATTTGATTATTTATGCAGGTAATTGTTGGTGAAATTTATTTTTTCTTTATTTTAGTCGCGTTTTTTTAGTTTAAATTTTTGAAACCATTTTGATTCAGCCGTTGAAAACGTGGTGGAGGTTTTTATTTGCACTCAAAAATTTTCTATTCTGAGACGTAAATTAGAAAATTTACATTGAAAGATAACCTCCAGCTTTCAATATTTAAGATCTGTTATCCGATTGAGATAAGGTGTCCTTTTTGGAAATTAAACCTTTTTGTGAACATCCAGGATCTCGTTGGTTATAAAGTTACAAATTTTCCGTCCATCTAGGCAACGTCAATTATAAATATTGGATTTTTGTTGTTGTTGGTTGTAAATTTTACGCGCAGTTGAGAGTCACCAATAATTTTACTTCATAATCAATCTACTTTTTTTTTGTAAATAAAAGGGTCACATTATATCGAATGTGGGGGAGGAATTTGTAATACAAATTTGTGTTTTAGAATCAGATCCAACTTTTTATTTGAACAGCCGATAAGCTGCGAAATAAGGAAGGCCTTCTGGAAGTCGTGGTGAAGTCGAGCTGTAGTTTTGCCGTAACACCTGGTTATTTATTTTGGGTGAGTTATACAGATTTGTGTTATGATTTTTTTTCTTCCACAGGAAAATTAATGTGACTTTGTTTGGTCATTTTTTTTAAACGTTGTTGTCGATTTAAGTGTCACTCAAGAGCACGTTTAATTCAATTAAAAAGCAACTGGCACCTTCAGTGCCTGCGCTTGTTTTTCTTTCAAGTTTTATTTTGTGAAGGTGATACCTTCAGTATCCCTTGCTATCTTGTACATTTTTTTATTTTAACTTTTCTGAAATTACATTAAATCAAATTTTTTATTTCACTCAATTTTTTTTTATTCTAAATAAATTTTAATAGTAATTTCTGGCGCCTGGCAATTTTTTATTCTAGTATCGCTTACTCTAGCCGCTCTCCGTACTGATTAAGCTAGCCGCTGCTTGTACAAGCAGCTTTCAGGGAGAATTAGGGAAAACTTTGGCGCCCAACGTGGGGCTTCGATACTTTGGCTTACATTCTGCCATTAGAATAAATTATATTTCTTCTTTCAATTTCATTTTATTTTGTTTTAAATTTTAATTACAATCATGACCAATATTAATTATTATTTGACGGTTGACGAGTTGTCCTGGGAGTTGCGTGTGCGTAATGTTGAAAGTTCCAATCGTACAGTAGAGGAAATGCGTAAATTTTTAAGAGCTTTTATAGCAAAGGAAAAAGCAAATCCTACGTTAATTTCTCGTTTTACACTGTATAGTTATGATATTGGAACAGAATTAGGAATAATTGAGGCCAAACTTAATAAGTTAGAAACCGAAGTGACAACTTTTGTTGAAAAACCTCTCACCACGGAGAGTAAGCGGTTGCGTACAAAAATAGAACACCTTGTTCGAAGAACAGACTATGCGCTTAAGTTACATTTAGTTGAGGATGAGAGAGTAAGGGTAGATTCATTATCCGGGCGTGCTCTTACACTTTGTGAAATAATCGATGATGTGGAAACAGGTCCACAAATAAATTTAAATGACATGGTATCGATACTTGAACAAAGTTCTTTGTCTCAAGAATCAGCGCTTGTTACAACTACTGTATCTACCGTTACATCAAGGGTGTCGGCAATAAACACTAGAACAAACGATTCACTGGTTTTTTCTACATCAGGTCCGCGAATGTCGTTACGCGAACAACCTGTTGCTAGTTTAGTAAATCTTGCGCCACATTTTGCAAATTCTAGTCCCATCCGAGCGGCTACTGTAGCAGAAAACCAAGCTCATGCACCTGTTTGTCCTCATAATCAATTTCAAATGCCACGTTCCTCAGGAATGCTGCACAAATGGGGTTTGAAATTTGATGGTAATACTTCCAATATGGGAGTAGGAGCATTTTTAGAACGAGTAAATGAGTTGCGCATTTCAAGGGGGGCGACAGAACAACAGTTGTTTGAAGGAGCGGGAGAACTTTTTGAAGGCCAAGCCAAAATTTGGTTTAAGTCTGTAATAGATCATATTACATCTTGGGATGAATTGGTATATCGGTTCAAGTCAGTTTTCCTTCCTTTTGATTATGATAGAGAGTTGAAACAAAAGATACTAGCTCGCAAACAGGGTGCTGAAGAGCCTTGTTTTATTTTTATTGCAGTAATGCAAAACATGATGAGGCGGTTATCGGTTGTTCCCAACGATGAAACGCAACTCAGTTTCATAATGCCAAATTTATTGCCGCGTTTTACTAATTCACTAGCACTAGTAGATGTTACATCAGTGGAACATCTACAAGAGTTATGCCAAAAGTTAGAAAAAGCTAAGTATCGTGTAGATAAGTTTAATGTAGCTGTTCCTACAACGCAACCTCTTGAGCCAGACCTGGCATATAAAGGCCCATCATCTAGCAGTAAATTTTCCTCTATTGCAAATTTATCGGCTTTGGCAACTAAGTTGAAGTCGAGAACAGTTGCAAATCGAGCGAGAGCTAACACTAAGTGCTATAATTGTTCAGCTACTGGTCATACCTACCATACATGTGCGGCTGAACGTCGTATTTTTTGTTATATATGCGGGACGCCTAATGCCACTTTTAGCACATGTGGCAAATGTCAAAAAAACGAGTAAGGACAAGCTTAAATCGCCGTCGATTTAGCCCTAGTCCTCAACAGTTGGCGGAGCAATCTTTAATGTGGGGTCATTGGTTAGAGAAAGTAAAAACTTTTTGCCGTCCTCTTCACGAAGCAAATGCAATTTTTACACCTGTTCCAGAAGATAATAGGTCATACGTAATTGTTAATATTCATAATGAACGCGTTTTAGCATTGTTAGATTCTGGAGCAAATCAAACGATAATTGGTTCTCAAGGTCTATGATTGATCAATAAACTTAACCTTAAGATACAAAAACACATCGATATCCCAAAGCTACAAACAGCTGACGGAACTTTACAACCGGTCTTAGGTTTTGTGACGTTACCTATTACTGTTAACAATGTCACTAAAGAATTGCAAGTCATGATTTCCGACACGATTAACAATGCTTTAACTTTAGGAACAGATTTCTGTAATGCTTTTCAACTTACGGCAAACTTTGCAAATAATAGTTTTACCATACCTACTTGTTCAATTAATTCGGTTAAAATTATTCAATCTCGTGCAGACTTAGATTTCGAACAAGTACAGAAACTTACTTCTGTGGTCGAACTATTTAAGGAATTAAGTCCCGACACATTAGAACGCACACATTTAGTGGAGCATGTTATAGATACAGGAGACGCTCGTCCGGTGAAACAAAGGTATTACCCACTCTCGCCAGCAATGCTAGCCAAGGTTAACTCTGAGGTTGATGAAATGCTTCGCTTAGGAGTTATTAGACCATCTAAAAGCGCCTGGAATAGTCCTATCGTTTTAGTACAAAAGAAAACGGGTGAACTGCGCTGTTGTTTTGATGGACGTAGAATTAACGAGGTGACTAAGCGCGACGCCTACCCTCTGCCGTATATCAGCCAGATCCTAGACCGTTTAAGGGATGCACGTTATCTGACATCCATAGATTTGCGAAAAGCTTTTTGGCAAATCCCTTTATCGCCTGAATCCTGCGAGAAAACTGCCTTTACAGTTCCTGGTCGTGGTTTGTTTGAATTCACCTGTTTGCCTTTTGGTCTCCATAACAGTCCACAAACGTTACAACGTCTAATGGACATACTTTTTGGCCCAGAGTTTGAAAATGTATTTGTTTACATTGATGACTTTATTGTTGCATCTTCAAATTTTGAGGAACATTTAGCTACCTTAAAAAGAGTTTATGAACGTCTTAAGGAAGCCGGGTTGACAGTTAATTTTAGTGAATGCGAATTTTGTCGTCCGTCTCTGACATATTTAGGTTTCGTAGTTGACGAACAAGGTCATAGAACCGATCCAAATAAGGTTTCTGCCATAGTTGATTATCCAACTCCAAAGAATTCTACTGAGATTAAGCGATTTTTAGGAATGGCTGGGTGGTACCGTAGATTTATACCGGGATTTTCCACTATTGCTGCACCGATTTTAAACTTAATCAAAGGGAAAACTAAGGGGCAACGTATTGTTTGGTCAAATGATGCTGAGCATTCTTTCAAATCTCTAAAAGAATTGTTGGTCACCGCACCTGTGCTTTGTAGTCCGAATTATGATGAGCCTTTTATAATTCAAACTGATGAGTCTGATGTAGGATTATTGGCAATTTTAGTTCAAGGCGAGGGTACAGATGAGCGCGTGGTAGCTTCGCCAGTAGATCTCTTACTAAGCAAGAAAGAAACTATAGTGCCATAGAAAAAGAATGTGCCGCTGTATTATTTGGCGTAGAGAAATATCGAGCTTATGTCGAGGGTGCGCGATTTACTGTAGTAACTGATAATCAGGCATTACTTTGGTTAAGCAAACTTAACAGTCCTGCGGGAAGATTAGCGCGTTGAAGTGTACGATTGTCACAATATGATTTCGGCATAGTTCATAGGAAAGGCAAGTTTAACGTTGTGCCTGATGCGTTGTCTAGAGCACCAATACAAATTCATTCAATCACAGTATCTAAAGAAGATCATGATGCTTGGTACCGAAAAATGTTAGGTAACATTAGTTCTAATCCTGACGATCATCCGTCATGGAAAATAGAAGATGGGGTAATTTTTAAATACGTACCTAATAAGCATAACATCATTTCAAATTTAATTGATTGGAAGATTGTTGTTCCTAGATCGCGACGTCGAGAAATTTTACATGATTGTCATGACAATCCCTTGTCAGGTCATATAGGCATTTTAGAAACTATGTGCAAAGTTGCGGAAATTTATTACTGGCCTCGTATGAGAACAGATATATTACGGTATGTTCGCAAATGCGAAATTTGTTTGGCGAGCAAAGCTTCGAATTTGCTCCGACCTGGATTGATGGGAGGTGAGAAACGAGTTCAGTTTCCTTTTCAATTGTTATCTGTAGATTTAATGGGACCGTTTCCCAGAACTAAGAAGGGTAACTGCTATTTGGCTGTTATCTCTGATTGGTTTACTAAATTTGTTGTAGTCCGCCCATTAAAGAAAGCAACGGCATCTTCGGTAGCTGCGTTCGTTGAAGAAACCTTTTTACTCTTTGGTGTACCGCAAATTGTAATGTGTGACAATGGCACCCAATTTACCAGTTCTGCATTTAAGAACTTAATGTCTCAATATAAAGTTCAGAAAACGTGGTATAATGCGAATTATCATCCACAAGTAAATCCGACGGAGCGTGTAAATCGTGTTATAGGTACTTGCTTACGATCATTCGTAAAAGATGATCACAGATCATGGGACACCTATATTTATCAAATTGCCCATGCAATACGTAATGCTGTTCACGAAGCAACTGGTCATGCCCCGATATTGTTGAATTTGGGAAGAACTGTTCCGAGTAGTGGGGACTATTATGAGAAATTAGGAACTTTAAAACCCGAGGAAATTACCATAGCTAGTCGAGAGAGGGTCATTACCGATGCTCAACATTTGTCTGATTTACATAAACGGGTAGAACATAATTTACATCGTGCACATGAACAGCATCGATCACGTTATAATTTGCGTAAACGTCAGCTAACTTTCCAAAAAGGAGATACCGTCTGGAAGCAAAATTTTGTGCACTCCAGCGCTCTTCATCATTTTTCTAAAAAACTTGCTCCTAAGTACATAAAGTGTACTGTCACTAAAGTTACAGGTCCTTTGACATATCGGTTGAAAAACGAGTTAGGGAAAGATTTTGGAATTTTCCATATTAAGGATTTAAAAGAGCACCCTGATGATAATGAAGAATGAATGTTGAATGAATGTAGTGTGGGTGAAGAATTTCTATTTTAACCAATATTTTTTTGGTTACATGACTTGATTCAATTTTTTTATTTTGAGTACCAGCTCTTTATTTACTTATTTAGATTGTGGTTGGTAATTTAATCAAAGCATTTCATTTTTTTGTAGCTGAATTTGTCAAATTGTATATATCTAGTTCAGTAAGTTTTGTATATAGTATAGTTATTAGTATGACGAATTCAGTGTTCTTTTGAAAGATTTCATTTCAAAATTTAAATTAGGCCTAAAGTATTTATGCCTAAAACTTAACAGATTTGAGGAACTGGAAGTTTCCTAGTATTTCTTTTGATTCACCGTTTTGGATTTTCTGTTTCAGCAGTAAGGAATCAAAACTTTAATTTATACTTCGTTTTAGATTCTCAAAAAAAAAATTTTGTTTTTGGCAAAATCGGAAGTACTTTTTAGAATAGAGTCTAAATAGAATCCTGTTAAGCTCGCACTAGTATGATTGGGATGTAATTTAGTTGTGGGTTCGTGCCTCAGTTTTGTGTGTGTTATGTCGTTTTTACTTTTTTTTTGTTTTAAATTGCATGCTAATCTGCTTCACAAATTAGTTATGCTTTAATATTTGTATTTCACCAATTTTAAATTCAGTCCTTACGTTTTTCATGCCGACCGCGATCTTTATGTTCGGGGGGGGGGGGGGGGGTAGAGTGTAACATGTAAAATGTTTTAATATTCTTAAAATACAATTTTTCATAAATTTTGTTGCTTTAAATTTAATTTCTATCCTCTTCTGATTTTGAAGTTCCAAAGTTGGTATGAACAATCAAAAATGCGTTTTATCTATTTTCATTTTTAATAGACGATAGCACAAATTTTAATAACTGTGGTTTTCAATTTAGAATTTAATTAAAAACGAATAGTGTTGGGTTTTTTTTTATACCGATTTTACAACATTATTTGATTATTTATGCAGGTAATTGTTGGTAAAATTTATTTTTTCTTTATTTTAGTCGCGTTTTTTTAGTTTAAATTTTTGAAACCATTTTGATTCAGCCGTTGAAAACGTGGTGGAGGTTTTTATTTGCACTCAAAAATTTTCTATTCTGAGACGTAAATTAGAAAATTTACATTGGAAGATAACCTCCAGCTTACAATATTTAAGATCTGTTATCCGATTGAGATAAGGTGTCCTTTTTGGAAATTAAACCTTTTTGTGAACATCCAGGATCTCGTTGGTTATAAAGTTTCAAATTTTCCGTCCATCTAGGCAACGTCAATTATAAATATTGGATTTTTGTTGTTGTTGGTTGTAAATTTTACGCGCAGTTGAGGGACACCAATAATTTTACTTCATAATCAATCTACTTTTTTTTTTGTAAATAAAAGGGTCACATTATATCGAATGTGGGGGAGGAATTTGTAATACAAATTTGTGTTTTAGAATCAGATCCAACTTTTTATTTGAACAGCCGATAAGCTGCGAAATAAGGAAGGCCTTCTGGAAGTCGTGGGGAAGTCGAGCTGTAGTTTTGCCGTAACACCTGGTTATTTATTTTGGGTGAGTTATACAGATTTGTGTTAAGATTTTTTTCTTCCACAGGAGAATTAATGTGACTTTGTTTGGTCATTTTTTTTAAACGTTGTTGTCGATTTAAGTGTCACTCAAGAGCACGTTTAATTCAATTAAAAAGCAACTGGCACCTTCAGTGCCTGCGCTTGTTTTTCTTTCAAGTTTTATTTTGTGAAGGTGATACCAAATATATTAAACTACTAATACGTACAACTTCGCCAAATTGAGGGAATAATAATATGTCACTGTCACTGTTTATATCTATATTGAATTTGACTGAAAGCACTAAACAAATAATTTTATGCGAATTAAATTTTATAAAATGTCAAATAAAGTTGGTGCAATGTCCAATGTGCTATGTCCAGCTGTAATCATTACAAACAACAAAGTGGATGAAGCAAGTCATTTTTAGAAAGAAGTTTTTTAAATTTGTACTAAAAACTGAAAACATTAAATTACAAAAACTTTCCCACAGTAATTAAAACTGCACTTTTAATTTTTCTTAGCATTCTTTTTCTAAAGTTGCAAACTTAAAGCTCATTTCAAAATGTCATTTACAACGGAAAATTGGAATTTTAATGAAAACGAATTGTACCTTACCGAGAAATGCCGCGCCGATTGCAATTAAATTCATAATATAGATAGCTACTCCGTCTACTCGGATAATTCCTCATCAAAATGATACATGATGGCCTTAGCTTTTCTCATTTGAAAGCCCAAGTTCCAACTCGTATGGTAGATGGCGCGAAAGAGCCTGATACCCAAAAAATGCTTGAAAACCCGCGAAGTTGTACGTATTAATAGTTTAATGCATTTGGTGATACCTTCAGTATCCCTTGCTATCTTGTACATTTTTTTATTTTAACTTTTCTGAAATTTCATTAAATCAAATTTTTTATTTCACTCAATATTTTTTTATTCTAATTAAATTTTAATAGTAATTTCTGGCGCCTGGCAATTTTTTATTCTAGTATCGCTTACTCTAGCCGCTGCTTGTACAAGCAGCTTACAGGGAGAATTAGGGAACATAGTTTTTAATCAATAATCTACTTTAATCGACTTCTGAAATTAAATTGAAATTTAAATACTAGGAATATACTCTGAATACTAATGCGCAAACAGAGCGATTTTGCCGATTGTAAAAAAATAAGATTTTTTTTTACTCACTTTCCTATTTAATTATTGATTTTAAGTAATAATAATTGCATTTTTAGTTAAGCTTTATTTTAACTGCGAATAATTGTTTTATTTTAATTGTATTTTTAATAATTTTGTATTATATTTTATTTAATTTAATTTTAATAATTTATTGTAGGTACTATAAAAACTCGTTTGCAATAGAAACTTATTGATTTCTTCAAACAATTTTTTAGATAAATAATATATTAATACTGCAAATGTTCTATAAATTAATAAAGTTGTAATATATCACAGTTTTAAACAGTTTATAAATTATTCCGCAATTATCATAGAATCTCGAAGCTGCACCAAAATTATAATATACGTACTAATAGTTCCAATCATCTAAAACTCAATTTGTTATAAAGAATAAATTAAAAATGTATTTTCTTACAGAAAACAAGAAATTTAAATCCACAGTAAAGAAACCAACAGCGTTAATTTTAACATCTTCGTGTAACAGCTGAAGAGAGAATCCATTAATCTAAACAAAAACTGTCGTATTAAAATTACAAGCAAGAATACCTGCATAAGTAAGTTGTAGCGTGATGAATCCCTTTGAAATTAATTTCGCAATTAATAAACTATCTAATTTAACTAAAAATTAACCAATTATGGAAACCATCAACTTGAAGTTAAGTTTGAATTAATTTTAGAATTAAATTACCTCTTTTCTTAATTTTGAATTTTTTGTAGACGAAATGGCCCTAAACAATTCTCTTTTAATTTTGTTTGCCTAAAACGTTATCAACAGATTACTTAAACAGAAAAAAAATTAATGTTTTAATTTTACCTCATTTTTTAAATCATGGCCGTGAAATGTAACTAACAGGGTGTCCATCAAGTTCATCAGTACATTACCCAATAAATTGTAAACACTTGTATCTCCAGCAAAAATAAAATAAAGGTGAAAGACTATTACAACAAAATTTAATACCAAATCTTGCAACAAAATCAATAATCCTGATTTATTATATTTGTTTACCACTTCGCACAACTCCTGATGTATAAATGAGATATTTCGCAACTTTACTAAATCTTCATCTTCGTATAACTGCATTTGATTAATAACAAAATAATTATTTATTGCACGAAATCTTTGTTTAAATGCATACACCCAACTTCTAAATAACTGTGTGTTAATAAATTTAAAGGCATATATAAAACAATATACCAATCTTATTATTAAGTTTGACCATGAGATATAAAAATAAGTACTGAATTCAAATAAAATACTGAAAGATACCAGCCAACACATCCAAAAAGTATTTAATCTTCTAGCGTATTTATTGTTAATTCGGAGATTAAGGATCAGCAACCTTGCATCTATTGCTACTATTTCATTAATAATTTTTATTATTCTGGAGCCATATATGATATTAGAAAGTGTCGCCATTACGAGAAAAAAAGAACACGCAAAAAGTTTTACAAACCATAGATATTTGGTTATTATTTCTTTGAATACGTTCAAATTGCTGTCTGTTAAAATTATACTCAACATTGTCAAATTCACAAAGTACGAAGCAATTTTGTAGTAGGATTTATAACTTATTAACGAAAATGTTCGAGATTTGTAATCCCCTTGTACGGTAAATTGTCCAAGCAACATCCAATTTAATATTATATAGAATGGTGCAATAGATGTCCATATATCTGATTTTTGAGACGTTGTTTCTTCCATTATCAAATTACAATTAATTATTTGATTAATTTCCATAAACTTCGAACGCAAGAAAAGATATTTAGGTATTGAATCAAGTAGATTAATCTTTGTATTAACAAATAATATATTGAATTATCGTAATACATGTATATTCTGTAATATCAAAAATATTAATAATCTAATAGGTATATTATTAAAAATTTAACATAGGTACACAAAATTTATTGATCATCTAATTTTTTTAATTTCATTGAGTGATTATGTGTTTGTTAAAATACCTGATATTATAATATGGTAATGACTGTATTATATAAAAATTCAATGCAGTATGGACAGGGTCGACTTTGTAATATAATTTCATTATTTATACTTCAATAAATTTAAGTAATAAAAAAATAATTTAATAAATTCTGTTGATATTCGTAGTATTCTCAAATTGTATTTGATCAACCCATCCTTTTCTAGTTTTATTTTTTTTTCTGATGGGACAGTTAATGGGGGGAGGGGGGGCGGTTAAATAGTTGATTGCATTTTCATTTTCATAAGAAATCTTATAATCCAATATCAAATTGAACTAACAAAACCATATATATAGCAATTGTTGATAATATCTAAAATATAAGAATTTAAGTAATCAATAAATTATTGATTTTTGTTAAAACTTACAGAATAAACTAATGTAGAATCTAGTGTACAGAAACCTCCAGCTGTTACTTTTACCTCATCGTGCAACAGCTGAAGTAACAATGCGTTTATCTGAATAAGAAAAATAAAATAATAAAATATTAATAGCTTTGCATTTATGTATTACTTAAAACACGGTTAATCGACAGATTATTGTAATAATAAAATAAAATTGAAGTTTAAATTTATTATATTTTACAAGTTAAAACTTTATATATTTGAATTATTACTTACTTCTTGTTTTAATTGTTTGCAGGTTGTCAGCTGGTACAATTTAATCAGCCTTTTGTTTATCAAATTAGCCTGAAAAGAACAATACACATTTAATTGTCATTGTTATTTTTTATAATGCATATAGTTGTTTTGTAGATTATGTGTTGATAAGCTTAGATGAAGGAGTTGACACTTAACACAATCACTTGTAGTCAAAATCTATTATTAATTTTTCAAGCATACTGATTTAAAAAAAAAAGAATAGGAACTGGTTGAAAATCAGCAAGCTGAACTAATTATCTTTTAGGCACATCTATTATGTACTATTTTAATTTTTAATTTGTACATATTGTTTAATAAAGAAAGTAAGTTACAAAATAAAAAATAAAAATTGCATTTAAATTAATAATATTATGAAATAAAATAGATACTTACAGATTTTGTAAGGCAATCGCAAAAGTACACTAAAAGTAGAAGATCTGAAAAGTTGAAAATATACCATGATACAGTAAAAATCATCACGAAATTATCTAGACCAAAATTGAGTATAAAGAAGTTTTTAAGGAATAAAAAGCTTCCTATAGTTAAAATATTTAAATAAATAGATAATAACAGAAGAATTGGAAACGAATACACTTTGTTTATAGATTTCATTATGGCATTCAAATTGTGAATATATTTTGAAATTTCATTTAAGCTGCAAGTGTTATTTCTGTATTTTGTTTCTTTACTGTTAGTATTATTATAGTTAGCTATATTTTCTTCTAACAAGGTGTATCTTGCTTGCATTGCAATAATCCACAATCGAAAAGATAAATTTATCGCCATTTTGTAGTTAGTGTAGATAAAACGTTCTAGATTAGTAAAGTAAAATTCTAAAGAGTGGTGGAATAATACATTATATAAGTTAACGTAACATATTATTTCGCCAATTATGTTTAATAACATCCATATTATCAAAGTAACTTCAAATCCATTAATTTTGTGGTTCGATTTCAGCCAAAATATAGTTTCATCCAACTTATGTAAATTTTGCAGACAATCCTTTACTAAACCCGTGTACTTATTCGTAAAAATGAAACTTAAAATGATAAAAACCATTTGCTGATATTTGTGCCAATTCGAAATATACTGAAGAAAATTATTTGATTGTGAAATCCGTTGTACTTGATTAGTTTTGTATAACGTGATACCGATTAAAAAAGATACAATCATGAAAATTACAAACTTGACAAAGTTATTTATTTTAGCTTTTTCACATATTACAGATTTATTATTTTGATATAAAGTAATTTGTGATAATCCTATCCATTTTTCAATAAAATACGCAATTTGAATAATTTATACATTTTTTACATATTCATTTGAAATTTTTATTTTTAAATAAGTATTATAGTTGTCAAAATTTGTGCTTTGTAATACTGGTAAAATTTCATTCTACTACTGAATTAATATATTATGACGTGTATGTATTGTGTTTTTTATATTTAGAATTTATTAATTTACATTAATACGAAATGATAGCACTTACAACAATAACAACAGTAACAAAAGTAACAAGTTATGACATATAATTTTCAGCATATAATTGTTAATATTATTAATTAAAATTATTAGCTCTTGAAAATAATACAAACTAGGATTATCAATATAGAGCTACAAGACACAAATAAAACACATTTTTTAAACAAGCTGTCGAAAAATGACTTTTTCTTTTTCAAGTTTAATATGAAAAAAAGAAAATCATTTTTCGAAAGCTTGTTTAAAAAATGTGTTTTATTTGTGTCTTGTAGCTCAATACATATTGTTAATATGTAGCATAGTCAAATAGAATATTAAAAACTTCTATAACAAGTTAATTCAACTAATAAAAAATTGATATTATTTTGGTAATAACACCTCAAAAGCCATATCAATTTTTATTAGTTGAATTAACGGTTACTGTCAGGGAATTGACTTTACGAATTTCACATTTTCCTATATACCATTGGAAAGAAGACAACTTTTTAAGTACATGTATTAAAAAAACTTCTTGCTTTTATTATCTATTAATTTTCGAGAAAGCGGCAATTGAAAATCGAAATTTTCCGAATGTTTAACATGGGAGTAGGTACATAGAAATTGCAAGTCACAGGTTTTCTGTTGACGGTACGAGTGCTCTAATATAATCTTAGTAATCGGACCTCCCAGTCAAGGTGGATTGATTCAGGGATGTTTTTAGCGAGTAAGCGTCAGCCAAAACGGCCCGGAGCGCCCGTAGCATAGCAAAGGGCTGCGTGCACTGCCTGCGTGCTCTTACGTGCCCTCCGAAGCACGGAGACGGTCATATGCAAGTTTTAGAGTCTCCCCGGATTCCAACCGAGTATATTTTCTCGTCTGCTCTCCTCATTTGTTGTTCTGCGACATTAATAATTTAACATCAACCTCAATGTTATTTATTTATTACAAAAATTATACAATTCTTGTTTTGTGCTAAGTATAAAAATTTATTAATATCTACTCTGGATTATTAAACTTTCTTAAAATTATACGTGCAAACATTTTACAAATGGTTATGTGATTGTTGTGCCGGATCAGAAGTAATTGTATTCTTACATAACTGAGTACAAAGACGGATCAGATCTTATATCGGTTGGATTCAATCTTTTGAAATGTCAATAGTAATTATTTAAACTTAGTATATTGTGCTATTACATATCAAATTGAATTAATACAAAGATATTTATCGAAAGAGATATTATCATCTAAAATAAAAAGATGATTATTACGATACAATCGATAAAAAAATTTTGATTGTTGAAACTTACAATATAAATTATTGAAAAATCCATGATTAATAAACCTGCAGCTGTCACTTTTACATCATCGTGCATGAGTTGAAGTAAAAAACCGTTAATCTGAAAAATATAATAATAATAGTAAAGTGTTTTAAAATGGTTATAGAATAGATTATTCTCTATATGAGTGAAAAATAAGCAGTTTACGCTTTATATGGTAAACAAAAAGCAAATCGTCTCAGGATAGCACAAAGAGCAATGGAACGAGCTATGTTGGGGGTTTCCTTGAGAGATAGAATAAGAAATGAGGAGATTAGGCGGAGAACAGAAGTGATGGATGTAGTAGAGAGAATGGCAATACTGAAGTGGCGCTGGGTTGGCCACGTGGCTCGCCAAGACAAAGATAGGTGGTCAACCAAAATTATACAATGGAGACCAAGAACAACAAAGAGAAGCGTAGGAAGGCCACAGATGAGTTGGAGAGATGATGTGAAGAAGACGGCAGGTAGAGAGTGGCTACAGGCGGCTCAAGATAGAGAACAATGGAAAAAATTAGGAGAGGCCTACGTCCAGGAGTGGATAAATACAGGCTGATGAAGATGAAGATGATAATGTATACCGGACGAATGGTCGCATATCTGAACATAGGGAATTAACATAGAAACATTGTTAAATTTCTGCTTCTCATTATTAAATATAAATTAATCGAAGGATATTTTTTTTCTACGTTTACAAATATGCAATATTTACGATTTTATTTTTGTAAAAAACACAAAAATTAAATTTTAAATACAGTTTAAAAAAATGATGCTGTGTCTATTCAACAACATTTGCCAGCTAGTAGTTACCTACTTTGACTCACAGTTTCATTACAACTTTTTTTTAGGGGAAGTCCATTAATTACGAGAGGTGATTTTAGCGATTTTTTGACTTCCTCTCCACCTGGTGAGATGTCGTGAGATTTTGCTTGACTCTCTCTCCCCTCTATAATCTTACGCGGGAAAAAAATTAATAACTTAAAGTACAGAACTTCAAACTAATTACTTCTATTCTTTAAGTTATTTACTTGAAGATGATCATTAATTTGATAATGTAAATTACAAAACTTTATACAATAATACTTTATACTTTTACAAAAAATGTTTAGATTGTTTATCCGATCATGAGCTTTGTTTAAAAAATTACAGTTCGACGAACCACGGAGTGCTATAATTATAGCGATTGTATTTTCTTAAATTTCATACAAAATTTGTTTTTGTGCAGTATTCCATTTTTGTATGTTATGTTAAACTAACATTGGGAATGTTAGTTCCTTTTTCAAATACTTACTTCTCTTTTTAACTCTTTGTTGGTAGTAAGCTGGTACAATTTAATTAAACTTGTGTTTGTCGAATTAGCCTGAAAAGAAAAATTCAAATTAAAATATTATAGTTTATTAATTATTATAAATGGACTGGCGAACATTTTTCATCGTTATAATACACGAGTATTTTCTTCTCTTTAAATCAAAAATGTTCAGGAGAAAATTAAAAACTTAAATTCCTTTTATTTATAGTGTTTTGTATTTGAATTTAAATATTTCTCTTTATATGTTATATGTGGTACCACTGCTTTGTAGGTCACTATAGAGGGCCATAGTTCAAATGGACAGTAGCAAATACTATAGATATGATAATACGTACAGCTTAGGCCTATTACAATAGAAATTTCGTAGCACGAAAATCTGCGCCACCTGTTTGATAGAGTTGGAACCTTGGAACTAAATTAAGTGTAATCAAATGCTATCAGGGCCGGATTATCCAATAGGCAAACTAGGCAACTGCCTAGGGGCATCGATCAGCAAGGGGGCGCTCAAATTATTTTAGCTCATAATGAAACTGAAAAACCTTATAAAAAGCTGAAACAAACGGGTTACTACAAAATTTTGGATTATTGGAAACTAGAATTTTCAGGGAGGTGCATCTGCATCTACATATCTAGAAATTTATTTCTTAATCTTTTTCCGTGTATTTTCTTTCATGGCAGGGGGGTGCAAGTGCACCCCTTTGCACCCTGCTGCCGGCGCCCATGGAGCTTTATAATAATCAATCATATACTGTGCAAGATTAGCAAGATAAAAACGGAAAAGTATTGGGAAGAAATAGAAAATACTTAAGAAAAAGATCTAGTAAGAATAGCATTATTATTAATAGCAATTATGGACAGGGCACAAATAGAAATGTTAATCAGCCAGTAGCTGTAAATGATAGCAGACCAGACAAAAAAGGACATGAAATTGAAAATACAGAAGACATTGGCAATAATGAAGGGAAAGAAGAAACTGGGAATGAAGACAACAACGATATTGAAAACGGAAGGGATGAAATCACGAACTTGAAAGTATGTGCCAGAATCCGAAGACCTCCAAAGTATTTAGAAGATTACGTTACAGAAGCCACAGAAGATTACGCATAGTTAAACCTCTTTAAAAGGGGACGTGTTATGTATTTGAATTTAAATATTTCTTTTTATATGTTATATGTGGTACCACTGCTTTGTAGGTCACTATAGGGGGCCATAGTTCAAATGGACAGTAGTGCAGAGCTAGTGGGACACGCTTGTAGATGTCTAATTAATATTGAAGAAACTACAAAATATTACAATATTGTCGCAGCGGCATGATTAGATTTTCAGACGAATGCTGTATTTTGTGATACAAGCGAGCACTTTGGCTCACTTGTTCCTAACATGATTTAAAGCGATCTGACTCGTGGCACCAAAACCTTCTGCGTGGCAGGTTCACAATGGGGGCCGTTGTTTAAAATGGCGGCCAAACTTCTGAATGTCTGTTTTTAATCGTATTATGGAGTTCTATACCGGGTGCTGAATGAGTTAGCCGAACACAGGAAATTAACATTTTAAACTTATTTATGCAAATTCCTGCTTCCCTAATTATTTTAGAGGAAAAATGAAATACACAAAAATCATGCAGAAACATAAACTACGAATGATAAGAGCATTAGATTTCATCTAGGTTTTACTTAAAAAGTCCAAAATTGCTTCTGAAATTGTTAAAATTTTGATTTATGGGACTGGTCATGGAATAAATTCAATTTAATTTCTATTTAAAAGCTTTTATTTAACTTGATATGAGCGTTGTCCATCGTCCTTGTGCATAGACCTTTTTTTGAAGTCATTTTTAAGCAACTTTCCTATGTCTTAGAGACCAGAAATTTGGTACACAGCTTTTACTTGCGTCGAATTTTTATATTCTAATTTCGTTTTGCAAAAATTCAGAAAAATAAGCAAAAAATCAGAAGAAAACTGAAAATGATAATGCGGATCAAGTGTTCTCCCGTAAAATTTTGTAAATGACAGTTAATAGTACGCCGGCTATTATTAAAAGTTTGTATTTAATTTTTAAAGTGAAATTCGATTGTAAGTTTTTATTAGTAATGTGTTAAGTGCATAGCCAGTTTCCGATAATACTGGCTGAAATGCATGACAATTTGTTACGACAAAAATTTACATGACTGCGAATGCAGGGCAGCGCGTAGCTCCGAGGTAATGGATATCTTTCAGAGAATTGCATTAAAGTCAATTTTAATGATTAATGTAATAAACACAAGAAACAAAATACTAACTATGAAAAAATTATACATAATATATAAGCACGGAAAGAAGCTAACCGAAAACGGTTAGTGAAGAATCGTTCCTTAAAGAATGACCAGAAATGCGAAGAAGAGCGATTACGTAAAATGTTGGATCGTTCTGTGGAAGATGAGTAGAGTAGAATATTTAATTCTAATATGCATCAGAGAAGTAAATCTAATTCATATTTAACCTGTTATATAGAGTCAAACTTTCCTAACTCCAATCTCAAGGGACCACCAAAAAAGTTCAAATTAGAGAACTTCGAGTTATATGAAGATAAAATTACACGTTAATATCTGACAAACCTATATAATGTTTCAAAAAAATTATCAACAGATGGTAGCACTAATTTGATCCTGCCACTGTAATCCTGCCAATTTAGTAGCGCTATCTATTGATAATATTTTGAACATAAGTCCCAAAAGGAGTACGTGACTCTCTGATACTATTTAATTAAAAATAGTACCAACCACAAGGTAAGTGTATTGGAAAATTTGATTTTGCAAATATGTGATGCCATCTAAAAATTTTCAGTATTAGTATAATATAAGAGTTAAATACATATAAAACATAAAAACCAAAAGGTAAAATGGCTTCAGTTCAGTTTGGCCTTCATATACCCAGCCAAAGCTTTTTTGGGCACTAAACTGCAGCAATTGCCACCCCCCCATGAGATGCAAGATGCAGATGGTTTGACAAAAACAAGGATCGTGTTAACTTAGAGGAAGACTCGAGTTTCGGCATTACCCATTACGGGATTTACCTCACCGGTTGCACATTGCCAGCAAAAATTAAAAATTTAAAAAAAACCTTTTATTTAAAATTTAAAAAAGTGCACTAAAAAGTAAAAAATACAATTTTTTAAATAAGAATCAGCAAAGCTCTTTGAAAACATCTATATAAAAGCGTGGGGCTATTAAATGTCCAAGAACAATTTCATACAACTATCGAATTACTGATATCAAATGTATGTGATATACTTACATAGCAAAAATGTCATTACAAATTTTGTATCCATTTCGGGATGTACTCGTAGTTTCAGTTGGGCTTTTCAATGATACCTACTGTTTGTTTATGAAATTCATAGTCCCACGCTTTCATATAGATGTTTTCAAGGAGCTTTGCTGGTTCTTATTTAAAAAATTTTATTTTTTACTTTTTAGTGTTTTTTTTTTAAATTTTTAATTTTTTATATATTTTTTTATTTCAAAAATAATTACCTTCAAAACTTTCATGGCCAGTCTGATAAATGAAGCTTTTAACAATTTTAAAAGCATTTTTTTGACTTTTTAAGTAAAAGCTTGATAAAATCTAATGCCCTTATCATTCGTAGTTTATTTTTCTGCATTATCTTTGTGTCTTAAATTTTTTCTCTAAAATAATTAGGGAAGCAGGAAATTCCATAATTAAGATTTTACATGTTAATTTCCTATGTTCGGCTAACTCATTCAGCACCCTGTATATCGTTTTACATTAAAGGCCGTAGGGGTATAAGCATGGTGATTCGGCCCGGAAAGATATTTACACGATATTGATAGGATATGTTGGTATTAATAAAATACTAAGATCCTGTAAATTTCTGATCGCTAATTCAATTGGTTTTGGAGAAAAAGCAAAATATGCAAAAATGGAAAAAAATTATTTTCTCCGGAATGACTGAATCGATTGATCTAAAATTTTGATATGTTTTGGGAGCTGATAGGGGCTCTTAAGAAAATAATTTTTTTCTATTTTGTACATATTTTTCTTTTTCTTGAAAACCAATTGAGTTAGCGATCTGAAACTTTCTTGATCTTGAAACATATGCTATAAATATTGTTTAAATATCTTTCCGGGGCCGAATCACCATGCTTATACCCCTAGGGCCTTTCGCATGTGGAATACGAATAACATAGTAAAAATAAATTAAAGTAAATTCTTAGTGATATTTTTAACTGTTTCAGGTATATATTTGATACAGAAAATCTTTGCGTACTTATTCGTCGAAACCATTACATAGGTACTGTAATAAAAATTAAAGAGCAAATAGCTATTTACGTATACGGTTTTTCATCCAAGACAAGTTCTTTCCAAAATAAAAATATAAGAAATGTACGTCACTAGTCATAACAACTGTAATGAAATAAAGGACGTAAGTAATATTAAATTACATATCATGCAATATAACACAAAACTGTCTCGACCGCAAAGTATAATTTTCCATAAGTTAAAACTGCATAGAATGGTATACTTTCCATGGTCTTCGATGAAAAATATATTTACAGATAAGTTAGATGACAAGGTATCACCATTTCTGTTCGTTCTGTTCGCTTGGTGTGTCGCTTAAATTATAACTGCAGACTAACACTTGAACTACCACGGCTGCTCCAAGCAGAAACACAGTAACCAAAATTTTTTTTCAAAATTGACCTTTATAGATGTATGCATATATTGTGTTATTACGAATCGTTTAAGTTAAAAATTGAGGCTCTACCTCACCCACAAACTGTTCTGTACCCATTTACAGACACAGTATCTGCATATACCCACAGCTAACTCTCCAAAGTAAATTGCTGTTTTCTACACTTTTACATTTTTGCACTTACTGTGTTTCTGCTTGGAGCAGCCGACCATTCCCCGGAAGATGACCTCCAGCATGTTGCCAATAGTTTTCCAGTACAAGTGGTCTAAACTACAGCCAAGTTTGGGTACCGCTAGCTTCTTGAGACTCATCATGTTTCTTCAAAGATCCAACAAAGATTTCCATAAGTTCTTATAATTGGAATTTTGATAGAAAAATCTTTTGGTTACCAAATAGTAGATCGAGTGTTGTCGGTTATGTAGCTGCAGGGTCTTACCGACAGCAAGTTATTGTGCTTGAAGCTTATTCAAGCGTCCAAACTTTTTTTTAAATATAATGGCAATTCGCAGTGGAACAACCAGTGTGCGATGGAAAAGTACCCCTGTAAGTGGACGTAAACTTTTCAAAATTTGATTCCTGGTGTTGACCTATTAATTAATGTTCTTATTTCGATTCGTTTTAAAGAAGCGCTGTTGTTGTCACCGGTTTACGGAGCTCATTAATTGACCTGCACGTCATAATGGCTCTTCATCCGATCGCTAGCCAGTTGAATATTCTTTCAAAAGTCTCTTTGCGTACCGCGACGACTACTAATTAATTTTAAAGTTATTCGCTGTAGAATAAACTCGGAGAAATATGATATTGAAAAAGATTTTTATGACTTTGTATACCCACTAGGTACATGTCGCTGCCCCCCCCCCCAAATCAAATTTTTGATTAAAATTGGTGTCAAACGTTTGAGCTTCGTTTCAGCCTCAATGAGCTTCCATTCCCGTCGTTTGAGCTTCAACGGTCGCGGAGTTATTCGCGAAAACTTTTGGGGGGGGGGGGGGGGCTGTGGACATGATAGCCCCCCCAAGTCAAATTTTTGACTAAAATTGTTGTCAAACGTTTGAGCTTCCATTCCCGCCGTTTGAGCTTCAACCGTCGCGGAGTTATTCGCGAAATCTTTGGGGGGGGGGGGCTGTAGACATGTTTTTCAATTTTTTATCGTTTTTAAATTTTTTGCGTAATTTTGGTGTCAATCGATAGAGCTTCGTTTGAGCTTCAATGAGCTTCCATTGCTTTGTGCACCTCCGAGCAAGTTGCGCTGGAAACCTTTAATTTTAATTTCGTAAACAACTTTTTATTGAATTTGTAAACTAATAAATTAAACTCCAAAAGTAAATTTTTAGAAAAATATGTTTTATTAGTTAATAAATTTTAGAACTTACAGTAGGTACTTATTAGTGAGATCTTATTATTATTAACTTAAATGATTATACAATTATTAGATTATTGAATTTTCCATTGCGATTTTAAATTTACTACCACTATTATAGTAGTGCAATACCCGTTTGTTTCATTATTTTCATTTTACCTGATTATTGCGAATGGATAGGGTTGAGAGCTAGTTTTATTATTTTATTATCGCTACACAGTAGATTTATATAGAGTTAGTCGTAGACAGTTCTGTAAAAAAATTGGTTTTACACAAAATTCTCTTTACAAAGTCGAATTGTTAGCTGAAATTTATAAATTTATGTTTAAGCATGAATTATGTTTGATTACCGTCCTGCGAGCGTTAGCTGCCTGAAGAAAAGTCCAAAATTGTTAAAGGGGGGTGGGGGGGGGGGGCAAGTATGAAATGAGATGTAGATTTTGTACAACTTTCCTTTCAAATCATCAACTTTCTTTTTGAAATCGAGATCTTTATTTAAGGTTTATTTAAGATTCAATGAGATTTTAGTTTCATTTTTTGAGTTGCCAAGACTTTAAGATTTTTCTATGATACACTCGCCCCCTCCAATTTTAATATACACAGTAAACTAAAAAACTATTTTTCGGTGCCCTCCTTCCCCCGGCTGTATGTATCGAGTACCAATGTTTATTTACTAAAAGAGACATGTTTAATTAATTTTTGAACATTTTGGGAATTTTAAAATACGGGATTTTTACACTTTTCAGGCTTTTTTGGCGCCTTTTAGAATTTGGCGCCTTAGGCTTTAGCCTGTTTAGCCTATAGGGTAAAACGTCCCTGACACTACATGGTAAAAACGATTTCTTTGAATCAAAAAAACTATTTTGTTTGAATAATTTGTTTTGAAGCAAACAAAATTTAAACAAAAATTTGTTTAGATCAAAATAAAATTTTTTATATTTTATTGTAGTTAACCAAGAATTTAGATTTCTTCACTTAAATTTTTTTTTGATTTAAATAAATTTATTCGAATAAAATAGTTTTTTAGTTTACTGTGTATATTAAAATTGGAGGGGGGGGGAGTGTATCATAGAAAAATCTTAGTCTTGGCAACTCAAAAAATGAGACAAAAAACTCATTGAATCTTAAATAAACATTCAATAAAGATCTCGATTTCAGAAAGAAATTTGTTGATTTGAAAGGAAAGTAGTACAAAATCTTCGCGAACAGCTCCGCGACGGTTGAGGCTCAAACGATGAAAATAGAAGCTCATTGAGGCTCAAACGAAGCTCAAACGTTTGACAACAATTTTAGTCAAAAATTCAACTTGGGGGGGGGGGGCAATCATGTCCACAGCCTCCCAGCCAATATGGGCAGCCATAGGAAGGATGTTGGTGGCGATATTGTCCGCCAAAGCACAAGACGGATAGAGAAATACATGAAGAGCAAAGACCCGAAAGGGCAGAACCAAGATGGAAGCCGAAGATTGTGCGGAAGATATGCGTCAGCGTTTCCCGGCAACTTCTTGGAGTGGGGTTTTAGTCGGTAAAAATCCGACACTACCACCCAAACACCAGGGTGGTGTCTTTTGAAGATTTCCCCACTCCCAACGCACAAAAAAAAAAAAAAAACAGCCTCCCCCCCCCCAAAGTTTTTGCGAATAACTCCGCGACCGTTGAAGCTCAAACGACGGGAACGGAAGGTCATTGAGGCTCAAACGAAGCTCAAAATTTGACACCAATTTTAATCAAAAATTCGATTTGGGGGGGGGGGGCAGCGACATGTACCTATACCCACTTGAATTTCATGCAGCAGACTGAATTACACTATGCAGTTTTTTTGACAACAAGAAGTTGCACAACACATAATAAAGTACACATCAGCGTTTAAAATTGGCTTAAACACTATAATCACGCTTCTGCGCAAGATTTGTGTAACTTTTTGTACAATAAACTGAATAGTGTAATCCAGCCACTATTGATAGTTTAAACTTATATTTAAAAAAAAACGTAAGTAAAAATAAATATAATTATAAATATCTTTATACTTACAGATTTCATAAGACGATTACAATGGTAAATTAAAAAGAGAAAATCTGTCCAGAAAAAAACTTGCCGTAGTATATTGAAACACACTGCAGAAGTGAGAGGAAATTTAGTAATTTTCATTACAAAAAAACTATGAAGCCCTATATAACTTTCAATGCATAGAGTGCATAAATAAATATATAAAAGCTGAAGAATTGGAAGTGAATATATTTTGTTTATAGATTTGAGTATGCTATTCAAATTATAAACATTTTTTGAAAGTTTTTTTAAACGAAAAGCAATATTTTCATATTTTGTTTCTTGGCTTTCAGTATTCTTATAGTTGGTTATAATATTTTCGGTTAATGAGGTGTAGGTTGTATCTATTGCATAAATCCATAACCGAAAAGATAAATTTATAACTATTTTATAGCTCAAGTATATCAAACGTTCAAAATTAGTAAAATTGGAATTATTCAAGTGAATACAATTTATAATCTCGCTAATTATGTTGTTTGCTATAGACATCATAAAGATAAGTTCAAATTTGTTAATTTTGTAGTTCGACTTTAGTTTATATAAATTTTCATCCAATTTAAAGAAATTTTGTAAACAATCTCTAACTATCATTGTGCTCTTTGCGGTACAAGAAGTAATACTTAGAATAATAACAAAAGCATGCTGATGGTCGCGATTATTCAAAACATATCGAAGAAAAGTATTATTTATTTCTGAATATATTTCTAACACTTTAGTTTTGTAATAAGTGATACCGATTGAAAATAATATAATTATGTACAATGGGTATTTTGTCCATTGATTTATTTTTGTCTGTTCACACATTATGGATTTATTATATCGATATATGGAAATTTGCGATAATCCTAACCACTTTTCACAAAAATATGTAATTTTAAATAATTTATAAAAAATATTTTGGTTACTCATTTTAAAATAATTAATTAAGCGTTCTGTTTTGATATTTCACTTTGTAATACTAAAAAAAAAATTAAGTCGTACTTACTATTAATATACAATTTTAAATATTGTAAATAGTATAAGCAATTCCCTTGGTGCATTGTAATTAGTAAATGTTGATATTCAAATTTTAACTTTAAATGTGGTATTATATTACATTTGTCACAAAAGCTATTAATTATATTTTCTGAATGTCATTCAATTGTTAAATTTAAAGTTTTACATTTTTTACATTTATTTACCTATCAATTTATTTGCAGATCAATAATTATATTCAAACCATCAAGGTCATCGCTAACATACTGATTGTCGGTAGATCGGAAAATGCAGACTTGGTAAACAGATTTCAGGTAATGTGTGTATGTGCAAATGAACTACAGTGGTTTTAGTGGTCTGCATATAAACTGATTGATGAATGGATACCATAATCAGTTGAAAAAACTCATGTTTATTTTAATTAAACTGTAAAAAACTTAACTACGAAAGCCGTTTAATTACTAAGTTTAAAAATCCTAGCTGTCTGCTCAGTGAAACGCTAGAGCGACGAAATTTTTATAGGTTAGTCTCGCATGAATTTTGAACATAGAACATGGAACATTGAAAGTTGCGTCCAAATGTGAACTTCGTGATGTGATTCGTTTTTTAACTGGAAAAAATAATACGGCGACGGAAATGGTAGCGCGATGTAATTAGTAAGCGGTCCAGATCAGTTGCACGATGAAGAGCGACCTGCGCATGCAAGTACCGATGAAAATATTGCGCTCGTCAAAGAGCTGATTTATGAAGGTCCGTGGTAAACACTCGACGAATTAACCTTACGATTACCAAGCAGAGAGGAATATAGTCGTTTTCAATTTGAACAATTCAATTCAACCGAAGAAATCGAAGGCGCTGTAACTGATTATTTAAAAAATTATACGCATCGCACTACCGACTCGGCATTGATAAGTTGATTTTTGCCGCTAAAAATGTCTCGAAAGACTTGGCGATTATATGGGAAAGTAATAAAAATGTCTGTAAATTTCAAAAATCACCATGATTTTGTGTTTTCGCCTTTTATTAATTAAAGCAATTAAACAGCCCTCGTATATGTCAGTAAATTGTCAAATTCAATTTTTGTTTGTTTGTGGAAGAAATTGTATATACAATGAAAAAGGTGAGCAGCTTAAAAAAAATGCCCACTTTTATCTAAATAAATTACGAATTCTATTTTAGCATCGAATTTTCCAAACTTAATTTTGTCATCAGTTAATTAACGAACCCAACTTTCATTTCAATCCTCTAAAATACAAATTCCAACAAAATTTACTCCAAAGTCGTCCAAAATCTTGGACAATTTTCATAAAAATAATACCAATTAATTTGCTCACTCAAATAAAAAACCTTATTTCACAAAATCAATCAAAATCTCAAAGTTGAGATGCAAAACTATAACTTTTACGGACCTTCCCGCAAAAGGCGTCCGGTCACGTCGACGGATTTGTTAGGAAGGGCCAAAAATTACTTCTCTTCGTACCAACCCAACATTGTCATCACGAAAAAACGCTCCAAATTCAAAAATTTACAAAAATTATTTACAAAAAACCTACAAAACCAAGTCAAAGAGCCTATATTTACAAAATTCAGAATTAGCAAAATAAAATTTAAATCACTAAAATAAAATTAAAATCTCAAAAATACTTCATCCTACAATTCAAAATTCAAACTTTCAAAGAAAAATTGGGTGAATGTAAACTGGGCCAATGGTAAACTGGGCCAAATTTAGAAAATGGTAAACTGGGCCAAATTTAGAAAATGGTAAACTGGGCCAAAGGCACTTTTGAACTAAAATTATGAAAGTGGTAAACTGGGCCAAAAGCAAATTTTAGGTAAAAAGAAGGGATACAAGCAGGGTGTGCCGGTATGAATTCTTTTTTGATATTATTTCAAAAAAAATATCAGAAACTAACTGTAACCTACCGACCGATCTACATCCTCGCGCCCGATCTACCTTTTCACGCAGATTTGTTTAATTTTAGCTTATTTATGCCCGTATTAATAGTCACGGATTAATCCGAGATTCAAGATTTACCAATGAGATCACTGGAAATTTTAAATTCAAGCAATCTCATTGGTAAAATCTAGGATTATCTTGAATCTCGGATTAATCCGTGACTATTAACACGGGCATTAGTTTAATTTCCTATAGAAATAGTGGAAGATTTATGTTTATAGTTTACAATTTTTGAAAAAAATTTGCGGATAGTAAAATTAATATCTTCAGGTTGATAATTTTGACTTACATAATTTACTTACATAATAATTCATTCATTTTACGGTGAATCCGTGATTTCCTCGGTTGCGCCAGCCAAAACTTACCCTACACTACCCTGCGCTCCGAGCCGTTTTGGCTGGCGCTGAAATCGGTAAAAACTTGCCTGAAGTCAATTCACCTCGACTGGGAAGCTCCACCTCGACTGGGAAGCCCCACCTTGACTGGGTAGCCCGCTAAATTCCATAAAATAACAATTTAAATTTAGTTACAGAGTAGGTAACGAAATGCCCGGTAACAAAATTCAGCCTACCTAAAGATATTTTCCTTTGGCCCAGTTTACCACTTTAAAAATTTTAGTGAAATTTACTTTTGGCCCAGTTTACCATTTTTAAAATTTTACAGATATTTGCCTTTGGCCCAGTTTTCCACTTTCAGGTAGTTTTTTGACCCAGTTTACATTACCCACACAAGTGGGTACTTCACAAAAGTGAAGATTTTGTAACAAGACAATATAATATAAGGTTACATTTTTCACATAACATAAAGAAGAAAGTAGTGTTGACAATTTAAATTAAAAATTAAATTTTTATAAATGATACAGCCTACGTTATAAATAGAATATTTAGAATTTTACTAATTTTTATTGGTTTAATTTTCTAAAAATTAGTTATATTTGAAAAAATGATTTTTATATTTTTACTTATTTTTAGTTAATTTCGAATATTCAATACTTTCTGTTAAAATCGAGAAATTATAACATATTTCAGTCTCTCTCTATTGCATTGAAATATTATATCTATCTTTGTCGCTGAGATCCTGCTTTTAAAAGTGCGATTACTATAGATGAAAAAAAGATATTAAAGTAAAGATTATACCGATAGTGATGAGGACACATATTGTAAAATTTGAGTTTGTGGGTCTTTTCGCGCCGGAATTTCAAGTTGGTACTATAACGACCAATAATTTTTGCTTATTGCTAAGGCGTTTGACCAAAGTGATCGTGTTTGTTCAATATATTTTGTATTTTGAATAAATAAGTTTTTG
Organism: Cantharis nigra; assembly: GCA_958510845.1. Lineage (NCBI taxonomy): Eukaryota > Metazoa > Arthropoda > Insecta > Coleoptera > Cantharidae > Cantharis > Cantharis nigra. Next base: position 24,056,927 of record OY294031.1, read on the forward strand.
ATTGAGTGAGTGAAACTTGTTTGATTAATTGGATATTGGAAGTTGCCTCGAAGTTGGGCCAAAATTGGAAATTTTGAAAGCGATATGGTTTCGGAATTTGGAAATTAGAAAATAGGAAGAATACTAAATTGGTTTAAATTGTCGATTGAAAATTAAGACACAAAGTTGAAAGCATCGTAGAATTCATGTAGACGTCGACGCATATGGGGTAATTCTACTGTACATTTTCAAGAACTTCTCATATTTTGTGTGTGAATTTTGTATTCACATTTGGACTGGTAAATTTATTTAACTTGAAAACAATGTTGACTTAAATTTTGATTAAAAATAATAAAATAGAGAGTGTCGTGCCAACAGAAATGTATGGCCTGCAAGTAAATCAAATGTTTTGCACAAATTAAATAATTTTATAATTTATTGCTGTGGGTCATAGCAATAGATAATATAGATACGCGGATTTATGAATATAAACTGGATAGCTAATGCTGATCCCCACTATTGTCTCGATACCGATGGCCGCCATACTGTGCTAAAATGCTACCTACCTACCCCAACAAGGTTTATCTATGGTTATGTTTTAACTTATAACCTCATTATACCAAATGACCGACTGGAGACTCAGGGTAACAATTTTTCGTAGCTCCGACAACTGTAAGGCATTAAAGTTACTGAAAGTTACTAAATATTAGCACAGTATGGCGGCCAAGGAGGGTTGGACATAAATTGTGGTGGGAATATACAGTAACTGGCTATCCAGTTTATATTCATAAATTCGTGTATAGATACCGTCTTTATTTATGCATTACCAACCTACCTGAGATACATCAGTTTACACTGGTTTTACAGTTTACACTTGACCTGAAAACTTCGACAGGTAGGTCAAGTAGATAAAACTAATCAGCGAATCAAATATTCAATTAATCAAATTCGCACTTGAGGATAAAAATTGCTCATACCGGTTTAGTATATCTATTTAGGTACCAACCAGGTAATAACCAGATTGTGGTATTGTCTTATCGAATTGTTCAAGTTGGCTTAAGCCTCGCAGTACAACTTTGGCAAGTCACACATTGCAATTAGAAGATTGTATTATTTCTCTAACAGAATTTAGAAATAAATAGGTACCTATATTATTTTTATTTTATTATTTATTATTAAGACAATTTATATTAATGTTATATTCTTTATTTATATTTTGACAAAATTATACATTTCATTTAGTTTTCTATTAGGTAAGTACTTATAATATATAATTATTATGCATTATAATACTCTCTCCCATGTGCAAAAATTTTAGCTATCCTAATTTTTAAAAGTCAATATTCGTGTGGCAAACGTTGATTCAGATGGTTCATATAAAAATGGTCCATGTGTCCATGTTGACCGAAAGTGGACCGTATAAAATATAACCATTTTTTCCATTTAAAATAATTGTGTTTTATATTCACTTATTAGGCAATTTGTTAATTATTATTAATGTTAATGACAACACAAATTTTACGATTGGTTTTTGTAATAACTCTAATTTTATTTTAGTGGACCACAGCAAGAGTTTGGAATTATTAAAACTTACTTTTTAGTTCAAAATCAAATTGCATTAGCAAAATTAGATATATCGCAATTGCTGATAATATCTGAAATAAAAAAATGTGTTATTATATAATATAAATTTGTGTTAGATATTGAAACGTACAGAATAAAGTAAAGTAAAATCTATTGTACAAAAACTTCCAGCTGTTACCTTAGCATCGTCGTGCAACAGTTGAAGTTGCAATGCGTTTATCTGGACAAGAATAATAAAATAAAATATTAGATAATTTTATACACTTTAATAGTAGGTAGGTACTTATTTTATTACTATCGGATAAATAAACTCATTAATCGCAAGCATATCAGGTCATCTTGCGAAAAAAAAGGATATAGTACGAATTTGAAAAGAAATCTGGAAGTATAACATTATCAATTAATTAAAATTATTGTTTCGCTTGGATCCGAGCATCTTCAGGAATTTAAGTCAAATTCAAGTCACACTTTAAAATCTTTCTTTATCAAATTCCGGTTAATAATAGTAATAAGAATTTTGTAAAATTATTATTAATGACGATTGCTTTTAATGTTAAAAATAATTTTAAAGTGTTACTTGAAAATTTGACTGAACTCTTGAAGATGCTTGGATCTAAGCGAAACATATTGAGAAATAATTTTAAATTGCAAAGCAACATATTTTTCCTAAGCATTACCTTTAGTATGATAATAATATACTACTTAATTACAGTATGATACATACATTTTAATGTTTAGTTAATTTTGCAATTTTATTGAATGGTCTTTTAACAGTTTGAATCAGTTGTTTTAATTTAAATTAGTGCTGTTGCATATTATAATTTTTAAGCTGTGTTAAAGTCAGTATACACTTAAAGAAATTGTTTATTATAAATCTACAGAACGATGTGAATTTCAAATTTTGTGGTTTCAAACCAAAATTGTGCTTATTTTCTTTCTTTTCAAAATATAAAATAAATTTCTATTTTGCCAACAATTTAATTCAATTTTAAAACAAATCTTATTACAAACATAAATGAAATCTTTGAATATTTTATAGGGTAATTTTTTTTAGTTGTATTTAAAATATAGAAATGATTTATTCAAACTTTCAGAGTTGCAATTTTTTTTTTAGAAATGTACAGAAAGTTGTTTTAGAAATAAGCATCATCTTTGTATAGATTTTAAATTTAAATTACAGAAATTGGGTTGGCTGACTCAAACCTTGATACCTTTATAAAATTATACTGGGTTAGCGTTAATTATTATACAAATTGTGCAAAAATATTGGACAATTATGTAAATTTGAGAAAAATTGTTTTTTCAGTGATATGAAACAAAATATAATTTATTGATGGTGTGTGTAATACTTGATATTTTCTGAATTAATGTAATCGAGTATACATATGCGGAATATTATGGTCTATCTTAGATAGGTGGGCTCTCTGCTAGTCCACCTAATCAGAAAAACCTAATCAATAGTAGATTTGTCTTCCGTTATATATTTTACTGTTTTCAGAATGTGGAGTATACTTACTTCTCTTTTTAATTCATTACTCGTTGCAAGCTGGTACAATTTAGTCAAACTTTTGTTAATCGATTTGGCCTACAAAGAAAACTTAAAAATTTTAAATTACATTGTTTCTTAAGCTTGAGTGACATTATCAAACTTTGGTTATATTTTCGTTAAACTTTCTTGTCAAACATTTTGCTTCAAAGTTTGATGAAATTTTTGGGTGGGGTTAATGTTTGTAGTAAAGATATGCGAAAGCCAACCTTACTGCATAGTTTTCCAGCAATGCGCATGCTTGCGCATGTTTACGCATGCTTATTCAAAAGTTGAACGGAAAACTTGAACGAAAATATGACACGCGCTACTTTGTTTGATACAAAGTTTGACGAAAATTTGATAATGTAATGTGGCTGAAATTATTTTCGTCAAACATTTGACAACAAAGTTTGACGAAAATTTAACCAAATTTTGATAGTGTCACTCAAGCTTTAAAATAATAATTGTATAATAATGAGAATAATATTATATTAATAGTTCATAATAAGTCCATTTTCGTAATTAACAAATTTTTTCGAAAATTGTGGGTTGGTAGGTTTCTGTATAATAAAGTTTAAATATAGGTTAATGCATAAATTATTATTATATAATATAATATGGCAATAATATACTATCTGATCAATCCGTTATGATTTTCAAAAATTTCCAAAAATCTCTATATTTTTTAGGATTAGCCAACTTTTCGTATAGTTTTTTACGCACAATTACCATTATTATACCTAGAAAACCTTTGAATTTTTCACCTATCTATTCGGGATTTACCTTACCGTTGGTGGCGCTTGTGACGTTACAAAAACAACATGACGGTTTTATTAGGGTATAATTTGATGTTATTTACTAAAAGACTCTAAGGGTTTGGTTTAGAAACAAAACTTTCTATACCAACTATAATAATATGATGTATTAGATAAACTTAATATTTTTCCGCTTGATGGTGTTCGCTTAATGTAAATCGCAAAACCTCTTGTAATCCTAAACAATTTATTTATACTTAAAATTTTTAGTTTAAAAGTTTAATGTCAATTGCTGCCTCTCTGTTATGATTCTACCAGTGAAATAGAGTTGGACTATCGTTAAATCTTGGAACGCACTTGCTTCCGACTTATTTAACCACTCACTTATTCTACAAAATTCTAATTAATCTACAGTTGTAGAATATTAAATTTTATTGTCATATCATCATCGCCATATAGGTTTTAGTAACTTACTTCAGTGATAAATCGTTATGGTCGGATTAATCCGATATAATAAGTAGTTAAAAATCCCCCTTAAATACGTTGGTAGCATATTTAACGTATGTATCTCACATGGACAGATAGACCAGATAATTTTAATAATTAAATAAAACGGACTTTGTATAAACATTTGTATCATCATAGAGCATGAAAAAAGGTACATAATAATATGTACATACATTACAATACTTATAATTATTGTTATAATCCAATAAAAACTAAATACTTACAGATTTTATAAGGTGATCGCAATAATAAACTAAAAGCAGAAGATCTGTTAATGTAATAATTAACCATAATGAGCCGAAAAAAAATAAAATAGCATCGGTAAAGAAATTATTGGTTTTTAGTGAAGAAAAGTTCAAATATACATAACCTTCTAATATTATTGTGTTTAAATAAATAGACAATACCAGAAGAGTTGGATACGAATATACTTTATTTATAGATGTTAGTATTGAATTTAATCGGTAAATATATTTTGAAAATTTTCTAAAACCATTAGTATTATTGCTACATTTAATTTCTTTATCATAAGTACTCTCATAGTTGATTATATTTTCGTTTAAAAAGACAAATCTTTCTTGTATAGCAATAATCCATAATCGAAATGATACATTTATCGACATAATGTAACTCGAGTATATTAAATGTTCCAAATTAGTAAAATGGACATTCACCGTGTGAATTCCAAATAATGCATAAAAGAAAATAAAATAAGTTATCGCACCAATTATGTTCATTATAATCGAGAATATTAAAGTAGGTTTTAATTTGTTAATTTGATGGTTCAACTTAAGCTTAAATAAATTTTTATCCAATTTAACGATATTTGTTAAACAATATTTTACTAAGTCTGTGTTCTTGTTGGTAAAAGTGATACTTAAAACAACAAAAAAAATAAACTGATATTTTTCACAATTTGAAACATATTGAAGAAAACTATTTAATTCAGATATCTTTAGTAATATTTCAGTTTTGTAAATTGTAAACCCTATTGTTAATGATATAATAGAGTAAATTACAAATTTTGCCAAATAATTTGTTTTAGCTTTCTCACATATTATAGATTTATTACACTGGTATATTGTAATTTGCGATAATCCTAACCATTTTTCAAAAAAATATACAATTTTGAATGATTTATATGAAACTTTTTGGTTACTCATTTCAAAATATAAATAAGTTCACTTCATAATATTTACTGAAAAGTGTTGTCTTTCTGCTATTTGGAATTAATATAGGTATATTATGTAGTGTTATCATACTACGTAATTTATTAATGGTAGTACTTCAATTAGTTATTAATATGTGATTATTAAATTTAAAAAAATTCGAAATAATCAATAATAATCAAACATAGTATGTATTGATAAAATTAGTTGAGTGAAAGGTCTATTAAAAACTATTTTAAATTGTCAGACATTTTGGATCGTTTATTGGTCAATTTTCAATGATAAATATATTTAAAATGATAAAATAATGAAACTAGAATAATAATATAATTACAGTTAAACTTGTATAGCTCGACATAAATGGGACCCATTTCCTGTCAACTACTGAATGTATCTACATGTAACATGAAACTGAAATCTGCAAATATAATATCATGTTATTTTTGATTACGATAAGAATTTATTTGGACTATGTACTTCCCAGCAAACCTGATTTAATTTAAATATGCAAATTTTGTAAAAAGAATTATTTCGCAAACATTTTATTGGATATTTAAAGAAATTTTAAAATAATTTTTTATTTTACGAATAAGTTTTATAAAATAAATGAAAAAGTTGTGATGACACGCGATACAAAGTTACAAAACCATACGAGTAGAATGTAAATATTTTATTTTTATTAATTTCTGAATAAATATATCTTTCACATTTAAAGGCCCTAGGGGTATAAGCATGGTGATTCGGCCCCGGAAAGATATTTAAACGATATTCATAGGATATGTTGGTACTAATAAAATACTAAGATCCTGAAAGTTTCAGATCGCTAACTCAATTGGTTTTCGAGAAAAAATAAAATATGTAAAAAATGGAAAAAAATTATTTTCTCCGGAATGGCTGAATCGATTGATCTAAAATTTTGATATGTTATGGAGGCTGATAGGGGCTCTTGAGAAAAAAATTAACACTTTTATAGCTTCATAAATTCCTTGAAAAAATTTGAAATTTACTTGAATCTATACTTACAATTTTTTATTTCAGGTTTATTTTCTAGTTTATCGCCTTACGGTTAAAAGAACGTGGTAATTTTGAATTTTTTCAAAATATTTAGAAATCAACATGGGTGGCAGTGCCTTCTGATTTCAACCTGGAAGCGGCAGTTTAAAAAATCTCCATTCAAATTATTTTTATATGAGCCATTACTACACACGTTACATCGTTCAGATTTGATATTTTTATGCTTTATAGGTAAATCATCTTCGTTAATTTTTAATATTTTATTCAATATTTATAGATTCCTATTAGTTTAGTTTGAATATTTTTCTTATTTTTTCAATGTTTCATTATATACGACTGATGGGAAATATCAGTGAAATAGTGACTTTATTATATTGTATTATGAATTTCTATCTTGTAATTTTTCACATATAATATTTTTTCAGCATATTATATTCATATTCTGTTAAATATTTTTAATCCTGACCTGTTAAGTGATAATTATGTCTTTTTTGATTTTTTAAACTGTTGATTTTTTACGTATTGTATTTAACTTAACATTTGCTTAAAAATATTAATTTAATTATTTTTATGTATATTCTAACTATTATAAATAAGTTTTTATATTTAAAACAACAACAATAATTAGTTCGTCAAATTAAAAAATTTAAACAGTTAAAAATAACTAATCTTGATATAATTAATGTCAATAAATATTTTGAGGAACGTTTTTTTTTATTACTTAGCTTGATTATTAATATATTTTTATAAATTTATTCTATTAATATAGGTAACCAAACTTCAATATGTATTAATGAAGAAAAGAACATAGTTTTTCAAATTATTAAGTCAATTTGCCACAAATAAACAATAAAGAAAAGAATAAAAGATACAGGAACAAAATGTATAGCTAAAATTTTGGTTAATAGAATTTTTTCAATCTTCATCACTGTCTTCTTCAATCACAACTGAAATATTGTCTTTATCCAATAGTTTATTTAATATTGCAGCAGACCTGAGAAGTTTTGATAAATTAAAAGTTGTTTCTATGCTGCCGCAATTGTTTATTATTTGTCAAACGGGATATATTTATCAAAAATTCTCAGGTTTGCTGGAATATTCAATAAACTATTTGATAAAGTAAATATTTCAGCTGTGATTGAAGAAGACAGCGATGAAGATTGAGAAAATTATATTAATCAAAATTTTAGCTATATGCTTCGTTTTTTTATTCTTTTCTTTATTGTTGATTTATGGAAAATTGACTTAATAATTTGAAAAAATATGTTCTTTTTCCATTAATACCAAATTGAACTTTTATATTGATTATATTTGTATTGACATTAATAATGATTAGTTATTTTTAACAGTTTTAATTTTGTAATTTGACGATATAATTATTGTTGTTATTTTAAATATGAAAAAGTATTTATAATAGGTAGAAATCATCAAAATATGCATAAAAATAATTAAATTAATGCTCAAAACATTTAAATAAATGCATTATTTGAGCCAAAAAATAGTTTTTATTTTTTTCTACTATGGTGTACCGTTTTTAAAAATCTGAAAAATTCATGAAGTTTAAGGGTAATATATGAGGCTTAAAAAAAAGTAATTTCATAATTTTACAAAACTTATACCATAGTTAAAAACTGAAATTAAAGAAAAGCCAAATTTTTTTTTTCAAGGAATTTATGAAGCTATATAAGTGTTAATTTTTTTCTTAAGAGCCCCTATCAGCCCCCATAACATATCAAAATTTTAGATCAATCGATTAAGCCATTCCGGAGAAAATAATTATTTTCCATTTCTTACATATTTTGCTTTTTCTCGAAAACCAATTGAGTTAGCGATCTGAAACTTTCAGGATCTTAGTATTTTATTAGTACCAACATATCCTATGAATATCGTTTAAATATCTTTCCGGGGCCGAATCACCATGCTTATACCCCTAGGGCCTTTACCTTTATTTTTGTGCGTCATCAGTTCATAATCATCTATTCACTAGCAAGAGAAATTCTCAGAATTGACCAGCTTCACGGGGTCCAGCCATACAGGTTCTACTGTATATCAATCATATCAATACATCTAATATGCTGTGAAATTTAAATTAACTATCGTAGAAGCCTAAAATTTAAAACAGATCTTGTTTTGTTCATTGTTTGTCATATAAAAATAATTCTAAACACACAAGAAAGGGTGTCTTTTACAGAGGTGTAGTACAACTTTAAAATGATATAAAACGCATAGAAATTGTGGTAATTACCATGGTATTGGCTTTATTTGAAAGATAATAATCTTATACCATAAGTGCTAAATACGATTCCGGGTATTATTGGCGTCACCGCGCCGTTTGATTCGAATAAAGATCAATCTGAATTTTTGACCACTTCATTGTCCAACCACTTTTCTATCTGATGTAGACACGGAAGAGATGTTTTTGTGCAGCGTGGTCACTGGGTTGTAATAAATTTAATTTGACTAGTTCTTTTTTGCTAGCAGACTTGGTGAAACGTGAATAACGATAATAAGTGGATTGAAAAAATAGTATAAAGAACTCGTTTCATAAGACGTTTTATCACACTTATCATTGAGAAACTATAGTTTCTTAAGGTTGTTAAGAAGGAAAATGAAATTAATGAGAAGTTCTTGAAATTTTTACAGTGCATTATTTGCGGAATAAAAAAAATTCTGGCAAAGTTTGAACTTAATCTTGTTCTTAGTTATCGAGATAAAAAATGTTAAAGTTCACATTGATTTAAAGGTCATTAAATCGACAATAAAAAATTTCACCTTTTCCAAAAATTGTCAAAATATTTATGCAAGTCTTATAAATATGTATACCAAATTGTAACCTTCGTTTTGAATTTTTCGTTTTTTTATTTAATTTCAGTAATTTTAAATTTAATTTGCGCATTCAAGTACCCTCTGATAATTAATAGTTTCAAGTACAGTAGAACCCTCATTATTCGACACCCCCTTATTCGACAATTCCGAGAATTTCTCATGCTAATGGACAGATAATTATGAGGTGATGACGCACACGTTGTGAGCTTATCTCGCCACGACTGGAGTTCAGGACGTAGGCAGACAGATTGATTACCTACGTTATAATGCTTGAAACATGATAATAGCAAAATAACAGCTTTTTCAATGCTAAAATAAAGAGTATTTAAATTTGAAAGAGGTTATTAGAAATTAATAAAAATAAAATATTTACATTCTAATAGTATATAGTTTTGTTATTTTGTAACGCGTATCGTCACAATTTTGTCATTTAATTTATAAAATTTATTCGTAAAATATAAAGTTATTTTAAAGTTTATATTATGTATCTAATAACATTTTTGCAAAATATATCTTTTTACAAAATTTGTATTTTTAAATTAAATCATAAAGTTTGCTGGGTAAGGCGTAGTGTAAATAAATTCTTATCGTAACCAAGAATAACATGATATGTTTATATCATATAAAGATATTTATTTAAATTCCCTATTCGACAAATTCTATGTTAGGACAGGAAATGGGTCCCGTTTATGTCGAATGATGGGGGTTCTACTGTATAGTCAATGTTTTTAGTCATAACCATTTTCTATAGAGGTCAGTAAATCTAACGTTATCAGTTATATTCTCCCGTTTCACGTCGGTCCTTGAAGACCCGCGGACTCCGATGGTTGTACAAACAACCATTCGAAATGGAAAATTTAGTGGTTCCTTTACTACTTGACAATTTCTGAAGAAATTTAAGTTTTATGCTTCGTGTTTTGTAGCTGCAATGCCCGTGATGGCATTCAGCATTGCTCCGCCTTGTGCAGATTTGAGCCTCCCCTTCAGAAATATTAAGTTCAAGCATTATTCGTGCCGTTTGATGCATATTATGGTGCGTGGTGATGGTGACCGATTACAAGTGAAGGTTTATTGTGGAAATACCACCATCACCGATTTTGAGTCATCTTCCCAATTTGGTTTAGCAATTCCGTTGTTCGTACAAGAATTTTCCGTTGGCTATCCCTTGCCAGTCAGCACAAATTGTCGTCAAGTGCATCAGCAATTCACCTTGAAGATCTTCCGTTACATCATCAAGTTTACTGTCGTAAGTGTTTTTCAACACAATGTAACTTCTCAGTTTGTTATTTTAAATTTTGGTCGTAACAATTTTGTAAATTTGGACTTACCGGTGCAACCTTTTTTTGTTTGGTTTGTTATATCGAAATTTAGTCAAATCCGAAATTTATTAGTTTATGAAATTAACGTAGTTTCCGTTTTATCGTCGAAATACTTAATGAAGAAGTTCAATTATTTAGTAAAATTTAATTCAGTTAAAGTCTTTCTGTTTTAAGTGTTAAATGACAAATTGTTCGTTGAGTCGGTTAAGCAATTTTCTTTGATAAGCAAAATTTAGTTTCAGCAATTCATTTTTTAATCATGTTGATTACTTCATTATATACAATTATTTTAGTATTTAGCATTCTTTTGTTTGGGTCAATTAATCGTTGTTTTATGAAATTAATAATGTTAATCATTCTTAACTTTTAAGAACTCACCCTCATTTAGTTTTAAGGTTTTGACTGCGAACAACTTGACTTGGATCATTTACAAATTTTGATTTAATCATTTGTTTTGTTTAATAAATTATGATTGCCTTATGATAAAATTAAATTCATATGTTACCCCCTTTTTTTGTGATTATTATTACGAAACTACCGTTAGATTGGAGTTCGAATCCCGAGCAAAGTCTCCAAATAAGGTAAGTCTTCGCTTTTCATCAGCTCGAGTGGCGCCCTCTCGATATAGACTTTCCTGATTTAGGTATTGTGGAACTCGGTTTCTGGATGTCCCTGATTTTTGTAGCGATCCACGACCTCGCCGACTTTGAGCTGGCGGCCTTCCATACAACTGAGACCCCTCTTTATCGTTTTGACATATTCCCGTCTTAAGAGCGATTTTGCTCGTTAGAAAATTTCAAAAATGTCATGTTTTTAGTTTCTGAGAAAATTAAGTTATTATTCTAAAAAGTAGTTCAAAAGCTATCACGATTTTAAATAAATATACATTAAAAACAAAAATATTGGTGGAAAAATGAATGGGTTACGAAATCAGATGTTGCCATGATTTACTGAATTTTGATAGCTTTTGTACACTTTTCGGAATAATAATTTAATTTTCTCAGAAACTAAAAACATGACATTTTTTAAATTTGGTATACATATTTATAACACTTTCATAAATATTTTGGCAATTTTTGGTAATGCTGACATTTCTGATTGTCGAAATAATGACCTTTAAATCAATGCGACCACAATGTAACTTTGAAATTTTTTATCTCGATAACTAAGAACAAGATTAAGTTCAAACTTTGCCAGAATTATTTTTATTAAACAAATAATGTACTGTAAAAATTTAAAGAACTTCTCATTAATTTAATTTTCCTTCTTAACAACCTTGATTTACTATTTTAGTATTTGCGTATTAGAACTATTAGTAAAATTACTTAGGTACTAGTAAAGCAAATTGTTAAATATAAATATTTTATACAAGTCACAAGCGAGATCTCATAGGACAGACTAATAAATAATAATATACTTAAATAATATAACAAGAATCAAATACTTACAGATTTTATCAGGCGATCGCAATAATAAACTGATACACTGTAAAAAAAAAGTGTAAAATTACACTATGTTAATGTAAATTTTACCTTGAAAAAATGAGTAATTTTACTTTTATTTCAGGCAATCTCAAAAGTACTCTTTCAATTAGTGTAAATTTACTTGCCGTTTGGTATTTATACATTATAATGTAATTTTACCGTATTTGTATAGGTAGTTTTACTTGTGGCATTGTGAACTGTTACATTTCTATATGTAATTTACTATATCTCAAGTAAAATTACTTTGCATATGTTTTGCTCACCTTGGTAGTTTAAAATTACTCGACATTGGTATTTTCAGTTTTTTTAAAATATGGGTTTCTAATAATTTAAAATTTATCTTGATATATTTTCTTTCACAATTATTGTACAGAAATAGTAATACATATTTGAAGTAGCCTTTTCTACATAATGTAGTTATAATTCAGTATTATTTTACCATTTAATATTCGTATTTAAATATTAATGCCCATGATGTTATTCTGGCTTAATCACTGCAAGTAATACTATACCCAAAGATAAACATAGGCGTCAGTTAAGTCGCTTGTCTTTGCTTCAATTTGTACATTTGCAACTAAAGTTTTCTAGTAGGTGGAAGTTTCTAGTAAAATAATTTATTGTTCAAGTGCTGTTGAAAATAATTTGGTTAAAAACCACTACAAAAGGTATGTGAATTGTTGTTATTTATTTATTCAGCTCTCTCAGTAGTAGACTTCAACAATAAATTAATATACAAACGCATGTTTTTATTTTAATTGTGCCATTTTGCAGGGAAACCTATTTTATTATATCAAAGATTATAAGCGGATGCCCGAATTTGCAAAAATCTGATTGGTGATGATTTTTGTTAGAAGTTACGGAATTCAGTAAGTAGTAAAAATTTCGTTGATTTGTATGACAAATTTTCATTATGTTAATCATGACTTGAGGAAATTCCCGAGACAGAAGATGAAATACTTAATAGATGTATTAACAATTATAACGATATTCTTTTTGTTGAAGAATTGATTTTGAAAAATATCGGTAAGTGGGTAAATCGGTAAATTAATAATATAATAATCAACATTTTTATACGTTGTTTTCAGAATCTTTAGGAAATCAAAGATTTTCACAGCAATTCTATCGATTGTAGAAGTAAATGATAAAGCAGGTAAACAGGCCAAATTTTAAAAATATATATTAGGACTAATAGTCTTCTTTTTAGGACACGATAAAAATTTTATATGATAATGGAGAGACCATGCATTAATAATTAAAGCACTACATTAAGAAATGCGGAACTGATATTTGCGTTATAGTTAAGAATTCATGCAAATATATTTTTAAAAAAATCAACCAGAGGCAGGAAGTAAAAATACAAAAAAAAATTTGCAAATTAAAATGTCATATTTTGTTGATTTAAAGACAAGAAATAAATAATCCAAAAATAGACAAAATAATGTTTTTCTATTCGAATTAGTAAAGTAATAGGTAAGTATATTTGGTAAACTAAAATTTTCCAAAAAGGTAATAATACATCAAAGGAAATTTACACTATAGTGGAGAAATAAAAATTTCCCAAAGAGGTAAATTAACTACCAAAACAGGAAAATTACACTTGGGCGAGAATCTTAGATTATTCTAAAATAGTAATTTTACATCACGGATCAAATTTACCTTTTGGTAGGGAATGTAAAAAATCCAGAAAGGGTAATTTTACATTATAAAGGAAAATTCTACTTGGTCGAGGATTTAAATTTTCTCCAAGAATGTAATTCTACTATGTGCAGGTAAAATCGCATTAAAGAGTAAAATTACTGCAATTAATGGAGGTAACTCAGTTGCCTCCAATAGTTAGGGTAAAATTACCCAATCTGTTTTTACAGTGTAGCATAAGATCTGCCAATGCGATAATTAACCAAAATAAAACAAAAAGCTTTAAAATAGTATGGACAAAAAAATTATTGATTTTTATTGTAGAAAAGTTTAAATATACATAAATTTGAATTACTACTCTGTTTAAATAAATTGATACTATTAAAAGGATTGGAAACGAATATACTTCGTTTATAGATTTTAGTATTGTATTCAATTTGTAAATATTTTTAGAAAATTTTCTAAAACCCAAAGCGCTACTGCTACATCTTATTTCTTTACTATTAGTAACCCCATAGCGAATCATATTTTCGTTTAAGAAGCCAAATCTTGCTTGTATAGCTATAATCCATAATCGAAAAGATACATTTATCGACATTATATAATTCGAGTATAATAAATGTTCAAAGTTAACAAAATGGCCTTTCAATGATTGATTATATAATATAAAAATATAAATAAAATATGTTATCACAGAAATTATGTTCAGTATAATCGAGGGTATCAAAGTAGGTTCGAATTTATTAATTTCATGATTTAGCTTAAGCTCAAACAAATTTTTATCTAACTTAAGCAAACTTTCTAAACAATATTTTACTAAATCTGTTTTCTCGGTGGTAAAAGTGATGCTTAAAAAGACAAAAACAATAAACTGATATTTTTCACAATATGCAACATATCGAAGAAAACTATTAAATTGAGACATCTTTTCTATTGGATCAGTTCTGTAAATAGTAAAACCGAATGTTAATAATACAATCGAGTAAATTACAAATTTTGACAAGTAATTTGTTTTAGCTTTCTCAAAAATTAGAGATGTACTACATTGATATGTAGTAATTGTATATCAAATAAATATACAATTTTGAATGATTTATATGAAACTTCTTTGTTACTCATTTTAAAACGTATTAATTCTGACTGAAAAGTCGTGTTTTCCTACTATTAAGAGTCAATTTATTCATATTTTTATAATACGCAATTTATTATTAATGTAATAGTACTTCAATTAGTTACTTCTATTATTCATATTCGATTTTCATGTTTTCCCATTTTGTTTATTCAATTTTCGACTTTAATTGTTTTCTAAAGAATCAATAATAATAATAATTATCAAATGATGAATGAATGTTCAAATCAGGGGTTGTCTCAAAGAAATGTTGAGATACTAATATTTGTGACATGTGACATAACACTGCAGGGCTGTGTTTGGACTAGCTAGTCCAAATGCAAAAATATTGAAAATCGCTAAATCTTAAATGATACCTATAATTTTCATATCGATTTCGTTTTGAATGACAATTATATAAAAACAACAGTTTATTATTGTTATCACTGCTATCACTACTATTCGAGATTAATTTAATGAAAAATAAAATGACAGTTTAATTGAAAAAATAATGATATTCTAAGAAGTGAAAATAGCAATTAGTTTGTTATATTTAATCGAGGGATAAACCATAGACCCAAGTATTGTACACAAATTCCTGTTTTTGCTTCCAATTCTTATAATTCTTCAAGAATTTCTACAATTTCTTTGCAATTCTTGCGTTTAAATTTTCAAATTACAACAATTTCGGAACATTTCCAAAAATTAATTTTGTTTTACAATTTTACGACATTGCATGTTGCTAAACAAAAAATGAGTTTCCAAGAGATGCCAAATGTTTAGATTAGAATGGATTAGAAAAAATCCACAATTTCCGAAACAAATTAAATAACAGCGGAAAATTATATAATCTACAAGCTTCTTCAATTTGTTTCTTTTTTAAAAACTGGTATGACTTTCTCAACGATAGATCTAATTCTATATGATTACATAGAAATTTGTTGAGTGGATAGGTAATAAATAAAAACTCAACATTTAAAATTTTTAAAAATATATTAATACTATTCTAATGCTGCGAAATGTTAAAAACGATATAAAAGCTATTAAAGTAATTCTGCAATCTTAAATCTTAAAATTAAACTTATACAATTAACAGTAAATTTATTAGGAATTGAAAATCATGAGCTAGTTTGCTCATTAATCGCAAATAATATTGACTAACAAGGAGAGGACCCCTACTCGACATCACCGATTTCGTCCGGATTTATAGTGTATGGAAGGCTTGACTGGAATTGCAAGTTTAGGAAATAAAATTAGTTTTGGGGGGAGTTAATATATATATACGTCATTTAAGTTATAAAATTTCCAAGTAATACCTAACACAGTGGTAGGCAGTCGGACTCAAAGTGCAAGGGTCCTAGGTTCGACTCACCATACTGGAAACTTTTTTTTTCTTATGGCTACCATTCAATTTTTACGATATGAACCGTAATACGTAATGTATTGTATTTATTTATATTTTTATAATATTGAAATATATTTAAATTTATATTTTGTTAGATTTTGTAAGATTTGTTGTATAAATGAAATAAAAATATAATAAATATTAAAAAAAAAATATAAAAAAAATAAGTGCTAGCTAGTACTTGGAAATTTTATAACGTAAATGACTTATGCATATATTAAATCTCTAAAAAAAAATTTTCCTAAACGCTTGGCCATCTGGAGCTACAATTTGTATCACTTGCAATTCTAGTCAAGCCTTCCATACACTATAAATCCGGACAAAATCGGTGATGTCGAGTAGGGGTCCCATCCTTGTAAGATAACAATAGTAAATAAAATTCATAAAAGTGTGCTATAGAAAAATTTTTTCTCTAACAATAATATTGTGTACACCGAGAAGAAACTCAACATCATCAACAACAAAATATTATTTGATCAAACAAACGAATTCGTTGATTAAATAAAAATTTTATTTAGTAGTGCAAAAAATTTAGTTATAATTAGTTACTAGTAGAAATTTATTTTTTCAGTGTAATAATGTAATATTTAAAGGTTTTCATGATTTACCTGAATATTTACTGTTACATACATTTTTATACATTTTTATCAAATTTTAGAATTCTAGAAATGTAACTGAAGGAAAAACTCAAAAAATAGAAAAACTGCAGATTGCTCTGTCTCTGATCGTGAATTGATATTATCTTTTGTTATTGATAAAAATCATATCCGTAGATTTGGTCCGCTGAAAATTCATTATTTGGAAGTATTTCAAGTTTAAACTAATTTTTCAATTCCAAATCAAATTGCATTAAGAAAATTAGATATATAGCAATTGCCGATGACATCTAAAATAAAATAAAAGTAAAACAAATACGAACTCCGAAATTATTGTTTATTGAAACTTACCGAATAAAGTAAAGTAAGGTCTATTGTACAAAAACCTCCAGCTGTAACTTTTACTTCGTCGTGCAATAGTTGAAGTTGTAATGCGTTTATCTGTACAAAAATAACAATATAACTTAAATAATATAGTAATTTATATAATTTAATAGTATATTATTCAAAACGAATAAACTAGCTCATTAATCATTATTAATTAATTAATATGACCTCATCTAGTTACTGTAATAAATATTAATTAAAAAATGCTTAGAAGAAAATGCGAGCGTCTTTAAAAAGGTTAAACT
This sequence comes from Cantharis nigra, assembly GCA_958510845.1. Taxonomy (NCBI): domain Eukaryota; kingdom Metazoa; phylum Arthropoda; class Insecta; order Coleoptera; family Cantharidae; genus Cantharis; species Cantharis nigra. Next base: position 24,074,468 of record OY294031.1, read on the forward strand.
TTAAATTTTATATGTATTAAAAATTTCAGAAAGTAATTTGTAAAATTTGCCGAGTTAGTGGCGTTGTCTTTCGGCTAGGTTGAATCTGTAAGCAGAAGGAATGCTAACTTCGACCGTGAATCTCGTGAAACGCAAATATTTGATTTGGTTGACAGCAAATCAAGAATATTACACATATGTATACAATTATTAACCCTTCGTTTCATGATTTTTTCTTTTTGAAAAAAAAATATCTTTTCAATGTCATTTTGTATTGTAGATAATGGGAAAAATAATGAAAAAAATCCAAGCTCAATAGTTTTCAATTAAACAAGGAAAATAAACCTATTTTTAATATGCAACACCACGAGAATCACTAATTGTAATTAATTATAATTTAATGTTGTAAATGAAATCCAATTAAAAATTGTATAAATAAAAACTAGAACACAAAAAACTAATAATTAAATTGAATAAACCCAGCAAAAAATAATATTTCTGTAAACCACGTTTCGAACGATTATTCACTTGTCATAACTAAATTCAAACTATTTTAATTATCTGCAATTTTCTGCTTAGCATTGCTGTCTAACAATAAAATATAGCATTCAATATGTTATCTAGTGTGCTCCAAATTAGTTATACCATGAAAAACTGCTTTATAATATCAATTTAAATGTCTGTTGCAAATTTGCTACAATATGAAACGAAGTTAATATGAGTAAAAAATAATGTTGTTATAGTAAAGTACGTCTTGGAAAATGGAAATTTTTTTTAATTGGTTTTATTGTTATCTTCTATTCATAAGTAGCTTAATAGCTTAAAAATACTAGATTTTCAAAAGTTATTTTTAGAGGTCTGCCATTTTGCTAATTTTCTAGATATCAATTACTTTTCTGTCGGGATAGTCACAAGTATACCTACTCTTATACATACTTTGTAAATATTTTCGCTACTCTTATTTTAGACAATTAATCATATTATGTAGTGTTGGCCGAGACGAGAAGTTTCGCAAGACATAAGTCTTGTCTTGCTCGACTCTTGCAAGGTTACATCTCGTCTTGTCTTGCGAGAGTCTTGCTATTTCTTGTCTTGCAGAATGACTTTCAATATTTCATAAACCCCTCCCCTTTCATATTTTTATTATTTTTGGTTATCTTTTACAAATACTTCTAATCATACCCTCAGGACCGGAACTAGGAGGGGAGGGGGGGCAAAAAATACATTAATGCATTAAAATTATTTTTTAACAAACAGTCCAATATGTCGTTTACTCGTTTATTTCCACTGATGAAAATCATTTTAATAATAATAAAAGCACAGGGCTTTGTATTGTATACTTTGAGCCGAATTTATAAATAAATTATGATACATTAAAATTTCAGTGCAGAATTAAGTTAAAATTTACCAATGAAAACTTTTAATTTCAACTTAATTCTTCGTTTAAATTTTAATTCTTCCTTCAATTTCTCTATGCTCGTATCTGCTTCAGTGGCGGAACTTAAAAATTTCGCCCCTTTGTAAAAGTAATTTCTTGTCTCTTAATAAAATTGTATTTTGTTTATAAAAAAATGTTATAAGAAATATATATTTTTTTGTAACTTTTCAATAAGCTCTTTGCAATTTTGTAAATATGTTGCGATGAAACACGTTGGGCTTTGAAGCCAGCAGACGTGAGAAATTTCCACCGCCCTGCAAAATTTGTGCAGAGGGTTTTGGAAGCCAACAAAAGAGTTTTCCATTTTTCACTATATAACAAAAATGCAAGCAATCGAAACCGGGCTGTTATAAAGTTTATTTAATCAAAAGTTTAATATAAAAGACAAAAAAATAACTTTAGTTCAAGGAAAATATGCATTCAAAGAGATATCAATAATCAATCTAGAAAAAGAATTTATTTAAGTAAACAAGCGAAAATTAAAGAATTTGAATTGTTTTGGTATCAAATGTTTGACTGCAGTATGCATGCAGACGGTTGAATTACGATAAAGAAATTGCGTTATCAGATAACGAACATTGATTTGAAAAATTAAATCAAGAAAAAAATGAATTGTCTGGGCAACAGATTAATAAGAATAACAAATCTAAATAATTTAATTTACGACTGAACCCCGACCGGAAAAGTCGTGCCTCTCGAAGAAAGAGATTGTGCGTGTGTATGTCCTAGAAATAAGGGCATACGAGATGTGGCTATTAAATAACAAGACTGATGATACTACAGACAAACTGCGCATGCGCAAAAGTCGTATTATCTACCGTAATATAGCGTGAAGTGTCCTCTCTCAATTGCCATACCTCTTGTGTTTGTAGGCATATTTGTCTGGTCGTAACCATTGTTTGTCTACGATCTATTTTTTTCTTTTGCCGGAAAGATGATTGGTGTTTTAATAGAGCAACGGAAACTTGGAAAAACTGCTACTGAAACTTATCTTTTATTAAAAGAAGTGTATGGAAACGAATTTTTATCACATGCGCGAGTTTTTGAGTGGTTTTTTAAGCTTTTTCAAGATGGCCGAGAAGACGTTGAAGATGACGCACGTGCAGGACGCCCTTTCACATCAAAAACGGTTACAAATGCTAAACAAATCGGTAATATGATCCGATCAGACCGCCGATTAACTATTCCTGCGATTGCTGAAACTTTACATATTGATGAAGAATTTGTAAGGCAAATTTTACATAATAATTTTAACATGCAAAAAGTGTGCAAAAATGGTGCCAAAAATTCTCACAATCGAACAAAATGAAGCTCGTACAAATATTTGTTCTGACACTTTAGATCTCATTGAAAATGATCCAAACTTGCTGGAAAGGGTTATAACATCTGACGAATCATGGTTTTTCATTTCAGTGAAATCTGTTTTGAAAGGAACAAGATTCGAGACTGTTGAAGCTGTGAAAGAAAAATCGGCACGTGTCTTGAACGAGCTCACGAATAAAGACTTCCAGCACTGCTTTCAACAATTGAAAATTCGCATGGAGTGGTGTAGAGATATAGAAGGGGTGTATATTAAAGGGGATACTAATTAAATATGTGTAAATTTAAATTAAAAAGTATTACAGCATCAGTCTCGTTGTTTAATAGCTACACCTCGTACATTAAGTGAATTTAAAAATCAATCTTTAGAACAAACAAAAATAAATTCAATTTTGGACGAGAACCAGGTGGTTTCTGTTTTTTGGGAAATATAATAATAGTGTTCGCGCGGTTTATTGCGGAAAATGAAATACGATTTAAAAATAATTGGTGCGTTAATCGGCAACGACTGTAAAAAAACTATTTTATTTTATAATTGTAATTCAGTTGTTTCCTTACATCAAATTAAATTTTATATTCATTCAAAAACTAGTAAGATTTCTTGAATTAAAAGATTGCAACTCTTATTCATATTCTTTACATAAAGTGGAAGCTGAGGTTCGAATAAGCTGTGCATTTTTTTAATAAAGTAAGTATGGGCTATTAAACATCTTCAGTGTTTAACAGTGCAATGTATACTTACTTTAAAAATAGTATATTATACATCATGTGACTAAGGTGCTGCTTTTCATCCCGCGTGCAAAGGTTTTTTCACGAGGTGTTAGCCGAGTCCAAAAATTGCACACGGGATGAAAAGAACCTTAGTCCCAAGGTGTATATACTATTTTTCACAATTTCGCTGAAAATGCTGAATTACATTGGTTAATAACTAAATTTGAGATTTTAAATTGCTCGAAAACGGCGCCAAATATCGAAAAACCGAGCAAAAACTTTACCCCCGTTACAGTAGCTCACCAGCGATTTGTCGTAAGAAGCCATATGCAAAATTTCAGATCAATAGCGCTCAATAATGGCGCGGGAAAGCGGGAGTCAAGTGAACACTTCACTCCCGGAATTGTGAAAAATGTTTTATTGCATTATTTTACATTATTATCAGCGCACGCCAGTTCCGTCACTGGAAATTGTCCAAATCTCTCGCAGGGCTTTACTAACAAACATTCTAAATTATATTTAAATAATTAAAATTGTTGAGTTTTAGGTCTTTTTATCAATTTAATTGACCGACGTTTCGAGTCCTATTATTTATGACCCATTTTCAAGGCTAAAAAATATAATACAATGAAATCAAATAATTAAAAAATCTTTAAAAGATTTTTACATGTAAAATGACAAATTACTTGACAAAATAATGTCATAATAATGATGTTGTACTAAAAAACAAATGCATTATAGTTAGCAAGAATTAGCAATAAAAATTCCTTATTTAAAAATTTTTTAAACATTTTTTAAAACTTAACAGTTAACAATATAAAAATTAAAAAACTTAAAAAAGAATTTGACCAAAGAACATATCATGGTTTTCATTACATCCAGGATATATTTATATCCACCATGAAAAAATTGCACATCATGTTTATCGTTCATGGTATTTGAATTTATATGTATATTGATAACCTCTTTTATTTTACGCTTTTTATATATTTTCTCCCTGGCCAGTATTCTGATATTCTCACGTTTTATGGAATGAGAGTTTTCGGTCATGTGTTTACATAAAGCAGTAAAAGTATTTTCATCTTCATCACGAAAGAAAACGGTTTTTTTTTACATCTCTAAGATGTTCTTTTATGCGAACACCTAATTTCCTAGAACTCTCATAAAACGTGAGAATATCAGAATACTGGCCAGGGAAAAGATAGATAAAAAGCGTAAAATAAAAGTGAATTTTCTTTAAACCATGTCATTTTAAGCACTTTTTAAACTCAGAAACAAAAACTAAAATGCAAAACTTGAAAATATATATTATAAACTAGCAAAAATATAAAATTAGTTATAATTCATAATAAAAATAGTCATAAAAAATCAAAATTATATTAAACGAATGAAAATTTGCGTTCCAAAAATAAGTTAACAAATACGAAACTAAACATTAATAATCACGATGCCCACATTTTCTTAAAGACTATTAGCCAATCGTGAAGATAATGAGTGGACATACTTTCCACATTTATTTGGAGTAAATTTCAGCCATATTTTTTCGATTAAAAATTATAAACTGGCTAAATTCCGTGGTAACTCTTTTGCAATTCTCATTTTTAGAAGAACCCACAGGTTTTCTAAGGGTGAAAGGTATGCGCTTTGCGGAGGCTACTCCATAACATTAATATTGGTTTTCTTGAAATAGTCCATGACCATTTTAGCCTATGAATGGGTGCCTTATCCTTCTGTAGAATAAAATCTGTCCCAATTAACCTTTTACTTTCAGGCATAATTACCGTTTTCAAAAGATTTAGATATAGCGCAGCGTTAATGCTTCCTTCTAAAATCATAATTTTTCCAACTCCCGCTGAACAAATACATCCCCAAATCATTACTCCCTTTTCCAGCGACTTTAGGAAAGATTTAGTGCATTTATATGAGTATACTTTGATTGTTTTCAGCCACACATACATTCTACCATGACTATATTTAAGGCGATCATGGATCCGTCAGTCTATAAGATTTTATTTTAAACTCTAACGGTTTAAAACCATGATCAAAGTAAAGCTTCATCCTTTTTTTTGATATTTGCCTTGCTTACAAACGATACTTTACGTGTAATTCGGCCGTGTTTATTTTTCTCATATAAACGACGTCGTACTGTTTGTGTCGATGGTATATTTTCACCTCAATTTTCTAGTATAGTGCTCGAATAAATGGGGCAGACATGGCAAGATTTGAATAGAGAGGGTTTGTAGCATTATATCAACCCGGTTTGCAGTAATTTTGGGGCGCCCTTGTTTTTTGGATGGCGTTATTATCCCTTCCATTTTAAATATTTTTATGACTTTTAATATTCAAATCAAATATTTTCCAAATAATTTTGCGATTTCACAAATAGTTTTTTCACGTGCGTACATTTTCAACACCAGGGCACGTTCTTCTGGAATTAAATGTTTAAATTTTCCCATATTAATACTGTTTTACTCTAGAAAAAGTATACATTACAATTTTTATCATATGTAAAGTGAAAATGTTAGGAACTGGCGCACTCTATATTAAAAATTTCCAATTTCTTAACGAAAAGAAGAGTATCAACCTTGATTCAACTCACTTTTAATATTTATCACTGTATTTATATGGAACATGCAAAACTGTACATCCCTGCTATTGCATCGAATACTTCTTCATTTTGTCAGCAAAAACAGTGTCACTCCTTTTTGTTATGCTCAAAGATGTCAACAATATTTTAGACAAAAAAAATTTTTTTTATTTGTTGAAATTCCCAGATTATTAATTGTTATACACCATTTCTATACTTGTTAACTTACTTTTGGTAGCCTCTGTATGTATAGGTATCTGTGTTTTATAAAATAAATTAAAATGAACTATGTATAATGATTATTATCCTTCCAAAAATTTTACATTATTTGTTCTAAGCGCGGTTGACTTTGAAAAATCAAATATTTTGCCTGCGGCCTATTATCTTAAAACGTTCAAGGTCAGGAGGCTTCCAAAAAAGTGATTGCCTCGGGCTTCACATATCCTTAATCAGGCTTTGTAATTATCACACTTTAGTGCTAAACCTGATGTGATACTGATAATCCTTACATTATTCGTTATTTATTATAGGAGCGTACTTCGGCGTATTGTTTATTCAGCAATCGTAACAAAAAATTCAACAAATAGTTGAAAAAAAAAAGACAAAGCTTCTTCTGCCTCAGCCTAGACCTACCTAATATGAAGATAATTGGCCATATACAAATAATAAATAAAATAAAAGCCTCGTGACATACAATCCACCTCGCGATTATTATTTTACGTTATAGCTATTTTACTATTTTACTTTTAGAATCGCGATTTTGAGATCAGTGAGATAAAATAATATTATAATAAATGTGTTTGGTGTGATAACGAATATATGCAGGATATTGGATAGGGTGGCCCACCTCTGATAATTCTGTTCTTTCTTTTCTGGATTATGTATCTGAAGGATATACTTACTTCTTTTTTTACTTCATTGTTTGTTGTAAGTTGGTACAATTTAGTCAAACTTTTGTTTACCGATTTGGCCTAAAAATAAAATTACAAATTAAAATCGTATTGTTTATTTGTAATATTAATTAAATTATAATAATAATAATAACAATGAATTTAATAGGTATAATGTATAAGTAATTGCTATAATATTATTGTCCGATCAGAGAATTCTCCGTTATGATTTTAAACATGCTTTGATGATTTACATTGTTTCATCTGCTGCCAGAACAAAAGCTTTAAATTTTTCTCTTCTATCTATTATCTATGCCTTTCTTATTATTCTTTATTAAATTTTCATTTCCAGGATTTCCATTCAACGGTCGGTGTTTGAAAAAGACACATAAAGAAAAACTAGAAGTACTCGAAAGGAAACGTCTTAGATTTAAAGTCGAAGTAAATTTTAATTTTGTAGAATTTTGTAGAATTTTGTAGAATTTTGAATACTTTATTTTACAAAATCTAACCAGGTCGAAACAGTTGTACTTTATGTAGATGTGTCACGGGCTCAAATTGCCCGACGTCCCAAAATTGATAGCGGGAAATGGCTATCCGCTCAGACACACAGGATTGCCGCTGGCTCGAGTCGGCGAGGTCGTAGATCGCTGAAAAACAAGGAAATTCTGGGTCCAAGTAAACGATTGTATTCCAAAAATATTTAAAATTGTCAAATTTTAAATAATTGTAAATAATATAAATTTTCACATATATGTTTCTGTAACATTAAAATTTTACACAATAAAATGTTGCCTTATGATTAGACAACCAATTAACATGAATCGACAGTTTGTGTTTTGATAATAGACAAATCAATTAAAGTGGCAAGCATACAAAATCTTACTTTATAATCTCGAACCGTAAAGGTGTCGTGAAGCGTCTAAACACCAAAGTTTGTGTGACGATAAACCGAACGGATCAAGTAAAAAGTTTGCAATGTTAGTAAAAAGCTCTTAAATTTAACTAAAATTAAGTTTGCGTGAGAGAACTTCAATTCATTACTGTAGTGGAATCAAAATTATTGTTGAGTAAATAAATAATTGAGGTACCGATAGAGCTTAACGGAGCAATTGTTTTTGTTGTTGCACTAACTAAATAAAACTGAAAGTTATGAGTTGATCTCTTAGAATTTAGAACGTTAATTAGGTTGGTTTTAAAAATGCAACAATCTTTTATCCCAATGATTGCTGGAAAATAGTTTAAGCCAACAAGGTCACTTGATGACGTCACAACGAAAATTTTTAAGAAGTCCAATTCAAAGTGGACCGTTAATTGTTTGTAAAATCAGATTTCGAGGAATGGTTAATAAAAAATTGTAGTCACTTACACTTTCGTAGGTTAATAAGTGGATTAAAACGATAAACAATAAGGGCGTTTACCAACGTGGTCGGATGATGAAATTTGTGATCATCGATCCAATCGAATATAAATATTGATTACTGAGCAGGTTTCTTGCTTCAACTTGAGTTTGTCTACAATGGTTGATAAAGATTTTGATGGGATGATGGTAATGTAATGGTTTTCTTCAAATTTTCATACGAAACACAATCAACCTAGATTGCGCAATGTTGACTAATGCTTTGGAATTTGGTAAATCAAATTTGCAACGAATGCAGAACGGTTCGAGGCCTACTTTGGCCAAAACAGAACCCTAAAAACTTAAATGACACAACACTAAAATTTTCCAAGCTTTACAACAAAAAAAGAAACCATTTTAATTCCCAATTTGAGTAATGTTAAGACAAAACTGCTCGCCGTAATGTGCAGTTGCTCGAAAAGAACAAGGAAAGGGAGTTTTACAGGTAACTGCATTAAATTTACAAAACAGCGGGATGAAACTTAAATATTCTATCGACCGATAGAGGGCATAAGAATGTTCTTTATGAAATTAAAAATGACTAAATTTAATCTTTCCAAGCCTAATGAAGGTGAAAATTGAACAAAATTGGTTTGAATACAAATTTTGAATGAAACCTGAAGCAAAATCTCGATTCACATTACAGATGTCGTAGATTATACATTTATAAGTCGACAATATAGTAACTAAGAAAATTTTGAATAAAATTTGAACAATGAATACTGTCGGTAAATGTAAATTAAATATTTGACTGAATTTATTTATTAGTTAAACAATCTACCTCAAAATACTTTGTAAATACAAGAACTAGAATATTAAAATAACCTAATACTTACAGATTTTATAATGCAATCGCAATTGTATAATAAAAGCATACAAGTTGACCAATAAACGGTAGACCATGATCTATAAAAATACTTTAAAAAAGTACACGGATACAAAGTTTTGTTTTCCATGATAAAGTCGTTATTAAGATATCCGTAAATTTCTATAGTTATTACGTTTAAATAGAGTGATAACATTAGAAAAATTGGATACGAATATACTTTGTTTATAAATTTCAGTATGGCATTCAAATGGTGAATTTTTTTAAAAATTATTATTAAATCCCAAGTTTTATTTCCGCCTTTGGTGTCTTTACTAGTATTCTTATAATTGACTATATTTTCATTTAATAATGCATATCTTGCTTTTATAGCTATAATCCATGATTGAAAAGTTAACTGTATCGATATTTCATAGCTCACATATATTATTTGTTCAATATGCATTAAATGAAATTTTAAAGAATTGTCAGATATTGTATAATAGTAAGCAAAAGATATTAATTCGTAAATTGTGTTTAATACTATCAACATTATTAAAGTAAATTCAAATGTGTTAATTTGCTGATTCGATTTCGGCCTAATTAAATTTTCATCCAATTTAAGTAAATTTTGGAAACATTCTTCACTAAACCTGTGTTCTTACTGGTAGAAGTGATACTTAATACTACCAATCAGGATCTGGTGATATTTTGCAACCGTCGAAGCACACTGAAGAATACTATTTGATTGTGAAATTATTAGTACATTAGGAGTTTTCCAAATTGTAATTCCGATTGAAAATAATACAATCGAGTAAATTGCAATTTTTACCAAGTAATTTATTTTGGCCTTTTCACATATTACAAGTTTGTTCCAACGATAGAAGGTAATTTGCGATAATCCTAACCACTTTTCAAAAAAGTATGCAATTTGTAATAGTCTATATGACATTTTTTGATTCTTCATTCTATACATTATGTACTATCTTTTGAAGCTTTGAAATTACAATAGTGTAAAAAATTTGAAATTATACCCACTACTAAAAATTTAATTATTTAAGTAAACTAACAATATTGCTAGTTTACTTTAATCAGTAAATAATATTGATATTCAAATTTTAAATTGAAATATAATATAAAAGGTTAAGATCCCAATTTCATTATAATAATGTAAATGCTGAATTAATTAATTAATTAATTATTTATTTATTCATTTCTTTATTTATTGGTGCTTTAAACAATAATATGTTACGCTCAATGAAGACAATTTTCCTATTAACGTCCTTGACCGGACAATAACGTCAATGATAACGCTTTTTAGGCGATGTTGACATTTTAAATTTCATATGTGGTTTTTACATTATTGTCCTGGCAATGATGTTAATGCCGAATACAGGGTGGGCAATGATGAAACTACCATTCAACAGATTTCATCAGATTCCATATTCTATCACTCTTGATGATAACTGATAAGTGATAACCGTCACTCACGTTTCGTACTTCGTCGAGTTCGGGCTTCCCAGGAGAGGTCGGGCCTTTTCAGTCGTGGTGAATTGATTTCAAAGATACTTTTAACAAGTAAGCGTCAGCCATAACGCCCGGAGCGCCCGTAGCAAAGCGAAGGGTACGTAATATTTTTAATAATTTTTGAAACTACGCTGGTAAAAAGAATGTTTATGCAGCATGATGAGTAGATGGTCTTAGAATTATCTTGAATATTTTTTATTATTTATTGAATAATTTATAATTACAACATACTTTTTAGTAATTTTATTTAACGTTCTTTGGTTATTATGAGTACTTCTTCGCAAAAATTTGTTAAGAATAAATACTAAATATAAATCCTTCGGTGGTACAAACCATCATTATTTTTCGTTTAGTGAGAATAACGATGAAAAACCGGATCTGCCGACTAATCTGATCTGAAATTATTTAGAAAATTTTGAATTTTGATTTTGATATTTTTAAATTTTTGTAAAATACGAGATTTGAATTTTTTATATTTGATTTCTGTTGTAAACAATTTTTTTTTAAATTTGTGAATAAAGTTTTGAATTTGCGTAAGTAAAATTTGGTTTCGTTTTTTTGATTTGGAGATCGTGCAAGATTTGACCGGCATTTGAGTTGAATTTTTGAATATTTTGGAATTGGAAGATTGGATAATTTGGTTTACAAAAGATATTATAATTGGTTTTCGTGAAGTTAAAATTAGAATATTGAAATCGAGGGCAAAGTGAAATTTATATGAAGTGAGCAGATGATAAACACGAAATTAATTTTGAAACTTGAATTTAATAATTTAAATTGGAAATTTTTTGGATATTTTTTTAGAAAATTTAAATTGGCGTCGCAACAGAATCTACTACAATACAAAATATATCCGTATATTCCGTTGCATTTAATGCTTTAAAAATTCAACTGGAAAATTCAAACTTCTTTATTATTTCTATATCAGTTTGGTAGAACACAACCATATATATCGTAATTGCTGATAAAATCTATAAGAAAAAAAAGTAATATTATATTACATGAAATCAAAAAATTATTTATTTTTGAAACTTACAGAATAAACTAATGTATAATCTATTGCACAGAATCCTCCTGCTGTTATTTTTACTTCATCGTGTAATAATTGAAGTAAGAATACGTTTATCTGCACAAGAAAAATTCAATAAAATATTTAATAATTTTATCTAATTTCGTGGATAAAAACGTCATTTCAGGTTCAAAAAATCGTGTTTAAAGTGGCACATTGTCAAACTAGCTTCAGAAATACATTACTGAACGATTTTCATTAAAAATGTTGACGGCTTTTCTACACGAAATTAGATAAAACATAGAACACTACAAAGAAAAGAAGAAAAGAAGAAAAAGAATAAAAAATATTGTTCTTTCTTATGAGCACTTATTTCTTAATCATGTACTTATTTCAAAATTTTTTATTAATAATATGATTTTTATTTTGTAAACTTTATAGTTAGTTTCAAAAATAGTTTATCTTAATTGAAAAAATTGAAGTCAACTAAGAAGTTAAGATTTCATCAATTTCATTTACTATGCAGATGAGATAATATTTATTTCTTGAATTTTAAATGCAATTTTGTTTTGTTTGATATTTTTGCAAATAAATTTATCTGATTTTATGTGATTTTAATTATTTTTGAAATGGAAGTTGTCAAACATAATTTTGGACAAAATTGAATTATTTTTGAACCATACTTACTTCCTTTTTCAACTGCTTACTGGCTGTAAGCTGGTACAATTTAATCAAACCTTTGTTTAAAGAATTTCCCTAAAATAACAATACATATTAAAATGTAATTATGGATATGATTATATCTAATTAGCAATTAGTTATAGGAGAAACCAGGAAACTTTAGAAAAAATATAGGATATAATTATTTTTTAATTCATTAATATTTTTTTAAGTGGTATAATTAAAGTTTCTTTGTAAAACAAAATATATAATTAATATTTTCTAGAAAGATTGAAAAACCACGACAAAAAGACAATATGAACAGGTTCTCTATATTAATAATTTACCCAATAATTTGGGTACATTAAAGTACCCTTAATAAAACACCAATTTTGTGTCTTATGCTTGTACTTGCGCTATGAAATTTATGGTACAATAAATTCTTCAGTTTCTGTACAGAACATAAGTGCACAAATCAAGTGCTTTTAAACTTACATTAAAAAAAGGGAAATAAATACATACTTACAGATTTCTTGATACGATTGCAATGGTAAATTAACAGCAGAAGCTCTATCCAGGTACAGACATACCACGAAATGCCAAAAAGCAAAGAGAGAGTAGTAGGAAACATAGCTTTAATATCTTGTATAAAGAAGTAGAAAAACATATAACTTTCCATAGTTATCTTATTTAAATAAATAGATAATATCAGAAGAATTGGAAACGAATATATTTCGCTTATAGATTTTAGTATAGTATTCAAATTGTGAACATTTTTTGAAATTACATTTAAATCAAAAGTGCTATTTCTATATTTTATTTCTTTAACGCTGTTGTTCCCAAGGTTGGCTATATTCTCAGCTAACCAGGTGTATCTTGCTTGAATAGCTATAATCCATGATTGAAAAGATAAATATATCAACATTTTATAGCTCGTATATATTAAATCTTCAAAATTGGGAAAGTTGAATAACGAATATAAGTAAATGTTATATATTATTTCGGCAATTATCCTCAATGGTATCAAGATTATCAAAGTACATTCTAATTTGCTAGTTTCGATGTTTGACTTTAAACTAAATACATTTTCATCCAACTTAAATAAATCTTGTAAACAATCTCTTACTATCATTCTGTTCTTGGTGGTAAAAGTTATACTTACAACTAAAAAAACTATTTTCTGACATTCAAAACAATTTGCAGCATACCGAAGGAAATTATTCATTAATTGTGAAAACGCATCTAGCACAAATATTTTGTAAGTTGTAATACCGATTGAAATTGATATAATATGGTAAATTGCTAATTTTGCCCACCAATTTGATTTAGCCTTCTGACATATTGTTATAGATTTATTGCATTGGTAATTATTTATAGTAATTTGCGATAATCCTAACCATTTTTCACAAAAATATGTAGTTTTGAATAATCTATATGTCAATTTTTTGTAACTCATATTAGAACAATATAATGTGCGTTATGCTTTGAAACTTTCACTTTGAAATACCCTTCGGAAAATTTAATGTCGTATTCGTATTAATTATTAATATACTTTACTATTTTTATATTAATTATTTTTAATGTTATTAATTTGACTCTTATAGCATTGATCTTTTATGATTAAATTTGTATTTACATTTTATAGATATAAGGTACTCGTTAGTGTAGGTACTTTAAATCATTAGCAGTAGGTAGTACTAAAAATTTAGCTTATAGTGTTTGTAAATGTTGGAGAAATATAAGTCATAGACACAAATTTGATGACATCTATCATCACCATCATCAAGGCAATAAACCTACGCACAATGGACCTTGTAAAAATCTTTACGTCAATATATCAAATAAACAAAATCATATACATTGTAAAAGATAAAATTACTCAAATCATATCAATGGAGAAAACAGAAAATAATTTAATAACAAATGATCGCTTATCAGTGACTGCATACGCGCTCTCACATTTGTTGTGGATGGGCTTGTGAATCGCATCTACAAAACTGTTGAAAGCTAGTTTTGAGCCTCAAATCGAAACCACCTTGATGGTGCAACAAACACCTTTCAAACTCAAGCCAAGCCAAGATTCTTTCAATGGCAAAATGACACTGCTCGAAGGAGCTCAACTTAGCACAAATGTCGTCTGACGCTAACTCAACTTGAAGATACACTTAATATCGCTCGAATGAATTCTGCTCTCAAAACGTTACTACATTTCCTAAACAATCAAAACAAACACAATGCAAATTTCGTTAAAAGTTCAAACAACACTAGTTCAAGCATATGAGGTTTTTTCCAGAAAAACCTCCGAAAATTTCGTTCTCGACGGTTTTATATGTATTATTGGTTGGAAATGGGAAAATCCGATTTTCAACTTTTCCACCTCGCCAGAGGTGAGCTTCCCTTAAGATTTGTGAAAAACCGAAATTTTGTTGCACTTATTTTTGTTTTTCGTTTATAACTCATGAATAATGAGTTAGCTGAACATAAGAAATTAACATATAAAAGCTTATATTTATCCAAATTCCTGCTTCCCTAATTATTTTAGAGAAAAATTGAAAGATACAAAAATAACAACGAATGATAAGAGCTTTAGATCTAGCTTTTACTTAAAAAGTAAAGAATTCTTTTGAAATTGTTAAAAGTTTCATTTATTAGACTGACTCTTTCTTCTTCTTCTTAATAAAACTCAATATTAATATAATTTTAAACTTAATAATGTCACAACTTCTATTCAAAATGAAATATATATACCAACTGTTATTCCAATAAAATTTTGATTTTATTTTACATTTAACAAAACGTGCGGTGTGACACAATATAGGGTGCGATCCAAAATTGTAATTATTTCACTCAAGGAAATACGAGTAGATATAAATACTAGTTCGCAGTTCGCAGATAGATTTAATTAAATTTTTGATTTGCGGATTTTTTTAATGATATCTCCGCATCCGAAGACGTCATCCGTTGTTTTGGTCCGCTGAAAAACCATTATTTGGAATTATTTGAACTTATATTGCAGCTCAAAATCAAATTGTATTAACAAAATTAGATATATCGCAACTGCTGATAACATCTAAAATAAAAAAATATATTATATGAGATCAATATTTGTTATTTATTGAAACGTACAGAATAAAGTAATGTAAAATCTATTGTACAAAAACCTCCAGCAGTTACCTTTACATCATCATGCAATAGTTGAAGTTGCAATGCGTTTATCTGTACAAGAATAATAATACCAGATATGTCTTTCTTTTTATATTTTATAATATTTTCTATCTGCAATATACTCACTTCCTTTTTTAATTCAATGTTCGTTGTATGCTGGTACAGTTTAATCAAACTTTTGGTTACACCTTTGGCCTAAAAAAATCCAAATTTTAAAATATATTTTTTTTTATAATATTAATTATCGTACGCTAAACGATATAAAATTAAATAAACCGTAAAACAAAAGTTTAAAAAAATAAAATTCCGATTTTCCGCCAGTTTTAATTAATTAAATTGATGTACTGAAAGCAAAATACATAAAATGGGGAAAACCGTTGTCGACGGCTTATTTGGACAATCGAGTTAATCTTTATTGCGACCTTACTAAATACGTTTCCTTGTTTTTAAAGTAAATATAATCTATTATCAAGTTTTCAAATAATGTTAATTTCAATAAAATACTTACAGATTTTATGAGGCGATTGCAATAATAAACTAAAAGCAGAAGATCTGTCAAAGTAGTAATTAACCAAGATAAAACAAAAATATTTAACATAGCATGGACAAAGAAATTATTAATTTTTATTTTAGAAAGGTTCCAATGCACATAAATTTCTATTACTACTCTGTTTAAATAAATAGACAATATCAGAAGAATTGGAAACGAATATACTTCGTTTATAGATTTTAGTATTGTATTCAATTTGTAAATATATTTTGAAAATTTTCTAAAACCAAAAGCGCTACTGCTACATTTTATTTTTTTACTACTATTAGTATTCATATAGCAAATCATATTTTCGTTTAAGAAACCATATCTTGCTTGTATAGCAATAATCCATAATCGAAAAGATACATTTATCGACATTATATAACTCGAGTATAATAAATGTTCAAAGTTAATAAAATGAACATTTAACGATCGATTTCTAGATAATACAAAAGTGTAAATAAAATATGTTATCACAGAAATTATGTTCAGTATAATCGAGGGTATCAAAGTTGGTTCTAATTTGTTAATTTCATGATTCAGCATAAGCACAAACAAATTTTTATCCAACTTAAGCAAACTTTCCAAACAATATTTTACTAAATCTGTTGTTTTGGTGGTAAAAGTGATACTTAAAACGACAAAAGCAATAAACTGATATTTTTCACAATATGCAACATATCGAAAAAAACTATTAAATTTTGACATCTTTTCTATTGCATCAGTTCTGTAAATTGTTGAACCGACTGTTAATAAGACAATCGAGTAAATTACAAATTTTACCAAGTAATTTGTTTTCGCTTTCTCAAATATTAGAGATTTACTACTTTGGTATGTAGTAATTTGCGATAATCCTAACCACTTTTCAAATAAATATACAATTTTGAATGATTTATATGAAACTTCTTTGTTACTCATTTTAAAATGTATTGAAAATTTCACCTCATAATACTGACTAAAAAGTCGTGTTTTCCTACTATTCAAAGTCAATTTATTAATATTGTTATAATACGCAATTTGTTAATGAAATATTTCAATTAGTTTTTCTATTTTCTTGAAAAAACCTACTTAAAATTTTAATGTTTTGGAGGGATACAATCAACGGCGAATTTAATAGAAATAGAAAAACATGAAGTTAAAAATAATAGTGGCTAAGAGAATAATAGTTAATAAAATTCATAGAAGTGCTATACAAAGAAAATTGTAAGAATAATGTTGTGTAATTATGTACTTAATAATTAAAGGTTTTCATGATTTATGGATGGCAAGCAGATTTACCTGAATTTACTTCAAAGATAATGTCGGATATAATTTTATTAGTTATTTACTGTTACATACAATTTTACAGATTTTTATACAAACTTACTAATCTATAAATTTAAATTGAAAGAGAAACTCAAAAAACAGAAAAGCTGCAGATTTTATCTTTTGTTATTGATAAAACCACATCCGTAGGTTTATTCGCTGAAAATTCAATCATTTGGAATCATTTGATCTTATTTTGCAGTTCTAAATCAAATTGCATTAATAAAATTGTATACATAGCAATTGCTGATGACATCTAAAATAAAATGAAAGTAATATTATATGAAACCTGAAATTATTATTTATGAAACTTACAGAAAAAAGTAAAGTAAGGTCTATTGTAAGAAAACTTCCAGCTGTAACTTTTATCTCGTCGTGCAATAGTTGAAGTTGCAATACGTTTATCTATATAAGAATACCAAAATAATAAATCAAGTACTTTTATACAATTTAATAGTATATTATTCAAAACGCATAAACTAGCTCCTCTTATGACGTTACTATACCTAGTTATGAAATGAATATAAATTACTTAATGAGAGATAACATTCTAAAATTTTCTGAAATTCGATTTTTTAAATTTAAATGTAGGAGTTAGCCACACCTTTATAGTCCGATGTAAAACTTTGTAATCGGTGATTTCGTTATCTTCTATTCAAAATCTAAAAATACTTAAGTTTTCAAAATAAAATTTTAAAGGTTTGCATTTTGTTGTTTTTCTATAGTTATCATATCAATTATTTCCCCAATCGGACTAGTCATAAGGTATATATGCGTAATTTAAAAATCATCTTGATACTTTGATTTCAGACAAACCATATGCCCCAATTGCTGTCAAACATCTGATTTTTTGAGTGATAAGCTTCCAGGTTCTCAATACTTGGTATTGGGGTTCAAATGGGTCAAAAATATGTTTCTATTGTCTCATATAATTAATAAAATGTGGTAAAAATTTTAAAAGGTTCCTTTATTTTCTTATAAAAACTTATAAAAGACTTATAAAACTTATAAAAAAAAGGTTTCTTAGAAAAACTTTCTTAAAATACTACTTGTTTCCCCCCTAAGAGATTAATACAAGCCGCACCTTGAAATCATTCTTTATCAAATTTGAGAGTTTAACCTACATATTCTATCGAAGGTGTGATTTGCAATCTAGGCTCTATTTCAGCCTAGAGCTACCTTATATGAAGATATACACAAATAATAAATAAAATAAAAGCCAAATATTAATACACACAAATGTTTTGATTATTAGCGGTCACTGCCTCGTGACATACAATCCATCTCGCGATTATTAAGCTATTTTACGTTCTGGTTATATAAACTACT
This sequence comes from Cantharis nigra, assembly GCA_958510845.1. Taxonomy (NCBI): domain Eukaryota; kingdom Metazoa; phylum Arthropoda; class Insecta; order Coleoptera; family Cantharidae; genus Cantharis; species Cantharis nigra. The sequence goes on from OY294031.1 coordinate 24,093,124, forward strand.
ATTTTACTTCAACTTGTAGAATCGCCATTTTAAGGTCGAAGAGATAAAATAATATAATTGTATGTGGTGCGATAACCAGTATATACGAGATATTGAATAGGGTGACATCTAATCTTTAGCCCACCTCTGATAATGGGGATTTTTCGTTATTCATGCAAATCAGAAAATCTAGCAAAGCTGCTGTTAATCGCAGATAAAATGTCTTCATTTTCTTTAGTTTACTGTAATTGTAATGTTTATCTGCAGTATATACAGGTACTTACATCTTTTTTTACTTCATTGTTCGTTGTAAGCTGGTACAATTTAATCAAACTTTTGTTTACCGAATTGGCCTAAAAAGAAAAATACAAAGTCTTAAAATATTAATTAAATAATAATAATTAAATAATTTTTGCTCTGTTGTGATTTTATTCACATGCTTTGATGATTTACGTATTTTCCTCTGCTTCTAGGACAAAATCTTTCAATTTCTCTCATTTGTTTATAAATATCCCATAAAATTATCTTCTTTGTATATTTATTAAATTTTCTAGTCCAGGAAATCAACCTACGCTCTTAAAATTAATTTTTAACATCCCAATATCATAGTTGTCTTCCCACACTAAACATAATCATATCCCATCGAGATTTCCACATATTTGCAATAATACCTACTCTTTGGAAAATATTTTGAATACTTGAAGTTTTAAATTTGTTTGTAAGATGTTTTTTGCGAAAATATAAACTTGTAACTCATAAATGAAAAGCATATTTAGAAACGTGAGAAATCTCAAAAAAAATATAAAGTAAAAAAATGAAAGCACTTTCAATTGGAACATAATATAAGAAATGAAGAAAGAAATGAAGAAGATGAGACATTACGTAATAGAGAGCATAAAAATAACTTGCAATTAAATTTATAATATTAAAACAACCAAATACTTACAGATTTTATAATGCAATCGCAATTGTATAGTAAAAGCATAAAACTTGACCAGTGAACTAGAGACCATGATTTATAAAAATATTTTAAAAAAGTACTTTGAAAAATATTTTTGTTTTCCAAGATAAGGTAGCTATTAAGATGTGCGTAAATTTCTAGAGTGATTACGTTTAAATAGAGGGATAATAGTAGAAGAATTGGAAACGAATATACTTTGTTTATACATTTGAGTATGGCATTCAAATTGTGAAATTTTTTAAAAATCATTATTAAATCGCAAGTTTTATTTCTGCAGTTGGTGTCTTTCCTGTTAGTATTCCAATAATTGGCTATATTTTCGTTTAACAAAGTGTATCTTGCTTTTATAGCTATAATCCATGATTGAAAAGATAACTGTATCGATAATTCATAGCACTTATATATGAATTGTTCGAAATGAATCAAATGAAACTTTAAAGAGTTGTCCGATGTCGTATAATAGTAAACAAGATATATTATTTCGTAAATTATGTTTAACATTATCGACATTATGATAGTAAATTCTAATATATTAATTTTCTGACTCGACTTCAGACTAAATAAATTTTCATCCAATTTAAGTAAATTTTGGAGACATTTCTTTACTAAGCCTGCATTCTTACTGGTAGAAGTGATACTTAAAACTATAATCAGAATATGCTGATATTTTTCAAACTTCGAAGCATACTGAAGAATACTATTTAATTGTGAAATAATTAGTGCGTCTGGAGTTTTCCAAATTGTGATACCGATTGAAAATGATACAATCGAGTATATTGCAATTTTTATCAAATAATTTATTTTGGCCTTTTCACATATCATAAGTTTGTTACATCGGTATAAGTTAATTTGCGATAATCCTAACCACTTTTCAAAAAAGTATGCTATTTTAAATAATTTATATGCCATTTTTTGATTATCCATTCTATCTATCATTTGAAGCTTTAACATCACAATAAGGTAAAAATATAAAATTGTACTCGCCATTAAAAATTTATGTACATTTTTTATTGATATTATTAATAATATGTATAACTTTTTTATGATAGTTTAAGGCTTCAATTTCATTATAATAATATAAATGTAAAACTAATTAATAGGTATGTTCCTATGAAAAAGTCTAATTAAAGCACTATTGAATTTTCGAATAGCTTTTAAAACTACGCTAATAAAAAGAAGGTATGTTCGATGGTCTCAGAATTATCTTGAATATTTCAAGATCCAAAAATTTCCAGATTTAGGAAATCACTTCAAATTTAGAAACGTAATTTATTGTGATCAAGTAGGCAAATTTGGAAAATTCTATATAAGGGTGATCTGAAAATCAGGGATGTTTAATCAATTTAAATAGGCTAAAGCGTTATAAAATTATATTCAGTAAAATTACAGGCTTATACTCCAGGATGAGTAAAAAGGATTGCGGGACTTAAAAACCATACCAATTAGCATGCAGAAAAGATCACATCGTAAAGCGCTTGTGGGCTGCAACGACTCTTCTGTGGAATTTGTTCCTGCAAAAATAGTATTAACAAGTGGCGAGGGGGCCTTGGATTAATCGTTCTCTAATTGGACAAGAAACCACCATGAAAATCGCTCAATTTCCACGGTAGGTGTATGCCTAAGGAATACTAGACTTAGGGGAAGCTCGGTCGCTAATCACAAAACTCGAAGACACAGACAAACTTCGTTGTACTTTGCCACCCTCGTGCGTGAGGCACTGCGATGGGAAACTCATATTGTACTCGAAGGAACCAAAAACAATCAAAGAATCGTTATATGTTGATGTTATCGTTGATGTTAAAATGTAAAAAAGAGCGAGCACGGCAAAATCTTTCTATGTCTTATAGTTTCTCTCTCTAATCTTTTACTCATTGTTATTTTGACAGATTGTTAAATACTAAAATGTCAATAAGAAAAATATATATCTGTTCAGTATATTATTATCTATTCTGTACCAACTAGGTAATAACCAGATTGTTATATTGTCTTGCCGAATTGTTGTAGTTGGCTTAAAGCTTCGTTGTGCAAATTTTCAACTCACAAATAAAACAACACTTTGCAATTAGTAGATTATACTATTTCTAACCGAATTTAGAGTTACATAGCTAATTGAGGATTATTAATACAAGTCGTATTAATGTTATATTCATTATTTATATTTTCAACTAGGTAGATATAATATTATTTTATGTATTACAATACTATCATTCATGTGAAGAAATTTCAGCTATCCAGTTTTAAGAAGTCCATATTTTTGTGGCAAATTCATATTATTTATTTTAATGAGCCTTTAACTAGAACTCCCCGCATTCGAAGATATCATCCGTTGGTTTGGTTCGCTGAAACGTCCATCATTTGGAATAATTAGAACTTATTTTTCAGTTCAAAATTAAATTATATTAACAAAATTAAATATATTACAACTGCTGATAATATCTAAAATAAAAAAAGTGTAATATTATGTTAGATCAAAATTTGTTATTTACAAAAACCTTCAGCAGTTACCTTTATGTAGTCGTGCAATAGTTGAAGTTCCAATGCGTTTATCTGTACAAGAATAATAAAATAATATATTAAGTAATTTTATACAATTTAATAGTACATTATTCATAACGAATAACTGAAGAAACATCTTAACACACTGGGACTTGGAAATAAACTCAGATGTGAGGGATGCAACAGAACAGACGAAACAACGGATCATGGGCTTTGTCACGGTCCGTCGCGTCGCTAGCGTCATCGAGAGGTGCCATGTTAGGGGATATCTGGCCTGATAAATCAGATACTCCAGCTACTCACGATAATCAGCCTGCCAAGGCATCCTGGAGACAGAATGACTTGAGTGGCGACAGGACGGGGAGGTAATACATACAATGGGCCTAATCTGCATGCCGCTCCGCAGATATGAATTACTTCGGATATTACTTCAAGATATTGAGGATTTGGAAACTTCCATTAAAATAAACATACCCAATACTAAAAATAGAACTTCAAGAGAATTTACAATCATTAATGGAAGTTTTCAAAAAATAGTTGATTACAAATTTTACGAAATAATTCTTGTCTTTGCCCACAACACACTAATCATCAGCGTAAGTGGCAAATGCATTATTCAAGTGATCGAGACAAATACTTCGTTTATAGATTTTAGCACTGTATTCAATTTGTAAATATCTTTTGAAAATTTTCTAAAACCAGAAGCGCTACGGCTACATTTAATTACTTTACTTTTAGTATTCCCATAGCGGATCATAATATTTTCGTTTAAGAAGTCATAATATCTTGCTAGTATTGCATTAATCCATAAACGAAAAGATACAATATCGACATTATAAAACTCGAGTATAATAAATGATCAAATTTAATAAAATGGACATTTATCGATTGATTTCTCAATAATATAAGATTGTAAATAAAATATGTTATCACAGCAATTATGTTCAATATAATCGAGAGTATCAAAGTAGGTTCTAATTTGTTAATTTGATGATGCACCTTAAGCATAAATAAATTTTTATCAAACTTAAGCAAACTTTCCAAACAATATTTTACTAAACCTGTTGTCTTGGTGGTAAAAGTCATACTTAAAACGACAAAAGCAATAAACTGATATTTTTCACAATATGCAACATTTCGAAGAAAACTATTAAATTTTGACATCTTTTCTATTGCATCAGTTCAGTATTTTGTTGAACCGACTGTTAATAAGACAATCGAGTAAATTATAAATTTTACCAAATAATTTGGTTTAGCTTTCTCAAATATTAGAGATTTACTACATTGGTATGAAGTAATTTGCGATAACCCTAACCATTTTTCGAATAAATATACAATTTTGAATGATTTATATGAAACTTCTTTGTTACTCATTTAAAATGTAGTGAAAATTGCACATCATACATAGTACTACTCACTGAAAAGTCGTATTTTCTTACTATTAAGAGTCTATTTAGTTGCTATTGTTGTAATACGCAATTTGTTAATGTAATAGGTACTTCAATTAGTATTTCTATATTTTCTCAAAAAACCCACTTGCTTATTCTAAAATTTTAATATTTTGGAAGAATATCTACCCTCTATCATGTTCTTTCAATTTCAATATCGATTTCCATTTGAGGGAAATACTATATCACTATTGATCGACATTAAATTTAATTTAAAAATCGAATTAAAAAAATAAAATTAGAGTTTAATTGAAAAAATAAAGATACCCTAATAAGTGAAATTTATAGCAACCCCAACTACAGTTTGTAATAATTATATTTAATTGAGGGATAAACCGCATACGTACTAAAATATTGCACATAAATTCCTGTTTTTCTTTCCAATTCTTCAAGAATAGTTACAATCCTTCCGCAATTCTTGCATTCAAATTTTCAAATTACATTTTTTTTAAAATAGATTTTGGTTTACAATTTTACGTCATTTCATGTTGTTTTTAACAAGTCGTTGTTAAACAACAAATGGGTTGCCAAAATCTGATATGCAATCAAACAAATTGCATCACTAATTTAACGAAATCAGTTGATCAATTTGATACTCTAATCGGATATTGATTCTATATTATTGAGGATAGAATCTAAAAGAATCTAATAGATGACAGAAATTTGTTGAGCGGATAGATAATAACTCAAAATTTAAAATTTGAAAAGTATATTGATAATATTTTTAGTGCTGTGACATATTTAAAAGGATATATGTGAAAGCAAAAGTAATTCTGCAATCATAAATTTTAAAATTAAAATTATAACATCAGCCAACAATTTTAATAGAAATTGAAAATAATAATAGAGTGAATATATTATTTCATAAAAGTGCTAAAATAAAAGATTTTCATGATATGGCAAACATATTTACTTGAATTTATTCCGTACTTGAAAGTTATAATTTTACTAAATACAATTAATTCTTTACAGCATTAAGCATTTGCAATTATAATTTCTATAACATGTAAATCATTAATTGTATTTAGTAAATATTTCACATGTTAAAAACTAATCCATATGGATATAATTTTAGTTATTGACTTTTAAAAACAATTTTTACATTTTTATAAAATCTTAAAAATTTAAATTGAAGAAAAAACTCCAAAGACAGAAAAACTGCAAATTGGTCCTTGTGTGATATTATTATCTTTTCTTACTGATAGAAACCACATCCATCATTTGGAATTATTTAAACTTATTTTGCAATTCGAAATCAATTTGCATTAACAAAATTATATATATAGCCATTGTTGATGAAATCTAAAAGAAAATTAAAGAAATATTATACGAAATCAAAAATTTTTGTTTAATGAAACTTACAGAATAAAATAATGTAAGGTCTATTGTAAAAAAACCTCCAGCTGTTACTTGCACCTTCTCGTGTAATAGTTGAAGTTTGAAAGCGTTTATCTGTACAAGAATAATAAAATAAATAAAATATATAATATATAAAATAAAATGAAATAAAAAACATACCTAAATAGTTTATTATTCAATACGAATATACTAGCTCAGCGGTTCCCAATTAGTTTTGGGAACCGCTGAACTAGCTCATTAACCTCAAGTGCTTGACGTCAACTAGTTATTGTAAATTTTTTAATTTTATTTTTTAATTTTTAAAATTTTTGAAAAAATATAGTAGATTATCAAAATATATTTATTTTTGGAATGTTAGCTCAAAATTTCGGAAAGTAATTCGTAAAATTGGCTGAGTTAGTAGCGATTGTTTTTCGGCTGGGTTGCATGGCTGTAGGCATAAGCAATATTCGGATGCAAATATTAACAGCATATCACTATAATTCTGATAATTAGATAATCAGATAACAGATCAATAATTAATATGACAAAAAAATAATTATGTTAGCAACATATTTCTTTGTAGCTCAATGGGATATTTTTGTTATTGGTGATTTCGTTATCTTTTATTCACAAGTAAAAGAGCTTAAAAATACAGTAGAACCTCAATTATCCGTGCGCGCATTACCCGTGAAGCGGTTTATCCGTGGGGACGCTATACATCGATTACGGTGCGCGGATTATCCGGATAATCCGTTTAGTGTATCTTTTTGGGTTTCTACCCAATACGAAATTTCGCTGAATTTATTGTTTTGTACAAAGGACTTCTACAAATGGTACTTGAAGTGTAAATTCATCTAAATTTTCTACTTACCTACTTTACTTAATTTAAGTAAAAGTCAAAAACTAACAAAATTATCTGATTTTTCGAAAAGAACTTTTTAATTAATATGTTCTTTCTTTGTAAACTAATATAATAATAAGTGTATTTTGTATGTTAACAAAAATTGTCAATTATTATTATCATCCGTGTTTTTCAATTATCCGTTCGGAGCACGGTCCCAGTCTGCCCGGATAATCGAGGTTCTACTGTACTTGTTTACAAAAGGTATTTTTAAAGGTCTGGCAAAAATGCGAACAAAGTTTGAAGACATTGAACGTGTGGAAGTTCTACGGCCCTGCAAAATTGTGCAGATAGCCCTGAAGCTTCCAAGTTTTTAACAATTAATTTTAAGTTTGCCTATTCACTATTATATTAAACTTTTATTTACCATTTGAATATTTCGATCAGAAGAAAAATTTGGTGATTTAATTAGTTTTTAAAATTAAAATTAAAAAAAAACAGTATTAGTCCAGTCAATGGGGAATTTTGCCTTGCAATAAATCATAAAGTTTTGAAACTTGGCAAAAAGTTTCGTCTTAGCTCCTTGTTTAACCAAAAAAAAGTCGCCATTCCTCCGAGGTCCGGAAGTGTCCGCCATCTTTGATTTTAAGTGACAATTTATGGTTTTTCAATAATATCTTCAAAACTATTAGCTTTACAAAAAAATTCTAATATTCTAATATTCAATATTAGCCTAAATGTAACATTTAAGCGACAAAATCCATCTGCCTGTCATGAAATGTTGTGCTGCGACTGATTATGACTACAGTGTAGCGGATTATATATCAAAATGTTTGTATTGCCCTAATGGATCAAAATACGAAGTTAAGGACATCTGAAATTGTGAGAGATAAAAGTTATAAGCCAAAAACTAAAAAATAATAATTTTATTTAACTAATTGAAAGAACTTTTGAAATCGTTCGTACTTTAAAATCGGTATAGGTATATCAAGATGATTTTAACACTATTATTTAGCTCAAAATGTCTACTTTTCAACGATATATAAAAATATGTGTTAATTAAGTTCTAATTAACTCTAATTTAATATTATACGAGCAGTGAGAAATTTGAATTGTCGGAATATTTGCAATCAAAGAAGTGCCTAATGGAAGTAATTGCCAATTACAATTACAAGATGCCAATTTTTAATTTTATTTTTTCATTTCTTATTATGTTGTTATTTATGTGTATTATTTATTTTAAACTACTTAATATTTTCTTTGTAAATTCGTAACTACTTGAAAAAAATTCTAATTTTCAAAAATTCAAAAAAATTTTGAAAATTTTGTTTAATTGGATCAAACTTTATAAAACCTTATTACAAGTTTGATACAATACTTGATTTAAAATATATAAAATGCTGTTTTTACTACTGAAAAAAGCGGTAGAAATCAATAAATAGAATAAATTGCTGTTAGAGCGGTATAGGGGGTTGCTCATGCCGATTACGCTATCGGTCTTTATGTTTTATTGTTCTTCTGTGTTTATTTATAAAAATATTTATCGTTAAAAAGTAGACATTTCGAGCTGAATAATAGTGTTAAATTCATCTTGGTATACCTACAGTAATTTTAAAGTACGAACGATTTCAAAAGTTCTTTCAATTGGTTAAATAAAATTAATTTTTTTTTGGTTTTTGGCTTACAACTTTCGTCTCTCACAATTGCCGATGTCCTCAGCTTCGGTCCTAATTTTGGTCCATTAGGTCAATACGAACATTTTGATATATAATTCGTTTGGTTGTTCGTCGTAATTTGGTTAGTGAACGCTTTTGACGATAATCCGCTACACTGTAGTCATAATCAGACGCAGCACATCATTTCACGACAGGCAGATGGATTTTGTCGGTTAAATATTACATTTAGGTTAATATTGAATATAAACTTCCTCATGGAGAATTTAACTAGCTTCACGTTTTATACGAATAATTTTTTTGTAAAGTTAATATTTTTTAAGATATTCTTGAAAAACCATAAATTTTCACTTAAAATCCAATATGGCGGATACTTCCGGACCTAGGAGGAATGGCGACTTTTTTTTGGTTAAAGAGGGACCTAAGACAAAACTTTTTGCCAAGTTTCAAAACTTTATGATTTATTGCAAGCAAACATCATTTTTGGATCCGTATTGACTGGACTATATTGTCTCATACTCGTATAATTCAAATCATGAAATCTAGCAAATTGCTGCTGTCAATCGCAGGTATGTTTTCCTTGTTGGTACTGTATTCGTAATCTGCAGTATATGCTTACCTCTTTTTTTACTTCATTGTCCGTTGTAAGCTGGTACAATTTAATTAAACTCTTATTTAACGAATTGCCCTAAAGAGAAAAATACAATTTCAAATTCCAATGTTTCTTAAAATATTAATTAAATAATAATAAGAATAATGATTTTATATTAAATATATAAGTAATGAGTGAATTATTTCTGATTATATAATCTGAATAAAGAATTTATTATTAAATAAATCTATTGGCTTGATATTGTCCGATCAGATTGTTTTCCCTTATGATATTATTGACATGCATGGATGATGTACATTATTTTCTTTGATTCCAAGAGAAAATCTTTCATTTTTTCTTTTTTGCTTATTAGCAATCATTTGATCTAAACATTCTTGGTCTCTTTTGTTTTTACATTTTGTTTTCCAGGATTTCGATGCAAACGGTCTTTTTAACTCCCCAATATCTTCATTGCCCTCCCACACTAGACATAATCGTATCTCATTGATTTTTTCTCTTAAATATTTGAGGTTTCAGCTTTTTTTTAAGCTGTTCTTGTTTGCGAATATGAAAAAAGCCTAGTTAGAAACGTGAGAAATCTGAAAAATATATAAAGAAAAACTAAATGTGATCGAAAGTAAGGCGCTATATAGTTTAGAACATATTTATAAGATATTATACAAAATGAAAAAATAATAAAAAAATGTATGAGTGTATGAGACAATGAGACATAATAGAGAGCATAAATTAATATATAACTTGAAATGAAATTTATGTACAATATTAAAGTATCCTAATACTTACAGATTCTACAATGCGATCGCAATTGCAAAATAAAAGCATAAAACTTGACCAGTAAACAATAGACCATGATGCATAAAAATATTTTACAAAAGAAGACGGAAAAGTAATTTTGTTTTCCTTGATGAAATAGCTATTTAGAAATGAATAAATTTCTGTAGACATTACGTTTAAATAGAGTGATAATATTACAAGAATTGGAAAAGAATATATTTTGTTTATAAATTTGAATATGGCATTCAAATTGTGAATTTTTTTAAAAATTGTTATTAAATCACTAGTTTTATTTCCAAATTTGGTGTCTTTCCGGTTAGTATTCCCATAATTGACTATATTTTCGTTTAACAAGATGTATCTTGCTTGTATAACTATAATCCACGAATGAAAAGATAATTGTATCGATATTTCATAGCTCATATATATTAATTGTTCAAAATGCATCAAATGGAATTTTAAAGAGTTGTCCGATATTGTATAATAGTAAGCAAAATATATTATTTCGTAAATTATGTTTAACATTATCGACATTATCAAAGTAAATTCAAATGTGTTCATTTTCTGATTCGACCTCAGCTTAAATAAAGTTTCATCCAATTTCAGTAAATTTTGTATACATTTCTTTACTAAACCTGTGTTCTTACTGGTAGAAGTGATACTTAAAACTACAATCACGATATGCTGATATTTTTCAAACTTCGAAGCATACTGAAGAATATTATTTAATTCTGAAATAATTAGTGCGTTAGGAATTTTCCAAATTGAGATACCGATTGAAAATGATACAATCGAGTAAATTGCAAATTTTACCAAGTAATTTATTTTGGCCTTTTCACATATTATAAGTTTTTTACATTGGTATAAGTTAATTTGCGATAATCCTAACCACTTTTCCAAAAAGTATGCTATTTTAAATAATTTATATAACATTTTTTGATTATTCATTCTAATACATTATCTTTTGAAGCTTTAACATCACAATAATGTAAAAATACGAAAGTGTGCTCACTATTAAAAATGCATGAACATTATTATTTACTTTTATATTGCTTTAATCAGTAAATAATATAAAATGATTATAATGCTATAGCGAAATTGGTCCTTAAAGCCACAATTAATTATAATAATGTAAATGTTGAATTACTTAATTATTGGTATGTTTCTATAAAAAACCTAATAAATGTACTATTGAATTTTGGAATAGCTTTTAAAACTACGCTGACAAAAAGAAGCGTATACTCCACGATGAGCAAAAGGGATTACTCCCTTTATTAAAGGATTACTTTAATAAAGATTACTCCCTTTTGTTCGGACGGGATCCGGTTCGAGGCCGACCGGGACTGATAACCTCTTTGGGCTGGACTTGGATGTCTTCTTAAGGTTACAACGGTTGTGAGTATAATATGAAACCAAAACCAAACAAAAAAGAGAAAGGTGGAGACTCTTAAAGGAGGCCTCCACCGAAGGTAAAAATGACCGGGGCAGCCAAAAGACCTCTTCAGAAGCAGCGCCGAAGCAGAAGTATATAAAGCAAACCAGGCTAGTTTAATGAGACTTTTAAGATAAATACGCCCGACTGCGTGGGACTGGTGCCAGCAGGGGGATCACTTTGGGAGAGAGCGAACTTTAGGTCATTGACTTCAAGGACATCCCCAAGCAAATAACAACAATAACATGAATTCCGGGAAGCAAATTCAGGAGTTGTAATATAAATCTTTCCTAAACTTCTCCAGGATAAATTTTAAAGCTCTTGGGAAGAAGAGGGAAGGAGAAGCAGAGGGGATAAAAGTGGAGACAGTAAAGAAGGGACAGACACATGCTAAAGCTGTTCCTCCAATGGTATTCCTGAGTAAACAGGGAACTAAGCGGAGGATCAAATATTGTAGGAGTGTAGTGTTCGGTTTCTCATCAGTAAAATTTCAAGGAAAAACTTGAAAATTCGTAAAATAATTAATATCTTCAGAAATTATATCATTTTAAATCAATAATTTCAAGTTTTACCAGAAGGTGAGTGAAGTCGGCATTCCAGCATTTTTCCGGAAGTAAAGAAGGCTTTTAAAGTTCAAGTCAGGAACAAGTACAGTTATATTTGCCGGTGATCTGAATAGTTTGTAAGCCGAACATCCAAAATAGTCTCTGACACCAAAGTTTTTCTTTTCCAGATTTGCTTTATTTGGGACATTTTATTATATACCGGCTGGTGAATGCAGAAAGTTATTTTTGCAAATTTCTGCTTTCCTAATTATTAAAAAAAAAAAAAATGAAAGACAAACATAGTGCAGAAGTATAAACTACAAACGATAAGCGCATAAAATTTCATCTAGCTTTTACTTAAAGGTATAAATGAAAAGGTATACATTTTCTTATAAATGAAAATTTTAATAATTTCAAAAGCAGTTTTTGAATTTGATTTGATCAAAATGATCACAAAATTTAATCAAATGATCAAAATGCAAATCCGGCATTTTATGCACATATATATATATATAATATAAAACAAAAGAAGTTACATTTAGTTAATTTACAGTTTGTTACAAAGTTACATTTAAACACTTTTCATTAACGTTAATCATTCGTTGTCATCTGTGAATGCATTTAATAAGCAACACTTCTCCCCTTTAGGGCATTTACCTGTCGGAGAAGGCGCAATATCGCATTCTTCTTTGCAAACCGTTGTCGGAACGGGTAGACCTAGTAGTTTACATGGTTGACCTAAAACAAAATTTGTATACCTAAATTGAAAGAATAAACTTATAACTAGAGCAGGGAATTATATGCACTAAAAACACAAGATATATGCGACATAACATGCAGGTAAATAAGGGCATATGCTTAAAAAACTACTAAGTATGCACATTCATTTTATAAATATGCAACAATTTATTCAGCAATATTCGAACGATTCTATGTAGTACATAACTACATGAATACTTTTCTACTTACCAAATTTTCTGCCAAAAAAGAATTCCGTTCGTCAGACAATACAGTTTTGTAAGCAGAAAACATCACATTAATATGATTTGTTCATTGTAAATTTCATTTCCTATAATTTTGTTCTATGTATCTAATATTTTTTCCATTTTATAGCACCGTTTCTAATGTATACACATTTTTATTTACACAGGTTAAAAGTTTAATTAATTAATTTAAATCGAATTTTAGTCCACATTTTGCAAATAAGGCAAATACTACTCTTATTTACTCTTACTGAAAAAATTAATTTCGGGGACCGAATCATGTTGCTCGACCTGTAGCCAGCTCTTAGACTATTGTAACACATTGAAAACTGTAGAAGTCATAATACTAGAGGAGAAGGTCCAAATTTCGACTACCACTTTCTTTTTCACTTGTAATTACTGAACCATTAGCATAAAAGTTGTCGCAACAATATACATGTATAGCTGGAAGAGTTATAGATCAAACCTGTGTATTTAAATGTTATAAAAATAAAACATTTTTTTATGCACATTTTTTGTAAGAATTGTCACAAGTCATGATTTTGAAACTGTGGTCTAAATTTCGACTACCGGCTTCAAGATGTCAGGAAATAAAAGAAAACCAAAAAAATAATGGTATTTTATATGTACTGTATTATTAAGTACATAATAACATAAATACAATCTTTAACGAGGGTTTACTTTTATAGTACTTCTATTTTTAATGGAAAAAGTCAAGAAGTCATTGCCCATTTACAGTCATACTTGAAAAAGTTTTGAAATCACCGAAAATTTAGTTTTGATTGGTACACTGTCACGATTAAACCAGCAGAACTGTGATTTACACAAAACAACAACAATGTAATAGCGCACTGTTTACTATTTTTTTGCATAGCTGATGCAGCATCTCACAGTATCTGAAACCCTGCTATTTAGAATTTAGACCCTAGTCGAAATTTGGACTTTCTCCTCTACTACTACGACGACCAGTGAAGTCTCATACACATTTTATGAAGATATTATAGAAAATTGTATTACATTGTAAAATAGAAATTTGCAAGAACCAATCAAATTAAAGTATTTGGTGCACTACACAAAAGTTTAGAAATATTCTTTTTACTTACCTATACCTAAAACTGTAACAGTCGAAGCAAATAGCATTAGAAGTACAATAAAAGTTTGAACCTTCATGATTTTGTTTTTGTCACAATATCATGTTTGGCGCTATTTATATACGGTCGCTACAAATTAAGTGGGCCTTATAATCACAGATTTTATCAATTCGAAAATAAATTGAAATATTTTGTTTGTTTTAAGCAATCATAGATTTCTATTTAAAAACATAATCATTGTTATCTGAAAGTATACTTATAAATTTCAAATTGAAATTAGAATAATTAAAATAATAATATTCAGTTAATTTAAATTTTTATAAATTTTTGAAAAAATATCTTTCTCTCTCTCTCTCTAGTTGTCAGTATATCGATTAGTTTAGACACAAAAATTACCTTTTCCATTCAAGTAATTTTTGATAATTATCCTATCCTAATGGATTACCCAATGGATTGAGGTTACATTTTGATTCATCGGTAAAGACGAACCTCTCTCCAATCATTTTCAGTCCAACACCTATAGGATTTTGCAAATTTTAGCCTTTCAATCCACTACGGTATTTTAATAAATTGTGATAACTTAAAAACATTTTAGTTCTGAAAAAGTCAAGTGCATTTTTTTGTTTTCTAAAATATTAATATGATTAATATCGAGTTGCACTAATACTTAAACTATATACTACGTATCAATCGACTATAATAATTATGGTTATCTTTTATCTTCTTGTTAATTTTCATTTTGAGCTTATCTAGACCATATAATAGTAAATAATTTATTAATTATGAATTAATTTTAAAAGAGACGTAATGAACTAAAAGAACCATTAATATTCTTTCCCCATCTAGGGCCCGAAAGTATTTTATTTAATTTTTATTTTTTATATTTAAATAATAAAAATTGTTGAGATTTAGGTCTTTTTTATCAATTTAATTGACCGACGTTTCGAGTCCTTTATTAATGACCCATTTTCAAGGCTAAAAATAATACACTGAAATTAAATAATTAAAAAATCTTTAAAACATTTTTACATGTAAAATGACAAATTACTTGACAAAATAATGTCATAATAATATAGTTGTACTAAAAAACAAATGCAACAATCCATTGAAAATGGGTCATTAATAAAGGACTCGAAACGTCGGTCAATTAAATTGATAAAAAAGACCTAAATCTCAACAATTTTTATTATTTAAATATTATATAAAAAAAAGGTCAACGATAATAAATATTACTAATTTATTTATTATGTTTTTATAATTAAAAATTAAATTTCAGAACAAATAGCGCAATAACATGAATGTTACAAAGCATTGATATTTTCAAACGATGTTATCGATGTTCAGGTGCGATATTGACAGTGATGTTGGATACATTATAGATGTTGTTCTATCGATGTCCCAACAACAGTGACGAAATTCCCGAAAAAGTTGGTTTGAGGATGACGGAGAACATGAGGTGTCATAAATATAAACTGCTATTTTTCTTTTAATTGGAATTTTAGTATGAAATTAAATAAAAGATGCTTAATATCAATTAAATTATTACATATAATCATTAATTAAATAAAGAAATAACTTTCAATTTAAAGAATTTCGATTTTAGTTTCCTATTAAATTATGTAGTATTTACTTTGAAATAGTAATATTAATGGTACAATTTGATAGCTAGTAGTAACATACTTTTATCATTTGGAAATCCACTTGTAATGAAAACATTTTACAAGTAACTTCAAATGAACATAACATTACTAGTCGATTTTTGAAGGGACTGGAAAATGCTTCACTTTCTCATGAAAGAAGAAGTACGGAAAGTATCGTTTTCTCTGTGTTTACCGATGTAATGTTGTACTAAAGGTATTGTGTTGTACTTAGGAAAAATTAAGGTATTTAAAATTAAAATAAAGCTAGTAATTACGATTCAAATTTCAATATAAGTGTGGATTTATCAACAGTTGTAATTTTCGTCCGATGTTAGGTGTTTGTTAAATCAATATAAATGTACAAGCCCCTTTGAGGTTAATTATAATTAAGTAAAAAAAAACATGTTCCTTACAATAGAATAATTACAACATAATTATCTATCATTCTTTTAACATAAAAAAATATGTTATACTCTTTAAATTGTTTATTTTTCCTATATTGCTTTTAACCTTAATGGTATTACTAATTTACTTACTAAACTGTTACAGTTCAACTAGTACAAATAACTGACAAAGTTGTACAAATATTAATAAAATATGAGTAATACAAAAATTTCATACAAGTATTTAAAAATTGCATATTTTTTGGAAAAATGGATTGGTTTGTCGCAAATTCAAATTAACCAAAAAGATAACTCAACAGCATATTATGCAGTACAAAAACCAAATTATATAATTAGATTAACTTCATATGTTGTTGCTGTAATTTCTATTATAATTTCATCGAGAAAAACTACCTATCTAGAAATTACGTCAATGTCTAACCGATTTTTTCAATATGTGGTAATTGTTGCAAAATATCAACATACTTTTTTAATTTCTTCAATTATTGTATTATCTATAAAAAATAAAACAATAATAAAAGATAATTTAGAAAAATTATTTAAATTGGATGAGAAATTAAAAGAAATTAATGCAAACTTGAAAACAAAAAATGTTAAATTCGTTATTGTTTGGGTAGCCTGGGCTTCATTTAAAACAATCTTTGTACTTCTGTTTTTGATTTTTGCTGTTTTAAAAACATTAAAAAATAAAACCGCAAGTTTTCAATATTTTATATTTACGTTTTACAGTATTTCATTAAATTTATCTTTTATATCGTGGATTAATGAAGCGCATGAGAGATTTGAACAACTAAACGAAGCATTGACAGAAAATGTAAACTATTCAAACAATAATTCGAAAATTGTAACGGAGCTTTCAGTATTTTGCAACAAGTTAAGCAATATAATAAGATCTATTAGCAAAATTTATTCTTTTCCAATTCTTATCTCATTGTCAATTAATTTAATTGCACTTACAGTAGAAGTTTATATTTATTGTTCGTGTCTGTTTACTGGTTTGCAAACACAACTTTCAATACTGCAATTTTGTATTAGCGGATTATGGTTAATCAACAATATGGTAGATGTATGTTTTCTGGTCTTTTATTGTCATCATTTAAAAAAATCTGTGAGTATTGGTTGTTTCATTAATAATTTTGGTATTTCAAAGAGTTTAAACTACAAATACCTACCTATTGATAATAATAAATAAAATTTATAAAATAAGATAATAATCATCTTGCACTGTCTTCTACAGAAGTGTAATAAATCATTGTATTGCTAGATAGAAGTTGAATTTTTATATTTGCCAATATTAGTTAATAATATACTAGTTATTATATTTTTGTTCCTTTCAGCTTAATATCTTTTTTTTTTAGTCAAATTCCATAAGACGAAGATTATTTAAATTACATCAACAAACTAATAATTGGGAATT
The DNA here is from genome assembly GCA_958510845.1 of Cantharis nigra. Lineage (NCBI taxonomy): Eukaryota > Metazoa > Arthropoda > Insecta > Coleoptera > Cantharidae > Cantharis > Cantharis nigra. The sequence goes on from OY294031.1 coordinate 24,110,762, forward strand.
AAGACAAGAAGTAAGTGTAGGTACCTGGTAAGCGTAATTCTTTGTTGAATAATTATTAACTTTTTTTACTACCACCAAAATTGGCAAATCAAATCTCACTTTCTACGATGTGTCAAGTTACTATTTATAGCTATTTGTCAATTTGTTCTGACAGCAAGAAGGCAAAAAAAATGTATTGCTGTGTTTTCTATGGACTTGTTGTATAGGGATAAGGGGGTTAATTTTCGCTACACAAATGATTGCCGAAGGCCCTTTGCCGATGGAAACTAATGTCTAGTATTTTCCTTGTATAATTAAGCCTCCTGTTGGGAAACCTCCTTGATAGAACTAATTTTTGGATAACGTCCTGGTTTTAACGACAGTATAGTTATGTTGGTCAGTCAAACGTTGGACTTCGGGGTTTATGTAAAGATGAAAAGCTTTGGTGAACATCAGTCTTATGCATCCGTCGCTCTTTGTTGCTTGCCGATAGATTTCTTGGAGCTAGAAAGAAACTTCTTTCAAATTTTATTGATTTCATTAAAATGATTCCAAGTCAATACGTCGAAAACAGAAACGTCGAAAATAATATCGTCGAAAAGCAATAACGTCGAAAAACAAAAACGTTGAAATCAAAAAGGTCGAAAATGAAAACTTCCGAAGTAGTACAATTAAATATATCTAGTTTTACACTTAAAGTATATGATTGGCTAATGTATTTAGTGCTATCTATTACGTAATTGGATAAAAAGTTTTATTACATTTTTTAAAATTAAATTGCAGAAAAAAGCAAAGAAAAGTACATTTTTGAACCGAATTTTTAAAATATATCATGTATTTTAATAAGCCGTCCCAAAAATGTATTTTGTATTTTTTATCCCACCCCTGATTATATAATGTAAAAGTTAAAATCAATTTATGTATTAAACATGATCCTTTCAAAGAATTCGAAGTTGTAGATGATGCTAGGCCTATTGAAGAAAAATAATTTATAAAAAATATAATAAAAGTAAAAGTAAAAGTAAAAAAATCGTTTTCATTTTCAACGCTTTGACTTCGACCTTTTTGTTTTCGACGTTTTGACTTCGACGTTATTGTTTTCGATGTTTTTGTTTTCGATGATTTTGTTTTCAACGTTTTGACGTGCTACCAATGGGAGAGAGAAAACCTAAAAGAAAAATTTAGAAATTCCGAAAAATGTTATTGATTTGAAGATAGGTTTGAGTACACCATCGAAAGAATAACGAAGCTTCAAAAGACAAACTACACAAAACAATTGGACAACCTGCAAAGACAAGTAGTAGTCAACTTTGTGGTAACCAGTGACGTTCATTCTTCGGAGAAATAGACAGTGGCTTACTCGACTAAGATTTGTTATTTATTTAATAATATTTATTTGATTTTTTTTAATGTTAATCAAGTTTATATTTGTGGGGAATTAATTAAAAAAGTTTATTATAATAATTTTGTGAAATTAAATTATGATTACGGTGCTGATTAATTTGTCGAGAAGCACTATGAAAGATTAAAGAAAGCAGCTTTTGAGTGGAACTTTTGACTAGTGAGACCCGAGTAAAACCTACAACAAGGCAGTTTTATTTGTCAAATTACAGAATTAAAAAAAAAGAATTATCAAGGAGTGGTCCAGGATTGCTAGAGGTGGATTATAATTATATAATCTCAGTTTATGTAAGGCACTACCGGCCTTGTAGACCCATGGTTTGTTTATTTAGGCATATTTAATACAGCAAAGATGTTGCCAGCATCTTGACACGGTTGAAACAGTCAGTCGGGGATCAAACCCCAGACTGCGACGTAGCAATCTTGCATTCTAACGGTATCCTACGACCGCGCTCTACTTTAAAATATAGTATTTTATTTATTTATTGATACTCTACAACTTCTCACTGCAAGGCAAAGCCAACCCAAATAAATATTCTTTCTTTTTTTTATAATAATTTAATTTAAAATATTCAAAATTGGGTTTGAATTTATGATTATGTTAAAAAGTTTTTTTTTTATTATAATTCTTTTTTAGATAAATACATTTTCACTTCAACTACTTCATGATAATTTAAACGTTACAGCTGGAGATTTTTTTATAATTGATTTAACTTTATTGTATTCTGTAAGTTAATAACGTCCACTTCCCCCACCTACATTTAAAATCTAAGTTTGCCAAAATCTTATTCTGATCAATAAGCCAAAAATAGAATAAACAACCTATTTAATGATATCAGTGCAGATATAGTGGTACTTCATCTCAATAATTAAAATTGAAAACAAAAATAAAATAAAGTAATCTAACCACCGAAGTTCTTTATCTTTAGATTATTTTATTTTATTTTTGTTTTCAATTTTAATTATTAAGAATAAACAACATTTATTTATTTACGGATTATTGCTTACGATTTTAAGTGTAAGTGGTGTAAAGAGGAATAGCTCTAGTTCTGCTCACTTTTCTAATTGCTCTTTTTTTTAGATGCTATCAACAGGTGCTATATACATAATTTTGTTAATTCAATTTGACTTGTAGACTTAATAATATTATAATACAATCATTGATAGAAATATATTATTAACAAATTTTTATTTTCAGTATTTCTAAATAAAATGTTTTAATTTTCTGAGTACGCCCCTGCCTGTATTAGTCATGCGCAGGTGAGATTTTGTTTGATTTAGAAATGTGCTTCTGCTTCCAGAAAATTTCTGGACGCTAGAAGAGTGTTTTCAGTAGGCTTGAAGATGGCGTGTGGTTTTTCAAGAGTTATCTCGACAAAATTTTTATTAGTTTTGCTTTTTTTGGCTATCGAGAAATTACCAAAAGTATTATCAGTAGTGCTATATGGTGCTATATTTCTTCTCTCTCGTATTGTAAGCCTTTTTCTGTGTTTAAAATAAATTTTAAATATCAATAAAATACTATCTAACTAATTATATTGATATAATAAATAATAAAATTGTTACACGTGTTTACTTTACTTAAGCTATTAACAAAATTAAAAATTACAATAATTATAAAACAATTTTATAACAGAAACATTGCGTTACAACTTTTCATAGTACAAAAGATAATGAATTTCGATCTATGGGCATCACTTGCCCCTGTGTATATACCAATAAGATGGGCATTAATGGCTCAATTTACCGTAACAGGAGAACCAAACGAACGAAAATTCTCTGCAATTAAATCACGATCCGTTTATAGAATTGTGTCACTTGCATTTAACGTAATTTTATTATCTTTTCTTTTTCTATCAATGACATACGACTGGTATTTAGGTACTACTACAGTAAATCAGTATTTGGGAATAATTCAAATTTATATTTCCATAATAATTCAAATAGCAGCATTGGCTTTTAATTATAAATATGGTATAGAAATCTTGACAACAATAGAAGATCTTATAAAAACTGATAAAAAGCTACAAACTCTCGATATTGTAATAAATAACAAACATGCCCGATCGATAAACATTTTGTGGCTGATAATAATGGGAATATTATATGTACTGTTTCAAATTTTTCGACAATTTGGTAGCGATTATCTAGTATTTTTAATAAAATTGTCATATGCTTTACTACATGTTCAAAAATTTATTATTTCAAATTTATTTAGAAGCTTAGTTTATGCACTACAATTGCGATTTTCCATTATTAATAAATATTTTGAAATGTCACTGAATAAAACAATAAATGGCTTAACTGTTCAGAACTTATTTTGCATAAAATTAATCCACCAGAAACTATGCCAAATAGTAAAAGAATACAATGATCAAGGATCCTGGTGCATTGTAATAGTATATTTTGGAATAAATATCTTTACTATTGCATGCAATTTCTACCGTCTCGTAAATGGGGATGAAATATACATGAACATAATGTATATGCTAATACATTCTGTGGATACTGTGGCATTAATTATGTTTTGTAATAAATTAAAATCAGAGGTAGGTTCACAATGGAAAATCGTTGGTTAATCTTAAAACTCAAAGCAGGAACTTTTTGTTTTGTTTTATAATCCCATAGTTATTAACTCAAGAATAATTTATCGTAGAATAATTTTTGTATTTCTATAATATTATGGCAAATTTTTAGGCAGAAGTAATAAATAATAAATTTTTGAAATTATTCAGCCAGAACAAAAACACGAAATTAAGGAAAGAGGTAGATATTATATATTTTTACTTAATAACTGTTCGCTTTCAAAATTGATTACTCAATAACTCATAAAAATGTATTTAAAAAATTAATCGAATTATCAAATTATTATTATCAAATCTAATTTGATCTCGATTCTGAATCATAATATAAAATTATTATTTTTCAGATAAATATATTCTCTTTACAACTTCTACACGAAGATATAAGAATATCTCCATGTGGATTCTTTACAATTGATTTACCATTTTTATTTTCCGTAATAAATGAAATTAATCACAATGAAAATCTTTATTTAATAAATATAATCTTTTTTTATAGATAATTGGAACCACAAGTACTTATATTATAATTTTTATACAATTAGAAAATTCTGTCATTTAATTAATCTTACACACAAAATATCCTTAAAAACATAATATAAAACCATTTATGACAAATAATAAATGGTCGTTCGTGGTACTGCGATACCATAATATTTTAGTGAATTATAAAATACAAAACAAAATTGCATTTTTATAATAATTTGTTGTATTATTTTGTGTAAGTACTTCTTGTAATAATTTTTATGATATGCAATTATGCTAAATCCACTACTGTTTTTTGTTCAAATTTTTTAATTTAAATTATTATGTATGTATGTACTTATAATTAGAATTTTTAAATATTAAAAGCAGAGTAAATGGGATGCTTTAGAGCTTTTTTTTAGACTGGTAAAAATGTTTTATTAGAGGATTCCTGTCGAACATGCACAGATCACAAATCTTTTGTTTTATGTGTGAATCTTTTATATTACTGTGTATTTTAGAATAAAGCGACTCTTAATTTGTATTTGATTGTTTTTAATTTTATGTAATGCCTAGTATCGAGTTTTGGAGAAAAGGTCGATAACAAGTGATAGAATTGTTCAATCTTGATTTTAATGCTATTGAAATTGATATTAAAAGTAAATTTGAAATATTGGAGAATAATAATTATTAGACAATTTCATAGCCAGTGGCGTGCCCTGAGAGAGAGCAAACGAGCGCAAGTTTCTTCCACCCTTGTCAAATATTATTGCTCCCATGTTTTAATTAAAATTAAATTTTAGTTATTTCCTTTTTTATTTCTAACATGATGCATAAAAATAGCATTGGGCATTTATTACCTATATTTTAAAATTTTTTACATATTTTTAAAATATTAGAAGTAATTTATGAATTTATTATTGATAGTTTACCAAAACTTAAATTGTTTCAAGATATGCACCAGAAGCAGAAAGAAAATGAATGTCAAATTCTTAAATTTAAACAATTAAGTAGATAGTACTAAGTTGGGCAAATCACATAAAGGCAGTAGAATCTATAAATCACAATGTAGAAGCAATAAATTTACAACAATAGTAAATAAATAAATAATAATAAATAAATAAGTAAACCAAATGCATCTGCATCGCTTACAAAATTTAAAACATAACATCCACAATCAGTGGATGTAAATTTTGAGTAAATTTTATTACACTTTTAAAATTTACTAATTTGATTTAAACTTTTCATAGTGGTCACTTCGGCTAAAAGTCCGCCTCTGTGGCAAGCAGACAAGAAAATTTTTGAAAATTTTTTGTTGAAATTGAAGCAGACTAAATTCAACAGATTTATTAATTTTGGAGCAGGTATAGTTAGATAGATTGTAAGTGTCAATGACAGATAAGATTATTTTTTATATACTTAGCATTTACAGAAGTAATAAAAGACGGGATCCTTGATGAAATAATACAATTTATTATTCTTTAATCAAATTCAATTAACAAAACCATATACATCGAACCTGATGATAACATCTAAAATACAAGAAGTTCAGTAATCAAAAATTAATTTTTATTAAAACATACAGAATAAAGTAGCCTAAATACTATTGTGCAGAAACTTCCAGCTGTTACTTTTCCTTCATCGTGCTTTAGTTGAAGTAACAATCCATTTATCTGTACAAAAACAATAAAATATTATATAATTGTATCTAATTTTCCAAAGAAAGATAATTTTAAAGAAATCAAAATATAAAGAGATTCACTGTCCAAGCTGCTATTTTCCAACTAGTGGTGTAACGCATAGGTATACATATTATGTTTCAAAAATTAAATTAAATTTCTGCTTTTCGTAAGTAGCGTTCTCAGCCAATTAATGTGACACAACATAGCATAGCATAGCTTAGCACAGAAGTTAAAATACATTGAAACTTATGTGTGTGTTTAAATTGACAAATGACCAATTTGGCATAACATAACATAACAAAGCATTAACGATTTTAGGTATATTATGAATTTACCTATTATACAAACGAATTAATATGAAGGCGCTGGTAGAAATCGAAAGTAAACGTCAGAAAGTAATAATAATTTGTATTGTACCATAATTAGTACAATTATCGCGAATTTAGTATTATATAATTAGTTAATTTAATTATGTCAAATAAATCGATACCATTTTGTTTTGTAGTGCTATGTTAACTTATGCTATGCTATGTTGTGGTTAATTGGCTGAGAACGACGCTTTAAAGTTGTAATGTCAAAACGTCAAATCAAATCTCCCACGAATAACCCCACTTCCTAATCTGAACTTAGCCCTCCTAAGCGCAATTATGGTGGCCACCAAACCCGCAATGCCGTATCGTCTAATACTAGAACCCCCACGTTGTGCACATAACCTACCCCGACATTACATCCCAGACGTAGCACTTCTCTCATATCGAAGAATAAACTTGAGCAAAGCAAATGAATCGAAAGAACCGCAAAGCGAACACATAATTAAACACAGTAAATTTTGATATTTATAATTTGTCAGTTGTCATTACATTTGTTTATTCAACCTTGTGGTTAGCTTTTGTTACCATATTTATCATATCAATTCTGTCATTTTGTCAGGTAAATTACATACATGTTAATATTCATAATATTGTCAATATTCATAATGGTTTTATCATTTAAGTTTATATGTTGCATTTTTCATAATTTGGTAATACATAAAATAAACAGTGTGATTCAGAATATAGAGAGATTGACATCCTTAATCTCCCATAAACTGTTAAAACATAATTAATAAGATTCCCACGTGGATCCAAAGAATCAAGTCTGGTGTGGTGCCTTTCATAATAAAATGGCTCCCGCACAAAGATTCTAATCTTATTTCATCAAATCTTGAAATGTCTAGAGCTCTTGAGGTTTTGCAATGGACTCTGTCTAGTAGTTTCACAGTGACCCATAGGTCTTCTGTAAGTTTTACTACTGGGGTCAGCAAGCTCGTCTCTAACAAATGTTCTCAATATGATTAGAATTTATTATATAACAAATATGTGCATTGAATTCAATTACACGAAACTCGTATCTTTGGTATATATCAAATATAAACATTATTACCTTTAGATTGGTTAAACTGGTTAAACCCACAAAGTTGAATCACAATTACAAACAGTTATATACAATTCAATTTTTAAAAGCATGTGTTCAACACAGCTTCATCAAGATGTCTCCCTTCTTCCTTTCTACCGTTCCCCTGCCGTTGACTACCCTTTCATCCCAACCATCATTCTTCGTCGTCATCGTTCTTCCCTCGGTTATGTCGAGCGCTGTAAAGCCATAGGTTGCCATCTCGTGCATTATTTCCAAAGTAATAAATATGCATTTGGAGGTAATTTCAAATAATTTAAAATCGTTCATTAAGCGCCAAATATAAACTACGTTTATAACATTACAAAGTTCAATTTGAAAATAAACAACCAATATAATATTTGTACGACTAATAATGAGAGTACCAAATATAGATATATTACTGGAAACCATCAAAGGGTACATAAAGGGTGATTCACAATAATCATATCTATTTATTGTGTCCAACCAACAGCAATATTATCACTTTTCAATTATGTTTCTTAAAAACAAACCAAAATGTTCACACTAGACATTAGCTTTGAACTGAGAGAATAGGATGTACATAATATGATAATATTATACTACACATTTGTATATAACTTTATTAATAATAATAATAATAAGTTTATTAGATTTATTCGTTAAATTTTAATTTAATATTTAGAATAATATTAAAATGGAAAAAATATTTATTCCTAATATTAAGTACCTATCTACAGTACCTATATTATTGCAAAACACTTACTTCTCTTTTTAATTGCTTGCAGGTTGTAAGCAGGTATAATTTAATCAACATTTTGTTCACCAAATCAATCTAAAATGAATAATAAATTAAAAATAATAGAATTATTTACGTCTAGCAAAGTAATATTTATTAAATATAAAATTTGTACGAATTCGCAATTAAATCTTTTTATTTTTTAAATGTTTAAAAAATGGCACATGTTTCGTATGAAAGATGAAGATGAACCATCATACGAAACATGTGCTATTCTTTAAACATTTAAAAATAAAAAGATAAAAAAATAAAAATAAATAAATTAAAAATAAAAAGTTTTGTAAAGTCATACAGATTTTGTATTTATTTAATAAATTATATTGCTATTGATCTATTAACATAACAGCAGTGCTGCCAAAGAGTGGGCCTAGTCCCATCTAAAATTTATGATCCAAAGCTGGTACTATTTCCAGTACTATAATCCAGTACTATTTACTATTTACATAAAACAGCATTAATTTATAGGTACTTTTATAATATTATCAAAAACGGATACTTACTGACTGTATAAGGCTATCGCAAACGTAAACCAAAAGCAGAAGATGTATCCAATTAAGTATATGCCGTGATATACAAAAAATCATATAAAGAGTAGTTTTAGGAGAAAAATGTTCAAATTTCATTAAAATCTAACTATTAAAAAGTATATAGCTTTGAACAGTTAAAGTAAGTAAATATATCGATAATATCAAGAGAATTGGAAACGAATACACTTTGTTTATAGATTTCAGTATAGCATTTAAATTGTAAACACTTTTTGAAATTTCCTTTAAATCGCTATTACTGTTTCTAAATTTTCTGCTGTTACTGTTGGTACTCCTATAGTTGGGTATAATTTGGATTAATAAACTATATCTCGCTTGTATAGCAATAATCCATAATTGAAAAGAAAGAGTTATTGATAATTTGTAAGGCACACTTATTAAAAGTTCTAAATTAGTTAAATAGAATTCTAGAGATTTGTTCATTGACATAAACAAATAAATGTAATTTATTATTTCGCCAATTATAGTTAATACTGTCAATATAATCAAAGTATATTCAAATCTGTCAATATTTTGGTTTGACTTGACTTTAAATAAATTTCTATTGAAGTTATATAGATTTTGTAAACAATGCTTGACTAAGTTTGTGTTCTTGTTGGTAAAAATTACACTTAAACTGACGAAAACCGTGTGCAGATATTTGAAACAATATGAAACGTACTGAAGATAAACATTAGATCCTGAAAGCTCTTATAGTATATTAGCGTTATATATTGCGACACCGATGTAATATAATGCAATACAATAAATAGCAAATTTTACCAACCAATTTATTTTAGTTTCTTCACATACTATTATAGATTTATTATATTTGTACAAAGTAATTTGCGATAATCCTAACCACTTTTCGATAAAATATGCTATTTTCAATAATTTATATGACATTTTCTAGTTATTTATATTTAAATGATTATACCTAATGTGTAATGTATACAACTTTCAATTTGTATTGCATCACATAAGTGAAAACGAACACATTAAATATATTATACATTTATCAATATATTGTTAATAATTTGTATAAGTGATTGGTAAGAGGAAGTATTTTAATTAATGAATAATAAAAAATTTTCCACACAACAAAGCTATCAAACTAATAAGGATTATTCTTTTTTACCTTAAAGTTACTTCAATTGGCCAAACTAGCCGATTTTCGAAATTGTACTTGATAGATTTGATTCTAATTTAAAAAATACAATTACTTTCTAGCAAAGATCTCTATAACAGTCTAAAGTTTTCCCCGACGGATTAGTTTAAACAAAATTCGGAAAAACGAGTCTACTTGTTTAAAATATAAATGTTTTAAGTACTGGAGTTTAACCTCTCGGCAGAGAAAGACTAAACCATGCATAACCGTTTTTCTGCCAAGAGGAGACTTTGTTCTATAAGATAAGATATTATTATAATAGTAATACTTAATGGTAATAAAAAGTAATAATAATTCCTAACCGTGGTTCCATAATACTTACCGTATTACGGTAAAACGATGATCAGCGTTATTCTACAGAACATTTTGCTCCTTGACATATTGTTAGTAGATATTATATTATAACAGTTTGCTATCCGAGATTTAGCAACCACTTCTTAATGAATATTTTTTAATGAATTGAATGAATTTAATGAATGTTAGTTGACAAATCTGAATTACAATTGACGATTTTTAAATATCAGTTGGCAAATCTGAATTACTGGTGGAAAAAGTGTAGTGCAAGTTTAGTTAAAACTAGAATTAAGTTACCTCTGTTACTAAATTCGCGTGGTGATTGATATCTAGCAATGTTAAAACAAGTTTTAGTGTAAAAGCAGAATAATTTGATAATAATTATTTTAATAAGCAAATGCTGTATAGATTATTGACATATACTCTGTTGTGACACTTAGAATTGCAAACAATTCTCTTTTTTAAACAAGGGCATTACTTTAAAATTAAATTTTATATATTTTGATGCAATCTTTTGAATATAAACATGATAAAAAAGTGCGGTAGTACCGCATTAAGGTCGTAACTTACCTATCAGTATAGCGACTGATCATCACAACATCATCACATTTATTTACATGAGTTTAAATGGAAACGTGACGTGCCTTGCAGGTGATGTGCTGATGCTGTTAGGTAGGCGCGCTTACATGGATTTGGATAAAAATTAATAAAAGGAGTATCCAATTATTAAAAATGAATGCCCCCCCCTACGAATAAAGTCTTACTTCACATAAAAATTAATTATATTAAAAATTAATGAGCCACCGGTTATTGCAATAGCTTTTTTTTTCATAATCTATTAATATTATTTATTATCATGTATCATATTAATACATTATAATGTATCATTATTATTAAATTACCAATTTTAATAAATTATGACTATTTTAGTTTTTTTTTGGCATTTTCTGATTCCAGTGGATAAATCGTCCGTCGGATGAATCGTCCTAGAATCGAAACAAGCCCCTGGTATAACTTCTGATGAATCAATTTTATGCGAAGCAACTTTCTAGCAGTTATGCCATTATTGCTTCATTAATTGCTACTGTGAAGAAATTTAAATTACTTTAATTTATTCAGAAGGTTAGAAATTCGAAGGAAACTTCAGGTTAAATAAAGTTACACATTAAATTTATATTATATTATATTATATTTTATATTAATTGTATTTTGACAAAAGTTTTTACATTTCATTTTTTGTTAGTAGATATACATTTTGTAAGTGCTTGTTCACAATGTACATAAAACATTAGAAATACATAAAACGTAAAAATTACAAATACAAATAAGACATTAATCGAATATTGAATAAAACTTGAATTATGTTGATGTTATACTAATATGCAAAAATAAACATTTTACGTCGAATAGCTTAAGAACTTAAGATTTTAATAATATGCAACACTTCATTAAGCTTTTATTTTTATTTATACTTTTAAGCCTTATGTTTTATATACATTGTGAACAAGCACTATAATACTAAGGTTTAAATAATATTATTATATTGTATGTGTGTGCCAAGCAAAAACTAGATGCTATGTACGGATATTGCAGCGAACCTGATCTGTCAGAGTTTAATCATTTAATTCACTGAACGAACTTGACTTATAATTTTTTTTACTTTAGAACGCGACAGATCAGATTCGCCGTAAACCGAATAAGATGATATTTAGCTGAAAAGTTATAAGGAATTACTTAAAATTATTTTGCTCACCAATATCAAATTGGATTAATAAAACGATATATATCGCACCTACTGATAATATCTAAAATAAAAAACTAATATTATGTGGAATAAATAAAGTAGGTTAAAACGTACTGAATAAAGTAATGTAAAATCTATTGTACAGAAGCCTCCAGCTGTAACTTTTACCTCGTCGTGCAATAGTTGAAGTAAGAATTGGTTTATCTATATAAAAATAATAAAATCTAATATTAAATAAACTTGTACCTATTTTATGAAAATCATTTAAAATTAATAATTAATAAAAATAATTAATAAAAAAAAATAAAAGATTTTATTGACTTCTTCTTCAGGTTCTATAATAATAAAAATAATAATCAAGACATAATATGGCAAATATAACAAAATGCACAAAATGCTGTAGCGTACTACCTTAATTTGTTGCATGAAGTATATAATTATTATGAATTAAAATTATTAGCTCTTGAAAATAATATATAAATTAGGATTATCAATATTGAGCTAAAAGACATAAATAAAACACAAATTCATATTAAACTTGAAATAGAAAAAGTCATTTTTCGAAAGCTTGTTTAAAAAATGTGTTTTATTTGTGTCTTGTAGCTCAATATTGATAATCCTAATTTCTATAATTATTATGACGTAATTTGTAATTCGAAACATCAACAAGCATAATATTGAATATCATTAAAACTACTTAAAATCATAAATTAAAAACATATAAAATATAAAAAATTTAAAATAATTTTCTTGCATATTATTCAATAAAATATAATCGACCAACACCACTTGCAACTATTGATTATTATAGGTAGGTAGATAATATTGATAATTAGAATTGGCATTAAATTGAAAATGGCATTGAAATATTTAAAGCAGAGATTGGATTTTACGTAAAACAAAAGTAAAAAAATAAACAAAAACTTTCCAAAAAGAGGCAAAGGCAATATTGTTGAAATATTTCAAATGCACAGAAATAACTTTTATTTTGAAGTGTTGAGTATAAAAAACTCGCTGAAAGTAGTAAGTCTTTAGAAATTGGACTTGACCTGGTGAACGTAAGAAGTCGACTCGTCGACAAGTCAAAAATCCCACAAAAAGTAGGACCAAGCAACTAGCGCCTTTCGTAATAGCGCCAAATTTAAATGTAAAGTTTTACTTGGTCTTACATTACCAGAAACCATCATGATAACTTAAATCATGGAACTGTTACTTAAATGCTTTATTACCAGTTGTAGAAAAAAATGGTATAATTTTGTATAATTGACGTATTTCAAAACCTAATTTATAATAATATTACTAGCAATTCCGGAGTGATAGCAAAATATCTGATAGCGAAATGTTTGGGAATGAAATTCCAGTAGTAACAAAATGTCCGTGTCACCCATTTATGTTACATAATGATGCATTCTACTTACATTTTTTTTCAATTCCATGTTGGTTGTACTCTGGTACAAATTAAGCAACGTTTTGTTTACTAAATTGGCCTAAACAAACAAAACAAATTAAAATATTATTTTTTTGTAATGCATAGTAGTATTATATTGGTTTATAAAAATGAAAACTGATGAGTAGAATATAATACGTATAAATGCATTTAGAAACTCATCGAAAATCCAAGATACAAAATTTATTTAATAATCGATTATGAACAATCGATTATTGAAGATAATCGATAATCGATTATGAAATTAGATAATCGCGCACCCCTAGTCATTCCATGTCAAACCAACCAGTCACTCAAATTGACTATCACAGATTTCTTTGAAACTTTGGTTAAATATACTCTTTAACACCCTGAATTCTAATATGATTTTTAAAAATTTCTAACTTCTATAGTTTTTGAGTTATTTAATTATAAAAATCGCAAGAACGACACTTTCTTGGCTCACCCTCAAACATACAAACTTCAGTTCTATAAGTGCTACGAAGTGGTATGATAACTCATTTTAAAGAGAATTTAATGGGCTTTAATTTAATGATACTAATCTTGACCTTTTTGTAATAAAAATGAATTATTTTGAAAACTTCAAAAAATGTTTTTGAAAAAAGTTTTGAGTTAGTGTTTTTTGAAAATTATAAAAACTTATATATATTATAAAAAAAATTATATCACTTATAGAACTGAAGTTATAACAATTTGTATGATTGAGCGTGAGCCAAGAAAGTGTCGTTTTTGCGATTTTCATAATTAAATAGCTCAAAAACTGTAAGAGTTAAAATTAAAAAAAAAATTATATTTGAATTCAGGATATTAAACAGTATAATTAACCAAAGTTTCAACAAAATCTGTGATGGTCAATTTGAAAACTATTTATTTTTGGTTGATTTCATATGGAATGACCCATATAGGTTTCGACTATTAACAATTATTAATGTCAATCACAAATTAACATGTAACTGGACAATTAAAGAAAAACAGATTTCAAACTAAATACATATAACAAATACTTACAGATTTCATAAGGCAATCGCAATAGTAAATTAAAAGCATAAGATCTGTCAAGGTAGAAGTCAACGATAAAATACACAAAATAAAGAAAATATTATTCGGGAATGCATGATTGATTTTCAGTATGGAGTCGATAAGAAGAAAATAACTTTGTATAGTTATTTCACATATATAAGTAGATAACATCAGAAGAATTGCAAAAGAATACGCTTTGTTTACCGATTTTAGTATGGTATTCAAATTGTGAATATCTTTTATAATTGTATTTAAATCGAAAATGTTACTCTCATAGTTAGTTACTATATTTTGATTTAACACATTATATCTTGCTCGTATAGTAATAATCCACAATCGAAAAGATATATTTATCGAAATTTTATAGCTCATGTAAACTAAGTTTTCAATTAGATTTATATGACTTTCTAAAGACTCAAATCTTTGAATAAAGTAGACGAATAACATTAACTCATAAATTATGATAAATATTATCGACATTATCAAAGTAACTTCAAATTTGTTAATTTCCCGTTTCAATTTCAGTTTAAATAAATCTTCATCTAACTTAAGTAAGTTTTGTAAACAATTTTTTACTAAATCAGTGTGCTTAGTTGTAAAAGTGATACTTAAAATGATAAAAAAGATATGCAGATATTTTTTACAATTTGATATATACGGAAGAAAACGATTATATTTGGAAATAAATTGCAAAAAACTAATTTTCCATATTGTGAAAGCGACGGAAAGCGTTGCAATCGTGTAAATTGCAATTTTTGCCAAGTAATTTCTTTTGGATTTTTCACATATTATTGTATATTTATTAAAGTGACAAAATGTAATTTGCGTCAATCCTAACCACTTTTCAAAGAAATATGCAATTTTGAATAATGTATATGACATTTTATAACAATACAAATGCCCTATGTAAAAGGGCGTTGTATATTGTGAAAAATTTAAATAAACTGCTTATATTTTCTATTACTAAAATACACATATTAATATATTGACTATTATTAATCTAAGTAATGCGTTAGGGTACTTCGATTAGTTTAACACAACATTTAATTTTTAAATTAAAAAGCCTATCAAAATCAATATTCAAACAAAATATAAGCGAATCGCGAAATAGTGAACCGGAAAAACATATTTGTTTTTTATAAAATTATAAACCAAAGGACAAATCTTCAGATAGCTTATGGAAATAAGAAGTAATTGTGGTAATAAGTGGCAATGCAGAGCAGTAACTACGCAATACTGGGTAGTAAAACGGCAATAAGTAGCATTAACTTCTTTATAAATAATTTGCTTTAAATAAGTTTTTTCTTACTAAAAGGTTTCTTTAAAATATTAATTTGTATATTTCTTAATCTTCAACTTTTTAGTCTAATGCCTAGTTTAGACCAGCTTCGTAGCTAATGCTTAGTACTTGTCGCTTATAGCAATATCTTGTGTGTAAACATGCTGAATAGTGCTTCGTATTACAAAGCTCGTGTATTCCAGGCATACACGAGCTTTGTAACTAATTCTTAGTCGACTTGTCGCTAAGTAAATAAAATTGCTATAAGCGACAAATACTAAGCATTAGCTATGAAGCTCGTGTAAACTAGGCATTAAGCTATGTTTGCTAGAAGCAGTAGTCGCAACATAGCAATTACCTCCAGAGTATGAACTAACCGAACCGACCCTTTTAAGGAGGGAACTGTCTTGAATTTGCCAACTTTTTGGCTCTTCGCATCATATAAATGAGCTGCTTTTTTAATTTTTTTGCTTTTGCAAACCACGCAAAAAACACCTTCAGAAGCATTGAACGAGCAACATCTTCTAGAAGCATTGAACGAACAACACCTAGATTGAAATGGAAAATTTACTATCATACTCGTAACATACCATCGGGTGAAAACTTGAATATGGATTTTTTATAGTAGTAACCTCTGTTATTTTGGCTAATAATTATATTGAAGGTATTTGTAATTCAATGCAGGTATCTTTTAAAACGAAATCAAATGTGGATAAGATACCACCAAACAACTATAAAGATGTGTTGCCTAATCATTTTCAAGAAATTTAAATTTTGTTTCAATAATTTAAATTGAATTTTTAAATCAAAAATGACAGTTTCGTTAGGGCACTTAAATATGCGCTAAAAATGCTAGATTGCAATTAGTGCAAATAATGATTTAAGGTGGAATGGGGTAAATGTAGAAACGGGGCAAGTGCAAAAACGGTCTATATTTATTATAGCATAAGCAAAATGGTAATAATTTATATGTAGTAATCTGCCGATTAGCACCAACACTTCGATATACTAGATGTCGGGTAATTAATAATTTTCATCCCCTGTTTATATATAAGTAAGAAATAACTGCGCAATCGATTAATACCGATAATTTTAATTATTTATCTTATAGATTGAAAATAAATCGGTTTAAAGGCCAACTATGCAAAAACTATGTTGCCATTACCTCACTCCACCTTAACTACGTTTGTTAGAAGTTCAGTTAATTGGTGTTAAACTGTGGGGACAGCGAGAGTACCTATGTACATCCTTAGAAATAAAATAATATATAAATAATATAAATAATAATAATAATAAAATATTGTTTTTTATTTTATTCTTTCAATTTTTGAAAATTGCGCCCAAACTTTCTTTAGCTTCGAGCCGCAATTTTAATACACAAATGTAAAATGAAATTCAATAGATGTTATTTAAAAGTATAACGTCTCAAGATATATTTTAGAAGTGAAACTTCTTGAGGAGGTTTACTTCGATTTATGAATATTTAATTTATTTAGTCTCTATTATTCTTGACAGGCAAAGTTGAAGATGTTAATCAACTCTACCGGTCTTACATACTTTAAAAATTTAAATAATGAATCAATTTTATTCGAAGCAACTTTTCAACAGTTATTTTTCAATGTAATTATTATTAAAAAATCGAATTTTTACTACATACACTAACTTACAATAGCGCTACAACCCAGAGTGGGTTTTGGCTAACCACATCATTTTATGAAGGGTTTTCAAGGCAGATTACCTCGGTGGTTTGCCATTGCCCGCCAAGGAAGGGTCCGTTACTTTAACCCCCCCCCAGTTAAAATTTTTGGCCAAAAAGCTAACTCCCGAATCTACGGAGCTAGCACCGGATAGCACCCAAATATTAAAGCTAGCACCGTTACAGTTTGTTTGCAAATCCAAATTGAAAGTGGGGGGGGGGCTAAAGTAACGCTAGCCCCCCCAATTAATATTTTGGCTCTAAAAGCTAACTCCTTAATCTATATAGCTAGCACCAGCTAGCACCCAAATATTAGAGCTAGCACCGTTACAGTTTGTTTGCAAATCCATATTGAAACTGGGGGGGGGGCTAAAGTAACGCTAGCCCCCCCAGTTAATATTTTGACTCCAAAAGCTAGATCCTTAATCTATATAGCTAGCACCAGCTAGCACCCAATTATTAGAGCTAACACCGTTACAGATTTTTCACAAATTAGTATTTGATAAAAATATCTAGATGTTTCATTCCACTGCGCCTGAGCAATGATAGATTCCACATGCCCCGCCCATTCTAAACTTTACTAATAATTTTTTAACAGCTTAAAGCTTATTGTTCATCTACATTATGTAATTTATTTTAGAACTCCGGTATTGTCTTGCTATAGATAAGAAAATGACACCCGACTATTTGATTTGGCGAAACATCTTCTTAATTTTTTAACCAGTCATTGTAAATTTCCCATTTACCATTGTTTCGTCTTCCATAGGTCAAAAAGTGTCCCATATAATTTCAAAACTGTGTATCTTTAAAATATAATGCGCGTTATTTATTCGGGAAGGGTGGCAGAAGTAAATCTTTAGTCTTGCTTGTAGCGTCAACCCTGGCTATTATAGAGACCGAAATTAACTGAATTAAAATGGTTTATCGGTAGAATTAGCACATAATATCCGAACATGTAATTAGAAAAACATGCAATGAATGTGGAAACAATAGGTTCTTGCGTATTAACTCTATTTTTTGCGAAATCAGAAATGTTCTTGCACCAACTTCCAAAATTATTAACTGCTTATTATTATCAGTCATAGAGAGTGTCGGCAGAGGGATTGGAGGCACTGGGGGATTTGTCCCCCAAGTTTTTGTAACTTTTCATCAATTTTTATAAAATCTTCTATTATTGTTTAGACTCTGAAACCATATTTATAATTAAAAATAAAATCTACAATAAATTTGAAGTGTTAATGAAGTGATATGAAAAAAAGAAGCATTACAATAACATTAAGTATAGTTTGTTTTAATTTAAATGGATTTAAAAAAATTAAAAAAGATCATAATGTATCAAATTATTTTGATATAAAACGTATAAACTTTGCCACAAAAACATGTAATATAGAGATAAGGCGATGTTTTTAATCGCAGGCTAGCCATATTGGTAGTAGCATTATTATGTTTTGGCGGAAATGTTCATACGTTCTTATATCAAAGTAATTTAATATATTCCTTTTTTTTAATTCCATTTATCGTGAAACAACATATACAAGTGATACAATTCTAGAAGGAGATCGCAAATTAATAGTAAAAGGCTTCCGCTTGTTATCCTTAAACTTACAACTTAAATTTGAAAAAAATAAGAGTAATACAATACGTAGAAAATCAATAATTTAAAAAGTCGAAGACATAATTATCACATAACAGGTCTAGATTAAAAATATTTGAAAATATAAAAAATTCATAATAATTAATTTTTGAAGTAAATTTTTTGAATAAAACACAAATATGTTGACATGTATCGTAATAATTATTAAATTAGAGTAATTTAAAACAGCAACCAAATTTGATAATCATCTATTTTAAACACAAACAACATAAACTACCACTATTTTATTTGAAATTTTACAATAATTCACAATTTACGATTATAAATCATAAATAAAAAGATAAAATAGTATATTATAAATTATTTATTATTTTATATGTGCATGTGTCGCAAGCGTCCAGATATTCAGTACGGAAATTGCAATCCAGCTATTATTCGACATATTTTTAAATTTACAATAAACGAAGAACCGCATCCCTCAAATAAAGTCCGCTGCGGAACGAAAGATCTTATTGTGAGATCAAAAATCATCAGAAAAAATAAAAAAAAAATTTTAAACATCGAATTGGATTAATAAAACGCTATATATCGCAACTGTTGATAATATCTATAATGAAAAACATCTTATTTATTATAATCCAAAAATGATTTTTGTTAAAACCCACAGAATAAAGTAGTGTAAAATCAATTGCACAAAATCCTCCAGCTGTTACTTGTACTTCATCGTGCAAGAGTTGAAGTGAGAAGGCATTTATCTGCAAAAGAATAAAAAATAAAATGGAATATTTAAGACCTTGATACCGTTTAAATAATATTTACGTGTAATTTAACTAATTGGTTTTTTATATAGTAAAATATATTTTGCAATAATCGAATAAACTACTGTAATTATTATACTGTAATGCATTTAATTAATATCATTTAATAAAAAAAAAATAATTTGTACTACGCAAGGCAGAGATAGGCTCTTCGGTGTTTTATTCATGACATAATAATCATTTTTGTGCTAATTTGTGTTACAAAAAGTGAGTTTTCATTTTTGTTCATTATATTAATACTTCATTATAAGAATAATAAATTATTCTAAATTACCGAATCCGATTACTGCACTAGAGCAACGAAACCCTTAATTCCAATTAAGTTCAATTCCAAAAAATCTCAAATTCTTAAAAAATTTACAATTTCTAAAATGTTACCAGACAAATTTTCAAATTCAATTCCAATATTTTAACATATCAGATATGTGGATTTTGGGAATGCCAAAATTTCAAATATTTAATTTTCATTTATTTCTTTCTTTAATTTCCATACATTTTAACTCAAAATTTGATACCGATGCATATGGTCGATTTATCTTATTAATTGAGATATAAATTAATTATTATATACTGTGAAACCTTCAATTTGCAAATTATGACTTTCCTAATTTCACCATTTCCACCAATTATAATAAATTGATATTTTCAAATTCAAATTATAATTTTCTTAAAATTTAAAAATTTTTAAATATCCAAAGTATTTTATGTTCCTTCTCGTAAATCTATGATACAGTCTACATACCTCCCTCTTCAACTGTACGCTAGTTGTAAGCTGGAACAATTTAAATAACTTTTTATTTACCAAATTTGCCTAAAATAAACAATACAAATTAAAATGTTTTTTTTTCTGAAAACTACATAAAAAGTTTACTTTATACAATCAATTGTCAAAGTTAAGTTTTGTAAATAACGTAGATATGCAGAAACCTACCAATCCACAATTTTCGAAAAATGAGTTAATTACGAAAATGGGCTTATTAGGTACCTACTATTCTTTGACTGGAAAAAATCTAGAAAAAATTCAAGAAGCTAAAATGGATTTTTTGTAGCTATTTATTATTATGCATAAAACTACCAACCCACATAATTTGAGTATATTTTTGTACAAAATCAGGAAATAGTATTTTTGGCTGAAAGATAACTTTAGAAATAATTGACTTAAGGATATAAAAGCACTTTCACAACTGTCTTTCGAAGTGTTCTATCCAATCCAATTTTTAAAATTAAACTTATTTATTTATTTTCTCCATAAGTGTTTTATTGGGTTGGTATGTTTCTGCATAACTACGTCCTATTAATCTTAATAAGTTACAAAAGTTAAACAAATAGTCTCGTTAATAATAATTTACTAATACATTTTGTAAATAAACTTTGTCCAGTGCAATTGGGATTTGGAATAAATTGTGGTTGTGAAGCTGCGGTTCATTCAGTCATATTCAAAATGACAGTGAAGCTGAAATTATTTTTAAAGTGGATGTTAGTAATGCTTTTAACTCTTTAGATCGTGACTCAATTTTAAACTCAGTTAAAACCGAAATTCCTATTGCATTTCCTTATATTTTTTAAAATTATTCAACCCGTCGATACTTTTGAAAGGGAATCATGTTATTTCATCTGCAGTAGGTTGTCAGCAAGGTGACCCTAAGGGTCCTGCTTTGTTCAGTCTTGCTATTAATCCGATCGTTAAGTTACTAAAATCAAGCCTTAATATTTGGTACCTCGACGATGGAACGATTGAAGGAAAATCTGATGAAGTTTTAAAAGATTTGAATCTATTAATGCATAAATTTGGTGAAATCGGTTTAAAGATCAATCCATCTCAAAACGTGAGGTTTTCTTCTTTTCGTCACTGTCAGTAGAAAAACAAAACGACATCATTGGACAACTCAACAATCTCATTCAAGGATTTCGTGTTGTTTCCAATGATAATCTTTTTCTTTTGGGTGCTCCTGTATTTGAGGAATCAATGAAATCTCTTTTTGAAGAAAAAGTTAATAAATTAAAATTTTTCATTGAACATCTGCAAAATATTCAACCACACGCAGCATTTTATTTTTTACGTCACTGCTTCTTGATTCCTTGTCTTACATATTTTTTAAGATGTAGTCCTATTTGGAAAAACAAATTATTACTATTCGAAATGAACAATCACATTAGGAATGGAATCGAAAAAATGATAAATGTCCAATTGGAGGATGATGATTTGTAGTAACTAGCTAGCCTTCCAATTAAGTATAGCGGAATAGGTATTCGTCGTGTTTCTAACATAGCTCTACCCGCCTTAGTAGTTTTGATCTCATCGGTAAAATTCTTTCTCCGACACTTCACAATGTCTTTGAGATCAGCTATTTGGATGAAGCAATGAAGGCTTGGCGAACATTATGTCCTGGTTTGGACTTACCTACTTTCCCGAATTTTCAGAGTAGTTGGGATAACCCAAATATGAAAAACATCTATGAAAATATATTAGAGAAGAGCTCCGAAATTGGTCGTGCCAGGATTTTGGTGTCATCGCAATTAGAAGCTGGTGCATGGCTTCAGGCGTTTCCTTCTCCAAATCTAGGTACTCTTATGGACAAGAACGCACTTTGCATCTGTCTTACTTTACGAATAGGTGCCAAGATTTGTCAACCACATTTGTGGATTTGTGGTCAAATTGTGAGTGCGCTGGGAATTCACGGTCTGTCGTGTCAGAAAAGTGCCGGTCGATTCTCGAGACATAACGGCCTCAATAATATTTTAAAGAGGTCTCTTACGTTTTGCAACATTCCAGCTCTGTTGGAGCCACCGGGTTTGTCACGCAACGATGGGAAGCGTCCGGACGGGATGTCTTTAGTTCCGTGGTGCCGTGGGAAAGCTTTAGTTTGGGATGCCACATGCGTGGACACGCTAGCTGCTTGTCACATAAAAGCTTCTTCTAGGTCGGCAGGAGCAGCAGCATTAACTGCTCAAAAGGGTATAGCCGGGTTTATATGGGAAATCTGCCCTTGCGGCCTTTTCGACTTATACTTGGGGGATCGTTTTGGTATCAAATAAAAATAATTCAGCCAAATTTTCAGCTCTTTATCTTAAACGGTTCCCCAGTTTTTCAAGAAAACCTCTTTTTTAAATTTTATTTTTTTTAAATAGTAAAATTCAAAATTAATGGATGGTTATGTTTTTGCTTATTCTTAGGAGTAAAAGACATGAAAAAATACTTTGGTCATGATTATTAAACAAAAAGCCGATTTTCAGCGAAAGAAATAAAATTTAAATCTTATTTTTTAACACCTTTCTGAAAAGTGTCACTCACCAAATTTTGTCAGATAATGTCTTTTATACTTCCTTATACTCATGAATTTTTTTGATTTTTTTGAAGTGGTGCAACAATATGACAAAAATTAAAAAGTAATTATTTTCTGTAATTTTGCATTTAAAGAAACTTATACATTTTTCACATTTTCACAAGTGACCACTTTACTCCCACTATTTTTTTTATCTAAAATTTTGCTTATATACATTGATTCCTACGACAAATTACTAGACGTTTAAGGTAAACGAGGTGGGGCACGAGCTATTAACCAATGTAATTTATCATTTGCAGCGAAATTGTGAAAAATAGTATATATTAGGGTGCCGAATGAGTTAGCCGAATATAAGAAATTTATTTATACAAATATCTGCTTTACTAATTATTTTAGAGAAAAAATTTAAAACACAAAAATAATGAAGAAATACAAACTATTAATGAGATTTAATGCTCATACGAATGAGCATTAAATTTCATCAAACTTTTACTTAAAAAGTCAAAAAATGCTTTTGAAATTGCTAAAAGTTTCATTTATCAGACTGGCCATGTAAGTTTCCAAGGTAAGTATTTTTGAAAATAGAAATTAAATTGAATTTTTTATTACATGGCTAGTACGATAAATGAAAATTTTAACAATTTCAAAACCATTTTTTGATTTTTAAGTAAAATGCAAATAGAACCCAATGCTCTTATCATTCGTAGCTTTTACATGTTAATTTCCTATGTTCGGCTAACTCATTCAGCACCCGGTATACACCTCGGGACTAATGTTCTTTTCATCCCGTTTGCAATTTTTGTACTCGGCTAACACCTAGTGCAAAAACCTTTGCACGCTGGATGAAAAGTAGTACCTTAGTCCCATGATGTATAATATACTATTCTATGGTTAAAAACTGTATAAAAAATTTTTTTTACCGAAAATTAATAATTACATTAATTAGAAAACATTTTTAATCGATTTACTGCAAAGTGATTGCATAAAGACCATTAGAAATTATATAACTTTAAAATAGAGTG
The DNA here is from genome assembly GCA_958510845.1 of Cantharis nigra. Taxonomy (NCBI): domain Eukaryota; kingdom Metazoa; phylum Arthropoda; class Insecta; order Coleoptera; family Cantharidae; genus Cantharis; species Cantharis nigra. The sequence goes on from OY294031.1 coordinate 24,134,973, forward strand.
AAAAATTTTCTAAGTATTGAAAAGATTAACCTTACTCAGAGCAGGATTTACGATCTATTTTGTATGGAATTAATACATTTAATGTCAACAATTTATGACAATTTTGTTAAACAGTATCGATAATATACTTAATATAATAACTTTCCTGATTGAAATTTTTGTTTCTATTGTTTTAAAACTGAAAAATTATTCCGAATAATACGGAAAAATTATATATAAGTATAGGTACTAGTTATCTTTAAGAGTAAAGCATGGAAACAAGATTTTTTTAAAGTCTCTTTAATCATTTTTCACATACTATATTATTTTAAGCAGGATATGTCTTAATTTTCTATGGTTTTCTCTGTTTTTCTCTGGTGAGGATATATTTTCAGTAAAAAACAATTTTACTCTTTTTAACCATAATTTAAATGCAAGATTACAGAAAAACATTACATTTTAATTTTTGTCATATTGTTGCACCACTTCAAAAAAAACGAAAAAATTCATGAGTATAAGAGAGTATAAAAGACATTTTCTGACAAAATTTGATGAGTGACACTTTTCAGAAAGGCGTTAAAAAATAAGATTTAAAATTTATTTCCTACGCCAAAAATCGGCTTTACGTTTAATAATCATGACCAAAGTATTTTTTCATGTCTTTTACTCCTAAGAAATAGCAAAAAAATCACCATCCATTAATTTTGAATTTTACTATTTAAAAAAAAATAAAATCAAAAAAAGAGGTTTTCTTGAAAAACTCGAGAACCGTTTAAGATAAAGAGCTGAAAATTTGGTTGAATTATGTTTATTTGATACCAGAACGATCCCCCAAGTACAATTCGAAAAAGCCGCAAGGGCAGATTTCCCATATAAACCCGGCTATACCCTTTGAAGATTAAAAAGTATGCTGGTCTGCGTGACCACTATGAATTTTTAGGCTTTGCGGTGGAGACTCTTGGTGCATGGTCATTGGACTCAAAAGATTTTCCTAATGAGATTGGCAAAATTTTAATTGAGAAATCCGGTGACCCTCGTGCTAAGTCTTTCTTTGTTCAACGCATTAGCTTGAAAATTCAAAGGGGTAATGCGGCCAGCATATTAGGAAATTTTTGGTAATCCAGCCGAGCTAGATGAAATTTTTTATTTATAGTTTTGTAGATTTGAATTTTGTTATATTTTATAGTTGTTTCTTTATATTAAATTTATTATTTTTGTAAAACATAAAAAATTTACAATTAACTTGAAATATTAAAAAAAACTTACGCATTTTACAAGGCGATCGCAATAATAAATTAAAAGCAGAAGATCTCCAATATGTAGAATTAACCATGATACACTCATAAGTAATAAACCAATGTCACGATTGAAAACCTTAACAAAAAAAATATTAAAATATACATAACTTTGAATAGTTATCAAGCTTAAATAAATAGATAACATCACCAGAATTGCAAAGGAATATACTCCGTTTATAGAGTGTAGTATGGAATTCAAATTGTGAACATTTTGTAAAATTTCATTGAAACCGCAGGTGTTAATTCTATGTTTTGTCTCTATACTGTTATGCTTATAGTGAGCTATACTTTTGTTTAACAAACTGTATCTTGCATGTATAGCAATCATCCACGATCGAAAAGATAAATTTATCGACATCTTATAAGTCGTGTATATGACATGTTCTAAGAAATTTAAAAGGCTTTCTAACGACTGGTTTGGTATAAAAAAGTAAGTATCAAATAGTAACTCAAAAATCGTGTTAAATATTATCGATATTATCAAAGTTGCTTCACATGCATTAACTTTATGATCCAACTTCACTCTAAACAGATTTTCATCCAATTTAAGTAAATTTTGAAAGCATTCCTTCACTAAGTCCGTCTTGTTCGTGGTGAAAATGATACTTGAAACAATAAAAAGGATGTGCTGGTATTTATCACAATAGGAAACGTACAGAAGAAAACGATTTAATTGAGAAAGCTCTTGTAATGTATTAGTTTTGATAATCGTGATACCGATTGTAAATAATACAATCGAGTAAATTGCAATTTTTGCCAAGCAATTTGTTGTGGCCTTTTCACATGATATAATATTATAATCGTTAGATTGGTGTACAGTAATTTGCGACATTCCCAACCACTTCTCAGAAAAATATGCAGTTTTGAATAATTTATATGAAATTTTTGGATTATTCATTTTCAAGCTGTTCTAGGTATTGTTGTTAAAAGTCTGAGTTGTAATACTGAAAAAAAAATGTTAATTTAAATAATGTGTTGGTGTATTTCGATCAGCTATTTGTTAATCACTTAATGACATTCAATCAGTAAATTGAAAAATTATCAGAACCAATAATAAATAAAAATATTCTAATAATACTTGATTTCATAAAGGTTAGCTTAAAATTAATCTATGATTAAAATTTCACAACAAATCACAAATTCAAGTTTGATTTTATTCTTGTAAATTGAAACATATAAAAATTATAACTTTTTTCCTTATTAATGAAGTGACCATCATCATCGATCTTATTTTTCTTTATACATTAACGTATTTATTTTTTCTATTAAGTCTAGACATATAACAAAATATTATTATATTACTATTAATTATTTAATAAAATTAAAATGTCAATACCTATCCTAAGTTAATTAAATATTAATAAATATTTTTGTGTTTAATAATAATTAATCTTATAAATTATAAATAGTTAAGTAATGGAATTTTCCAATTGTACTAAAATTATAATATAAGTACTAGTAGTTCCAATTATCTAAAACATATTATTATTATTAAGCCATTAACTTTAACAATTACGATCATTCATTACGGAAAATAAAAGTGGTATATCAATTGAAAAAAATCCACATGGAGAAATTCGAACATTTTCATGTAAAAGTTGTAAAGAAAATCCGTTTATCTGAAAAATTTTTATATTTTTTTTTTAAATTTCATATTTAATTGCAAATTATGTTCAGTAATTTAACCCTTTAATTTTCAAATTATTTCAACAAATTAACTCCTTAAGTCAATTATTTGTCCGGTAAAAATCAGGTTAAATTGTAGTTTACTTTGCAATCAGTATAGTTATAAATAAATAATAATAATAATTAATATATAATACCTGTTTTCTTAATTCCAAGTTGTTGTTGTGGCTCAGAAATTTAAAAAGTTTATATTTGATTGTTTCTGCCTAAAACGGTTCCATAATATTATATCATTATTAAAATTATTTTATTATTATTTGGAAGCATTAACACCAAAGACGTCGTATAGCGCAGCTAAACTGGGCCTTGACTAACATCAATTACTGTGCAGGTTGGGCGATGTTGACAATGACAATGACGTGATTGCTCTGTATAGAGGATTGCAAAAATTACTAGCATCTGCAGATATTAGTTCTTTAAGAAAAAGAGTTACCTAATTCTTAGACATCTGCTCAAAACAGTGGTGTATGTAGAAGAACAGTGCTGCAAACATTGTCACTGCAAGAGCAGTGTTCATGCATTGAATCACTCTCCTACCAATTTAAAACTTATTGATTTATTTCTTTAAAAAATTTAATTTAATTAATACGTCAAAGACCGGGAATGAGGTTAATAGCCAACAAAAATGTACGTGGACGTCAATGTCCAGTGAGGTAATCTAAACAATCGTTTAATTTAAATTTTGTCTTCGATTCCTTTCCAGAGCTCAAGTAGTATTAAAATTAAGGTTGTTTCTTCGGCTTATATTGTTTCAATAAATTTGTTCGAGACTTGTCTATTAATTCTAATAAAAAGTTTAGAGATGAAAATGATCATATTTTTATTCTTATCCTACCTCTTTTATCAATATATTGCTGTACATAATGAATACCATGGTATCCAGAATATGTATTGTTATATTCATGCAGTGATTGAACGTGTCAATACTCTCTTCACTTCTTATAAGGCGATAAATAGATCTTGAAATAGTGAACACATTTATTCCAAAATACACCAAACAATTCCAGGATCCATGATTATTAAATTTTTCTACTATCTCACATAACTGCTGATGAATCAATCTGATGCAAAGCAACTGGGGAACGTTTATGCCATGTATTGTTTTATAAGGTTTTTCAAAATATTCATTAATAATAGAAAATCGAATTTGTAATATATTTACCAAGCTTCTAAATAAATTTGAAATAATAATTTTTTCTGCATATAGAAACGCATATGAAAATTTTATTATCAACAGAATAAAGTTATCATCAAAATTTAGGAAGCTAAAAATTTGATGTATTGCAAAAAATATTCCTATAATTGTTAGCCATAGAATGTTCATTGATCTAGCATATTTATTATTTACTATAATATCGAGCTTTTGTAGCTTTTTATCAGTTTTTATCAGGTCTTCTATTGTTGTTAAGATCTCAATCCCATATTGATAATTAAAAAACAATGCTGATACATAAAGAATTATGGTAGTATATATTTGAATTAATCCCAAATACTGATTTACTGTGGTACCACTTAGATACCAGTCATAATTTTGTGATATGAAAACCAAAAAAAATAAAATAATATTAAGTAAATATGACACAATTCTATATGGAGATCGTAATTTAATGGCAGCGAATCTTCGAGCGTTTGGTTTTCCTGTTACCATAAACTGAGCCATAAATGTCCATTTTATTGGTATGTACATAGGCGCAAGTGAATCCCACAAATCTGAGTTCATCGTCTTTTGTGCTGCAAGTTTTATCTACAATAAGTTTCTATAAAATGTTTATTGATCGAATTTATTTCATTTTGTTAATAGCTTTAACATAATTATATATCTATATTGTATAAATACTTTATTAATAGCTTTAGAAATTATAATTATATTTATATTATATAAATATACTGACTTTTGATATATTATGACAATATAATTTCAAAAATTGTATCATATTAATATTTCAACTTCACTTGTAATTTAAGTATGCTGTTTACTTTTTACTGTTAATTTTATATTATTTGCATGAAGTGCGCCGACTGCGGTGGTTGCTACGTGAGAGAAACCAGGAGAACTTGCGGAATTATACTGCGTGAACATCTGAGATCGTGGAGAGCAAATCCCGGAGATAAAGTCTCCATTACTAAGAATGTCATTGGGTAGTCATGTTTTCATCGATAGCTTGGAGTGCTTTGTGTGGGGTGAGATTAAAAATGTTTTACAACGTTGATGGGGTGGTTTGTTTTGTTTATGTGAATCTTGTGACAGAGTTTTTGAAAGTCCTGGTGACTTAGTATGTAATATAAGCCGTAATATTTTTGAATCCCAGCAGGTACAAATACGTGTATTTAAATGAGATAACTTAATAATTGATAATAACAATTCGAAGCCGAATGTATTTGTTATCGTTTGTTTGGACAAGTCGATTTTAACTGAATTCGTTATTCTATAATATTTTTTAAATTGTGAACATGGTGACAGTAAGTTACCGAAACTAGTCTATTTCTTGGATAATAAAGAAGTTATATTTTTTGTGCAGAGATTATTTCTTTGAGTTAAGTGATTTACTTTAGATATCGTCGGCATACTAGCAAAATTGACAATAATTTTAGTCATAATACAATTAATATAGTTTATTATATTAAAATTTTAATTATTCTTTTATTATTATAGCGTTAATCAATTCAATTAGTCAAGTATATTACTTTCGCCATTTATGCAGTTGGTCACTTTTGCTTGTATGGCGACGATATGAAGATCAACTATTACTATATTAGCACTAAAGCTATAAACTCTAGGTATACATATTAAGCAATTACAATTTTTGTGAAACATTTGAAATCATAAATATTCATACCTTTGTTATACTTCTTGTATTATTTGCTTCGGTAGTCACTGTCATGGGACTAGGTTAGTTAATTTTTTTAACATCTTTCATCTTAGATGTTTGTTTCACTATATAAAAATTAAATTAAAAATTTTCTTTTAGGTTTAAATACGTAAACTCTTGGAATAAACCAATTGTTAACGATCTGCAAAGAAGAATGTGAAATTGGTCCCGCGTTAGGAAACCGTTCCAAAAGCGAGAAATTTTATTTACTTGCGTTCAAATAAAACTAGAATAAACTAATTTAAATTATATAAAAGTTATTTGTTGATTCAAAATAATTTAGTTAAGTAAAATGTAGCTAAGAACAAGTTAAAAAAACTTTTGAACATGTAATATTTTATTTTAAATTAAAAATAGTTATGTTTAATGTGTTTTAAACAATATTTTATTGTCCAACGTTTCAGGTCGTTTTAGGTTTACCCATTTTCAAGGCTAAAAGTTATAAATTCAGTTATAAGAATATTAATTTTTTTTTAAATTTAATAAAATAAAGCAGAGATTTTAAAAATTATCTAAATTATAAAAATTTTATTTTTTTCTCTTTAAACTTAAAATAGAATTCAGTTAACTTAGATATTCATCAAATTCAATATAAACGTTGTTACATTGCTTTATAAAATTTTATAATCATCAGAATACATAATATTATTATAATATAAATATTATAAAAAAAATGTGATATTAACCAGAAAGTTACTCCAAGAACATTTTTATGCTTCGGAAACTGAACATTCAATATTTTTGAACAATATTTTACTTGTAATTTTGTAAACAATATTTTATCGTATCCTATATCAACATTATTATTAAATTTTTTTAAATTGCATTCCTATTATTAATACATTAATTTTTATATGAAAGTATATTACTAATGCAGTTTGCTTCACTTCAAGTTTAGTTCTGCTAGCCATCAAAAGTTCTATTTGCCATAACTTTCTGTTTAAAAATGAATCGATACAAAGTTGATTACAAATATTTTCAAATTTCCTATTTTTTAGAGAAATGGATCTGTTTATCTAAAATTGAAATATATATTAATGGGAGACCTAAAATTTTTAAATCCGAAACTAATTATTTTTATCAATTTTTATATTATACTATTTTAATAGCTAGCACTACAACCGCAATATTGGACAATAAAATACATCGACTTATTAAACATTTAAATCGATTTCTTCAGTATGTGGCAATATATGAAAAATACCAGCACTTAATTTTAATACTTGCTGTTTATATTTCTTATACAGTAAACAAAACTGCAGTCAAGAATAATTTGGAGACATTATTCAAGTTAGATGAAAACCTAATGAGACTAAAATTTAAAAATATATCAAATAGTTTGGAACCGTTTTTTTTAATTTGGATAATTGTAAGACCAGTCATTGTGCTAATACTTTTTATACACGGTAGTTTAACAAATAATGATACTGTAATAGATATTTTGATTAATATAGAATATCTCATCAGTGAACTTTGCAGAATGTCTATATATTTTTCTTTTACATCTTGGATTATTATTATTCGAGAACGATTTAACATTATAAATGCAAAAGTATTTGACGATCCGAAATTGTAATGACAACACTAAAATATTCACCACGAAAAATTTTCGTACTAACAATAACTATAATTTACTGGAAATCGCAGAATTTTATTATACATTAAACTCAATAATTAAATCAATTTTAAAATTTTTCTCGTTGACAATTATCCTTTCGTTATCTGTGAATTTAATTTCAATAATAATGCAGTTGTATAACCATTCTTTATTTCTGTTGTTATATAATGTAAATATTGTTGAATTAAGCTATAGCGAAGAACTGTGGTTATGCGTTAACGTCATTGATGCAGTTACTCTAATTTTACACTCTACGTGGCTTACAAAATCTGTAAGTTTTAAAATATTCCACTCCCAATTAGCAGCTTCAAATCTATTCTTTTAGGCCAATTCTGTAAAACGAAGATTATTTAAACTACAGCAACTGACCAATAATGTGGAATTGAAACAAGAAGTAAGTGTATATAGTACTTACCAAATAATTAATAATACTAGGGTAAAAAATGACTGTGCTTTCCACTACTACTGAAAATGTCATTAAGATTACACGCTCAACGATGTGTTAAGTTACTGTTTCAGTTTTAATTAATAATAATTATGTGAATATATTCTTTCTCTTATTATGTATTTATTAATTTTTAGATAAATGCATTTTCGTTGCAACTGCTTCATGACAACTTTTACATTACGGCTGGAGATTGTTTCACAATTGATTTAACTTTATTATATTCTGTAAGTTAGTAATGCATTTGCTACATGAATATTTAAAATTTAAAACGAAATAATATTAAGAGTCGGTATCATTTAATACCTCAATACTTAAAAAAAAGGTATCGGTCTACAAATTATAGATTAGGCAGTAAATATCGGAGTGAATACAGATTGTCAATAATATGTAACTGATGATCCAAAATTGTTCGCCTTCTCTAAATTGACTATTAAAATGAAACTAAAGGCATTTTACATTGTCCACAGTATTGATAGTTTTAAGTGTAGTAAATGCGATAAAAGGTCATAAACTGAATGTGATTATAGTATGTAGTATATCTGGTGCCGAATGAGTTAGCCGAATATAGGAAATTAACATGTAAAAACTTATTTATCAAATTCTTGCTTCCCTCATTATTTTAGAGAAAAAATGAAAGGCACCAAAAGAATACAGAAATATAAACTTCGAATGAAAGATTTCATCTAGCTTTTACTTAAAAAGTACAAAAATGCCTTGGAAATTATTAAAATTTTACCGCGGACCCTTTCAATCTTGCATCTCGTCGTTCACACAAACAACCACCTACATGTGCGACGTCGGAAACCAAATACAGAAGCCATGTAATAAAAATTCAATTTAATAAAAATAATTTCCTTGGAAATGTCCATGGCCAGTAGGATAAATGAAACGTTTAATAATTTCAAAAGCATTTTTCGACTTTTTAAGTAAAAGCTAGATGAAATCTAATGCTCTTATCATTCGTTGTTTATATTTCTGCATTATTTTTGCGGTTTTCATTTTTTCTCTAAAATCAGGAATTTGCATAAATAAGTTTGTACATGTTAATTTCCTATGTTCGGCTAACTCATTCAGCACCCTGTATATTAATTGATAAATATTTTTCTGATAATTTTTTTTTATTTTTTAGATGCTATCAGCAGGTACTATGTACATAATTTTGCTTATTCAGTTTGAATTGTAAACTTAAAAAAGTACATTCTTTGAAATACACAACATTAAAATAATCTTCAACACTTTTATATGAAACATAATTATTGTCTACCAAATCAGTCTTTTTTAAGTAATACGTAGTATATATCAATCTTCTATATAAAAATTATGGTAGATTTTTTTAATATATCGCATAATAATTTATGGTTGTCCCGCAAAAGATTTTGTTGATATTTTGGTAGTGCTATACATTTGAATATTTAGTGCAATCTTAACTGTATAATTTGAATTTTGAGTATTTACTATTACCTATGTCAAAATATGTATATGATAAATAATAATAATAATTCATATTTTTGTAGTCTATTTTTACAAAATTTAATCTGAGCAATTATAGATAGATAAATTGGTGTTTGGGTTAACCAATTTATCGATATATCAATTTACAAAAAATTTACAAACACAACAGTAAGCTGATCATTGAAGTTATAAATGTATTAGAAATAAACCATTTTACCTGGACAAGATCAAATAAAGGAATGTGTAACTTTTAACATAAAAAAGTCTATCAACTCTCGGACCCAACCATATTAGGCGATCGAAGAAGTAGATTTCGCTTACCAAGTTCAAAGCACTTGTTTTTATAACAAATAAAATTTCGAGTTTAAGACTTGAGCTCTAACCCATAAACAGTGCCCGAAATCTCGAAGGGAGAAGCTCGCAGTCAAAAAGCTCTGTGTATCTAAATGGGAGCAGTAGCGGACACTTAAGGCAACAATTTATTATAAAAGTAAATTCTGTCACTTAACAATAATGTCCCACAATCGTATTAAAATAAATCCTACCCTTTGCACCTTTTCATTACAAGATTCAATGATCCACTCGAAAATACGAATCGATACCAATCTAATGTCGCTTTTCTATCTTCTTATTTAATAACAGAGCTCGAATAAGATAAACCAAAAATAATCAAATAAAGTTTATTAGATACCCAATAATTGTGTCATTAATCCGAATCATCGTAGATTTCTTCCAATTAAAATCTTCCTGAATGGCACGTCCACAACCACACTAGACAGCATCCACCCCAAGCAAAAAATGAAGCCGATTGATCTTCTCTTAAGTACTACAAACCATTTCGCACAATCCAGTCCGCAGTTCGGGTAAACCAAATGCTCATACAAATTCCATCACATAAAATCACATATATACCGACAATGATCCGTGCATACCACGGACACTTTCAATTTTGCATTTCTTCGTTCACACAAACAGCCACCCACATGTGAGACTTCGGAAACCAAATACAGAAGCCATTTAATCTAAATACACATTATCAGTCATCAGGTGTACAAAAACCAACACACAAGACTAAATACGTTAAACCGAAATTACAGCTTGCAATACAGACTGTGATTATCCATTTCCATTTCCATCACACACAGAAACTGTACACGACCAACATTTCAACAATATTTTGTTACACTTTTTGTACAATTTTATTAGAAAAACATGTTACCTGAGTAAACAAGTATTGAAAATTCATCTTAATTACATCTTCATTTGAAATTTCATTTTTTAAAAAATTGTAAATTAGAATGAGTAAATAATAAAATTTTCATGAAATAAGTAGGTATACTAAAAATACTATTTATTAAAAGTAAAAAAAAATTATTGAACAAAATTTAAAAAAAATTTAAATATAATTTAACCCCCGAATCCATACAAGGTGCGACCTTGACGTTTCAAAGCGTAAATGACATCCATAGCAGTAACTGTTTTCCTCCTAGCATGTTCCGTATAAGTTACTGAGTCGCGAATCACGTTTTCCAAAAACAGTTTTAAAACAACACGCGTCTCTTCATAAATTAGTCCAGAAATACGTTTCACACCACCACGTCTGGCTAAACGTCTGATAGCAGGTTTTGTAATACCTTGGATATTGTCACGCAAAACTTTACGATGCCGTTTTGCACCTCCTTTTCCCAAGCCTTTGCCTCCTTTACCTCTTCCGATCATTTCTGTGTTTTAACTATTTATTACTGTCAACGAAAACTTTTACTCATAATGTCTCAATGTTTGTTACTTATATAGATAATACTGTTGAAGACATCATACCAACATGCCAAGGGTTAGAATTCGAGTAATTCTGATATCCAAAAAATAACATTTCACGTAAAGCAGCTTAATATTTTAACATTAATTTTTATTAAGAATTCTCACGCTTGCTTGTAAATCCACACTTATTAGTGCGTAAAACCTGAAACATAAAATTGGGGTACGAAAACAGAATTGATTTTTTAAAAGTTATTGTGTTTATGTAGGTACTTCATCTGTTTGATTTTTAAGAGCGTACATTGCTTAACGCCACGTTCAAAGCTTTTGTGTACAAATTTATACGCCGGCGCCGGGACATTTCCAGTCAACTAAATACCGATTTGTTAAAAGACTAACTTCAAAATTATTAAAATTTGTATGCTAAAATAAATAATCAGTCGTAAATATAACATAATACAAGGAGTACTTTAATAAAATTCTAAGAAAAATTTTTCGCTGAATTGTTAACCCAGAATAAGTAGGAATAAGTAATAAAAGTATGAATCATTATGATTTTATTTTATATCACAATATAAATATTATAGTGGCTGCTACTTATCATATAAATTACCATTATGGAATTAATTGTTAATCTTAGATTTTATCAACTGGACAAACAATATTTAATTAATTAAATAATAATCAATTTATACAAAATAATAATTAAAATAAGTTGCATTTAAAATTAATATCTACTTCATTTTTTTGTTTCAAATCATCAAGTACCCGCGGCTTACTAAAAAATCTAAAAAAGTTTCAAATTTATAGCAATTTTGTTATTATTGGCATTATTAATATCATTTAATCTAATCAGATGTAATTATATTTAAAATATAAAAATATTTTACCAATTGAACTATTCATGCAAACATGACAAGACCTGCTGTATTCCTAGTCATAAAGGAAAACTGCAAGAGTGCAGCTAGTCTGCAACAAGACATATGGCAGTTTCCAAGCTCACAAGGTTTTTCATGCACAGATTCAGAACTTACTCCATATTTAGACTGACCACATTTCTTCCGAAATCTTCATAACATCTATCAGAACTTTAAACCTCATAATTGCATCTCCAACTCATTTATTCAGAAATGTTATCATACCATCTACCCGTATCTAATAAAAACACTCAGGAGGAAGAAATTCTGGACTATTAAACTAGGTATTAAAATTTTCAAAAAAATAATGAATCGAAACATAAATACTCCTTCTCTGTCTCACAATGTCTCACTTTTAATCCAAATCACTACTAATCTATTTTAATGTCATGTCATTGAAATCGTGTTCATTTTGATTTTTTCGAAGTTTGCCCTAAATTCAGAAAATCTAGTGAAATCTTTGTTTAACAAGTTGTATTTTAAAATATACCGGGGTGCTGAATGAGTTAGCCGAACATAGGAAATTAACATGTAAAAACTTATTTATGCAAATTCCTGCTTCCCTAGTTATTTTAGAGAAAAAATGAAAGATACGAAAATTATGCAGAAATATAAACTACAAATGATAACAGCATTAGATTTCATTTAACTTTTACTTAAAAAGTCAAAAAATGCTTTTGAAATTGTTAAAAGTTTCATTTATCAGACTGGCCATGAAAGTTTCCATGGAAATTATTTTTGAAAATAGAAATTAAATTGAATTTATTACATAAATATTTTAACAATTTTGAAAGCATTTTTTGACCTTTTAAGTAAAATTTAGATGAAATTTAATGGTGTTGTCATTCGTAGTTTATATTTCTGCATAATTTTTGTATCTTTCATTTTTTCTCTAAAATAATTAGGAAAGCAGGAATTTGCATAAATAAGTTTTTACATGTTAATTTCCTATGTTCGGCTAACTCATTCAGCACCCGGTATACTACTTCAGTCGCTTAGATGCAAAAGCCGACATGTCAAAACTTTTTTTGAAAGGAGATTAATTCTATTCTAGCAATTAATTCTTAAAGGCTTCTGACTACCCCAGATTTTATTAATTGATTTTTATATTTTGATCTATGGGTAGGAAACTATGCTAAAAAAATCATTGCTTAATTCGGTTAGATAAAGATTTTGTGAGTTTTTCTGCATTATCTAGTTTTATATTTCACTGGACTTGTCGGGTTTTGCATTTAAGCGACTGACTTGTACTACTTGTATAGTAGCTTAAAATTGACTGAGGTACTGAGCAGATATGGAGTGTTATAAACAATTTTGTATTTCAAATATTTTTCAATTCTTTCTCACGTCAGATTTAAAAAAAATTATTTCAGGATACATAAATTTAAACTAAATTTTAAAATGTCAACTTTCACACACGGGCCAGATCATAAAACAACCCTTAATGGTTAAGGTCATTCGTTCGGTGCGTGATCGACTCATGTTTGGCTCATGGGATATGAATCACGGTACATAATATAGTAAGGTAATCCAGCGCTGCACTCTTTACGTGCATTAGAAATGAAACCATAATGTACAACGAGAGAGATGCAAAATAAGGTATCTAAATGTAATAATACGTGCACATTTTAGATCATCTTACTACGACAAGCATCGCTCTCTGTCTATACAACGTTTGCTTATAGGTACTTTATTCTCTATCCATGGGGACGAAAATGTTTCACGTAAACGTTGCTCGTCGGATTACCTTATTATATTATGTACCATGATATGAATGTACCACTTAAAAATTGGTTTCAGTTTTTATTTAATTAAAAAAAAAGATTCATTAAGTCCAGATTCACGGTAAAGGCAAGAGCTGAAAATTTTAATTCTTTGCTAAACGGACTTCTTCTGCAATTATGCGATTTAAAAATAAGTCAAATTTAAATTTAAATATTTACTTTATAAAATCAAAAACGAACAGTTTTAGATAAAATTATTATTAATATAAATTGAAATTTTTAATATCAAACAATCGATCATATAGTTATGGGCGACTTAGGATGAAAAGTACTAATTGTAAAATTTGGCCTTATATCGCATCCATATATATGTGACCTGGACAACGAAAAGGGACCTTACGACGGAAAAAATTAATTTTCACTTTTTTGGCGATTTTTATAGAAAAAAGGACGTTCTTTCGAATGGCGCAAACCGCAACTTTCTATCTTTGTTTCACTTCACAAATCAATCTCAAAGTTGAACGTAAAATCAAAATCATAAAATCACCAAAATGCATAAAAAATCAAAAAATTTTTTTTCACTTTTTTGATGTTTCTTATAGAGAAAAAGACGCTTTTTCAAATGGAACAAACTGTAACTTTCTATTTTTATTAATTACCTTACAAAATCGATAGCAAAAATGAACATGATGGCATAAAAACCGGAAAAATAATAGATATTATAAAAAATCAAAAATTATTTAATTGTTTTGAGAAATTCTACTTTTCGCCACGTTTGTTCTTCGATGGAACCTCCTCGTTAGTTGCTTTCCTTATCAATTCTGACCTTCCAAACTGCGTTTCTTCCTTAGTAGTCGCTTCCTTCGATACTGAATCAGTTTTCTTACTTCATTTCTTATCGTCGGCTTTTTCCTTCTTGTTCTTTGATTTGGATTCTTTAGAATTTCCATCTTCTTTCTTTTTTCGAGTAAACTTTTCTTTTGGTAATGGAGCAACATCGTCCACTTTGGATTTGTCGGAAACCAATTTTCGGATATTGTTCAAAAGATACCACTGCCTTTCTAAACTTAACCCTTTCGGTTTTATAACCGCTGGCTTTGAACCATCATCAGCACATATTCGTAGTTTAAACTCCGTTGATTCGACACTGTCTGCGAATGGTCTGGCTTCAACAGAATCCGAAGTGATGACGAAATGATGATAAGTTATTATCCCAGTTAACGGTTTGAAATATTTTTTTAAATATTCGCTCCAGTCATACCAAATTACATTTTCTATAGAGACGGGTTCATTGAGACCGGAAGGAGAAGAGGCAGTAACACAATTCATTAAATCTTCGTAAGTATCGATATCACTAACAGCATACTTTGACTTAAATATACCGAAATACCTGTCAGGTGAAAATTTAGTGTGCCCTGTTAATAGAAAATTAAACGTACTTTTTCCGTAATCCTCTGGCTACTCGCCACATTAGGTATCCGAGGACTGCATTATTTTTATTTTGTCCGACACAGTTATCACTGAATAAAACTAGGTTTTCCGCAGTTTCGGACGTTGAAAGATAATGATGAATCAAGCTAACCACAAAATTTGGGCCTTTCCCGATGTCGTCTTTTTCATCGATCAAATAACAGAACTGATAAAATGAATAAAATAAAATTAGCAACGTAACAGTTTTGATAGAATGTACAGTGTAAGTGGATAGATACCTGTTTTTTTTCTTTTTCGTTCGTAATTCCGAATACTGCGCATTTTCGATTTGTCTTAAAATATGCGCTACCAGGCTGCTGCGGACTGGCAGGATAATGAACAGTTTGTGCAAAGTCAATTTACGTTTTTATGAGCATCCGCACAAAACTCTTGGTAATAACTCCGTTGAGTTTTCGCTTTGTGGAGGTGATCTACAAAAGAGTTGAGTTTTGCTTCTCTTTCTTTGTCTGGACTATTTTTTGACTGCGCAATCGTCAATGAGTTATCTGTAAAAATCCAACTTAATTACACGTTTCTTTCTAATAGCAAATCCAACATGGAAATTGTTTGAAATTACTTCCACAAACGTCGCGAAGATCATCTGCAGGTTTCATGACTGTGATGTATGGTATATAGCGACTCTACACTCTTCTGAATTTTTAACTGCAGCTCATAAAAACTTACTTAAATTTATTGAATCGCAAATTGTTGACAAGGTTAAGATAATCTATATCAATAAAAAAAATTTAATAACCTGAAGTGTTTATAGTTGTTGTTATACGGTGTCAATCAGTGCGTTTCTAAGAACAAAAATAATGTTACACGTCGTTGTATGCTTGATATGGACGAAGATTTTTATACCGGCATGATGCCTAGTTATTTTTTTGAAATGATTTTGGGTACACTTAGTTTTCGATTAAGAGGACCAACTAAACAAAGGACTTTTCAGCTAATAAATATTAAAAGTACCTACAAAATACTATTCTATATTTTTTCTATGTTAATTTTAATATACAAATTAATGCAAGATTACCTTTCCAACCATTCGTATAAATTATTAAGACAGTATAATACCCATGAAAATTTATTCCATTGGTTTGTTATGATTTTTGATATTCACTGTGATGTAATTTTACAACTTCTGCTATGTACGAGTGCTTATTTGAATCGCAATATGATGTTACAAGCTTGGAAAAGTATGTTTCTTATTGATAAGAAAATGGCAGCAATACAGATATTCAACAAAAGTTTTTATATATACAAAAATATATCAGGATGGATTATATTGAATATTATTACAAATTTTCTGGTACACTTTATTACAAAAGATACTCGAACTGCTTCAGGTAGGCACACCAATATTGATTTTAAATTTATCTTTTTTATTTTAAATACGTATAAAATATCAATGGTCGCTACATATCTGTCATGGATGATGAGTTTAAATGAAAGATTTTATAACTTAAACAACACTGTTAAGAAGAGAAACTATGCAGTATTGCCAACGGATATAATACAGATACGTGATATTCACAACAGTATATGCTATATACTCAATAATTTGAATAAAATATTTTCTTTACCTATGTTAATCAATTTATCAATTGATTTTTATGTTATTCTTATGCAAACTTTTATTCTAAGTGATCTAGTATATAAAATGAATGTTTTTGAATTTTATGATATCATATATGTCGCTTTGCTAATATTCTTCGCATTGGATATACTGGCTGTTGTACTGGTTTCAAGCAACCTGGTTCATAATGTATGACATTTGTTTAGAATTATTTTAAAAAAGCAAAATAATAACCCTTATAATATTTCAGATGAGTTTAACGAAGCAAGCGTATTTCAAGCTGTTTATAGCGAGCAAGAACACAAATTTAAGGAAAGAAGTAAACTGATTGTACTTAATGCCTTCTTTTAGTTATTACTTTTCACTTTTAGGTTTTTGCATTTTATCTTCAGTTATTGCATACTGATACGTCATCTGTGAAAGCAGGAAACTGTATAATAATCGATACAACTTTATTATTTGCTGTAAGTAAAGTTACCTCTTCTTTTGTCATTAAATTTTCAAAATTGCGATAATCTTCAAACTTATGAAATAATAATTGTATTATTTCAGATGATCAGCACTGGAACATCATATATACTGCTTCTGATGAAATTTTGAACTACATTAGAATTTTCATTTAGAACGAATAGAAGAAAAATTATATTAATTTCATAGTTAGTTTATTATAAAAAAAATTGAATACAAAATATGTAAACTTGTAATATATAACATAAAAATGTATTTAAATGGAGTGTATAAAATAAACATTTACTTAATACTATTTTTCTAATTGATTCCACGCGCTAGATCTCTATTTTCTAGATTGGCAATAAGATTATTAAGGGGGGCAATATATTTAAAATAAATAGAAATAAAATAAATAAATAAATGCATAAATAGTTAAAATAGCATCTCAAATGTATAGCCCTAGTATCGCTGACTACTTGGTATATCGCTGTAATCATAGAGTTTCTGTGTGTCAAAACTTTAAACGCGTTTTTCTCGCAACTACATTTTTTAAATTGGCAGGCATGATAACTCAAAAAGTTCTCAACCGATTGTTATGAAATTTGGCACACGTCTTCTCTATAGTACTAGTTTCTAGTTAAACCTCAAACATGCCAAAAACAATTTCAAAAATTACCATTTTTGACCCAAAAAACATAAACAAAAAAGGATGAAAGATTGGACTTTTTTTTCTAAAGCCGTGCCAATTTACGATTTTTTTGACTTTTTTGTTTTTTTATTGGTTCAACTAGAAGATACATGTTTTATGAACATGCTCGAACCAAAATTTTTGATCTCAGATCGCTGTAACAGAATCTAAAAATCTCGCCGATTGATGCCTTTTGCCGCTAGGGTCTTAGGAGATTAGTTACTACGGCTGCCATTTAAAAAAAATAAAATTAAAAAAATTGGAATTTTAATATATAATGAATAAACGAACTGAATTTAAAAACGATTCATTCATTCTATCGTATTTGTATCGCCCCCCTTAAAGTCGGGACTTTAGAGATAGTCTGCTAGTAATCTAAGCATTGTTATGTAAACCCAAAAAAATGCCATTATGGAGAAACGGGAGACGTCAAATTGCGTCCCACGGTCAACGGTACGGGTAAATTGCATCCCATCGGCCCTCATGGTCAAAATGGTTAAGTAAAATCCTCTTATTCCTTAAGCTGCATAAAGGTTCACAATGTTTTGGGCATTTTATAGTACAGGGTGTTACAACTATTATTACTAAATTGTGTTTTCTCTTATTTTTTTTATAGTTATTGTCTTGGTGAAAAATTAATTTATTCACTCACTGAAGCAAAGGAAAACTTTGTTGTAGCATCAAAGAAAACTTGATTTTTTAACCCCCCTTAACATATATAAGATATAATTATCGAGGATGTCTGTATAATAATAAATAAATAAAATAAAATAAATAAAAGTATAATAATTAATTCATATAATATATAATTATGATTTATTTTTACATTTATTGCGCGAAATCTAAGAACTTCGTTAAAACGAGTCCCAAGGTTTGCTAATCATGGGCGCCCGAAAAGGAAGACATTAGGGTCCTTTGCCCCCCCTAGGTAATTGAATGGAAGAATAAAAAACAATTTTTACAGATAAAGAAACAACATATAATGAAATTTGGAAACTGTAAATATATGTAGTTGCCCCTCTGAGATTTATTCCTTCGGGCGCTCATGTTGCTAATCGCACCTTTTCGACTTTTTCCCACCCGAGAATGTTTTTATTTATTTGCAGCCACCTCCCATCAATAAATTAATAAAATAAATTCATAAAATTGCTACTTAATTCTGAATTCTGAAAAATATTTATGTATTAAGTTAGTGATAATTTAAGATATTTCTTTAGCTAAATTGTCTGAAGATATGCATCGGTTATGTAGGTTAGTGTTAGTTTATGATGTTTCTTTAGTCAAATTGACCGTAAAAAGAGAGAAAAGTGTTTCATTTTGAATTTCAAGATGCATTACCCCACCCCGGTCTCCACGTAAGGACGCCCATGTGTTATGTTTTGTTTTTGCGTCCTATGATTTCTTGATACCCACAGGTAAATTATTGTTGAGATTTGTATTAGAGATTATCGCTGATCCGATTAGGGTTCGGGACGCAATTTACCCGTACCTTTTTTTGACCACTTCAAAAACCTTAAAAAATAGTGACCACGGGACGCAATTTACATGCGCCCGGAGAAACGATTGGTTTCTTGGAAGTTATTATGTATGCATGCTTCATTTTGGAACACCGTGGCGTCAAAAACTATTTAGATGAATGTTATATCAAACTAACAGGTCGGCGATGTCATTGCGTCACACATTTTAGGTAAGAGTCCTCTTCAATAGTAAACCGCGAAAAATAATAAATAAGAATATTGTATGAATATTAAATTATCAAATCAATAATTTAGTTAAATTATCTTTTACATTTACGTTCTTTATAACAGTTAAACAACTTGATCGAAGAATTAAATGTTAATTTAAATAAAAATTATCAATTTCTAAATATATGTTTAGAAGAAAAATATTTGCATAAAACGCAAATTTTGACATGTATCGTAATAATGATCAAATTAGTAACATTTAAAATAGCACACACATTTGATAATTATCTCTTTTCAACACTGACAACATAAACTACCATTAATTTATTATGTTCACAAATTCTTAAAATCACAGAAAATTATTAAATAAATTTACATTCATACCACATAATATTTTATTCGAATCTGTACAAATACCTACACATTTTACGATTATAAATAATAGATAAAAAGATAAAATAGTATAATATGTGACCTGGTCTCCAAAAAGGGAGCTTACGTTCGAAAATGGCTTTAAAAACAGATAATCTCAATCAGAATCTGAAAAAAAAAAATTATTTTATACACCTAAGCCCCCTTTTCGTAGATCAAGTTACATACAATAAATTATTATATTGTATTATCATAATATGTACATAAGACTAGATCTTCAGTATGAAAATTACATTACAGAACGATTACAGCTATATTATTCGACATATTTTATAATTTACAATAAACGAAGAACCGAATCCCACAAATAAAATCTCCTGCGGAACAAAGATCCTATCGTGAGATCAAAAATCCTCTGAAAAATTTTTAAATTATTGTTTTAAACATCGAATTGGATTAATAAAACGCTATATATCGCAACTGTTGATAATATCTAAAATGAAAGAAGATAACATATTATTTATTATAAACCCCAAAATGATTGTTTGTTAAAACCTACAGAATAAAGTAATGTAAAATCAATTCTACAGAAACCTCCAGCTGTAACTTGTACTTCATCGTGCAATAGTTGTAGTGAGAAGGCATTTATCTGCACAAAAATAAAAACTGAAACGGAATATTTAAGATCTTGATACTATTTAAATATTAGATGTACTTATACTAATTGGTTTGCTATATAATATATTTTTCATAATCGACTATACAACTGTAATTATTATTCAAGGAACTTAATATCATTTATTAAAGTAAAAATTTTGTATAAAACAAGGCAGGTAGACTCTTCTTTCTGTGTTCTATTCAGGCCGTATCAATAAATTTTGTGCTTTTTTTGTGCTAATTTGTGCCACTAAAAAGTTTAGAAACTTTTACCATTATTTTCATGTTTAATATCTTAGGTCGCAAAAACAATTTAATTTCCATCAAAAATTTAATAATGAATTATAGTATTCTAAATTGTCGAATCCCCATTACTGCACTAGAGCAATGAGACTTAATTTAATTCTGATCAATTTCAAAAACTCTAAAATTTTTCAAAAATTTACAATTCTACAAAATTAACAAATTTTCAAATTCAATTCTAATATTTTAACATAATTTCAGATAAGTACCTATCTGGTTTTTGAGAACGCCAAAATTTCAAATATTTAATTTTCATTTTTTTTTATCTAAATCAAAATTTTAATTTTTTTAAATTGTAACACTAAATTGATAAGATAAACCGACTATGTGCACCGGTATCAAGTTATATTCTGTGATACCTTCCATAATTTCTAATTTAAAGCATTACGAATTTTATACCATTATTGGTTCCAGTTATAATTGATATTTTCAAATTAAAATTAAAGTTTTCTTAAAATTCTTAAAATTTTAATCATCTAAAAAATAATTCTCCTAATAATTTTAATCGCATCTTGAAATTACAACTTTTATTTAGAATTATATTTGAATATGTAATTTTAAATGCACGTAAACGTATTTGCTCATCTACAAATCAATTATTTTAATTCGGAAAAATATCAAGTTTCAAGTCAAAATTTAATCAAATCAAAACAAGAAAATGTTGGAAAATGATAATTACGTGTGTGTCTGTCAAGTAAGGTTTATGTTATTTATTTTTTAAAAAGAAGTGGTTAATATCACTTTTATTCAGTTTTTAATTTGTAAAACTGTTGTTTTCAGACGGAATAAATCGTCGGTTTAGAATTAAAACTAAAACCAACGAAATAACGAACGATTTTCTCCTAAATGGTAAATTAGCACAAATGTCGCACTGAATTTGAATTAATGATTGTTAATATTATAATTCAATAACAGTCTTTCTGTCTGTACCTTGTACTGGTGCATTTCGCCAGCCCCCCTCCCCATTTCGAATTTTGGATCCAAAATAGTTTAAATCGTTTGTACCTCGTTTGTACCTTCTTTATTTTCGTTTGTACCCATTTTGTTTTTGAGATATTTTGAAATATTTAAAATGGGCATTTCGCCAGCCCCCCCCCATTTCGAATTTTGGATCCAAAATAGCTTAAATCGTTTGTACCATGTTTGTACCTGTTTGTACCTTCTTTGTTTTCGTTTGTACCCATTTTGTTTCTGAGATATGCTAAAATATTTAAAATGAGCATTTGGCCAGCCCCCCCCCCCATTTTGAATTATGGATCCAAAATAGTTTAAATCGTTTGTATCTTGTGTGTATCTGTTTGTACCTTCTTTATTTTCGTTATTACCCATTTTGTTTTTCAGATATTTCTAAATATCTAAAGGAGGCAAGCCCCCTCTCATTTTAAATTTTAGATCCAAAATGGTTTAAATTGTTTGTACCTGTTTCAATTTTCTTTATTTTCGTTTGTTCGAAATGAAAATGATAAATATCATTTTAAGATATTTCAAAATTTCTAATAAATTTCAGTAGCTCCCCCTCCCTCCGCATTTTGAATTTAGGTTTCAAAATAATCTAAATTGTTTATACTTTGATTGTACTTGTTTTTATTTATATTATTTTCGTTAATACCCATTTGATTTTCAAAATATTTCAAAATTTCGAATAATCGCATTTTAAATTTTTTAAGTTTGAATTTTTGGTCAAGAGAAGACCCAATCACTTGTATTTCCTGGTATGTTCTACATTATTTTTCAACTCATTTAATTTTTGAAATTATACAAAGCATGTATATGGAGTAGACTGACTAAGGAATACATAATACTTTAGGAGTTATTCTTTAATCACGCGAGGTTTTAACAGGGGCGGAGGGGGATTAGAATAAAATATTAGGATTGATCACGATAGAGGGGGAACGTTCTGATAATCGCGTGTATGTTTTCGTGCTACCACATAACATACCGAGCGATCACATTTTTGCCTAAAAATCAACATAATTACAATATTTAGCTCTCAGCTGGATTCGAACACTGGACCTTGTGACGCGCTCGTTGCCCTGCCGTCTTCCTTGCCGTCCCTGCTTAAAGAGATTTTTAAAAAATTGCACGTGATGTTGGGAAGAGAAGGGGTGGGGTAGGTTAAAATCTAATGACGTATCACTAAAAGAGGGGGTAAAAGAGTGACTTAAAAACCCTCACGTGATTAAAAGAGTAAAAGACTGAAATACCAAAAATAGCAAATGCCTTTCCAAACATTTTACCGTTAAATGTCAAAGTGATATCATCATGAACTTCCTATAACTGTGATAATAAAAAATACAACTACCTTTTGGTAACTTCTTTATTTTTGTTTGTACCCATTTTGTTTTCCAGATATTTGGAAACTTTTAACTTTTTCTCTTTCAGTTGCACCTTGTTTAAGTATAGATCAACAATAGTCTAAATCTAAACTTTGTTCTTTTATACACATTATAGCGTGAAAACCATAATTTAAACTTTTAATTTGGTACATAATTAATATTTTTACTAATATACTATTGAATATTTTTATAATAAATATTATTTATTGGATTGGATATGGATCAACGCGATGATCTATTCTGCGCGTAGTATGTTTTTTCTCTATATCTTAAAAGAAAATATGGTAAAAACAGACGAAAATAAAGAAAGTTCAAACAGATACAAACGATTTCAACCATTTTGGAGCTAAAATTTGAAATGAGGGAGGGGGGTTGCCTATTTTATATATATAGAAATATCTTTAAAACAAAATGGGTAATAACTAAAATAAAGAAGGTACAAACAGGTACAAACGAGATACAAACGATTTAAACCATTTTGGATCCAAAATTTGAATTGGGGGGGGGGGCTGGCAAAGTGCCCATTTTAGATATTTCAACATATCTCAGAAACAAAATGGGTACAAACGAAAATAAAGAAGGTACAAACAAGTACAAAAAGGGTACAAACGATTTTAGCTATTTTGAATCCAAAATTCGAAATGGGGGGGGGGGGCTGGTAAAATGCCCATTTTAGATATTTCAAAATATCTCAAAAACGAAATGGGTACAAACAAAAATAAAGAAGGTACAAACAGGTACAAACGAGGTACAAACGATTTAAACTATTTTGGATCCAAAATTCGAAATGGGGGGGGGGTGGCGAAATGCATCTATTTTGTACAGTATCTTACGTTCCTACCTGTATTCTCGTAAATATATGATACAGTCTACATACCTCTCTCTTCAACTGAATGCTAGTTGTAAGCTGGTACAATTTAAATAACTTTTTATTTACCAAATTGGCCTAAAATAAGCAATACGAATTAAAATGTCATTTTTCTGGGAACTTTATAAAAAGTTTCCTTTAACTATACAATCAATTTATTGTCAAAGTTAGCCTAAGCACCACTAAAGTACTACTTTAATTTCATTTGTCAACGGTAATAAATTAATGTTAATTAAATCTTAAAATTGAGTATTTCATTTGAGAAAAATGCAAAAAAAATAAAATAGTCCAATTATTGAATCATCTCGTATTGTGGTTTAAAAACAAAAATTGTTGCCATAAATATAATATTATTTTACATAATATGAAACTATATATATAAAATACAAATTAATTTGTAAATGTAAAGGCTGGTGTGCACTTGAGACAAAACAGTCTTTTTTTTAAATTTAATTTATTTTTTAATAAAGATCGTTTTTGGAATCTACCAATAATCACTTTAGTCACGATTTGGCCAAAATTACCTTTAACCGGAGGTAAGTAATACCATCTCTTTGAAATGTGTAAATGTTATTGTTTGGCTCGTACTATATTTAAGTACTTTTCAATTTATCATGTCTCCGTTGTGAAATATAAGAAGCTGACTTTTTCATCTGGAATTATGCGAAAACCAACTGAATTACAAGAATAAGTTTTGAAATCAAAATAGTATATTAGTGTTTTTTGTTCTCTTCCTCAAATAAGACCAAATTCATCAAGATATTTGAATTTTACATGCATTGCGACGATAGCAGTCACAGCTAAAGAAACACACATTTAATAAGTTACAGAAGTTAAACAAATTGTATCGATAATAATAATTCACTTATACATTTTAGAAAACACATAAAATATTTATAACTATGTAATTAAAATATTAAGAAAAGAATACTTACGCACTCTACAAGGCGGTTGCAATAATAAATTAAAAGCAGAAGATCTGCAATATATAGAATTAACACTGACACACTCATAAGAAATAAACCAATCTTAAGATACATAACTTGAAGAATAAAGATCTTAAAATATACATAACTCTGAATAGTTATCAAGCTTAAATAAATAGATAACATCACCAGAATGGCAAAGGAATATACTCCGTTTATAGATTGTAGTATGGTATTCAAATTGTAAACACTTTGTAAAATTGCATTGAAACCGTAGGCCGTATTTCTATATTTTGTTTCTATACTGTTATTTCTA
The DNA here is from genome assembly GCA_958510845.1 of Cantharis nigra. NCBI lineage: Eukaryota > Metazoa > Arthropoda > Insecta > Coleoptera > Cantharidae > Cantharis > Cantharis nigra. Next base: position 24,160,367 of record OY294031.1, read on the forward strand.
TAGTCAAGTATACTTTTGTTTAACAAACTATATCTTGCTTGTATGGCAATTATCCATGATCGAAAAGATAAATTTATCGACATTTTATAGATAGTGTATATAGAAAGTTCTAAGAGATTTAGATGGCTTTCTATGGATCGGTTCGGTATATAAAAGTAAATGTAATATAGTAACTCAAAAATCGTGTTAAGTATTATCGATATTACCAAAGTAGCTTCACATTTATTAACTTTATGATCCAACTTCACTCTAAACATATTTTCATCCAATTTATGTAAATTTTGTAAGCATTCCTTTACTAAGTCGGTCTTGTTCATGGTGAAAATGATACTTAAAATAATAAAAAGGATGTGCTGGTACTTATCACAATTGGAAACGTACAGAAGAAAACGATTTAATTGAGAAAGTTCTTGTAATGCATTAGTTTTGATAATTGTGATACCGATTGAAAATAATACTATCGAGTAAATTGCAAGTTTTGCAAAGCAATTTGTTTTGGCCTTTTCACATGATATAATATTATAATCATTAGATTGGTATATGGTAATTTGCGACATTCGTAACCATTTTTCAAAAAAGTATGCAGTTTTGAATAATTTATATGTAATTTTCGGATTACTCATTTTAAAAACCGTTCTAGGAAAATCTGAGTTCTAATACTATAAAAATATGTTAATCTAATAATGTGTTAATGTACTTCAATCAGCTACTTGTTAATCACTTAATGACATTCAATCAGTAAATTGAAAAATTATCTCAAAATCGATAATAAACAAAAATAAACTAATACTTGATTTTACATAGGTTAATTAAAAATTAATATATGATTAAAATTTCATAACAATGTAAACAACATAAGTGAGATGAGAATAAGGTATTCGAATAATTAATATTTAGGATCAGATTCAACAATATATATGTATAATGTTTTACGTTTAAGTTATAACTTCATTTACTGCATGTTTGTTCATAGGTTTTGTAAAGAAACAAAAGCAAACAAAAAAATTGCTAAAAATTGAAATTTAAGTACTTAAAGCTATAATATTTAAGAACAACACCAAAATGTACTGTTGATGAAAATGTTTATCATTCAGAATCTTATCACTGTTATTTTTGCCTGAAGATGGGAGTCTCCCGAAACTAGTACAGAAGTAAATCGTGTTTTATTGCGATGAAGTATCATTATAACCTGATATTTATTACTCAATCTTAGCCCTAGCATAGATTTTAATTAAAAAATGTTTTATTTATATTAAAGTTTTAATTTTATATTTCACAAGTTAAGAATTAACATATTTATTAATTGTTTACTTTAAAGTACCTACTCAATAATACATGATATTGACTTCGATAATCTCTTTTATAACTTAATATGCCATGTGGTAGCCATGTCAATTTAATAAATATTTTAGTATTTATTTATATATAATTTTGTAAATTATATACTTATAGTTAAGTAATAGATTTTTCTAATTGTATTAAAATTATAATATAAGCGCTAGTAGTTCCAATTATCTAAAATAACATAATTATCATCAAACATTAACTTGAACAATTACAATCATTCGTTACAGAAAATAAAAGTTGCAAATCACTTGAAAAAAATCCATATGGAGAAATTCGAACATTTTCGTGTAGAAGTTGTAAAGAGAATCCGTTAATCTGAAAATTTTTTATACTTTTAAAATTTCATAATAAATTGCAAATTATGTTCAATAATTTAACCATTTAAAATTCAAATAATTCCAACAAATTAACTTCTTAGTCTATTTTGTCTGGTTAAGAATAGGTTAAAATCTAGTTTACTTTAAAATCGGTTGAGTTGAATATATAATTACTAATAATTAATATCTTACCTCTTTTCTTAATTCCAGATTCTTGTTTTGGTTCAGTAATTTAAGAAGTTTGTTTTTGATTGTTTCTGCCTAAAAAGTTTCCATAATATTATACATTTACATTAAAATTATTTCGAAATTTTCAGATTACTTCTTAAAGAACCAGTGCAACGATTTTTTTTATCTGAAAGTTGACATCAAATTGCAATTTTAATTAATTTTTCTAATTTTCTAATCAGTTAACATCGCAAAGTGTACATATATTATATGTTACCATCGATGATGATAATTTGAGCATTATTGATGTCGTAACCCTGCTAAACTGGGCTTGGACTAACCAATGACTATGGATTTTGGACGATGTTGACTTTTATAATATGTGGTTTTTACATCATTGCTTTGTCCGGACAATGACGTCGCGTCTTTGCCCTATACAGAAATACATAAACTAGGTGTTCTATTAGTTACAAAATTGAAAAAATTACTAGCATCTGTAGCTATTAGCTCCTTCAAAGACTCCCTTAGCTCCCTTAAAGACTCTTAAACAACAAGCGTTGTCTAGGACGGGTGTAAAAATAAAAAGTGTGCATGCTTTGGATCACTCACTTACCGAAATGAAAATTAATTATGAATTTATTTAAAATGTGTAATTTAATTATCACCTCAAAGGCCGGGTAGTGATGTTAATGGCCAACAGAAATGGATATTGACGTCAATGTCCGGTAATTTCCGGACCAATTGTCCGATTTTCATCTTTGACGAGTGTAATGTTTACATTGTATTGTTTCAATAAATTTGATATTTCATCAAAATGTCTAGAGATGATCATATTTTTATTTTTATCCTACCTCTTTCATCAATTTATTGCTGAACATAATGAATACCACGGTATCCAGAATATGTATTATTATCATCATGCAGGGATTGAATTTGCCAATTCTCTCCTCACTTATAAGGCGATAAATATATCTTGAAATAGTAAACACATTTATTCCAAAATACATCAAACAATTCCAGGATCCATGATCATTAAATTTTTTTACTATCTGACATAACTGCTGATGAATCAATTTGATACAAAGTAACTGCTGAACGGTTATTCCATGTATTGTTTTATAAGATTTTTCAAAATATTCATTAATAGTAGAAAATCGCATTTGCAATATATTCACTAAGCTTCTATATAAATTGGAAATAATAAATTTTTCTGTATATATGAAAGCATATGAAAATTTTATTATCAACATAATCAAGTTTTCACGAAAATTTAAAAAGCTAAAAATTTGATATACTGCAAAAAGTATTCCTATAATTGTCAGCCATAGTATGTTCGTTGATCGAGCATATTTGTTATTTACTATAATATCGAGCTTTTCTAGCTTTTTATCAGTTTGTATTAGGTCTTCTATTGTTGTTAAGATCTCAATCCCATATTTATAATTAAAAAACGATGCTGTTATATAAAGTATTATTGTAGTATAACTCTGAGTTAATCCCAAATACCGATGCACTGTAGTATCACCATAATACCAGCCATAATTTTGTGATATCAACATAAAAAAAATTAAAATAATGTTAAGTAAATATGAAACAATTCTATAAGAAGATCGTGATTTAATGGCAGAAAATCTTCGATCGTTAGGTTTTCCTGTTACCGTAAACTGAGCCATAAATGTCCATCTTATTGGTATATACATATGAGCAAGTGAATCCCATAAATCTAAGCTCATCGTATTTGTGCTACAAGTTTTATCCACATTAAGTTTGTAGAAAATGTGTAATGATTAAATATTGTTAATTTTGTTAATAGCTTTAGAAATTATAATTATATTTATATTATATAAATATACTGACTTTTGATATATTATGACAATATAATTTCTAAAATTGTATATTATTAATATTTCAACTTTACTTGTAATTTAAGTGCTGTTTACTGTTAATTTTATATTTTCATTTTATTTTAAATTTAACCCATGAAAGCTTATGCGCACCCATATAATATGTAGTAATGCAGTTAATAGCTTCTAAAGATAGCTAGTTTTTATATTTTCTATCTCGACTCCTCTTCTTGGAGACATTTAAAAATTAAAAAAAAAGCTTTGGTCTTAATGGCTTAAAACAACAATCAAAAATCTATGGAGTGCACTCTTTGTTTAAATTAATTAAAAGTGTATTGTATAACAAATGAAGAGCCGGGGGAAAAACGATAAAAGTCCATTTTAAAATTTTTTGATGTTCATAATGGAATTAGTAGAACAGTCTGGGTAGATTTTAATATAACATTAATACTTAAAGAAACTGCTACGAATCGCGAGATATTGCACTTTAAAAAATGCTTTACTAAGGAAAAACGCTGACAGTCCATCCTAAAGACGAAAAAGCGATAATGCTCCTCCACAATCACTGGCGTTCATTTATAACAAGGAATAGCAATAAAAGTCTACGGTTACTAAGTAAAAACGATGAAAGTCCACGGAGTTTCTTCTGTTAATTTGATACTTTAGTTATATTTTGATTTCTTTAGAAGTATATAATTATTATCCTGGAACAACTCATTTTTCTCAACTGTTGAATATCCCAAGTTACATAGTTTCAAACTTGAAAACACTCTCATGCAAAAGTATGCCGTGCATACCACAGACGCTTCCAATCGTGCATCCCTTTCTTTAGGCGAACAACCACCCACATGTGCGACGTCAGAAACACACATTGTCAGTCATTAGGTGTACAAAAATTAACTACAAAACTAATTGTTAAACTAAAATTACAGCTTGCACTGCAAACTAATTATTCAAAAGAAATTACTACCCCTGACGATCTGATTAAACCATTGCCGTTAAAAAAATATATAAACTGTATACTAACATCTTTATTCACGTCACCATTTCTGTTCATCTTTATTTGAAAATTCATATAAAAATTTCATGAAATACTGATTAAACTATTTATTAAAAGTAAAAAAAAATTATTGTAAAATATATAAAACACTTTTAAATATAATTTAACCTCCGAATCCATACAAGGTGCGACCTTGACGTTTCAAAGCGTAAATAACATCCATAGCAGTAACTGTTTTCCTCCTAGCATGTTCCGTATAAGTTACCGAGTCACGAATCACGTTTTCCAAAAACACTTTTAAAACAACACGCGTCTCTTCATAAATTAGTCCAGAAATACGTTTCACACCACCACGTCTGGCTAAACGTCTGATAGCAGGTTTTGTAATACCTTGGATATTGTCACGCAAAACTTTACGGTGCCGTTTTGCACCTCCTTTTCCCAAACCTTTGCCTCCTTTACCTCTTCCGATCATTTCTGTGTTTTAACTACTTATTACTGTCAACGAAAACTTTTACTTATGGTAACTCAATGTTTGTTATTTATATAGATAATACTGTTGAAGAAATCACATACCAACATACCAAGGATTAGAATTAGAGTAATTCTGATATTCCACAAAACAACATTCCACATAAAGCAGCTTAAGATTTTAACATTAATTTTCATTTAGATTTCTTACGCTTTATGTATTCCTTATGTTTGATTTTTAAGACGCTTAAAGCTTTTTTGTACAAATTTCCAATCAATTAAATAAAAATTTGTTAAAAGACTTACATACTTCAAAATTATTAAAAGTGGTTAGTTAAAAAAATAATCAGTCGTAAATGTAACATAATACAAGGGGCACTTAAATAAAATGCAAAGATATTTTTTCCCTGAATTGGTAACTCTGCTCGCCACTAGAAATGAACTAGTTCTTAATAATAAGTAAATTATCCTTTTTATTAATTTTTTTTAGATTCAATAAAAATTCAATAAAACAGCATTGTATATTATATAACGGTGTATAACCAAAAACAATTTTAATAAATAGGTAACATTTAAATAATAATAATACTATTAATTAATTTAATAAATTGCTAATTTAACGAATATTATTCATTTTCTATAGTACCTAACATTAATAGTAATATATTAATAAGTAAAATAAAACTATGAATCATTATGATTTTACTTTTATCTCAATATTAACATTATAGTGGCTGCTACTTATCATATTAATTACCATTCTGGAAGTAGTTGTTAATCTTAGATTTTATCAGCTTGACAAACAATTTTTAATTAATTAAATAATAATCAATTTACAAAATAATAATTAATTTAAGCTGCACTTAAAATGAATACTTCATTTGTACGTTTCAAATCTTCAAGTACCCCTGGCTTTCTAAGAAACTCTAAAAACGCATGTATGTTTATATTACAGCAATTTTGTAATTGAGGGGCTCAGAAGCCAAGGGGTCCAAGTCGACTTTTTTTTTTAAATCGAGTTAAGTGCAGAAATTAAAACTAGTATATACATTTACCCAGTGCCAAAGAGATCCAAACATAAAATAAGTGCTAATGCTGACATTTATCAGCGAGAAGTTGTACTACTCAATTAAAACTATACAAGTAAAATAACTTTAAATTAAAATATCTCCATAGTTACGTTTTACTACTTGGACCCCTTGGCTTCTGAGCCCCTCAATTATTCACATTATTATTATCATAATATTAATCTAATCAGTTGCAATTTGCTAATGTAAAACTCAAAAATTTGAATTTAAATTGTGGTGCGATCTATCGAAGTTAAAATACTTCTTTCACAATACATAAATATGCAAATTTCTATGTAAGGTTACTTAGGAAGCAGCACTTTCAGCATAAAACTTGCACAAAATGTAAATAAAAGTAAAAAATGAACCCAAAATAAAATTTTAAGTAGATTTGTGGTATAATTATAATATGTATTTATAAACAATTTAAACTAAAGTTAAGAATAATACAATGTGTATAAAATTAAAAATTCAAACAGTCAAATAAGGCATAATTATCACTGAACAAATCAGGATTAAAACATTTTAAAATATGAGAAAATACATAATACAATATAAGGTCCTTATTTCACGGTTATTTCCGATCATCAGTCGTATAATATAATAAAGAACAAATAAGAATATGTTTCTTATTTCTTATATTTTCTTAAAAACATAAAAATAAAAAAAATTTAATAACCTGAAGTGTTGATAGTTGTTATACGGTGTCAATCAGTGCGTTTCTAAGAACAAAAAATATTGTTATACGTCGTAGTATGCTTGATATGGACGAAGATTTTTATATCGGCATGATGCCAAGTTATTTTTTGGAAATGTTTTTGGGTACACTTAGTTTTCGATTAAAAGGAACCACTAAACAAAGAACATTTCAGCTGCTAAATATTAAAAGTACCTACAAAATACTGTTTTATATTTTTTCCTTGTTAATTATAATGTACAAATTTCAGCAAGATTACCTTTCCAACCATTCGTATAAATTATTAAGACAGTATAATATCCATGAAAATTTCTTCAATTGGTTTGTTATGATTTTTGATATTCACTGTGATGCAATTTTACAACATTTGCTATGTATTGGTGCTTATTTGAATCGCAATGTAATGTTACAAGCTTGGAAAGATATTTTTCTCATAGGTAAGAAAATGGCAACAAAAGTTTTTATATGTGCAAAACTATATCAGGATGGATTATATTGAATACTATTACAAATTTTCTGGTATATTTCATCATAAAAGATACTCGAACTGTTCCAAGTAGGCATACCAATATTGATTTTTAAGTTTATCTTCTTTATTTTAAATACGTATAAAATTTCAATGGTCGCTACATATTATGTCATGGATGATGAGTTTAAATGAAAGATTTTATAACTTAAACGAGACTCTTAAGAACAGAAACTGTACAGTACTGCCAACCGATATAATACAGATACGTGACATTCACAACAGTATGTGCAATATACTCAATAATTTAAATAAAACATTTTCTTTACCTATGTTAATGAATTTATCAATTGACTTTTATGTTATTCTTATGGAAACTTTTATTCTTAGTGATCTAGTAGATAACATGAATGTTTTTGAATTTTATGATATCATATAATATGTCGCCATGCTAGCATTCTTCGCATTTGATCCACTGGCTGTTGTACTGGTTACAAACAATCTGGCTCATAATGTATGACATTTGTTTTTAATTATTTTAAAATTGCAAAAAAATAACCAATATAATATTTCAGATGAGTTTAATGAAGCAGGCATCTTTCAAGTTGTTTATAGCGAGCAAGAACACAAATTTAAGAAAAGAAGTAAATTGATTGTATACTTAATACCTTCATTTTATTATTACTTTTCCTTTTCAGGTTTGGGCATTTCATTTTCAGTTATTGCATACCGATACATCATCGGTGAGAGCAGGAAACTGTTTAAAAATCGATTCAATTTTATTGTTTGCTGTAAATCAAGTTAATGCTTCTTTTGTTTTAACATTTTCAAAATTACAATAATTTTTAAACTCATTGGCGCAACGAAGTTGTTAGCCAGTAATGGGGTGTTGCTCAGGGCTACTAGCTCGAAAAATGAAACATTGCCCTTGTGACTAGCTCTGGGAGCAAGAGATTCCTAATAATAGTATCTAAACCTAACCTTATAAAATGAACGGAGTATGCCGCTAGTGTGACCGCTCCGGAGAGCAAGCAATAGATGGTGAGTTGAGCGCCACGCAGTTTGTAACACTCCGTAAAATAACCGCAACAGTACCACCTGAACTGCGAAGAGATGGTAGGAAACAAGGAATAGGGTACTACTCTAATTAAATAGGAATAAATAATTGACAGTCGCAGATTTATTGTTTAAAAAAAAAACCCCAAGGGTTAAGAACAAGTAATAGGAAATATATTGGGCTACCCTCTAATCTATAGATAAAATCAGACGAAATAATGACAATAAAATTAACAGGTTATGAGATAACCTGTGCAATAACCCTGGTATACGTATACTAGGTGTACAAAAGTATACACGCCTCTGGAATATTCCCCAGGTTACGACAATAATTATCTGAAATGACGTAATAACTAAATGGTACAGATAGTAGCACGGCCCAATAAATATAGAATAATAAGATAAAAATTATATACAAAGCAATAAATCGTACGGCACAACAGATCTTATTTTTAGTAGTTGCTGTTCTGGAGGGTTGATTCTGGAGCTGGAGTGGACGGTCGTTGGTGGTGGAACCAACCAAGATGATACGGGTTGATGCAGTAGGCGATGTTGCGATAACAATCCAACGATAAGATTATCTACGGAACCGGAACTGAATCGTGATGATAAAATTCCAATATAAGAACTCAATCGAGCGAACGATAAGATACCAACAAGGACGATAACGAAAACCCTAAAAATATGATTATAAGGATAGATTTACAAATTAATAAAACAATACCTCTGATGTTCGAGGGTCCAGATAAGGTTTAACAATTGTGGTGCGAATCTTCGAGATGATAAGTTGGAGCAAAAAAAATCCTTCAATAAGAAGATACGAATTCGAGCGAAAATGCTTAAAAAGCCGGTAATTCGAATTCAAAAGAACGGTGACAATCCAAATCCCACTAAGGCACGGAAACTTCCGAAATACGATATGTCAGCCGATAAGCTCTCAAAAAAAACGACTAAAAATTACTAATGTAATTCAATATTCGAATTCACTACCAAAACGAAAAATTGTCTCCCAATTATCTTTTCGCAGATAACCAGGAAATGTGTTTACGAATAAATAAATCAAATATTATAGTAACGCCATCCACAGAAATTTGAAAGCAACTCATACAGAAATCTAATTCTAATAAATTCATAAAGGGAATTCCAGGACCGTAACAAAGTAATAGTAATTGTTTTATTACAGATGATCTGCACGGGAACATCATATACACTGCTTCTAATGCAATTTTAAATTTCATTAGAATTTTCATTTAAAACCAATAAAAGAAAATTAATATTAATTTCATAATTATACTTATGAAAATATTAAATATAAAATTATATGGAAACTTAGAATATAATAGTATAAATGCGTATTTAAATGGAGTGAATAAAATAAACATTTACTTCTATCGCTCTGGTTACCATTATTTTATATTTGGGCTTTACAGTATCAACCAGGACGCTCTATACTCATAGAACGTGGAAGCTCTGCTGTAGTTACGAATGCTAAACTATCTTGCTGGATATAAGGACATATAGGGTGATTTAGATATTAGAGAGCAGACGGTTGTATACCTGAATAGTACTTCTGGAAGAACTTGTATCTGAAATGTGTTGGGGAACATATCCCCAGAACGCAGTGCAATTGTTGATCACTGCGGCTACCTCTTATGATGTCTTATAATATTTATTAGTGTTTGTACATAAATTACAAACGAGGCTAGTTAGTATATAAAAACCTGCAGGGTGAGTTAAAACACAAACAAAGTATTAACTAATATAATCAAATCAATAGCTTATTGCATAGGTATATTATTGATATACAAGATTAACAATTACATAATTTTTCTTCAACAAATTAGTCGTTGTTTGAGCGTGCAAGTATGCAACATTTTTCTCCTTTGGGGCAATTTGCTGGCCAAGGTCCAATTTCGCATTCGTCTTTACAAACAGTTCCCGGCTGATTTATTCCGAATAATTTACATGTTTGGCCTAGAACAAAATTTAAAATACTGAATGACATAATATAATTATTAAATAACATAAATTTTATTATTGGTAAACCTATTTACATTTATACAAATTTAAAAAATAGTGTTTTGGCTTACCTAGACCTAAGACGGTAACAGCCGAAGCAAATATTATCAAAACTACAAGTAAAGTATGAATCTTCATGATTTTCTATCGATCACAATATCGCTAGTCCACTAGTGTTTGCTATTTATATGTATGGTTGCCACTATTATTTAAGCGATTTTAATCTATGGTTTTATCAAATCTGAAAATAATTAATTAACTAATTAATCAATAATCACTTAAATAAATTATTAATTAATTAAGCGATATGTAAAATTATACACATGCAATTTACTTTTCTCTACATGCACATTCTATCGAAAATCCCAAATAATAAGTAATACAAATATTTCTCTGTGGCTTCATATTACAAGTAGAATGGCTACCTACCCTAGAACACCAAAATGTCCTGTTGATAAAAATGTTTTTCATGTAGAATCTTTTGATTGTTTTTGCATGTAAATGTAAGTCTCTCAGAAGAAGATCATGTTTTACTGCGATGAAGTACCATATAATCTGATATTTATTACTCAATAAGCTTACAGCCCGGCCCTAGCATATAATATATTTTAATTATACATAATATGCCGTCGATACTGCACAGAATGCAGAGTATTATTCATCATAAATAATTTGCCATTTGTAAATTTGATTATAGTGAGCAAATGCATTTAATTGCAACCTTACGAATAGACTTTTTTCAGATGTTGTATTTTAAAATTCAAAAATAATTTGGATATATTGAAGGATTTTTTCTTATAATTGGGCCAATTGAAACAAAAAATTATAACTATTTTTCTTATTAATGAAGTGACTACCATCATCAATATTATTTTTCTTTATACATTAAAGTATTTATTGTTTCTATTAAGTCTAAGGCATATTATCATCCATATGTATACTTTAAAAGTATTTTTATATAACTATTAACTGTTAAATAAAATTAAAACATCAATGTACCAAGATAGATAAACATTCATAAACACCAATTTTAATTTCTATTGAAATTTTAATTTTATTATATTTCACAAGTTAAGAATTTACATATTTATTAATTGTTTGCTTTAAAGCACTTAATATTCGATATTGACTTCGATAATCCATTTTATAACTTGATATGCCACGTAGTAGCCATGCTTGATATTTTAACATAATTTAATAAATATTTTAGTATTTAATAATAACTAATTTTGTAAATGATAAATAGTTAAGTAATAGAATTTTCCAATTGTACTAAAATTATAATATAAGTACTAGTAGTTCCAATTATCTAAAACATAATTATCATTAAGCCGTTAACTTGAACAATTACGATCATTCATTACGGAAAATAAAAATGGTAAATCAATTGAAAAAAATCCACATGGAGAAATTCGAACATTTTCGTGTAAAAGTTGCAAAGAGAAACCGTTTATCTAAAAAAAATTTTAAATTTTTAGAACTTCAAAATTAATTGCAAATTATGTTTAATAATTTAATCCTTTAATATTCATATTATTTCAACACATTAACTACTTAACTTCCCTGTCAGAATAATGTTAATGTTAATGTAATGTTAACCTTACGTTATCGTTAACGTTAACATGAATCTGACAGGGCAGTAAGTCAATTTGTTAGGTCCAAAACAGATTAAATTGTAATTTACTTTACCATCGGTTGAGTTGTATTATATATAAATAATATTTAATACATTACCTCTTTTCTCAATTCCAGATTCTTGTTTTCGCTCAATAATTTAAGAAGTTTATTTTTGATTGTTTCTGCCTAAAAAGTTTCCATAATTATTAGGGGAATGTCGTCAGGGTTGGGCCGCCGTCTAGGTCGGCCCACTGCGATTTTTCAGTGTAGACCACTGATGACACCTATGTGGGTGGGTGGCTAAACATCCTTCAATGACAACGAACTTTTCGTGCCATTAATGATTTCAAAGTGTGAAGTATAAACGTGTTGACAGAAAAAGTTTTCCAGTAGCTGTTAATATAGCATCAAAACTTGGCGAGAAAACATGAATTTGTCAAAGTAAATATCTTTAAATGTGTTATGGGGATAACCTTTAAAAATTCAAATTAAAAAAATTTCAGTTTTGTAATCTGTTTTTTCTGTGGCGTGACGCGATGCGGTAAGGGCACTTGTCGCCTAGGTTGGACTATTAGTGTAGTCAGGGTTGGCCTACTGTGATTGGCACGTACCTTGACCGATATCGGCCGACATCGTACAGTGCCGGGTATCCGACATCTAAGGGAGGGAATGCAAGAAAGAAGTGCATTTGCAATGTGCCAAAATGACTAGGAGCTACTTCATTTGCCAAAACTGTGATTCAGATTAACGTTTAAGTAAAGTAGTTTTTTGAGACATTCTAGTGTAAAGTTTTACTCGATGAAATAACAATAAAACGAATTTGGTTTATTATTTCATCCAGTTAATCTTTTCAGGTCATTTTCTAACATTTTTGCAAGAATTTTGTCGATTCTAAATGGTGGCCCAACCTAGACAACATATAGGCCAACCTTGACAACACTTCTATTTCTATTTTTTTTCTATTTCTTACCCAATCGATTTGCAATTGCCTCGAAAGTGTTCTTATTCATAGACCTATCTGACCATGTGCTTAGATTAACAAAATTCTTTCTTAAACGAAAGCTATGGGCAAAAGTAAAAACGGTGGCCAACCCTGACGACATTCCCCTATACATACATATTAAAATTATTTAGCAGTTTTGAAATTATTTCTTAAATGAGCCACTGTAACGATGTTTTTTTATATGAAAGTCAACATAAAATTGGAAATTTAACCCTCCGGCAGTGGTGTCGGGGAACAGAGGTTTGCACTGTTGATAAAATTTATTTGGAATTGTTTACATAATTCATTATTATTATATCGATTGATGTGCATAGGTATGCTTTCCTGACACAAGTGTGGTTCTAACAAGATCAAAAAAACGACAATTATTTGCGATTCCTGTGAGAAATTTGTTTGTCTAGAGCATTGCTAAAGAAAACTTACATGTTCTACCTGCCTCGAAACCGAAACGGGTGAAGATTAACAATTATAAATACGATAGAGAGTTTTGTTTTTATTTTTTAAATTGTTGAATCAATACATTTTATTTAGTAAAATTTTAATTTTGAATAAAATTTGTTTTATTTTAATAGTTTTTGTGTGATATGCAACATAATCTCACAAAACAACTGATATTTCATTATCCGGACCTAAGGACCGCGGCGCGACCGCTCATGTGAAAATAAAAAGCGCGACTGCTGCAGGGTTAATTAATGTTTCTAATTTTCTATTCAGTTAACATTGTAAAGTATGTATAATATACACGGTAACATTTTATGTTACCGTCAATCATGATAATTTGAGCATTATGGATGTCGTAGCCTTGCTAAACTGGACTTTTTTTTATCGTATAATCGGACATTATCGTTTTTCTTTGGACCAGTTTAATGTTTACATTGTATTATTTCAATAAATTTGTATGAGACAGGTCCATTAATTCCAATAAAAAGTCTACAAAAATGATCATATTTTTATTTTTATCCTACCTCTTTTATCAATATATTGCTGTACATAATGAATACCATGGTATCCAGAATATGCATTATTATATTCATGCAGTGATTGAAGGTGTCAATACTCTCTCCACTTATAATGCGATAAGTATATCTTGCAATAGTGAACACATTTATTCCGAAATACACCAAACAATTCCAGGATCCATGATTATTAAACTTTTCTACTATCTCACATAACTGCTGATAAATCAATTTGATGCAAAGTAACTGCTGAACGGTTATGCCATGTATTGTTTTATAAGGTTTTTCAAAATATTCATTAATAATAGAAAATCGAATTTGTAATATATTTACCAAGCTTCTAAATAAATTTGAAATAATAAATTTTTCTGCATATAGGAACGCATATGAAAATTTTATTATCAACATAATCAAGTTTTCACCAAAATTTAGGAAGCTAGCAATTTGATATATTGCAAAAAATATTCCTATAATTGTTAGCCATAGAATGTTCATTGATCGAGCATATTTGTTATTTACTATAATCTCGAGCTTTTGTAGGTTTTTATCAGTTTTTATCAGGTCTTCTATTGTTGTTAAGATCTCAATCCCATATTTATAATTAAAACACGATGCTGATACATAAAGAATTATGGTAGTATATATTTGAATTAATCCCAAATACTGATTTACTGTGGTACCACCTAAATACCAGTTATAATTTTGTGATATGAAAACAAAAAAAAATAAAATAATATTAAGTAAATATGACACAATTCTATATGGAGATCGTGATTTAATGGCAGCGAATCTTCGAGAGTAGATTGGGTAAGGTATGAACGGGACCACTTTGCTTCAAATCTGCCTAAGTCCGAAAATTCAAAAAATCTGACTATGTCCGAAAACTCATAAACTGCGCATGTGTTAAACTATTGATCGGTTCGGGAAAATCTCGTATAAAAATAAGTATTGATTATATTTTATATATGGGGGGTTAGGGTTAGTAGGGTTCACATTAAAATCAATTATCATAAAAATTTATTGACCATTACACCTTTTATCTTAACGTTTTTTTTAATTAGATAATTTACTCTGTGGGAAAAAATCTCCCCTATAACGAAGGGGTGAGAACCCTCCTCACATTAAAAAACACTTATCAAAAAGGTACCTGTTCAATAAAGTATGATTTTATTTTATCTATTACCTATTATCACCTTATTATTTATATAATTCAATATTATGGTTTTAGTAATAAAATAGTTTTATGATAATTTATTTGCACTTAAAATGGACCCCCCATTTTAATTTAATTACCTTCTTCCACCTTATTGATTTAATTGTTTGCCTATTGAATTCCAAAAGCAAGCAAACTATTTGATGAATAATCACCATGGTATATTATGGGGGAGTGGGTTTACACCTTATCATAAATTTAATGAAATTGTGAAACATTTAACTTCATCTGTTGATGTTGTATATGTGAAAGGACGCGAGAAGACATTATTCATCCAAAAAGTAATTGAGAAACCGGTGATAGAATTGGATGAACAACCTTCACTATCAAAAGGGGAGCCATATTGCTTTTATCACTCGCTATCAAATTGTATCTGTGCACTGACTAATGTATTTTATTTGTATAACAATTTTATTATGCATGAATAAATTGATTTTTTTATATATTTTTTTTATTGTGGGGTTAGTTTGTTATAGTTAGTACATGAAGAGCAGTTGCGTGATAGCCATGCGGGTATATGCTGAAGAAGCAGGTCGCCTATTTTTCGTTTAGAGATTGGAAGCACCCCTTTGTAGATTCGAAGGAGTTAGCAAAAGCTGGGTTTTACAATTTACGAAAATGACGATAATGTGCGGTGTGCGTATTGTGCAATCATTATTGGTAGTTGGGAAAAGGGGGATAATCCTATAGAAGAACATAAAAAATGGTCTCCAAGTTGTCCTTTTATTATAGAAGGAGAATCGCTTATTAAAATGTATGCGACAGAAGAAGGTCGACTTATTTCGTTTAAAAATTGGGGTTATACCTTTATAGACCCTAACGAATTAGCAAATTCAGGATTTTACAGCATAGGGAATGGTGATATTGTTCGGTGTGCGTTTTGTACAATCGTTATAGGAAATTGGAAGAATGGGGATATTCCTAGAGTAAAACATGGGGAAATATCTCCAAAATGCCCCATGACTGGACATGATGTTTGTGGGATATACAAAGTTTTTCCTAATTCAATACCAGACAATTACATAAATATAACTACAAAAGTTGAAGATCTAAATGATCCCGATGAAAATTTACCCGAAATTATCCCACTACTAGGATACAAAGCTGAAGATCAATTTTGTTGGAAAGCTAACAATAAACTCTCTTGCCCATCTTGTATATTACAATAGTTGTAAAAAGAAAACGAGATTTTGTGAGTTTAATAAAAAAAAAAAATATTGAAAATTATTTTGTTATTTTACATAATACGATAGGTTAGGTATGTACTCACAAACATGATGATGATATTGTAAATACATACCTAACCTATCGTATTATTATTTACATATTTGTTTTATTTCGGATATGGATTAATAAAAAAGATTTATTAAATTTTAATTGTTGTTTTTATTTTGTTTTACTGGAAAAGTTTACATTGCCTCAATTTAACTCTTAAACTAATATATGCAGTCGTTAAAATATATAACACAATACTTGTGAAAAATAAAAATTCGAAAACGATTGCATTCATATGAAGAGTGTTGTAGTTGTTTCTGAGTTCGTTCAAATTGAGCACCAAATATTCACCGCGGTTTCTTATTTGACTTGTATCTTGAAATTCGAAAATGGTCTCATAATAGATAACTGATTTGTCATTATCAATTACTAATGGATGTGTGATAACGTATTATCAACATTGTTTAAAATTAATAATTTGATTTAAATCTAAATTTTTAAACACATGTTTACCAATAGGAATAGGGTACATATTTTATATCATTTTATTAAACAATATAATGCCTACTTATTTGTAACATATACAAATTACTTATTACATATTTAAAACAGTATTTATCGTTTTTATTCTACTGTGGATGCCGGAGATATTTAATGCGAAGTTACTCAGCTAAAATTACACATCGAAATTTCTAGGAGTGTACATTGCTATTAAGCACAAGACCGAGTTCATTATAAAAATTTTCGAATGATTATACCATGTTTTAAAATAATAGCTTTGAATCGCATTTTTTACAATTTTTCTCGATGGTTAAAAAAAAAATTTTTTAGATAACGGTATTGTCAACATTATTATTATTGATTCTCCAGGTGTATAACGACATTGACCGTAAATTGATGCTGATATGCCGGGTGTTCTACAACTATCGATTACGACATCACCAAGTTGATAACGTATTTCCTCAAACAGGAGAACTATTTTGGATGAAAATTTAGTTGTTATTGAACTAAATAAAACTGAAATCATAATGAATAAACCTGTATATGTAGGCATGAGTATATTGGATATTTCAAAAACCCAATTATACGAGTTTCATTATGACTACATGCAGAAAAACTTTTTATCCAAAGTGCTTTACTGTGACACGGATTCATTAATATATGAAATTCATTGCCCTGATATTTATGCCACCATCAAAAGGGATATTTCACGATTTGACACTAGCGATTATGAGGTCGATAATCAATTCGGTATTCCTCTTGTAAACAAGAAAGTGCCTGGATTAATGAAGGACGAAAGCAATGGTAGAATTATGACCGAATTCGTAGGTCTTAGATCTAAAATGTATAGCGTTCGAATCGAGGGCGAGGATGTTATTAAAAAGGCGAAAGGTGTTAAAAATTATATAGTTAGAAAGACATTTGTTTTAATGATTATTTAGAGTGTTTACTTGAAAATAAAATTATTGTAAAAAACAAAATAGTATAAGATCACAAAATCATACTGTACATAGCATAACTCAAACAAAAATAGCCTTAAGTCCCAATGATGATAAACGATGTTTACTACCTCATACCTCCAACACTCTGGCATGGGGGCATTATAAATTAAATAAATAAAAATATTTTTATGTGTTGTTTTATTTTATTCCTTTAGTTTCACATACAGCATAAAGTAAATATTAATATTATTATTATTACATGATAATTTCATTGAATTGAATTTTTAGAGATCCATGAAAACTGGTTATAGCCAAGCCATTTTACATATAGCTGATTCCCACGTTTACGTAACACTTTTTCAATTAGAAAAGTATCAGGGTAACTTCAGTATTAAGACATATTGTGTGCTTCTTGAAAACAGTTTTTTGCAAAACGTTTTATTACAAGCTTCGCAAATCCATATATACTTGACTGTTTTTCTATTAGCCTCTGATTTACCATAAAGAGCAGCCTCCTTCTGGTAACACATGAAAACAACGTCTTTTAACAGACCCCCTTATCAGATGATGCTTTTCAGCCTCCTCAACACCGCCTTTACCGTTATCACTACCGATGTCTTTGCTATCACTAGCGATGTCTTGGCTATCACTACCGGTATCTTTACTATCTTCATCATGAGAGATGCAAGTCTCACTTTCTTGTTTATTTATATATTCTTTTTTCTACATCAGGTATAATGTAAGTATGTGTTTCTAAATTTTCTTGATTATTTTCAAATATAGGTGATTTCAATATTCTTTTATATATCCTTTTTATATTAGGTATGCTGTAGGTGAATGTATTTTCTTGTTTATTTTTAATCATAGGTGATTTGATTATTCTTTTATATACCTCTTTCACATTAGGGTTAATGTGGGGGGTACTTATTTTTATGTTTATATTCAAATACAGAAGACTTCTTTCTTCTTCTTCTTCCATATATCTGTTCTATTGGAGAATTATCAGTGTCTTGAATATAGTATTTGGTTGTGTAAGAACTTAGAAAGTGATACTTTTGATTGTCACCTATTATAATACCCATGATAAATACAGAGGATCTTATCAGAGAATGGTATATTTAATAACATGACGCTCTATATAAACTCGCACTATTATATCCTAACCGACCCTAGCATACAATTTAACAGGCATTTTTTGCTTGAAACACCGGTGAACAAATATTTGACTTTGACCGAATTGGTAAAATCCAACAACGGTTTGCAGAATTGTTTATTTAAAAAACTTCTTTTTTTTGAATCGATAGATAGTCATCATATGCCAGCACATAATCTACTTTTGTAAAATCGTTATACCTTTTCTCATACGGACTAAGGTTTTGAGAAATATGAACAGGTCTGTTCATATTTAGGGCATATTTAGGGCATGTTATGGTAACTATGAACAGGTCTGTTCATATTTAGGGCATATTAGGGCATATTAGGGTAACTATGAACAGGTCTGTTCATATTTAGGACATATTAGGGCATATTAGGGTAACTATGAACAGGTCTGTTCATATTTAGGGCATATTAGGGTAACTATGAACAGGTCTGTTCATATTTAGGACATATTAGGGCATATTAGGGTAACTATGAACAGGTCTGTTCATATTTAGGGCATATTAGGGTAACTATGAACAGGTCTGTTCATATTTAGGGTATGTTAGGGTAACTATGAACAGAAAGTTAGGGTATCCTAATTAGGGTCTGTTCATATAAGTTAGAGTAACCCTAATTATGATACCCTAACTTTCTGTTCATAGTTACCCTAACATACCCTAAATATGAACAGACCTGTTCATAGTTACCCTAATATGCCCTAATATGCCCTAAATATGAACAGACCTGTTCATAGTTACCATAACATGCCCTAAATATGCCCTAAATATGAACAGACCTGTTCATATTTCTCAAAACCTTAGTCCGTATGAGAAAAGGTATAACGATTTTACAAAAGTAGATTATGTGCTGGCATATGATGACTATCTATCGATTCAAAAAAAAGAAGTTTTTTAAATAAACAATTCTGCAAACCGTTGTTGGATTTTACCAATTCGGTCAAAGTCAAATATTTGTTCACCGGTGTTTCAAGCAAAAAATGCCTGTTAAATTGTATGCTAGGGTCGGTTAGGATATAATAGTGCGAGTTTATATAGAGCGTCATGTTATTAAATATACCATTCTCTGATAAGATCCTCTGTATTTATCATGGGTATTATAATAGGTGACAATCAAAAGTATCACTTTCTAAGTTCTTACACAACCAAATACTATATTCAAGACACTGATAATTCTCCAATAGAACAGATATATGGAAGAAGAAGAAGAAAGAAGTCTTCTGTATTTGAATATAAACATAAAAATAAGTACCCCCCACATTAACCCTAATGTGAAAGAGGTATATAAAAGAATAATCAAATCACCTATGATTAAAAATAAACAAGAAAATACATTCACCTACAGCATACCTAATATAAAAAGGATATATAAAAGAATATTGAAATCACCTATATTTGAAAATAATCAAGAAAATTTAGAAACACATACTTACATTATACCTGATGTAGAAAAAAGAATATATAAATAAACAAGAAAGTGAGACTTGCATCTCTCATGATGAAGATAGTAAAGATACCGGTAGTGATAGCCAAGACATCGCTAGTGATAGCAAAGACATCGGTAGTGATAACGGTAAAGGCGGTGTTGAGGAGGCTGAAAAGCATCATCTGATAAGGGGGTCTGTTAAAAGACGTTGTTTTCATGTGTTACCAGAAGGAGGCTGCTCTTTATGGTAAATCAGAGGCTAATAGAAAAACAGTCAAGTATATATGGATTTGCGAAGCTTGTAATAAAACGTTTTGCAAAAAACTGTTTTCAAGAAGCACACAATATGTCTTAATACTGAAGTTACCCTGATACTTTTCTAATTGAAAAAGTGTTACGTAAACGTGGGAATCAGCTATATGTAAAATGGCTTGGCTATAACCAGTTTTCATGGATCTCTAAAAATTCAATTCAATGAAATTATCATGTAATAATAATAATATTAATATTTACTTTATGCTGTATGTGAAACTAAAGGAATAAAATAAAACAACACATAAAAATATTTTTATTTATTTAATTTATAATGCCCCCATGCCAGAGTGTTGGAGGTATGAGGTAGTAAACATCGTTTATCATCATTGGGACTTAAGGCTATTTTTGTTTGAGTTATGCTATGTACAGTATGATTTTGTGATCTTATACTATTTTGTTTTTTACAATAATTTTATTTTCAAGTAAACACTCTAAATAATCATTAAAACAAATGTCTTTCTAACTATATAATTTTTAACACCTTTCGCCTTTTTAATAACATCCTCGCCCTCGATTCGAACGCTATACATTTTAGATCTAAGACCTACGAATTCGGTCATAATTCTACCATTGCTTTCGTCCTTCATTAATCCAGGCACTTTCTTGTTTACAAGAGGAATACCGAATTGATTATCGACCTCATAATCGCTAGTGTCAAATCGTGAAATATCCCTTTTGATGGTGGCATAAATATCAGGGCAATGAATTTCATATATTAATGAATCCGTGTCACAGTAAAGCACTTTGGATAAAAAGTTTTTCTGCATGTAGTCATAATGAAACTCGTATAATTGGGTTTTTGAAATATCCAATATACTCATGCCTACATATACAGGTTTATTCATTATGATTTCAGTTTTATTTAGTTCAATAACAACTAAATTTTCATCCAAAATAGTTCTCCTGTTTGAGGAAATACGTTATCAACTTGGTGATGTCGTAATCGATAGTTGTAGAACACCCGGCATATCAGCATCAATTTACGGTCAATGTCGTTATACACCTGGAGAATCAATAATAATAATGTTGACAATACCGTTATCTAAAAAATTTTTTTTTTAACCATCGAGAAAAATTGTAAAAAATGCGATTCAAAGCTATTATTTTAAAACATGGTATAATCATTCGAAAATTTTTATAATGAACTCGGTCTTGTGCTTAATAGCAATGTACACTCCTAGAAATTTCGATGTGTAATTTTAGCTGAGTAACTTCGCATTAAATATCTCCGGCATCCACAGTAGAATAAAAACGATAAATACTGTTTTAAATATGTAATAAGTAATTTGTATATGTTACAAATAAGTAGGCATTATATTGTTTAATAAAATGATATAAAATATGTACCCTATTCCTATTGGTAAACATGTGTTTAAAAATTTAGATTTAAATCAAATTATTAATTTTAAACAATGTTGATAATACGTTATCACACATCCATTAGTAATTGATAATGACAAATCAGTTATCTATTATGAGACCATTTTCGAATTTCAAGATACAAGTCAAATAAGAAACCGCGGTGAATATTTGGTGCTCAATTTGAACGAACTCAGAAACAACTACAACACTCTTCATATGAATGCAATCGTTTTCGAATTTTTATTTTTCACAAGTATTGTGTTATATATTTTAACGACTGCATATATTAGTTTAAGAGTTAAATTGAGGCAATGTAAACTTTTCCAGTAAAACAAAATAAAAACAACAATTAAAATTTAATAAATCTTTTTTATTAATCCATATCCGAAATAAAACAAATATGTAAATAATAATACGATAGGTTAGGTATGTATTTACAATATCATCATCATGTTTGTGAGTACATACCTAACCTATCGTATTATGTAAAATAACAAAATAATTTTCAATATTTTTTTTTTTTATTAAACTCACAAAATCTCGTTTTCTTTTTACAACTATTGTAATATACAAGATGGGCAAGAGAGTTTATTGTTAGCTTTCCAACAAAATTGATCTTCAGCTTTGTATCCTAGTAGTGGGATAATTTCGGGTAAATTTTCATCGGGATCATTTAGATCTTCAACTTTTGTAGTTATATTTATGTAATTGTCTGGTATTGAATTAGGAAAAACTTTGTATATCCCACAAACATCATGTCCAGTCATGGGGCATTTTGGAGATATTTCCCCATGTTTTACTCTAGGAATATCCCCATTCTTCCAATTTCCTATAACGATTGTACAAAACGCACACCGAACAATATCACCATTCCCTATGCTGTAAAATCCTGAATTTGCTAATTCGTTAGGGTCTATAAAGGTATAACCCCAATTTTTAAACGAAATAAGTCGACCTTCTTCTGTCGCATACATTTTAATAAGCGATTCTCCTTCTATAATAAAAGGACAACTTGGAGACCATTTTTTATGTTCTTCTATAGGATTATCCCCCTTTTCCCAACTACCAATAATGATTGCACAATACGCACACCGCACATTATCGTCATTTTCGTAAATTGTAAAACCCAGCTTTTGCTAACTCCTTCGAATCTACAAAGGGGTGCTTCCAATCTCTAAACGAAAAAAGGCGACCTGCTTCTTCAGCATATACCCGCATGGCTATCACGCAACTGCTCTTCATGTACTAACTATAACAAACTAACCCCACAATAAAAAAAATATATAAAAAAATCAATTTATTCATGCATAATAAAATTGTTATACAAATAAAATACATTAGTCAGTGCACAGATACAATTTGATAGCGAGTGATAAAAGCAATATGGCTCCTCTTTTGATAGTGAAGGTTGTTCATCCAATTCTATCACCGGTTTCTCAATTACTTTTTGGATGAATAATGTCTTCTCGCGTCCTTTCACATATACAACATCAACAGATGAAGTTAAATGTTTCACAATTTCATTAAATTTATGATAAGGTGTAAACCCACTCCCCCATAATATACCATGGTGATTATTCATCAAATAGTTTGCTTGCTTTTGGAATTCAATAGGCAAACAATTAAATCGATAAGGTGGAAGAAGGTAATTAAATTAAAATGGGGGGTCCATTTTAAGTGCAAATAAATTATCATAAAACTATTTTATTACTAAAACCATAATATTGAATTATATAAATAATAAGGTGATAATAGGTAATAGATAAAATAAAATCATACTTTATTGAACAGGTACCTTTTTGATAAGTGTTTTTTAATGTGAGGAGGGTTCTCACCCCTTCGTTATAGGGGAGATTTTTTCCCACAGAGTAAATTATCTAATTAAAAAAAACGTTAAGATAAAAGGTGTAATGGTCAATAAATTTTTATGATAATTGATTTTAATGTGAACCCTACTAACCCTAACCCCCCATATATAAAATATAATCAATACTTATTTTTATACGAGATTTTCCCGAACCGATCAATAGTTTAACACATGCGCAGTTTATGAGTTTTCGGACATAGTCAGATTTTTTGAATTTTCGGACTTAGGCAGATTTGAAGCAAAGTGGTCCCGTTCATACCTTACCCAATCTACTTTCGAGCATTTGGTTTTCCTGTTACCATAAACTGAGCCATAAATGTCCATTTTATTGGTATGTACATAGGCGCAAGTGAATCCCACAAATCTGAGTTCATCGTTATTTGTGCTACAAGTTATATCTACAGTGAGTTTCTAGAAAATGTTTATTGATTGAATTTATTTCATTTTGTTAATAGCTTTAGCATAATTATATATCTATATTCTATAAATATTTTCAGTTTTGATATATTATCGCAATATAATTTTAAAAATTGTATCATATTAATATTTCAACGTCACTTGTAATTTAAGTGCTGTTTACTTTTTACTGTTAATTTTATATTATTTGCATGAAGTGCGCCGACTGCGATGGTTGCTACATGAGAGAAATCAGGAGAACTTGCGGAATTATACTGCGTGAACATCTGTGGGCGTGGAGATCAAATCCCGGAGATAAAGTCTCTTTTACTAAGAATGTTCATTGGGTAGTCATGTCTTCATCGATAGTTTGGAGTGCTTTGTGTGGGGTGAGATTAAAAAAGTTTTACAACGTTGATGGGGTGGTTTGTTTTGTTTATGTGAATCTTGTGACAGAGTTTTTGAAAGTCCTGGTGACTTAGTATGTAATGTAAGCCGTAATATTTGATTCCCAGCAGGTACAAATACGTGTATTGAAATATGAGATAACTAAATAATTGATAATAACAATTCGATGCCGAATGTATTTGTTATCGTTTGTTTGGACAAATTGATTTTAACTGAATTTTGTTATTCTATATTTTTTAAATTGTGATGAACATGGTGACAATAAGTTACCGAAACTAGTCTAGTTGGATAATAAAGCAGTTATATTAGCACTAAAGCTATAAACTCTAGGTACAAATATCAAGCAATTGCAATTTTTGTGAACATTTGAAATCATGAAAATTCATACTTTTGTTATACTTATTGTATTATTTGCTTCGGTAGTCACTGTCATGGGACTAGGTAAGTTAATTTTTTAACATCTTTCATCTTAGATTTTTGTTTCACTATATAAATATTAAATTAAAAATTTTCTTCTAGGTCAAACAAGTAAACTCTTTAAAGTAAACCAACCGTTTACGGTCTGCAAAGAATAATGCGAGATTGGTCCCGCGTAGGAAACTATCGCAAAGGCAAGAAATTTTGTTTACTTGCGTTCAAATAAAACTAGAATAAATTATTAATTAAAATTATATAAATGTTATTTGTTGATACAAAATAATTTAGCTAAGTAAAAGGTGTAACCAAGAATAAATTAAAAAAACTTTTGTACATGTAATATTTTATTTGTGTTTTTAACAATATTTTATTGTCCAACGTTTCAGGTCGTTTTAGGTTTACCCATTTTCAAGGCTAAAAGTTATAAATTCAGTTTAAAATATTAAATTCTTTTTTTAATTTAATAAAATAAAGCAGAGATTTTAAAATATATCTTTTATAAAAGTTTTATTATTTTTTCTTTAATGTCAAAATAGAATTCAGTTAACCCTTTCAGGCCCGACTTTTTTTGGCTGAAGGAAAACATATTTCTTATGGTTCTTTCATTAAGAAATGATTACTATCTAGCATATTATGTAAGTTTGTCACCAACTTCAAAATAAATTAATAAACATAATATGTTTATTATAGGTATACCTATAGTATACCTATACACTATAGTGTACCCTGGGTCTGAAAGGTTTAACCTAGATATTCATCAAATTCAATATAAACGTTGTTACATTGCTTTATAAAATTTTATAATCAGAATAAGTATACAATATTATTATAATATAAATATTATTAAAAAAAAAATTTGATAATAAATAACCAGAAAGTTACTCCAAGAACATTTTTATGCTTCGGAAACTGAACATTCAATATTTTTGAACAATATTTTACTTGTAATTTTGTAAACAATATTTTATCGTATCCTATATCAACATTATTATTAATTTTTTTTAAATGGCATTTCTGTTATTAACACATTAATTTTTATATGAAAGTATATTATTAATGCAGTTTGCTTCACTTCAAGTTTACACTGAACCAAATCAGAGCATAAATATAAAGCACACGGTTGTAGTGATAAAGAAATAGTTCCTTGAAATTGATCCAACGCACGATTTCTTCATACTATGGAAAAGGTGTTCGCTAAGTAATGCATATGTATTTGTATTAATGAAAATAAATTCTTTGAAATTAATATCTTATACATGCTCATATTTCAAAAACGGTTTCGTCATCGTAAGGAATAGCGTCTATGGTCGGAAGAATTGGCTTTCGTTGACTCAAGAATGTTATTTGTTGTCATATGGATTTGTGTTTTTGTAAAAAAGATTACCATTCGTTAACTGAATCATTTCATTGATTCAATAAGCATTGGTTTTTGTTTAACGTAAACATTTCGTAGTTATACGTATGGTAGTAATTAATGCAACGTATTAAAAAAAATGTTCAATATACTTTATAATGTTTATTAATTAAGAAACAATTTTATTTTATAACAAATTAAGTACCTATCTATATATATAAAAATGGATGTATGTATGTATGTATGTATGTATGTTCCTTATAGACTCCTAGACCGCTTGACCAATCTTTATGAAATTTGGTGTATAAGCTAATTACGATGCTGCGAAGAAGATAGGCTACTTTAGAACGGCTTTCAACAAACTTTAATAAAATATGTGGCAAATAGTGCCTATTCATCGTGTTATAGATAATTTAGAGATAATCTGATAATCCGATATCTTTATAATTATCTATATAAGTAAAATAATACTTAGGGTTTAGCAACCTAGAACCTCGAACCTTATAGAGTATACCAGAACAGGACCAACCTAAAGACTTGGATAACCTAATGGAATATACCTAAATGGAACCAACGTAAAGACTTGGATAACATAATAAACTATAACATAATAAACATAACACATCGGATCAACAGATCGACGGATCAACGGATCGACGGATCAACGGATAATTGGATTAATTTCCCTATTTTGGACATTACCCAAATGTAAAAGTTTCTGTGAACATAGAGACTACTTTGTTAGATTGTTAAACTCATCAAACGCCTGCTGATGAACTGAACGCTTGCTTAAAAGCATCGTATTTATGGAACCGAGTTGAAAAAATTACGCTCTCGACAAACATGCGTGTGCATTTACTACAAGATGCGACTGCCCAAACGTTTTCAAAACAACTTTTGGATATCGGAAATGGCAAAATTCCAATTGATCGCACTACAAATGAGATTTCGTTTCCGCCCAATTTTTGTCAAATGCAGCCGAACATTCAAGCTGTTGTAAACAAGGTTTTCCAAGATTTAACTATCAACTACAAAAATCCTGATTGGCTGTGCGAACGTGCAATTTTAGCCCCCAAAAATGACGATGTGAACAAGCTGAATGAACAAATTCAATTGAAATTGCCCGGACAATCAGTCAAATACAAATCAATAGATACACTGATGGAGCAAGAACAAGCAGTCAATTATCCTACCGAATTTCTAAATTCACTAGAGCCACCTGGAATGCCACCACACACATTGAGATTGAAAGTTGGGTCACCGGTTATACTCATTAGAAACTTGAACGCGCCAAAACTGTGCAACGGAACCAGACTGGCCATAAAAAAATTGACACCAAATTTGATCGAGGCAACAATCATCAGTGGCAAATTCAAAGGGGAAGATGTGTTGATTCCCCGCATACCGATGATTACCAACGATTTACCATTCCAGTTCAAGCGGCTTCAATTCCCCTTGCGTCTTGCCTTCGCGATTACAATCAACAAAGCACACGGGCAATCATTAACTATTGCGGGCTTGAATTTGGAGAATTCGTGTTTTTCACACGGCCAATTGTATGTTGCTTGCTCCCGAGTTGGCACACCAAAAAATTTGTACATTTATTCACCGAATGGAACTACCAAAAATATTGTGTATCCTTTAGCATTACGATAAAATAATAATAGACAACGTCCGTTGGGTCACCTATGATAAATATATCTACAGAGTGTACCTAAATATTGTTACTTTGGTTTAAATAAATTTTATCATCCATTCTACCCGTTTTAATTTTTTTTCAGAATGTTGCTGCACGAAGTCCAAGAGCCTACATCAAAATACTTCAGGCATAAACAAAGCGTTTTATTTTTAATAACACCCCGAGTGAAGCCGGGTATCCATAACTATATATAGATAGACAAAAGAAAAACCAAAATTACTGTTTTGTTGTGTGTACGCATTGCTGAAGTCCGTTCGTATGAAACAAACGAGTAACGGAAAGCAAGATTGGAAAACGTTCGAGTACGTAGACTAATGCAAAGTATTTTATTTTTAAAGAGACCCCGGGCGAAGCCGGGTATCCAGCTATAATTTATATGGCAGAACGTTCGCCGAGTCACTTGGTATATTAATTCTGAGGCGGTACGATGTTCTAGAATTTTACAAATAATTTATATGGTTCAAGTTCTGAGGCGATACGAAGTTCGCCGGGTCAGCTAGTATACATATAAACAATAATAATCACGATAATCAAAATATTTAATCATATTTCATTTAAACTTAAAAATTAAAAAAAGTAAAATTCAAACTTATTAAAACTATCTACTTTTTACACTAGCTTCATATTTAGTTTTATTCGGTATAAAAATACAAAATGCTAATTAATAAATTAATCAATCTTTCGAGTATAGATATGAAGCTAGTATAAAAATTTTGAAGATTAATTAGAAAAATCTAAATTAAACACAAAAATTATTTTAAAGCAGATATCTATACTTACAGATCTTAAAAAAATTGATATCTTAGGTATATGTTACAAAAAATATAAAAAATTCTTCAATATGAAGTAAGTCACTTTATCCTCTTGTTGCTAGAATTGTACCAAGTGTTCAATAAATAACCGTTCCCATTATTATTGAATGCAGCATTAAAATTCATGTTACCTGATCTGTAAGTTTAAGATTTTAATAATCAGGTATTATGTAAGATATTTCTAGAGAAACATACCAGTTCTATTAGGGTTTTATAAATTTTTAATTTTCTTCATAATTACAGTAGAGGTCTCCAAATTCTTCAAATCTTTAAGTCAATATTGGCTAGAGGCTTTCCAAGATTTATCAAACTATTCAGTTGATAGAATATCAAAATTTAACGCCCCAATGCACACTTCTGCGTTATCTTTTGGTTCTAAAAATGTACATTTTTAAACACTTATAGAAAAACTAAAATAATTTAAGCAAAGTTTTATGAAATAATTGAAGGATTTGTTTTATAACAAGTAATAAAATATTAACCATTTCGAAAAAGACTTTTCAGGCTATTTTCTGAAGTACTTTTAGTAAAAAAAAAGGAACTCACCCCTAGACCTGTATTATTATTATTCAAAATTTGTATACCAAATTTTGTTTAAATCTTATGTTTTTGAAATTATTTTTGATGTATTTTCACGATGTTTAATGTTTACCAACAGCCACATTAAATGAAATTTTTAAATTACAATATAATGTAATATATTTGTCATCTTTGTGGAAATGATAGTACTTCTAAAAAAAGCCACTTTTATATGAAACATAAAGACCTCTCAGAGAAAATCCTTGCCAATTTTAGTTGGAATGTTGGAAATCCGCATCAATTTCCTGAAATGAAATTAAAGAGTAATTAGAAAATTAAGTTTAAATAAATAAAACAATTATTATAAGTTCTTACTTTTGATTTAGAATTTGCAATTCAATAAGCACGTTATTGCACTAAAAACACTGTCAACAGAATAAATGTTTATTTAAACTACGATATGAAGCTGCAGATTTGCAAAATTGCAGTTTTTTTGTCATCAGCAATTCATTGTACCTTACAAATTCGTTGTATTAAAGTTTGTTGTCGTTATATTACGTAATTTTTACATAGGATAATTAGCAAGTTCGTAGGTACAAAGAATATCGTGTAATTAATCCTCGTAACGCACACGTTAAAACTACGATTCTTCGTAATAGATCCAACACGTAGATCATCATTTCATAACAGTGTAAATTACAATAACGATTAAGTTTCTTGCATATAAATCATAATTTTTTAATGTTCGAATTCCTTAAGGCGGGATTTTAGCAGTCGAAAGGAAATTGTAATCAATGCTATTATGAGAACAACACTCCTGACAAGTCACTCGAATGCGCGCGAGTCTCGAGCCGGCAAACCGGGGGGCGTCGTGATGTTCTCCGTTAAACACACCCGTCGTCCGAGCGTACGGCTCTTTGACTTTCCCTCATTCGCTACGCTCACTCGGGAAAGTCTCGCGAGACCGGCCACTCGCCGCCGGGTATGTTACCTACGATACCAAATTTTAAAGTGCTGAAATTATCATTTTTATTTGTTTATTAGACATCAAAAATATGTAATTGTAAACCACTACGGGGAAATATTAAGAATAACGCAAATAATTTTTAAAACAAGACATTTTCAAACAAAAAATACGCAATTATTAAGACACGGCTAACAATGAAAATTTTTTTCCGGACAGTTAAAGGTTGTCTTGAGAGCACTACGAAGTCAGATTTTTCTAAATTTGTACTTATGCTTGCGAAGTAATATTTTAAAAATTGCTTATTTTCATGAACTTTGTGAATTTTTTTAACTGTTTTTTAACAAAAAAAATGCAAATATCTCTTCGTAGTACTTTACAATAACATCTTTTCAATGTCTAGTAAAAAAATAAAACTTATAATTTCAGCAATAATTTTAAAATTTGGTTTAATAATAGCATCGATTTCAACATATTTTCAACTGCTAAAATCTCGCCTTAATTTAAGTAGGTATATTGTTTACATTTTACTGTTAGTTTTATAATTTCAAATTTAAGACAAAAATCAAAAATCACTATTTGTTTAACTCATTTCGGACCAAGCGCCTAGGACGTTGGACTTTTTTTATGACATTTTCAGGAATGCCTTATTTTAGCTAAAAAAGTATATTTACATTAAAAACAAGGTGAACCGGAGGACAAATAAGAGAAATTTAAAATATATTTATTTGTATTGCCAAGATACCAATCATCATGATTATTACATATAAAATATTCATTTATTTTTTAAATATTATTTATTACATTTTAAGAAATGTAAAAGTTGACTGTTGCGGCAACGCTACATCGGGACGAGATGGGTTAAAGCAATTAAAGATGATATATTTTGATAACAAATAATACAAAAGTAAAAAATGATTTTCGATCGACAAAATCTACTTATCGAAATATAGATACTTCTCTCACAATACATTTTCCAGTGAGGAACGTGAAGCTACTGCAAAAGCAACATCTTCAGCCCATAACATACATACTTATAACGGCATACAAATATTCCGAGGTTTCAGTCTATGCATGTTAGTTTTGCGGGTTAATTAATACCTAATCTCGTTAAAGAAAAAAAAAGAAATCTCTCGAAACCGTCGGTAGTGTGATAAAATTTTGCAGTCCATGTAATGGCTAAACCTTCTGCATTTATTTGGTAGGTTGGTAGTACAGTTCTACAGCAAGCTTACTTTACTCATTGCAAAATGTATTATAAGAGAAGTATCTATCTTTTGATAAATCTTCGCTTCCGAAATCTGAGCAATTAGATAGAAAAATTGGTTTTTGGGTTAATCATTATCTATATATCAATTTATAAAAAATGGAAAAACACCACAGTTTAAGCTGAATGTGGTTATGAACGAATTATAACTAAACCAATTTACCTGGCCAAGATCAAGACAAACGAAAGTATAACTATAAACAAAAAATCTGTCGACCCTCGCGGACCCGAAGCGGATCCAAGAAGTAGATTTTGCTTATACCAAGTGCAAAGCACTTGCTTCTAAAACAAGTGTCACTATGAGATTAGTCTTCAGATTTCCGTAATTGTTGGAAGAGTTGAGACTTTCTCAAGTGACGAAAGTTTTTAATTTTAAACTAAGTAACTTTAATTTTTGTATC
This sequence comes from Cantharis nigra, assembly GCA_958510845.1. NCBI lineage: Eukaryota > Metazoa > Arthropoda > Insecta > Coleoptera > Cantharidae > Cantharis > Cantharis nigra. Next base: position 24,192,629 of record OY294031.1, read on the forward strand.
GCAATAAATATAATTTTTTAAAATGAACGTGAAGAATATAAGGTTGTACCAAATAAATGAGAGTGGACTGATGAAGAAATTTTTGAGTTAATTCATCTTTATATAAACATGAGTTTTTATGAAGTGGACCTTCCGGAACTTGCGGTTGTAATTAATATTAATCACTATCTTGTTAGGAATTTTGAAAAAAAGAGAAATTATGGCAAAGACTGGTATTCCTCAATTCATTCCTGCTGAATTTTATTACGACATTTAATTTCAACTGATATGTTTATTTTCACTAAAATTTTCGTACGTGGTTAAATAAATTGTATTTTTTTCACTAAATAAAATTAATTGAAATCCAATTTTATTCAATATTATTATATATTATATTATTCCTAAAACTGTATGGTTTAGTAATTCTTTTATTTTCCTTATATTTTCTTTATGAAAAATTGGGTGGCTAATTATTTTAACTCTTTTTATTAGACCCACAACCAGCGCTATTTTATGATTAAATAGGTACTACGGCATTGATACAGCATCATGTTGATACGGGCCACAATTTTGATCTCACTGATTATAAAATCTTGGACAGTGAAAGTAATACCATAAAAAGAAATATAAGCGAGATGTATTTTATAAAAAGAAATAAACAATGTGTCAATTACAGAGAGGATACCCAAAAGTTGAGTATTTTTTATGGTGATCTCATTAGCAGTATATAGTGATATAATTGTGGATTGTTTTTGATCGTTGGTTGTTATCCTGTGAAGATTTGCACTAAGTTTATGAAAGGGTGACAACATTATGCGCTGAGTGATTAGATATCTGCTAAATTTGTTTAAAATTGTTGTCACAGTTTTATATGTTAAATTTAATGAATTTTATATTTTGACTGGTAAGTTTATATTGATTTTAATTAGTTTTAAATTTTATAAGCGCTTGCGGGACTTGCTTGATGGGCGTGTGGTTTGTTTGTTATGCCTATGTATTTTTATGGAAGCCTACTACTTAAGGTGAAGCAATTTTGGTTGTAGTAGCTTTTTGTTTTGGGTTGTTAATGTTCTTATCTTGTAGTCCTGAAGAAGAGTAAAGAAAAAACTCGAAACGTCGATAAAAAGTAAAAGGTGTGTTTCATTTACCATAGTCCGAATCCCAATAACTTGTATCATATTTATAATTATGGACGAGAAAAGAATAATGGATTAAAAATATTAATTATTGCAAATTTGCTAGATAATTTATTTTTACAGAACAAGGCTTTATTTTAGATTAGGTAGGCAAAAAGTTTTTAAAAATGCATTAAATCTTTATTTATTATATTCTAATAAATGGTTCTTAAAAGTTTTTGGAGGTACGCTGAGGGCACCGTGTGTAGGTATCGCGATAAAAAAAATTATCATCCTTGCAGAATTTCAAGCAAACTCAGGTATCAGACTGCATATGTCACAAGTGAAAATTTATTTATTTATTTATTTATTTATTTATTTATTTATTTATTTAATAACGGATTTACTTTTTTACATAACGAATTAACATAATTAAAAAAAAAAAATTTTGCTGATCTCGAAACTAACGAGTCTCCACAATTGTCTCGAGAGTGTAAGTGATCTCAAATGGTCTCAAATGGACAACACCTTGAGACGAATCTCAAGACTTTCTCTCGAGATTTTGTCTCAAGTGGACACTAGCCTTTTAGTGTTATAAATAAGTTTTTTTTGAAATTTGATGCTCCCACCAACTAAAATTGTTTATTTTGGTATTTTGATCAATATCAAAAAAAAATAGAAGCAATCGAGCAATGTTTCAAGGTCGCCCAAGACTTTAAAACTTTTGTGTGTTAATTTTATCTGTTTTAACTTCTTAAAAGTTTTAATGTCTGGACGACCATGAAACATTACTCGATTGCTTCAATTTTTTTCTTATATTGATTTAACACCAAAAGGAATAATTTTAGTAAATGGGAGCATCGAATTTCAAAAAAAAAATTATCCATAAGAATAAGGACCACCCTAATGTCCAAGCTAAATTACTCCCTCAAGATTTATAAGTTCCGATTCCAATTTAAACTGACTTCCTCAGAGGAAAATGGACTTCAGGAAATGTGAAAATTTACAGTGATTTTATACCTTACAGTCCGGGTTTACTTCAGTTTTAATAGCAAGTGCGCACATATTATGATGTATGGGCAAAAATGCTTGGGCGACCCCTAAATATTATTTAATTGTGCTCAAATTTTAGGATAAGTCTAATATCCTATAAAGGAACATTTTTAAAGGATGGGAGCAAATGTTTTACAACTTTTGAAAATAAGGACCACCCTAACCTATATATATAAAACAAATCAAATTTTGAGTTGAAGACTTGAATCCCCAAGAGTTAACACATAATACAATGGCAGGAATCTCTAAGGGAGAAACTCAACAATACTCAACATTCAACAATATTATGTCCTACTGTTGTAACCAAGTGGTGTGGTTGATGAACTGTTGTAATTAATTAGGCACTTAGAGCAAAGTAATTGTATTTATTATAATGTAATGTAATGTACAAGTAAAACAAGTAAAACGTAGCCATGTTCTTCTGTATCGTACATCTTAATACCAACTTAAAAATATTCTAAAACTAAAGTATTTACAAAATATATACACAGTAACACAACACCCACAGTGATATAAAAACAAAACCTACCCTTTTCATTACAAGATTCAATGATCCACTCGAATACGAGTCGATACGAATCGAATTTCTGTTTAATGACAGACAGTCTATGTTCCATCAACCGCAGAAGCTTATTTTGAATTCTCTCAATTAAAAGTGAATCCCCCGTGTAGTATGGTAGTGACCAAATTGAAGAACCATACTCCACCAATGATCTAACTAGGGACACATAAAATCTTCAACGTGTAGTGTTTTTGAGCACTAGCGTATTCCTATATATAAATCCCAACTTTTTCATCGATTTTCTCCAAATGTAGTCCAAATGATCTTTAAATGACAATATCTGATCAAAAACTATGCCCAAATCTTTTACTGTCTCTACAGCATTTAGTACGTCACCATTCAATGTGTACAATGAGAGAACCGGCGTGTTAACTCCATAAAACCTTATTACGCCACACTTCTCGACATTAAGAAAAAGTAGGTTATAAGTGCACCATCTACTGAGTCTATCTAAAGCTCTTTGAATCCTGACCGAATCACTTGTTGACTTGATTGCAGAATAAATTTTGAAATCATCGGCAAAAATGATATACCGAATATTTAAATGAGACCATTGGGGTACTCCAGAGGTCACTTCTATTGGTTGAGAGGTTTGCATCTTAAATTTGACAAACCGTACTCTACCAGAGAGCCAGCTCAATAAAGAACCATGGGTACCTAGAGTTTCCAATTTAGAAAATAAAATCAAATGGTTCACTCTGTCAACTTGTAGGCGGCTCTCTATATACTTCAGGATATAGTCTTCATACAACATAAGATTAGTTACCGAAGATTTGCCCTGTAAAAATCCATGTTACTCAGAAACAATCAGACTTTATAGCTCAGAAGAGACACATTCGTTACATCAGACCTGTTAGCCTGCTTGAAGATGGGCACCACAAAAAACTGCTTCCAAATCGATGAAAATACATCCTCCGATAAGGACTTATTAAATAACATTAAGAGTGGAATGCAAAGTGAATCTTTATATAACCTCACCAGCATAGAATAAACACATCAGGACCTAGACTCTTTCCAGTCTTAATAGTTCCCAGGTTACTTGAAATACCATCGACGGAAATCCGGCAGTGATACAAACTAGTTGTCTTTTTGTAATTAAAATCTCTATAAGATGCGGTTTCGTCTGCATAATCACTTGAAAAAAATTTAGAAAACAACTACAATATCTGCTACATTGAAACTTGTTTGAATTAATGTAGTTCCAAAAATGCTTTACATCAATAATAGGTATAGAACCCTCAACTGGTTCCACGTCTTTACGCCTAAGAACACTTACGACTAAGTCAGAACGCCTAAGTCTTTACGCCTAAAGAATTTTACGACTAAGGTATTTTACGCCTAACAACATGTACGCCTAAATCTTTTACACAAAAAGCAAAAAAATTTTTTTATAAGCAAAAAAATAAAATTAAATATAAAATTTACACAAAATAAAATAAAAAAGGCGTAAATTCTTTAGGTGTAAAAGTTTTAGGCGTACTGACTTAGTCGTAAGTGTTTTAGGCGTAGTTGTTTTAGGTGTAACGACGTGATACCCCCTCAACTGATGAGATGTATGACTCATGAGTCATGACACTTGCGAGAATGTCTTACATTGAAACCTCAACTCAGAAAACTTCAGATAGGGTAAAAGCCCCAATAGTCAGCCAGTTAATAAAAATGGTACCAAAAGTCAGCCACTAAAAATAGTTAACCATTATAATCCATTTTCTATCCTTATTTATCCTACATGGTGGCTGACATTTGGAGCTGGCTGGAATTAGGTACGTTTACCTAGTCACTGAACAAATTTGTCATCTTAAACAATTTATGCGCTTTTTCTCTTCTGTCGAGTAAGGTCCTTCAAGTCACCTTAAAGTCACAATGAACTAGTTCTTAATGATAGCTAATTATCCTTTTCGTTAAATTTGTTTAGATTTAATAAAACTTCAATACAACAAAATTACCAAAAACAATTTTAATAAATAGGTAAGATTTAAATAATAATGATTAAATAATTTAATAAATTGCAAATTTAACGAATACTAGTAATTTTATTAAATAATATTAATAATATATTAATAAGTTAAATGAAAGTATGAATCATGATTTTATTTTTATCTTAATATTAATATTATAGCAGCTGTTGCTTATCATATTATAAATTACCATTATGGAAATAAATATTGTTAATCTTAGATTTAATCAACTTGACAAATAATTTTTAATTAATTAAATAATAATCAATTTACAAAATAATAATTAAATCAAGCTGCACTTAAAATTAATACTTCATTTGTTTGTTTCAAATCATCAAATCAAGTAGCTTTCTAAAAAATCTAAGAAAGTTTAAGTTTATATTACAGCTGTGTAATTGTGCTATCATTCACATTATTATTATCATAATATTAATCTAATCAGATACAATTTACAACTACAAAATTCAAAAATATTGAATTCATGTTGTGGTGTGATCTATCAAAGATAAAATACCTCTTTCACAATACATAAATATGCAAATCTCAATATAAAGTTAGCGCGAAAGCAGCCAGCGCCTTCAGCATAAAACTTTGCACAAAATGTAAATTTTTTACAATAAACCCTATGTACCAGTATTATTTTATTTAATAAAAACTTATATTAAATAAAATGAACTTATTCCAAAACTTGGTCTAATACAAAAATATTTTACCAATTCAACTATTCAGGCAAATATAACCAAACCTGCTGTAGCCTTTCCTAGTCATAAAAATAAACTGCAAGAGTGCAGCTATAATCAACAAGACATATAATGACACCTTCTGAGGTTACAAAGTTTCTCATACGTCATACACCGATTCAAGACTTACTCTATATAGGTACATAGTTGGAGAGCTGACGACTAATTTGAGGAAGGTATTTAAGGCAGTTTGAAATTATAATAATTATAATCTGAAATCAAGAGTCTGGAAAGGCGTTTGCGATTAATTTGCTACTGCGCAGCATATCAAATTTGCAAAAATTGTATCCAAAAAAGGTATATTAGGCACCTTGGAAATATTTTGATTTTTTATTTTAGCATTTAGTACCTATATAAACCAAAAATAAAAACCTTAGACGATTTTGAAGGTTATGAAGTATGACCAGACTCTCCCGAAGTTGACCATTTTATTACTGATACCATAAACATTTTTATTGCTCAAAAATGAGAAACTACTCTCAAATGCTCTGAAAACAGCTCAGGCTACATGCTACACTTGAGTCGCATTGTATTTCAGCAACCAAGCATACCACGGCGAGTGTCGATAAACTCTCTCTCTCGAACCTATATGTCTACGCATAAGACATCTTAGTCGCACTCATTTAAAACCTTTATTCATGTCAGGCAATTATTTAAAACCGTCGCATTAGTCTGGCTTTGTGCACATATTTTCAATATTTAATTAATAAATCTGCTATAAAAATTTCAGAGTGACTAAAATATATTTTTTTGATATATATTTTGCAAATGTGATATGCTGCGCAGCAGCAAAATCACCGCAAACGCCCTTCCAGACTCGTGATTTCGGATTCACCAACATCCATATAGTCTGTATTTTGTAATTTCAAGAATTCATATTAAACTTGAAAAAGAAAAAGTCATTTTTCGAAAGTTTGTTTAAAAAATGTGTTTTATTTGTGTTCTGTAGCTCAATATTAATAATTCTAATTTATAATTTCAAGCTGGTTAAAACACCTTCCCCAAATTCGTCGTCAGCTCTTGGACCAATATTTATGCCCGGTTTGCTCTACTTTCTTTTTTATTAGGTTTACAAAAGAAAATCTTGCCCACATTAAATGTGTTGCTCTCTTTAAATTTCAAAATTCCGTTCAAACAGAATGAATTTACAACGTTATACGGTTTATCACCGCACGCAATGGCTTAGAAACAACAAAATATCAATTTTAGCGATCGCCAAATAATTAATAATTTATTAAAGTAATTATTTATTAATTAGTTAATTAACTATTTTCCGATTTGATAAAACTTTAGATTAAAATCGCTTAAGTAATAGTGGCAACTATATACTACATATAAATAGTAAGCACCGGTGGACTAGCGATATTGTGATCGACAGAAAATCATGAAGATTCATACATTACTTGTAGTTTTGATGATATTTGCATCGGCTATTACCGTCTTAGGTCTAGGTAAGACAAAATACTATTTTCTAAATTTGTATAATATGTGAATAGGTTTACTGTTAATAGAATTTACTTATATTTAATACTTTTATTAAATATTTTTTATCAATAATTTTTATTATTTTTTATTATTATTATAATTTTTTTAAAATTTTTATTATTATATTATTATTATAATTTTTTTACAACTTTTATTATTATATTATTATTAAAATTTTGTTTTAGGCCAAACATGCAAATTGTTAGGAATAAATCAGGCAGGAACTGTTTGCAAAGAAGAATGCGAAATTGGACCTTGGCCAGCAAATTGCCCCAAAGGAGAAAAATGTTGCATACTTGCACGCACAAACAACGACTAATTTGTTGAAAAAAAATTATGTAATTGTTAATCTTGTATATCAATAATATACCTGTGGAATAAGCTATTGATTTGATTATATTAGTTAATACTTTGTTTGTGTTTTACTGCCTTGTCAGAATAGTGTTATTGTTAACGTAATGTTAACGTAATGTTAATGCAATGTTAACGCAATGTTAACGCAATAAATTTGGGAGATATGACTGTTGGAAGGCAGAAATTAAAAACTAGAAACGAACATAATATAAGGATAAAAACAAAAAGTTGAAAAGCTTTCTTAGAGAATGATAAGATGGTAGGGGCGATGTTAACAAATGAGAGTTTTTTTGAGCGGGTTTTTACGTTACGGCTACATTACGTTCCTTAACATGATTGTGGACACTTATATTGAACTCCTATGCTTTAGGACGTAAACGTTGCGTTAACATTGTGCACTACCATTAACATGATTGTGAACACTTGTACGAAACTCCTATGTTCTGGACGTTACTTTCAACGTTACGTTAACATTGCCATCAATCAGGTCAACTATGTATCCAAAACGTTAAATATAACGTCCACGTTAAGTCAAGGTTAGCCAACTTGTTATGTTATTTATTAAATTCTCACTACGTATCCGATAACTAAACGTCTAATGTTATCGATAACATGTAAGACATTACAGTCACGTTAAATTGAGACCTTGTATCTCAAACATGACGTAATTTGCATAGCAATTGCTGTTATTCTTTTATGTTATATTTTTATAACGAGTAAAATATAGTTGTCTGTTAAGAGTAGCTGTTCAGTATAACATTAAACGTGGTGTATGAAAAATAAATATGGCTTTAGACGGAATCGACGGAATTATCGATATGTTCATTGCAATATATTAGTTTTTATAAATCTGTTCTTTAATATACACCCAAACACAAAACTGAACGTACACTCCTATGCTAGCAATGTAAATTGTGCCTTTTGAAGACATGTTTTCTCATATAAAAATCGCTTCTACAGCAAAACCTAATAAACATTTTTTGTTAAAAATTTCATTCTCTTCATTTTTGTGTATATACATTTTTCTATTTCGAATCACAGTTTTTGAGATACAGTTACTTAAAAGAATCTCTGTAAAAATTTTAATAAACTACCCATAAGAGTAATGTAAATTTTATCAAAAATTTTACAGCGGTTTTTTTTTAAGTCACTGTATCTCGGAAACGGTGCGAAAAAATAGAAAAATGTATATGAACAAGAAAGAAGAGAATGAAATTTTCAACAAAAAATGTTTAATAAGTTTTGTTGTAGAAGCTATTTTCTATACGACTAATACAGAATACGAACATTCTGGCTCAATTTTCAGTTCAGAAAATACACATTCTTCGCACCTGTTACAGAATATTTCTGTAATTACACTATATTCTCACATCAAAGAAATATTAAAACCTGGTAGTGACATCTATTAACAATTTGTTTTAGCGGTTTTATAACGCCAACTGTCAAATTGGAGTTCGCATATTACAAGAATTAGCACTGTTACAAGTATTAGCACTATGTATCAGTCGTATAGAAAGTATAGCCTGGAACACGTTTGGAATGGCTATTCTGCACTCGTGGACTCGCCTAACGGCTCGGGTGACAAACTTTCCCCTCATGCAGAATATGCCAATTCCTAACTCGTTACAGAATATACTATTTATATGAGAAAACTTGTCTTTAAAAGGCACAATTTACCTAAAAAGGCACGCATAGGAGTATGCGTTCAACTTTATGTATGGGTGTATATTTTTTGTATTTTTAATATTTCGTTAAGTAATTATGTTTATCATTAATCTTAGTATTTAAATTAATATTTTAGAATAATAAGAGTATTTTTATAATTATTGTAATAACTAATAAAACCAAAAATAAATAAATAGAATAAATAGAATTAGTATATACTAATATAAATTTTCACTATCTAGGATTCTATATAGGTAATACAAGTGCAAAAATTAAAATAAAACAAAAACCTAATAAAAAATGATAACAAAATTATAAAAAAAGTAATAAAACAAATAATAATAAAAAAAAATGAATTTTTTTTTCATTTTCTCACTATAAAACTTATATTAAAAAAATTACAAAATGAAGCAAAGCAAAGTCGCTTTTTATCCGTTTTAAATAATGTAATAAGTATAATTATTGTAACTATTACTTGGATTCACAATGCACCTGATATAAAGATACTGATTAAGTATAATCGGACGGAAATGTAAAGTTTTTATCTATTTTGTCTTAGAAAATGTTATTTGCTTGTTCCTCGTATATAAAGTAAGTATGCTGTCTCAATTAAAACGATTGCTTCCGATTATCTTACGTTATAATAACAGGTACATAAATATAACATGTATTCGTTAACGATAAACGTTATGATGAGATACATGGTATCAGGTTTGGACAAATCTGTTATAATACATGTTAAACTTAACCATGCTTGGTAATATAACGTCAACAGTTAAAAATAACGATAAAGATACATAGTTGGACTGAATGTTATGTTAATATTACCATCAACGTTACGTTAACATTGCCACTATTCTGACAGGGTAGTTAACCCACACTGCAGGTTTATTAAAATACTAACCTCGTTTGAATTTTATACAAACATTTTAACATTATAAGGCATAATAAGAGAGGAAAAGAACCAATAGAAATCATCTGTTAACTTTAACGGTTTGTTAAAACATTTCAACTGTTAAACATGTTAATAACCAGAAACAATACAGCGATATTTAATTGTTTGGCAAATCACTTCTTGCTTGGTCACAGAAAAATTTTTCTATTTATTATATTATATTATGCTGTGTTCTCTATTTATTTCTAATTTCAAATATTTTTATTCAATTTCATTTCGTGCTATCATAAGCAACTGAGAGTTTAACCATTGATTAACTATCCTCTCACACATCTCTGTATAATTTAGTCTGTGGAGTTGGACTTTTCTTAGAAATTGTATAAATTTAAATGTATTTGTATTGAATATTAATAATAAAAATTTATTATTACTACTTTATACAACTTTATTATTATTTGCTGTAAGATTGGCGCAATGAAATAATTGTAATTGTTTTATTTCAGATGATCAGCACTGGAAAATCATATATTGCATAAAATATATGCAATCTTGAACTGCATTAACATTTTCATTTAGAACTAATAGAAGAAAAATTATATTAATTTCAAAATTACTTATTATGAAAAAATTACATTAACAAAAGTGATGAGTTTTAGTTTTAAATGGGGTGTATAAAAGAAATATTAATTTACTTAATACTATTATCTACACTTCTATCATTTTTTATAATACCAAATAAGTAAATCATATGCACTAGATCTCTATCTTCTAGATTGGCAATGCAATTATTAATTGAAATTCTTAGGTAAGGCGCGCACTGAAGTGGTGGTGGTGTGTTAGTGGTGTGGTGTTGGAGTGGCGAGTTTACATACCACACCACTTCAGTGCGCGCCTTACCTTAGAGAGTCTACTAGTAATGTAAACAATGTTATGGAAACCCAAGAAGGTGCGTTATGGAAACACGATTGGTTTTGATATCTTTGCATGCTTCATTTTGAAACACCGTGCCGTCAAAAAGTATTTTAATGAATGCTATATCAAACTAACAGGTCGGCGATGTTATTGCGTCACACATTTCTTTGATAGTAAACTGCTATAATCGCCATTAAAATAGTCCACTTAGTCTAAGTTAACTTAATATCTTTTGCAATAAGACACACCATGTCCTTTTGTGGTTCACCAAACAAAGCAGAAAAACAAACACAAAGTAATAATTATTGTTACAAGTTATAATAATTAGTGTTTTTGTCATTATCAGATAATAGTTAAATAGATTTTTTGTACTACAGAGAATATTTTAAATGGACATATAAATAATTTCTAGTTTTAAATCTAACGTGAGAAATCTTGTTCTGGAATATGTGCACAATAATGTCCTGTAGAAGTGTTGAAGTTTCTTGATGTTAACAAAAATTTTAATTTGGGAAAATTTAAAGTTTTTGAATATATTATTTCAACCAATTGTATATTATATTTTTTTTTTCGACCATTTTAACAAATCATGTGCTGAAAACCGTCTATAAGTCAAACTGAATTAGTAATATTATGTGCATAGCAACTTCTGATAGCATCTAGAATAAAGAAAAATATTTAGAAAAATAATAAATTACTACCAATAGTAGGTGTATAAAATTTTACTTATCACCTTATACCGCAATACTTAAAATATTAAGGGAGAAAATCCATCTAGCATGTTAAAAACTTAAAAAAATTCGTATTGCAACAATCATAAGTAAAACATCTCGGATCATGATCTCAGATATATTAAGTTAGTATAGTAGTACATAATATTATATATTATGTTCTAATTTCCAAGAGAATTTGAAATGAAAATGCCCTTTCTTTAAATTCACATATTTCTTGGCATCAGGCAAATTACTCCATGACGATCCCGCGCTCTGATAAGGATTATAAATTGTTTGCGCATTATATGGATTTCCCCTCTTAAGCCCTCTAATAAATGAGGAATTAGATTTATGCAAAGCTTTAATTTTAAGTTTAGATTAGCAAACAAACATTACTAACTTACTGAATATAATAAAGTTAAATTAATTGTAAAAAAATCTCCAGCCGTAACGTGAAAGTTATCGTGCAGTAGTTGCAGTGAAAAAACAAATATCTAAAAAAAAAATTAGAAGTTAGAAAACTAAAGATGTTAACTTTTTGCTTTTGGTGTACTATTAGCACAGTCGTAGGTTAACGGTTGGAATCAATACTTTAACATCATAGTTTCTACTTCTACAGACGATATTACTATTACCAGTACCCGTCAACTGTATCTCGACTACTGCAATAGCATTTCGGTCAAAATTAATTAGAGTTGATCATTTATAATATTTTTTGTAGTCGGAGGAGGGGGGACATTGAAAATGTCTTTATGGATGGCACTTTCAATTACTGCACAAAATTTTTTACTCAGTTATTTACCATACATGGGGTACAGTAACAGTTATTATATACCTTTGGTGGTTTGTCTTTTGAAAAACAAGACACAAGATACGTACCGTCACTGTTTTCAAAAGTTAGTAGAAATTTGTAACAAACAGGATTTACAGTTCCAACCAAAAATTGCCACTGTAAATTTCGAACTTGCAATACATGCTAGCTTAAAATACGTTTGGGAAAATATTACACTCGCTGTAGATTCCATTTAGGCCAATTTTGGTATAGGAATATTAAGAAATTTGGGTTATCTGGAGAATATAAAGATTCTTCTTCGGAAATCGGTAATTGGTTGCGGTAGTTTTGCTTTGCAATATTTAAGTTCGAATGAAGTCGATGCAGTCTACAGCGAAGACTTAATATCCATTATATTGGACGATCCACGGTTGCTAAAATATTCGGATTATTTATTTCGCACGTATATAGATGAAAATTCTGCATATCCTCCTGAGCTTTGGGCTGCAAATTCAGCTAGTATGTGCCGAACCACCAATGCGTGTGAGTCGTTTCACAATATGTTTAATTCACAGTTTTATACTGCCCACCCACCATTATATACGTTTCTGGAGAAATTGAAAAAAGTACAAGCAGAAACGTATATCAAACTTAACAGTCTTCACATAAGAAAAATCAGTAAATCTGATCTATCAGAAAACATAAACGGTTGGAGCATTTACTTCAATTATATTCTACTAAACAGATTAGCAGATTTCGGTTTGTACAAAGTATCTCTAACCGCTTCTGCGAGATAAATGTTGATAAATCTTGAAGGAGGGGGGGGGAGTTCAGTAAAACATATTGAAATTTTATTTTACATTTATAATATTATGTTACATGTATACTTTTATTTAAAAAAAAATCAGATTAAATATGAATATCAATAGTGAGCTAAAAGATACAAATAAATCTTATTATATGGATTTCGCAATCCTATACAATTAAATGTTGTAAAAAATTATTAATGATTGAAAGTGCTTACTGTTCATTAATCCGAAAAATATGCAAATTAAGTGAATTAGTTTGCGACACGTGTGGCATAGGTGTGTTATTTATTTTAAAGAAATGTCAAATAATTTTGAATTTTTATTTTTTTCTATCATATTGAATTGAATACTGTGCGCGTTAGTAATTTTTTCCAGGTTTGCCTGATGAGAATCCGAAATTTGAAACACCTATGGCATACGTGTCGCAATCTAATTCACTTAATTTGCATATTTTTCCGGATTAATGAACAGTAAGCACTTTCAATCATTAATAATTTTTTACAACATTTAATTGTATAGGATTGCGATATCCATATAATAAGATTTATTTGTATCTTTTAGCTCACTATTGATATTCATATTTAATTGTATTTTCAAGAGCTAATAATTTTAATGAATAAAGAAATGAGAGTTTGAATTTTTAAAAAAGTGCATTTTTTAAATTTTTCAAAAAACCTTTTATTTTTCAGTTACCATTATTGTTGCCGTATTGCGATAAGTATTATTAGAGGCTTACGGGTATTAATCCAGTAATACTTTAAGTTGCCATCGGTGGAACTTACAAGTTTACCTTCGGCAGATTAGCAAAAAAAGGCTTAAAACCTGACCATCGGTGGAACTTACCACTGTCCTACAAAATATGCCGTCGATACTGCACAGAATGCAGAGTATTATTCATCATAAATAATTTGCCATTTGTAAATTTGATTATAGTGAGCAAATTGCAACCTTACGAAGAGACTTTTTTCAGCTGTTGTATTTTAAAATTCAGAAATTATTTGGATATAACTATTGCAGGATTTTTTCTTATAATTGGGCAAATTGAAACAAAAATTTATAACTATTTTTCTTATTAATGAAGTGACTACCATCATCAATATTATTTTTCTTTATACATTAAAGTATTTATTTTTTCTATTAAGTCTAAGGCATATTATCATCATATGTATACTTTAAAAGTATTTTTATATAACTATTAACTGTTTAATAAAATTAAAACATCAATGTACCAAGTTAATTAAACATTCATAAACACCAATTTTAATTTACATTGAAATTTTAATTTTATTATATTTCAGAAGTTAAGAATTTACATATTTATTAATTGTTTGCTTTAAAGCACTTAATATTCGATATTGACTTCGACAATTCATTTTATAACTTGATATGCCACGTAGTAGCCATGCTTGATATTTTAACACAATTTAATAAATATTTTATTGTTTAATAATAACTAATTTTGTAAATGATAAATAGTTAAGTAATAGAATTTTCCAATTGTACTAAAATTATAATATAAGTACTAGTAGTTCCAATTATCTAAAACATAATTATCATTAAGCCATTAACTTTAACAATTACCATCATTCATTACGGAAAATAAAAGTGGTAAATCAATTGAAAAAAATCCACATGGAGAAATTCGAACATTTTCGTGTAAAAGTTGCAAAGAGAAACCGTTTATCTAAAAAAATATTTTAATTTTTAAAACCTCAAAATGAATTGCAAATTATGTTTAATAATTTACCCCTTTAATATTCACATTATTTCAACAAATTAACTGCTTAACTACCCTGTCAGAATAATGTTAATGTTAACGTAATGTTAACATTACGTTAATGTTAACATGAATCTGAGAGGGCAGTAAGTCAATTTGTTAGGTCAAATACAGGTTAAATTGTAGTTTATTTTACAATCGGTTGAGTTGTATTATATAATATATAAATAATATTTAATACATTACTTCTTTTCTCAATTCCAGATTCTTGTTTTCGCTCAGTAATTTAAGAAGTTTATTTTTGATTGTTTCTGCCTAAAAAGTTTCCATAATTATTAGTCAACATAAAATTGGAAATTTAATTAATGTTTCTAACTTTCTATTCAGTTAACATTGCAAAGTGTATTTATGTTACCGTCAATGGTGATAATTTGAGCATTATGGATTGTCGTAGTCCTGCTAAACTGGGCTTCGACAAACGACAATGACTATGCATTTTGGGCGATGCTGACATTTAAATTTTATATGTGGGTAAAAGTAAACTATTAGAAAACCGCTGCTTAAAGCAGTGTTATGTGAAGACAGGGTTACAAGCGTTTCACTGCAAGGGCGGGTGTAAAACTAAAGATTGTGCATGCTTTGGATCACTCGCCTACTCATTTACTATCCTAAATTATTAATTTATTTACAAAATGTAATTTTATTATTACATAAAAGGCCGGGCAGTGATGTTAATGGCCAACAGAAATGGACATTGGCGTTATTGTCCTGCCATTTTGAGACCGATTGTCCGATTTATATCTTTGACTGTAACATATTATAATTCTTTAATTTACATTTTGTCTTAGGTTCATCTCCAGATGATCAATTAATATTAAAATTATCGTTTTTTTTTCGATGAGTTTAATGTTTACATTGTATTATTTTAATAAATTTGAATGAGACACGTCCATTAATTCCAATAAAAAATCTAGAAATGATCATATTTTAATTTTTATCCTACCTCTTTTATCAATTTATTGTTGTACATAATGAATACCAAGGTATCCAGAATATGTAATATTATAATCATGCAGTGATTGAATGTGTCAATACTCTCTCCACTTACAAGGCGATAAATATATCTTGAAATAGTAAATACATTTATTCCAAAATACACCAAACAATTCCAGGATGCATGATTATTAAATTTTTTTACTATCTGACATAACTGCTGATGAATCAATTTGATGTAAAGTAACTGCTGAACGGTTATGCCATGTATTGTTTTATAAGGTTTTTCAAAATACTGATTAATAATAGCAAATCGCATTTGCAGTATATTCACCAAGCTTCTAAATAAATTTGAAATTATAAATTTTTCTGCATATAAGAAGGTATATGATAATTTTATTATTAACATAATAAAGCTATCACCTAAACTTATATAACAATAAATTTGATATATTGCAAACAGTATTCCTATAATTGTCAGCCATAGCATGTTCATTGATCGAGCATATTTATTATTTACTATAATATCGAGTTTTTCAAGCTTTTTATCAATTTTTATCAGGTCTTCTATTGTTGTTAAGATATCAATACCATATATATAATTAAAACACGATGCTGCAATATAAAGTATTATGGTAGTATAAATTTGAATTAATCCCAAATACTGATTTACTGTAGTACCACCTAGATACCAGTCATAATTTTGTGATATGAAAACAAAAAATAATAAAATTATGTTAACTATATATGACACAATTCTATAAGGAGATCGCGATTTAATGGCAGAGAATCTTCGAACGTTAGGTTTTCCTGTTACCGTAAACTGAGCCATAAATGTCCATCTTATTGGAATATACATAGGCGCAAGTGAATCCCACAAATCTACATTCATTGCTTTTTGTGCTACAAGTTTTATCTATACTATATTTTTGGAAAATGTTTAACGATTGGATTTTTTCATTTTGTTAATAGGTTTAGTAATAATATTTATATTATACAAACATTTTGACTTTTGATATTATGACAATATAATTTCTAAAATTAGATTTTAAATAATAATGATTAAATAATTTAATAAATTGCAAATTTAACGAATACTATTAATTTTATTTACTAAATACAATTAATTCTTTATATGTTATAAAAATTAATGATTGAAAATGTTTACTGTTTATTTATGAGAAATTTATGCAAATTAAGTGAAATAGTTTGCTACACATGGGCAAAGGTGTTTTGAATTTCGGGTTCTCATCAGGCAAACCAGGAAAATATTACTAACGCGCACAGTATTCAATTCAATATGACAGAAAAAATCAAAATTCAAAATTATTTGACATTTCTTTAAAATAAAAATAAAATTCTACCTAACTTGATTCCAAAATCTTTGGATTTGCTGATGAGAATCCGAAATTCGAAACATCTGTGCCCATGTGTAGCAAACTATTTTACTTAATTTGCATAATTTTCTCATAAATAAACAGTAAGCATTTTCAATGATTAAGTTTTATTATAACATGTAAAGAATTAATTGTATTTAGTAAATAATTTCATATGTTCTAATCACTAATCCATATTAATTTTATTTATAATAATATTAATAATATATTAATACATTAAAATGAAAGTATGAATCATCATGATTTTATTTGTATCTTAATATTAATATTATGGCAGCTGTTACTTATCATATTATAAATTACCATTATGGAAGTAATATTGTTAATCTGAGATTTAATCAACTTGACAAATAATTTGTAATTAATATAATTAAATAATAATCAATTTGTAAAACAATAATTAAATTAAGCTGCACTTAAAATAATACTTCATTTGTTTGTTTCAAATCAAAATCATCAAATCAAGTGGCTTTCTAAAAAATCTAAAAAAGTTTAAGTTTATATTACAGCTGCAATTGTGTTATTATTCACATTATTATTATTATCATCATAATATTAATCTAATCAGATACAATTTACAACCATAAAATTCAAAAATTTTTAATTTATATTGTGGTGTGATCTTACAAAGATAAATTACCTCTTTCACAATACATAAAAAATATGCAAATCTCAATGTAAACTGCACAAAATGTAAATTTTTTACAATAAACCCTATGTACCAGTATTATTTTATTTAATAAAAACTTATTAAATAAAATGAACTTATTCCAAAACTTGGTCTAATACAAAAATATTTTACCAATTCAACTATTTAGGCAAATATAACCACACCTGATGTAGCCTTTCCTCGTCAAAAATGAAAACTGCAAGAGTGAAGCTATAATCAACAACAAGACATAATGACACCTTCTGAAGTTACAAAGTTTCTCATACAGTCCTACACCGATTCAAGACTTACTCTATATATACATAGTTGGAGAGCTGACGACGAATTTGAGGAAGGTATTTCAGGCAGTTTGAAATTATAATTATAATCTGAAATCAAGAGTCTGGAAGGGCGTTTGCGATTAATTTGCTACTGCGCAGCATATCACATTTGCAAAACTTGCATCCAAAAAAAATTTCCTTTAGGCATCTTGGAAATATTTTAATTTTTTACATTAGCATTAAGTATATAAACCGAAAATAAAAACCCCAGACGATTTTGACGGTTATGAAGTATGACCAGACTCTCCCGAAGTTGACCATTTTATTACTGATACCATAAACATTTTGATTGCTCAAAATTGAGAAACTACTCTGAAATGCTCTGAAAGCAACTCGGGCTACATGCTACACTTGAGTCGCAATGTATTTCAGCAACCAAGCATAGCCCAGAGTGACTTAACGATATTTTTTTGATCATTTTTTGCAAATGTGATATGCTGCGCAGCAGCAAAATAACCGTAAACGCAAACGACTCGTGATTTCAGATTCACCAACATTGATATAGGCTGTATTTTATAATTTCAATCTGGTTAAAATACCTTCCCCAAATTTATCGTCAGCTCTTGAACGAATATTTATGCCCGGTTACACTAATTTGTTTTTTATAAAGTTTACAAAAGTAAATCTTGCCCACATTAAATGTGGAACTATGGGGCAAACTTTGCTCTCTTTAAAATTCAAAATTTCGTTCAAACAGAATGAATTTACAACGTTATACGGTTTATCACCGCACGCAATGGCTTAGAAACAACAAAATATCAATTTTAGCGATCGCCAATTAATTAATAATTTATTAAAGTAATTATTTATTAATTAGTTAATTAACTATTTTCCGATTTGATAAAACTTTAGATTAAAATCGCTTAAATAATAGTGGCAAGTATACATATAAATAGCCAGCACCGGTGAACTAGCGATATTGTGATCGAAAGAAAATCATGAAGATTCATACTTTACTTGTAGTTTTGATGATATTTGCATCGGCTATTACCGTCTTAGGTCTAGGTAAGTCAAAATACTATGTTATAAATTTGTATGATATGTGAATAGGTTTACTGTTAATAGAATTTATATTTAATAATTTTATTAAATATTTTTTATTATTAACTTTTATTATTATTATTACTTTTTTAAAAATTTTTATTATTATATTATTATTAAAATTTTGTTTTAGGCCAAACATGCAAATTTTTAGGAATAAATCAGGCGGGAACTGTTTGCAAAGAAGAATGCGAAATTGGACCTTGGCCAGCAAATTGCCCCAAAGGAGAAAAATGTTGCATACTTGCACGCACAAACAACGACTAATTTGTTGAAGAAAAATTATGTAATTGTTACCAATATGCTATAAAAAATCTTGTATTTCAATAATATACCTATGCAATTACTATGATTTTATTAAATTAGTTAATACTTTGTTTGCGTTTTACTGCCCTGTCGTTACGTTAACGTAATGTTAACGTAATGTGAATGCAATGTTAACTCAATGTTAACGCAATAAATTTGGGAGATATGACCGTTCGAAGGCAGAAATTAAAAACTAGAAACGAACATAATATAAGGATAAAAACAAAAAGTTGAAAAGAGAATGATAAGATGGTAGGGGCGATGTTAACAAATGAGAGTTTTTTTGGGCGGGTTTTTTCTTTACGGCTACATTACGTTCCTTAACATTACCATTAACATGATTGTGGACACTTATATTGAACTCCTATGCTTTAGGACGTAAACGTTGCGTTAACATTGTGCACTACCATTAACATGATTGTGAACGCTTGTACTGAACTCCTATGTTCTGGACATTACTTTCAACGTTACGTTAACATTGCCGTCAACGTTACGTTAATATTACCATCAACGTTACGTTAACATTGCCACTATTTTGACAGGGTAGTTAACCCACACTGCAGGTTTATTAAAATACTAACCTCGTTTGAATTTTATACAAACATTCTAACATTATAAGGCATAATAAGAGAGGAGAAGAACTAATGGAAATCATCTGTCAACTTTAACGGTTTGTTAAAAGATTTAAACTGTTAAACATGTTAATAACCAGAAACAATACAGCGATATTTAATTGTTTGGCAAATCACTTCTTGCTTGGTCACAGAAAAATTTCTCTATTTATTATATTATATCAAGCTATGTTCTCTATTTATTTCTAATTTCAAATATTTTTATTCAATTTCATTTCGTACTATCATAAGCAACTGAGAGTTTAACCATTGATTAACTATTCTCTCACATATCTCTGTATAATTTAGTCTGTGGAGTTGGACTTTTCTTAGAAATTGTATAAATTTAATTGTATTTGTATTGAAAATTAATAATAAAAATTTATTATTACTACTTTATACAACTTTATTATTATTTGCTGTAAGATTGGCGCAATGAAATAATTGTAATTGTTTTATTTCAGATGATCAGCACTGGAAAATCATATATTGCATAAAATATATGCAATTTTGAACTGCATTAACATTTTCATTTAGAACCAATAGAAGAAAAATTCTATTAATTTCAAAATTACTTATTATGAAAAAATTACATTAACAAAAGTGATGAGTTTTAGTTTTAAATGGGGAGTATAAAAGAAATATTAATTTACTTAATACTATTATCTACACTTCTATCATTTTTATACTAGCAAATAAGTAAATCCCACGCGCTAGATCTCTATTTTCTAGATTGGCAATGCAATTATTAATTGGAATTCTTAGGTAAGACGCGCACTGAAGTGGTGGTGGTGTGTTAGTGGTGTGTTAGTGGTGTGGTGTTGGAGTGACGAGTTTACATACCACACCACTTCAGTGCGCGCCTTACCTTAGAGAGTCTACTAGTAATGTAAACAATGATATGGAAACCCAAGAAAGTGCCGTTATGGAATCACGATTGGTTTTGATAACTTTGCATGCTTCATTTTGAAACACCGTGCCGTCAAAAAGTATTTTAATGAATGCTATATCAAACTAACAGGTCGGCGATGTTATTGCGTCACACATTTCTTTGATAGTAAACTGCTATAATCGCCATTAAAATAGTCCACTTAGTCTAAGTTAACTTAATATCTTTTGCAATAACACACACCATGTCCTTTTGTGGTTCACCAAACAAAGCAGAAAAACAAACACAAAGTAATAATTATTGTTACAAGTTATAATAATTAGTGTTTTTGTCATTATCAGATAATAGTTAAATAGATTTTTTGTACTACAGAGAATGATTTAAATGGACATATAAATAATTTCAAGTTTTAAATCTAACGTGAGAAATCTTGTTCTGGAATATGTGCACAATAATGTCCTGTAGAAGTGTTGAAGTTTCTTGATGTTAACAAAAATTTAAATTTGGGAAAATTAAAAGTTTTTGAATATATTATTTCGATATAATTGTATATTATATTTTTTTTCGATCATTTTAACAAATAATGTGCTGAAAACCGTCTATAAGTCAAATTGAATTAGTAATATTATGTGCATAGTAACTTCTGATAGCATCTAGAATAAAGAAAAATATTTAGAAAAATAATAAATTACTACCAATGGTAGGTGTATAAAATTTTACTTATCACCTTATATCATAATACTTAAAATATTAAGGGAGAAAATCCATCTAGCATGTTAAAAACTAAAAAAATTTGTATTGCAACAATCACAAGTAAAACATCTCAGATCATGATCTCAGATATATTAGTTAGTATAGTAGTACATATAATATTATATATTATGTTCTAATTTCCAAGAGAATTTGAAATGAAAATGCCCTTTCTTTAAATTCACATATTTCTTGGCATCAGGCAAATTACTCCATGACGATCCCGCGCACTGATAAGGATTATAAATTGTTTGCGCATTATATGGATTTCCCCTCTTAAGCCCCCTAATAAATGAGGAATTAGATTTATGCAAAGCTTTAATTTTAAGTTTAGATAAGCAAACAAACATTACTAACTTACTGAATATAATAAAGTTAAATTAATTGTAAAAAAATCTCCAGCCGTAACGTGAAAGTTATCGTGCAGTAGTTGCAGTGAAAAAACAAATATCTAAAGAAAACATTAGAAGTTAGAAAGGTAGGACTAATTTGATTATTGGCAAAAACTAAAAATGTAAAGTTTTTATTTTTGGTGTACTATTAGTACAGTCGTAGGTTAACGGTTGAAATCAACACTTTTACATCATAGTTTCTACTTTTGCAGACGATATTACTATTATCAGTACCCGTCAACTGTATCGCGGCTACTGCAATAGCATTTCGGTCAAAATTAATTAGAGTTGATCATCAAAGTTTGTTGCAGCACGATTACTGCGGATTGGTGAGCACCTGATGTTGAGATTTTCTTTTGGAGTAATCTCGAAACCGATAGTATAGTAAAACCATAATATGATCTATATGTATGTATTATTAGCTTGTATTTGAATATATTATTATGATCTAATCTAAAAGTGCTGCTTCTACGGTAACCGTAACTTTTGATAACCAATCAACCAAAAGTTCACTTTTTATTTTTATGACGTATAGCATACAATCACATGGTAGATGATCGTTTAACTTAAACTTTGTGATTTTACTTTTATGTTTTCAACAATCACAAAAAACAGCAAAAGCAAAATAGTTTGTTAATAATAAATATAATAAATTGAAACGTTAACTTGGCACATCGTAGAGTGTGCAATTTGAACCACTAGCCAAATTGGTCAAAAGTGGTGTAAAATAATAATTATTTTGATTTTTAAAGTTTTACATTTAGTTATCAAGGAGTACACTTACTTCTCGTTTTAATTCTAAATAATTGGTCAGTTGATGCAATTTAAATAATCTTCGTCTTACGGAATTGGCCGGCCTAAACATAGATTTTACGTTGAAAGTGCAGTTGTGTTTTGCAGGTTCTTACTATCAAAACTAAAACTTACGGATTTTGTGAGCCAAGAAGAGACCAAAGTAAGAGTAACTACATCAATAAAACTAATGAATAATAACAATTCTTCGACAAAGCGTAATTCAACATAATAAAATTTGCTTAGAAATAATAACGAAGAATTGTTATACAATTCCATTATTATCAAAATGTAATTCATCGATAAAGAAAGCATAATTGAAAAAGAAAAAAAATTTGATATCTATTTAATTATTGTGTTTAATATATAATAACATAATTCGCAACTTCCAATAATTTATAGCTGTCACTACTGAAATCCTCAACCATGATTATTTTTGTATTTTTATACAATTTTTGATCGTATAAAGTGGTATGTAAAACATTTAAATCGCTGTCGAATAATAATAATCCAAGATATAAAAGAAAAATATATTGACATTCTATAAGGTTAACCAATGAAATATACTGCGTTGCTCAAAATATCGTCCAGGTAGTCACTATATTTTAAAATTGCGTCAATATAAACTATTACCACAATCAATGATCTAATAATTAGCTAAGTTTCAAAAAGAAATTCCAAACATGTTTTTGTACAAATTCTAAATTTCAGTCTCATTAAATTTTCATCTAACTTGAATAATATTTCCAAGTTATCTTTGATTATAGTTTTATTAACTCTATAAGCAATTGATGTAGTAAAAATTAAAGTTAAGTGTTGATATTTTTCATATACTGTCACATACTGAAGAAATAGATTTAATCGAATAATATATCGATAAATGTCCTTTTGCCATATTGTAGTTATGGTACCTGCAATTAAAATAACGTAAAATAAGAATTGGCATAAATAATTCGTTTTGGATTCTAATATTTTAGGTGACCCCATGTTGGTACAAATTTTAATTTTAGATAAATAGATCCATTCTTCTAAAATATAAGCGACTTTAAGAT
This sequence comes from Cantharis nigra, assembly GCA_958510845.1. NCBI lineage: Eukaryota > Metazoa > Arthropoda > Insecta > Coleoptera > Cantharidae > Cantharis > Cantharis nigra. The sequence continues at coordinate 24,216,571 of OY294031.1, forward strand.
ATTTGTAATTTAAATTGAGTCGATTCATTTTTAAATTGGATATAAACATTAACATTAACACGAACTGCTGTAATTTATGCAAACTGTATGGTATAATTAGCTTTTAAGAAAATGGACTGTTTTTAATAATAGAAATGCAATTTAAAAAAATTAATAATATTGAGGCAGAAAACAGTCAATAATACCATTTTTAAAATATTAAAAATAAATTCGGAAATAAAATTAACGTTAAATGTAAAAAGGGTCATTTATAGATTAATTGTTTATTCTTTTAGAAAGTGTGAAATTAACTTTATCGGAAAGAACAATAATTGATTTTATAAAAATAAAATTAAATATAAAAATTAAATATTATAAAAATATTTCAAGTGTAAAATTTATGCCAAAAACGCATACTTTTGTTTAAAGTGCAATAAGTTGCTAAATTTTTTGAAATTTAAAATTCCGGATCGACAGACTATAACTACAACTTTACTTTACAAGAATCTTTTTAATTTTGCAGATCGATCAACATTTACTGGAGATATGATGCCGACCGTGGAGCAACTTTTTTTTTCTTAGTGTTGTAGATCACGTGATTTTTTATATAGTAATTATTGTAAAAATAAAGTCGTCATGCGAGTGCAGAAAGCACCTAAATCCAAATTTGTTTATTTTAATTTTATTGCAGAAAATTATAGTATGAGATGTGTTTCACAATGCATAAAAATTCTAGGTTCAAAATCCTAATAAAAATAGAAGAATCTTCATAGAAAGTAAACCTTCATATTGGAAAGTATATTGGTATATAAATTTATCAAGTGCTCTCCTGTAAAATTTTGCAAATGTGAGTTAGGCTAGTTCTGCACTCATAAATTTTTTTATACCGTTTAAATACCAGTAAAAAATAATGTGTACTATTTAGTTTTAGTAATTTCTATTGATATCCCAACAAAAAATTTTTCTTTTAGCGCATTTTTGGCACTACTAGAGGTATGTAAGGCCTTAATCAAATCATATAGTAAGTACTGCAGTGTCTAAAAATTCAAGCGAACGAACGTAATGCAATTGTTAAATTCTTTGCAAACAGACCCCCCGGATTGCCACTTACATTTTGTATCTAAACCAGTTTTGTAATAGCAGCTGAACTGAAGCTACAGGTGCATTGGGGGGTATTTCATACCCCCAGACCCCACAGATTGCCACAAAACAGTTTTATAGTAGCAGTTGAACTAAATCTCGCCAAAGCTTTTAAACCAAATTTAGAAGTTTTAACAATTAATTATCTAGTTTGCTATAGAATTTTTTAAAATCTGTTTTAAAAATTCGATAAGCTACAGTTTAGCTGCTATTACAAAACTGGTTTAGACACAAAATGTAAGTGGCAATCCGGGGGGTCTGGGGGGGTGTGGAACACTCTCCAGTGCATCTTTTGGTTTTTATGTTTTCCGATATATGGGAATCATAGAATACCCCCAGCATTGATTTTGCTGTGCGAACAAAAAGCTAAAGGTGCGCTGGGGGGTATGGAATACCCCCCAGACCCCCCGGATTAGTAAAAAATAATGTAACCAGTAAAAAATAATGTGTACTATTTAGTTTTAGTAATTTCTATTGATATCCCAACAAAAAATTTTTCTTTTAGCGCATTTTTGGCACTACTAGACGTATGTAAGGCCTTAATCAAATCATATAGTAAGTACTGCAGTGTCTAAAAATTCAAGCAAACGAACGTAATGCAATTGTTAAATTCTTTGCAAACAGACCCCCCGGATTGCCACTTACATTTTGTATCTAAACCAGTTGTGTAATAGCAGCTGAACTGAAGCTACAGGTGCATTGGGGGGTATTTCATACCCCCAGACCCCCCGGATTGCCACAAAACAGTTTTATAGTAGCAGCTGAACTAAATCTCAACCAAGCTTTACAACCAAATTTGCTATAGAAATTTCTAAAATCTGTATTAAAAATTCGATAAGCTTCATTTTAGCTGCTATTACAAAACTGGTTTAGACACAAAATGTAAGTGGCAATCCGGGGGGTCTGGGGGTTTGGTTTTTATTCGCGCATCCGAATTAAGGTATTATTTTAGTAACAAATATTAACCCAAACCCAAAAATTAGACCTTCCATGCTATTAGTTACACTTGAATATAAGGGGTTCGAAAATTTGCTGAAGCCTAGGGCCCACACTCTGTTAAAAATAGGCCCTTCCCCCAGACGCTTAAAATTGACAAGAAGACAATCCCAAATCTGAGAACACATTTTGCCCGACTCGACCATTTGTGCCCCCCCCCCCAGAAAAAATTCTGGATCCGCCCCTAACCCCATTCCAAACATTCAAGATCTTACACATAATTTACTACATGCAAAAATTTTCAGCACACTCGACCTCCATAGATAAAGACATCTATGCTCGATCTCGTTAGAGCGTATCATCAAATACCCGTTAACCCGGAAGAATTTTTAAGAAATCCTGGCCAAATTCTTTTATTTAATAAAAATATATATCATATATAAAACGATATTTTGATAATAAAAGGGTGAAAAGATAATAAAAAATTGTAACAATTTTAAATATAGATATATTTTGAGATAACTCTAATTGATATTAAAATTTTGAATAAATTCAAATTTTAATATATCAAAATCGACCGTGTTTGATAAAACATAAAAACCAAAAGGTTAAGTGGCTTCAGTCGAATGATTCATCTTTCATATACTCAGACAAAGTTTTTTTGGGCACCAAACTGCAGAAATTGCCACCTTCCATGAGATGCCAAATGCAGATGGTTTGACATAAACAAGGATCGTGTTAACTTAGAGCAGTGGTTTTCAAAGTGGGGGGAGCAGAGACCTGCAAAGGGGGGCGCAGGCCCCTCGTTTTGAAAAATTGAAAAGAATCTCTTTTTTGAAGGGGGCGCCGATAATATTTTTTGGTAGAAGGGAGGCATGACATAAATAAGTTTGGGAACTACTGACTTAGAGCAAGACTCGAGTTTCGTTACGCCATTTGACCTATCAAGTGTCGATATGTTAAGGGGGGTTAAAAAATCAAGTTCTTTGATGCTACAACCAAATTTTCCTTTGCTTCACATTTTTTGTCAGAGTGAATAAATTAATCTTTCACCAAGGCAATAACTATAAAAAAAATAAGAGAAAGTATTTATAGAAACCAGTGGCGGAACTAGCGTGCGCAGGACCACGCATTGCGGTAGGGCCCGTGACCGTAAAGGGCCCAAAATAACACGACAGAACATTTTTTTATCCTAATATTTTGATATGTTTATAATTATTTTCACACGGTAATTGCAAAGATACAGGAAGGCCGCAAACTGACAAAACATATTTTGGAGACAAATTGTAGCATTCAAGTCATAAATCTACCATTTTAACTGAAAGTAATAAATATCGGCTTATTTCTTACTTTGTCGGCCATTAAAAATAAAAGAACTAAAAGTACCTGGAAAAAATTAAATAACATCTGGACATCTTATTATAATTTGAATTTATTTTTAGATAAATTTCGTACATTGAGTAATTTTGAATGCCCTCCAGTACATCACAAATTGTGTTAAGTTATATATAAGTATTTGGTTCTGAAAGTGTAAAAGCTTCTTTTTTAATAAAACGAATCCAAAAATATGCGAACAAACTTTCCGTTTCTGAAACCTGGGGGTCTGGACGGCAGAAATTGAATTCAAATTGTATTCCATTATCAAGTTATTGGGTCAATAAATAACTGATGTACTGGAGGGCATTCCATGCTCCCCAGACCCCCCGGTTTCAGTAACAAAAAGTTTATGGCCATATTGTTTGATGAATTTGATTAAATGAAGAACTCTGACTCTTTCAGGACCAAATTGTTAAGGGGATATGAAACACCCTTTAGTGCTTTGAAAATGTGCGTACTGATGCAAACTATAAATGTATTTTGTTCTGAAAGAAGGAAACGGTATCTTATCTAATAAAACCAATCACGGAAGATGAACACAAAGTGAGGGGGGAACTGTTGGAAAAATGTGGTGTATAAGTGTAAGGAAATCTGAGAAAATCTTGGAAAAACGTCGTAAAAAGAAATTTGGTATACAAAAATCTGCCTTGTGTTTTCAAACATTGTAAACCTAGTCGCGACTCACCAAAAATCGACTCAATTTGGGAAACCCCGTCGTAGATTTCTTATCTAATAGCAGGGCTTATCTAAAATTAGGAGCGAGCTCAAGACCCAATGGCCAGATGGGCCCAGAAAAAAAAGGAGCAGAAAATCGTAAATTAAAAATTAAATACTAATAAAATAACCCAATAATTGGGATTTCGATGCTATATTAGTTACACTCGAATATAAGGGGCCCGAAAATCTGCTAGAGCCTAGGGTCCAACTCAGTTAAAAATAGACTCTGGGCCCGAGGCAGTTGACCATAGGTTTGTTCGTGCTAGTTACACTTTTTACACTTAAAGTGTAAATAGTGTAATTTACACTTGAACTTTTTCCCAAAAGTGTAGGTTTAACGCGAACGCAAAAAGTGTAACTTGAGTGTAACTCCTCCCCTTGAATTCAAATTTGCGTTCGTAGGTTATATAAATCAAAATTTGGATGTTGATGAGCAATAACATAATTATAATTTTTACGATTTGCAATCATTTTCATTAACTTTTACATAATTTAAATTTAAAAAAATTAAAAATTTATATAAAAAATAAAAAAATTTTAATTTTAATTTAAAAAAATCGTAAATTGTTAATAATGAATAGTAAATAAAATATTAAAAGCAAAGTACTTGACATAAGACATTTTTAACATTTTATTTTTGGTAACTCTTATTTTTATTTCTTATGTTAGTATTTTTAAATTTCATTTTAAAAATCTAACAGCCAATCAAAATTAAGTGTAAAAAGTGTCAACTTTTACACCTACTCCTGAGCAGGTGTAGAAAAGTGTAAAAAGTGTAAGAAAGTGTAGTTACACTTTCTAGCACGAACAGAGCGCTCTGCTAGCACGAACAGAAAAGTGTACACTTTACACTAAAGTGTAAAAAGTGTAGCTAGCACGAACAAACCTCATAAGAGTTGGTCCAAGCAGATCGTTGAAGTGGTCGGCTTCAAAGAAAGCTGAAGCCAACCACATAGTGATTAATAAAATAAACATTTTGAAACAACAAACAATAAATTCAATTTGGAAAGAAACCGCACGAGGTGAAATTTTGGAGAAAAGCATTTTGGACACGTGGCGTAGAAATTGTTTGGAACTGACTGGACGGACGTATGTAAACTACGCCAGCGGTCAGTATTTTGTCACTCCTTTTTGATCGGTAGCTTAAGGACAAGTAGTAAATTGCGCCAGCGGTTGGTGAGAGTAGCTTAAGTTTTAATACCCAAAGAGGGTATTTACATTTAGTAATTTAGTAGTAGTTATAATATTATGTAATCGCCACAGTGGCGCAGTTTTATGAAGGTATCAAAATAAGTTTACCGCATAGAACTTACGGTGTGTGGGGGGAGGATCACTATAGTCATAAATCACAATGAAAGTGTTTTTGGTATAATTTCTAAAAAAAATATATAAAAAAGTTACTATAGGTAACCTACGAACCTACATACGTACAGTTCTACCTTTTTGCGCAGATCCCATATTTTTGACATCATTTCAAAAACCATGTAAAAAAGTAACTAAACCTAACCTCTTGAAAGTCATAATAGCAATGCTTAATATGTCTACTTGGTATGGGGTAATGGGGGGTGGTCCTTTAATCACGAGAGGTTCTAACAGAGGGCGGGAGGGGATTATAATAACATCACGATTGATCATGATGGGGGAGACGTGTGGCAATCACGTGTATAAAAGCAACATAACAACAATATTTAGCTCTCAGCTGGCTTCCGGCAGTGGACCTTATGACGCCACTCGTCGCCTCGCTGCCCGAGGTATTCTGTCTCGCCATCTCTGCTTAAACATTTTTTTCCAAAAAAAAAATACACGTGATGTACATCACGACGTATCACCAAATGGGGGGGAGTAAAAAATTGGCATAAAAAACCTCGCGTGATTAAAGAATTAATTTCTAAAAAAATATAGAAAAAAGTTACTATAACCTACGAGTACGAACCTACAAACCATGTAGAAAACTAACTAAACCTAACCTCTTGAAAGTCATAAAAGCAATGCTTAACATGTCTAATTTCGAAAGGAAATTTTTTTTATTATTAATGATAAATAAGAGAATACTTACGCCCGTACCTATAGTCGATGTTTGGCTCCAGCCAAATTTGAGCATGACTTAAGTACGAAATTCATTATTTTGATTGGTCGATTTCATACTGAAGTCTGACTCAAGTCCGAGATCGGGCGAAGTATCGACTATGGGTATAAGCTTATGAGCATTAATAAATAATATCTGCAAAATGATGACTTACATTTTAGAAAATCAAATCTGCTCATTTCCTTTGATAGTTTTTTCTTGTATATAGTTTTAGTACGGATTTGCTTCTCTTGATTAATACTATCGATTTTAATATAGATAGATATTTGCATATCCAACACAGCGCCAGCGTTCAAAAATGTGTAATGTGATCAGCTGTATGGAAATTTTTAGCAAAATAGTTGTGGAAAGACTCGCATGCGTTAGTTGTTCAGAAAATGTTTGATGTATTCGAAGCCCAAATTTTTGAAGGGAAACAGAGATTTTTCTTGTATGTATGTCTTATCTAAATATGAAATATAGTTAGATTGTCGTGCATCTGAGGGCATATAATAAGCATTACATCTTCAGCAAAACTTTCGCTAAAAATTCAGAAAAAAAATATGTCTAAATTAACTTAAAAATCAGTGAAACTTCTACAGTGTGAAAATACGGGCTAAATGCACCTCTGTTAAATTAAAAATAAATGTTTTTAGAGCCATACTAATCCTATTGACAAACAAGCAAAGGATTAAAATATAATAACCTTTTTTCGACCTAAATTTTAAGGTCAACCCTAAACATTTTTGGCGCAATTTACGGGTAGGATTAGAAAAACCGTTGACCGCTGGCGCAATTTACGGTCCCCGGACTGGACGCAGTTCCTTTTCATGTGATCAGGGAATTACGACAAGTTTAATCGTGGACCATCGGGTCGAAGAAGGAGAGAATAAGGACAGGTTGGAATAAACTGCTCTATTAAAGTGTTATTGCGGGTCTTGCGGCAAATTAAACGACACTAGAAAAGCGCATCGCTATACGACAATTTATGTCCTACGAATTTAATTGTGTAATTCAATTGTTTGCTTAATTTTGAAAAATAAATTTCAACATTCATTAAACATTTTTGAAAATTCTTTGAAATCTTAAAAAAAAAATGCTAATAAAATTTATTCGTTCCACAATTATTTGGATGTAGAGGTTCGTTAAGTTTTGCATTCATTGCAATTTGAAAAGTTAGTATGGACTCTTGATGGTCTTCCTTCTTCCACCGTTAACAGTGCAGTACATCAAAGACAAAAGTAATCGCAATATTAATCATATAGCTAATTGTATAGGTATATTATTGAAATACAAGATTTTTTAAAGCGTGTTGATAACAAAGACATAATTTTTCTTCAACAATTAGTCGTTATTCGTGCGTGCAAGTAGGCAACATTTTTCTCCTCTGGGGCAATCTGCTGCCCAAGGCCCAATTTCGCATTCTTCTTTGCAAACAGTAAACGGCTGGTTTATTCCGAATAATTTACATGGTTGGCCTAGAACAAAATTTAAAATACTATGACATCAATAATTATTAAGAGTTAACCTACTGACATATTATTATTCAAAGTTTAAGAATAGTATTTTGGCTTACCTAGACCTAGGACGGTAACAGCCGAAGCAAATATCATCAAAACTATAAGTAAAGTATTAATTTTCATGATTTACTTTCGTTCACAATATCGCTAGTAACCCGGTGCATGCTGTTTATATACAGTTGGAACTATTCTTTAAGTGATTTTAATCGAAGGTTTTATCAAATCTGTAAATAAATTAATCAATAATTACTTCAATACATTAACTGATAAAACTAGTTGTAACACATTTTGTGCGGAGCATGTTGAGATAAAACCAAAACAAATAAAATTGATATTATCAAGATTCCTCTTGAATATCGGCTAATAAACTAATCGGCTAATACCAGAGCGGGCTCGGTTTAAGGTACGTAGTATGAATCCACGTCCTCCTATTCTGTATGGTTTACCGAAAATCCATAAAAAAGACATACCATTACGACCAGTGGTTTCATGTATTAATTCCCCGACATATTTTTTGTGTAAATTTATTAACGATATACTTGTTAAGTTACCTTATAGATCGACACTTAGTGTGAAGAATACTGCAGAATTTATAGACCGCCTAAAAATCCATATGTATAAGAAAACCAAATATAGATTAGTATCATTCGATGTTAAAAGCCTTTTCACATCTATTCCAACAAAAGAGCTATTTCCTATTTTGAAACGTTTAATCCACAATAGTAATCTAGAAGAAGTTGAACAGAATGAATTATGTAGTCTCGTAGAAATCTGTCTGAAACAGAGTTATTTTAGGTATGGCGATAAGTTCTTTATACAAAAAGATGGCCTACCAATGGGGGTACCTACAGCTCCCGTTTTTGCTGAAATATTTATTAAAGATTTTGAAAATCGCTTGTTCTCCACTAATCATTGGTTGTTAAATTTTGTTGTATTTTGGTGCCGCTATGTGGATGACGTGTTTTGTATATGGAAGGGTACGTCCCGCCAACTAAGTTTATTTTTAGCCTTTTTAAATTCTTTAAATGAAAAAATACAATTCACTATGGAAGAAGAAGAAGATAACAGCTTGAATTTCCTGGACTTAACGATAACCAGGATGGATGAAAACCTAGATATAAAAATCTATAGGAAACCTACCACGACCGACACTGTTATACCGTTTTCTTCCAATCAATCGTGGAAAATCAAGATGGCCGCTTTTCACAGTTTTATAGATCGACTTTTCAAAGTCCCGATGACGAAAGAAAATTTTCTCACTGAAACAGGCATTATTCGCCTGTTAGGCGTTAATAACGGGTACACCACGGACGTAATCGATAACCTTATAAAGAAAAAAGAGAAGCTAATTGAGAGAGGTCTGGTTACCGCTCCATTAGCTTCTCAAATTGAGGAGCTGGCTCCTAATTGGGGGGTTATCAATTATATCCCGGGAACCAGTTCAAAAGTCAAGAAACATCTACAGAAATTGGGACTTAAAATTACGGAAGTGAACAAAATAAACTTAGGTTCCTTATTGAACAACAAAGGAGCAACTAAGGATCATCTTACGAATAGTGGAATTTACCAATTGAATTGCAACACATGCGACGGGATCTATATAGGACAAAGTGGAAGATCGATACATACCAGGGTGAAGGAACATCAGGCTGACATAGCCAACAATAGGTCAAACACAGGTTTCTCAACACATTGTCTTGAAAATAGCCATGATTTAGACACCAATAACATTAAGTTATTACACCCGGCAAGAAAAGGGAGAATGTTAACATTATTAGAAGCCCTCGAAATTAAGAAAGCGTTAATGGGCGGACAAAATTTAACCAACTCGCAATTAGAACTACAAGATATCAGCTCACCACTGTTATTCTGGAGTCCTTAATAGTCGAGGTTTTTGTCGGTCCATGACTTTTCTTCTTTTTTCGTAACCCCTATATCTCAAATTAACACGATTGGTATCAAAGACAGAAAAACTTTTGATATATAAGAAAACGAGACATTTTCCAATGAAGTATATGGTCGTACTTGAGAAAGAAGTGGGTTATCCCTTCGAAACAATTGTAGTATATTATTTTAATAAATATCTATAGCGCGAGTTTATTAGCCGATATTCAAGAGGAATCTTGATAATATCAATTTTATTTGTTTTGGTTTTACTTCAATACATTAATTAATTGATTAAAAATTAAGTGGTTGCCAAAATGGATGTTCTTTTTTTATATAATTTTTATTTTTTTTATATCAAATTATACATTATGCAATTTGCCAGGGGCGAATCCAGAATTTTTTCTGGGGGGGGGGGGGGGGGAGGGGTCACAAAGGTCCAGACGGGCAAAAAGTGTTCTGAGATTTGGAATTGTCTCCTTAATTCCTTGTTAATTTTAAGCGTTAAATCCGTCTATGCAATTTGCTGTTCTTCACATGCCCATTTAAGCGCAAGTTATATTGTAATCAAACGTGGGAATATCATATTTTGATAATTAAGCATATGTAATAATGTAAAAAGAATAATATTACATTATTTTAATCATATCGTAATTCAAACTAAATTTTTGTAAAGTTGACAAATTGTTTGACAAACAACTTGCCAACCCAAAGTTTGGATTTTGAGTAATTTAGGATTTTTTTTTAAATAGAATTTCAAAAGCCTAAATACAACTATTTCGCAAATTCCTGAAATGATTACAAATATTCTCGACGCCTTGTTATTACAGGTAGAACGGCTACCTACTCCTGGAGTGTGTCCTCAACTAATGAGGACTTGAAGTAAATAACGGGCTAAGCGCCAATAAAATTTTTTTGAGTTAAATTAGGTTTAAGTGAAAGGCGTTAGCACACAGATCACTTTAAAGGCATCAAAAAAATTAAAAATTTTTTTGGCACTTTTACTTCCAAGTCCTCAAATTTAATTTGCTAACCAATTGGCGATTTACCTTACTGTTGGTGGCGCTGCCAAATGTCAACAATATGGCGTATCTAAAACGAAACTTGATGTTGTTTTGAATGTACAATTTTAATGTTTAACCTTCAAGTAGGTTTTTAGTAGTAAAATCAATTGCCCAACGCGTGTAATCTTATAGACTGCTACGGTATGTCATACCGTTAACACTATTTAAAGGTTAAAATACGTATTAAGTTAATTTAATACTTTTCCGCGAGGTGGCGTTTGCTTAATGTAAATTGCCAATACCTTGTAGTAGTTTAAATAATACATTTTTTCGTTTCTTATTCAAACAATATCAGAATAAATATTCCTATGATGATTTATGAAGATATGATATTCCTTTAAAGTGACCTATGTGCTATTGAATAATACATTTTTTCGTTTCTTATTCAAACAATATCAGAATAAATATTGTGTGAAACCCGTATCAAAATGTTACTTTTTTTTAATTCAAACAAACAAAAAACGGTAAAAAATCTAACTACGCCTTGTCGCATTTTGAGACTAGTTGCTCAAAAATAGTTGTTTACCACCCTGATGCTCTGATGGCCATCAGATACTCTAAAAAGAAGGTTATATACTGAAATTTGTTACGTTTTAATGAATTCTTATGTTCATTTGGCGTTATGCGAGCAGATACCCATCAGATCAGTTTTACATAACATGAACATTTCAAAACGTAATCAAATCATGTCTACAATGAATAAATATTCTCCAATAAGAGCACCGTCTTTTTTTGTATTTTCTACTTAAACTCCTAACCAGTACTGGTAAGGAATTTGAATGCCGTATAACCATGTGCATCATTAGTTGTTGTGCAATAGGTTAGATGATATAATCTTAGCAGCAGTCTTAAATTTCTCTGAAAACCATAGAGTATAGAGTAATGATTTAAGCAGAGCAAAATACTATATTATAACCTCTCAAAGAATACTGGTATTTTACCGAATTTTTATAGGAAAACCAGACAAAAGCTTTTCCCACATTTTATTGATTATATATGAAGCAATAGAAAAAAATGTTAGGCTCCATAATTGTAGCTAATATACCTACCGAGTATCTTCTTTCAGTAGAGCGGATTCCAAATCTGGTGATTCTGAACTGTTGAAAATGTTTTAGCTTGATTACGGGTTAGTTTTCTTATATCAATTAGATTTAATTTTTCTAATGTCTTTTTTCTAATTTTATTTATTCAATTTAAATTTTTATTAGGAATGTAGAAAAAGTCTATTGTCCAATAATGTTATATTAGTAAAAGAGATTACTATACCCGGTGCTGAATGAGTTAGCCGAACATAGGAAATTAACATGTAACAACTTATTTATGCAAATTCCTGCTTCCTTAATTATTTTAGAGAAAAAATAAACGACATAAAAATAATGCAGAAATAAAAACTACGAATGATAATAACATTAGATTTCATCTAACTTTTACTTAAAAGGTCAAAAAATGCTTTCAAAATTGTTAAAATTGTCATTTATCGCACTGGCCATGGTAAGTTTCCATGGTAATGATATTTTAAAATAGAAATTAAATTGAATTTATTACATGGCCAGTGCGATAAATGAAAATTTTAACAATTTAGAAAGCAATTTTTGACCTTTTAAATAAAAGCTAGATGACATCTAATGGTGTTATCATTCGTAGTTTATATTTCTGCATTATTTTTGTGTCTTTCATTTTTTCTCTAAAATAATTAGGGAAGCAGGAATTTGCATAAATAAGTTTTCACATGTTAATTTCCTAATGTTCGGCTAACTCATTCAGCACCCGGTATATTCTACCACACAAAACTTATAAAAAACTTAATACTTAGTAGCTTCCTTTAGAAGATAAATTTTTAGATATTTTAGAAAATCTTTGATACGGCTTTTCTGATTTTAATATTTGTAAGTGGTATGAAAAGTAAGTGATATATAGGTATCTGGGTTTAATTAATTAACTATTTTTAATCTTATATTTACCTGAGATTGTCGAGTGATAAGCTCAAAATTTCAATTAAAAGAGGCAATAGATTATTGCAAATAAAAAAATCATTTTTCAGTATGGCAAGATAGCCTTGAAAAAATGAATTTTCCTAATTTTTAAGTTTCTTTGCAATTTAACCCTTTCAGACCCAGGGTACACTATAGTGTACCTACGTTTATTAATTTTTTTGAAGTTGGTGACAAACTTATATGTTAGATAGCAATCATTTCTTATTGAAAGAATCACAACCCTGTCTAACAGCTTATACTTAAGTATAACTTTAGTTAAGAATAACTCTGCCAAATATCAATATAAATGCATAATTTTTTTTATAGTTGTTATCATACTAAACTTGGTCTACGAATAATAGTCACCTGTTTAAATCTGTTATCATTCGTTTTATAATGGTTTATATATTAAGTCAACTAAAGTTTATTTAGCTGTATTTTCTTATTTAGAAATCAAAAGATTATGAAACTCCCCAAAACCACTTTTTATAGCACAGTAATACCAAATTTAAAAAAAATAATGTTTTCCATCAGCCAAAAAAAGTCGGGTCTGAAAGGGTTAAGCATTAATAATAAAAAATAACAAAATATTATTGATTTCATAAACTTTCATAAACAAAAAATTTGTTCATCAAACGTAAGTTTGATGGTAACAGCGGAGGTGATCTGTCACTCGCTTAGCACTTATTTCTTGCTGTTTTGTTTCAAAATTTTGCTTAGCCGGCTTTGCAATTCATAACTGTTCAACTTTTAAAATTTTCAAAAAAGTTGAAAGCGAATTTTTGAAAATAAAATTAAGTAAAAATTTGGATTGTTGGTAAGAGTAAATTAAAATTGGAAAACTTGGAAAAGATAAATTAATTATTGGAAAGAAGAAACTTAAATTGTTTTCAATTGGTAAATAAAAATCTCAAGTTAAAATCAAGGTGTCGTAAAATTTGTGCGGAGAGTGATGCACGTGAATTCGGTTGAAAGATATTACCAAGTGTCTTGCAAAGACTTTAGCTTTTTCCCTGTTGTTTTAGCCCATTTGCTGGTTTCAACTCTGATGGATGTTATTTGTTGTTGAAGCCCTTTTAATTTTCGTGGAGCTTTCATTAATTTAATTATTCATTTTAATATACTTGAAAGCTTTTACGTTCAATTGCTGATTATAAATTTAATGAAAATTATCGCACAATATAAACTAAATAAAAAAATGTAAACACTTACAATAAATAATGTATTTTATGTACTTATTAACCAGCTTTAATTCATTACGGTTAATATTACTGAGATAATCAATATCGTCCAAGATATGATAGTTCCAAAATCCATGGGTATTATCGACGACTTTTATACATCCATGATGCCCAGCTACCTATTAGAAATGTTTACAGGCTTAACCAATTTTTGGTTAAGAGGACCTTCTGGTAAAAGAAGTTTCAAACTACTAAATATTACAACTTTGTATAAAATTTTATCTGTGCTATTTTATTTAATCATTGCGCTATATATAATTATAAGGGACGATGTTCTAAAACCGCACAAATCGGAAAATCTAATTTTTTGGTTTGTTACAATTTATGATATCCACTGTGAAATAATATTACAATTTTTGATATGTTTGAATACTAACTTACATCGCAATGCGTTGTTGGAAACTTGGAAGAAAATTATTTTAATAGATCAAGAAATGTTGCGAATAAACATTTTGAACAAAAATGCTTACATAGCTGTTATTATAACAATTTGGATTGCTATAAACACTTTTATTAATTGTTATATTCACTTTAACGAAAATTATATTAACACTCAACCCACAATTGATAATAATAATAAACAATATGATTCTGTTATTATATTTTCTATTTTGAAAATGTGCAAGATATCGATTTCTTCTACTTTGCTGTCCTGGATGCTGAGTTTAAGAGAAAGATTTCATAACTTGGACAACTGTTTTAAGAAGAAAAATTACTTTATTTCGATAACCTATTTAACACAGGTTCGAGATATTTATAAAAATTTGTGCGATGTCATAGAAAGTTTGAACAAATTTTACTCTTGGATACTCATTATGAACTTTTCGATCGATTTTTATGGAATTGTAACGGAAATTTTTAGACTTACGAGTCTTGATAGAAGCACGATTATAACTTCAGATATTCATTATATAATTTTTACATGGATATTATTTTTTATTCTTGATTTAGTTGCTATATCGCTGGTAGCAACTCTCCTAATGAATAAAGTAAATAGGTTAATAAGGATTGTAATTTATTAAAAATGTATTGAATTGTTTTTCAGAAGAATAAAATGAAGAGAGAATTGTTCAAGTTACATATATTGAATAGACACACAACAATAAGAGAAGAAGTAATAATCGTAATTATTAATAAAACATATTTTTGTATTAAATCCTAATTTTTAGATTTTCACATTTTCTTTGCAATTATTACATAGTAAAGTATCCATTAAAGCTGGAAATTGTATGGCCATTGATACCACAATGTTATATAAAGTACTAAGTACAATCTATTTAATTAAACATTATATAATAATTATAATATTTTATTTCAGATGATACTTACTGGAACAATTTTCATATTCATTCTAATTCAATATGAGCCCAGCATATAATTTATGTATTTTTAATTTTTAATTTGTAATATTCAGTTTTATGTAATTTTACATTTGTTTTCTTAGTTTTTTAGTTTCATTGACGTCCAAAACTTCTAACAAAATTAAAAAAATGTTATAAAAATATATATTTTTATTGCTTTTTAACTTTGATTTAAAACTGAAAAGTTGATTAATATTAAGTTTACTCTAGAAATTACCATGAATTCTAGCGATTATCATAGGTACTTAATATTAATACCAATGTTTCAGTTTAATTAACAAATGGTACCGATGAGCTAGCGTTTCAAAGCTTTTCATTACATTTAAGTACATTGCATTGTTGTTATTTCCGTACATTATCAATCAATATGTCGCCGATCAACATTATATCAAACCGCAGTTTTGGCAAAGATTTTTACACATCCATGATGCCAAGTTACATTTTGGAAATAATTGTTGGAACATACAATTTTCAACTTAAAGGTTCGCCCGGAAGACGAACTTTTACATTAATTAACATTACAAGTCCATATAAAATAATATCTCATTTATTTTATTTATTTATCTCAATATACAAATTAAAGAGAGATGACTTTTTCAGTCCATATAAATCAAATAAAAATTTATTGAATTGGTATATTGATATTTACGATGTTCACTGCGATGTAATGCTGCAAATATTGTTATGCTTGAGTGCTTATGTGAATCGTTACTTAAAACTGTGTACATGGCAAGATATGTTTCTTGCAGATGAGAAAATGTCACAAGCACAAATTGTAAACAAAAATGTTTATGTTTTCATCATTATATCTGTATGGATCATATTGAATATTCTTCAAAATTTTATTCTTCACTATTTGGAACTATATGGTGGTCATAGTAATAATAATTTACAAACTATAACTATATTATGTATTTTAAATGTTTGTAAAACTTCAATCGCCGTTACTTACCTATCGTGGATGTTAAGTTTAAACGAAAGATTTTATAATTTAACTAACAGTTTTAAGAAATGGAATTATGTAGTGTTGCCAACTTTTTTAACAAAAATTCGAGAAATTCATAAGAATATGTTTGATATTCTTAACAATGTGAACAAGATTTATTCTTTGCTTATCATAATGAATTTATCTATAGATTTTTATGTAATTTTTACCGAAATCTTCTATCTGGTTCAGCCACATAGAGAGAAAGTCTTATTCGAATATTATGTAAGATTCGGTTATGTAATTTATTTTGGATTTGATGCACTGGCTTTGGTGTTTGCAGCAGATTTTCTGATGAATCAAGTATGGGGTAATTACATTATAATAATGGTACAATGGTACTTAACTTTTATTTTAGATAAACTCAATGAAAAAAGAGTTATTGAAATTGTCAATAAAAAACAGAAATATTCGTTTAAGAAAAGAAGTAAATCGATATTTTCTTTATTTCTGCTGCTCACTTATTTCTGTTGAATTTTAGATTTTAACATTTTCTTTGCAGTTGTTACATAATGATGTATCGATTAAAGCTGGAAATTGTATAATCATTAATACTACCTTGTTATATGCCGTATGTATATATTAATTTAAAAATTATTATTAATACCTTTCAACAAAAAGTTCCAAAATTCCAACTAAAAACACAGAACTACTATAGGCTCC
Source organism: Cantharis nigra (assembly GCA_958510845.1). Classification (NCBI taxonomy): domain Eukaryota; kingdom Metazoa; phylum Arthropoda; class Insecta; order Coleoptera; family Cantharidae; genus Cantharis; species Cantharis nigra. Next base: position 24,233,476 of record OY294031.1, read on the forward strand.
TGTCATAATAATCGCTTGGTCTCTCTTTGCTGATGAATACCAATATTGACAAAAAAGCATAGTTCGGTTTTAAATTTTTTTAAAAAGCTTGAAACTTACATAACGAAAAAATTAGTATTAAAAAAGTTAATCCAAATTTTATTTTTGTGATTGAAAATTGTGAAAATACAAAAATAATTCAATTTGAATTTAAAATAAAATAAAATAATTTACATTGGCTAATTTTTCATCCGGTTTCCATTAAATTGTATCAGTTGTTTTAATTCATTTGCTTATTTTAATAAAGAACCAATCGTAGTTCTATATTTTAAAATTTTGTGGGACACTGTTTAAATAAGCGTATTATTTATAATTATAATGGCATTTTATTTTAGATGTTCAGTACTGCTGCAACATACATATTTATTTTAATACAGGAGAGCAGCGAATTATAAGTTTCTAAAATTTTATAATAATTACATTATAATGTATGCACAAATCCATGTATTGACATAGATAAAATTAAAGTTATGGGAATAATTTTATCGCGAAATGTATTTACATTTTCCCCCCAAAATTCACCCAAATAAAATCAGAAAATCCGCAACAGATAATTAGTTTACCCCAGAAGTCCACGCTGAGAACCATGATGGAAAATATTAATTTTTGGATCTTAATTTTTTTTATAGTCAAAATAATAGTAAACTGAAACTTCCGGATCAATATCCAGAAAAAATTTACCTATATTTGTACTTAAAATAAATCGATTTTCAGTACCTACAATTTATTAATTATTATAATTATTATTCTTAAATATGTATTGTCGTGTTCCAAAATTCTTTTTTTTTAAATGATGATTTTAATTTTGTTATGAGGACGGACCATCTAATTAATATTATGAATTTATGCTTTTGAGATTTGAATTTTGTTTTGTGTTTGAATTTGTCCGTCATTTTGCGCTAATAATTTTAAGTTGGTACCAAATTGTAGATAACTTGGGCTTCTTGCCGTTTTGAAACCGCAGAGTGCATACGTACCGGAGTTCGTCTTCCGTAAAGATTTGAATATTTTTGCGTTTATAATTGTAATTTTGATAAAAATTTTGATTTATGAGAATAAAAGTATAATTGTTTTGGTAAGTGAATTTATTTGAGTTAGAAATTGTCCCCATCATATTGGACCAAGTTTGAATATATTTTTGAATGAAATTAACTGAAGATTTTGATGAGATTAAGTGAGTTGGTTTTGGATAATGATAAGTTATAAAAAATTAATTAGAAGAAAAGAAGTAAATTTGGACATTTTGACAATCATAATTTCTTAAACTCTAGAAGGATAAAAGTATAAAATATTGAAGGCAACGTAAAGTTTGTTGGATAGCGTCGCATGGGACCAAGTGGATACGCACATTTTAACGTTCCTTTATAATAAAAAATTTATTGAAGGTTTATTTTGGATTTGGATGTTAAAATTAACAAAGAGTTTTAAATCCTCTTCTCGTAGCATTTCTTCTTAAAATTTTCAATTGCTAATATAAGTCTCTATTTGTATACTTACTTTATACTTATGTTCAATCATTATCTAATTTTGACCCTTTTCCCATTCTTCATCGCTCTCCTCTGTTCTGATATATTATTCCTTTATTTATACTTTATCCTGGGTTTACTTCTTTCTTGGTGAGGTTATTCTCCGTGCAGGTTTTCGTTCTTTTTAATTTATTTTTATTTTACATTATATTAAATTTTTAATTGCGCTCTTTTAATTTTGCGCTAAGTAAATAAAGTAGGTACAGTAAATTTGTAATATAATAAAAATTCTGAAATTATATAAAATAATAATTATATTTTGTATTATAAATTTCCGGATTGTAACAATATTATCAGTCTTTACTTTATATTTAGAGTTTCGATAAGATAAGCTTTAGTATGAGGAAAAGTATTGTTTATTAAAAATTATTTACTAACTGAAAAGACGTGTCAGTTAAAGTTAGAAATCGTTTCTAGTCTTCTATTATGACTACATCAAGCTGTTCAAAATTTAGTAGGTACGTATTTGTAAAACAATAATACTTAAGTGTCGAATTATTATTCAATCATATTCAAATTAACTACTACAAAAATTACTTATAAATAAGTGTTTAAAAAATAAAGCCTAGCAGTTATTACTACACTGAGAGAAAAGAGATGGTAAATTGAATGAATCTAAAATGTTGAATCTTTTCTTATTGAATTAAACGAAATTTCGTTGAATGAAACAATTTCTAGTTGTTACAATAAATTCAAAAATGTGGTTTCAATGCATTAGTTTTGTTAAATAAATATTAGTTGATTTAATGTTTATAATGGGTTCAAATAAGCTTCTATACGATATTATCGCTGAATTAATAAAATAGTTAGATTGGAAGAAAACCAATGAAATTCTTGAACGAAACTATTATTTTGTCTTGTTGTAGCATTTTAGTATGTCATTTCAATGCAACCGAAATGTTAATCAGCTAAACTGAACACAATAAAATTGTTGAATAGAAGCTTAAAAAATATTCGAGCCACTGCGCAAGTTTATTGTCATATATTTCAGTTTGATTTTTGATGCAAAATAACCTTGATGTGTTCATGAAATGTGCGTTTGCAAAGTGCTAGAAAAATGGATACTACAGTTATGAATAATTGTTTAAAAGTTAATAACCTTTGAGGATTATTGGTTTAAATTTATTTATTCATAAAATGCACTACTGTTAATACAGTAATACACCTATTGTGATGGTCCAACATTGGATATACGCATTCCATATAGAGTGTTTGATTTAATACCATCATAAGTTAGTGAAATGTTTACTCGAGAAATAATGCTACGCTTTATATTAACGTAATTATATTTTTCTAACAATTACACATAATATTTTTCTAACAATTACACATAATATTTTTTACAACGACAACCATTTTTCTTGCTCAGCGTCACCTGGCACATGACCAACGCCTCACAAACCCATAATTCCCCATATAATATACAATAAGTAACATCAAAAACCTAAAATGATTCAAACAATAGAATAAATTGTTTAATTTAATGCACAGAAATGATTGATACAATATACCTACTTGGTTAGTTCGAATAGTGTGGAATATTGAATCAACCTTTTACTACGTCCTATTAAAGAAACTGATAGCTTTAGTGTAGCAAATTTTGATTCAATTAACACAACGAGAACGTTCAAGGAAATACTTCTCATGTTAAAATAACGCAAAAAAGTTAACATTTTATTTGCATTAGTTTAATGCACGTTTTGCATTCGCCACCCGCAATGCAAAAAATTTGTTGGTTGAATCGTTTATCGTTTGATTAAGCAATTTCTTTCTCTCAGTGTAGGGTAAGTTAACTAAAACTAAAGTGGTGTTCTGCTATAATGGTTCAGGTAATTATAATAAGTTTCTGGTTATAATGAACTAATTTAAATATCCCGACAAAACGATTAAGATAAGCATTAATATGAGGAAAATGATTGATGATGATTTACCGAATATCACATACAGTAGAACTCCAATTATCCGAACTCCGAACCGCTGATTATCCAAATCACTTTCAGAATTTCAGAAAAAAAAAATAAGACGCTAACAATAATGTTTTGAGAACATTAATGGGATGATGTTCTTATCATAATACGGTTCCATTATTTTTTATTTTTTTTATTCTGATTAGGAAGCTCGTTAAATTAGATATAAGAAACAGGAGTATTGTAAAGATATATACAGAATCGGTATTTATTGAAAAGATGATGCGTTAACTTGGAATGAACTCATAAAACTGTTACAATCTCTTTGAGATGTATAACTAATAAAACCAGTAGTAACACATTTTGTGCGGAGCTTGATTACAAACAATCGAAAATAATTTTGATAATAATTATCGGCTATAATTCACGCGTAGTATATTTATTAAAACAAAATACTTGAGATGTACTTATTGTTTCGGAAAAAACACCTCTGGACATAATTTGCACTCTTTTTCATAAGAAAGATTAGTTGCGTAGTCGAACATGGTCGAACGTAACACACTAAAGATAGCCTTGGTGTCGATAAACTCTATCTATCTATTCTCTCTAGTCGTTTTTGCTTCTTAACAGAAGCATCGTGCTCTATGCATTATTACAGGTTCTCTTGGCAAATTACTTTGGCGGTTTGACATTGCCTACCGAGTGAATCCCACTGATCTATCTTGGGTTTTTTAGATCACAGCAGTATACTCAACGCGACCAGAATTTTTGAGCAGTTGGTCAAAGTAAAGACTGCTAGTCTTAATCTATCTATCTATCTATTAATCAGTTTTTTAAACGTTCTACGCCGTCTTCCGATACCCCTCGGGGCCCATGGCTGAGGAGTGTTTAGGCATTTAATACAACAAAGATGTTGCCAGCATCTTGTGAGGTACACACGGTCGAGATAGTCAGATCTACTTAATTGGAAATCGAACCCACGATTACGACATAGCAATCTAGCATTCTAGCACTAGCCTATGACTGCTAAATCGATAAACTCTACGATAAGATCATTTACGCATTAAATCATAATTTTGATAATCAAGCGTATAACAGTTTACTCACGCATACTTGCGCGTTAAACGAAATCTAGATAATAATTGTGCGTAACACTATATTCACGCAAATTGCGCACTAAACAAAATTTAGCTAGCTACGCAGCGTCACAAAGCGTAATCTCGACATTTACGCATAAAGAAAATTTTAGATGTGACACCACCACCCAAGCGCGCGCGACTTGTTTTATTTGCAGAGTACTTTTATAATTCGTTGCCTAATAAAAATCCCCGCAGTTCGTTTTTAGCTAACAAATTTTGTTGTAAATACTTAAAGTATGTAGCTAATTTTTGCCTAAAAATATTCGGCCATTTTAGCAATATTGCTACAATATGGATGCATTGTAAAAGCTATTTTGCTAACTGCTGCAGCTGCCAATTACAGCTATATTTGACAGCCACTTTTTCAATGTTGTACTTTTGATTTTACGTTATTGTATCTATTACAGCTTAGTGAAAAATAGTATATTGTTTTATTAGGATGGAAAGATTAACTTTTCCTGCCTAGCGAGTTTTTCATTTGCGAGGTGAGTGAAACGAGCCGAGCGAATGGAAAACTTGCGTGGCAGGAAAGTTACCTTTCCATCCGAATAAAACATGTTACTTTTTCTCCAAACGAACAAAATTCAAAAATAAATTTCAAAATTAGCAATAACTCGAGACCGGCGCTAGATATAAAAAAACTGAGCAAAAAATTCTCTCCTCTCACTAGATACACACTCCCGTAAATTATCGGTAGGAAGGCATATGCAAAAATTCAGATCGATCGTGCGCAAAAAAAATTCGATCTTTCTGCCGATACCCACTTTGAAATTTTTTGAATTAGCAATAACTCGAGAACGGCGCTAGATATCAAAAAACTGAGTAAAAGATTCTCCCCTTTCGCTTATTGCACACCCCTCTGTGAATTATCGGTAGGAAGTTATATGCAAATATTCACATCGATCGCGCGCAAAAAATTCGAAAGGTAGATAATTTTAATCGGTCAACCAGTTTAAATTTAATCAAATTGTAATAAAAATAAACGAAAGTAAGGTGACATCTGTCAACTATTTTCAATTTATGCTGGTAATTTTTAAATTGAATTCGCAACTGTCAACTTCAATTGTGACATTTATTAAAATTTTTAGGTTAAAAAATCAAAATTTTTATTTATTTGGTTAAAAATAAAATTTTAAGTTGGTATATTTAAGGATTTAAATATCAAAGTCAAAGTTCACATCCATTTATTTTTAAATTACACTCTAAAATTTTATATTTTAATGGTAAATAAACTTAAAAAATTTTTAAAAAAGGTAGATACCAAAATTACTCAATTTTATTAAAATAATGTCACATTTCTTATTATTTTTTTACCTGTCTCCGACATTTTTACTTTCGAAAAAACTTTACGCCACGTGGTTTTATGTATGTTGCTAAGGAAAAGTTTGACTTTCGTGTTTAAAATCGATAATGAAACAGCTGACTTTCATGACGTTTGGAGAAAAACATACATAATTACATTATATATATATTATAAACATAAATAACAAACAAAAAAATAAATCTTTTAAATAAGATTAAGTCATTCTTTGGATTTTGTGGTCTTTTAAGTATAATTTCACCACACCTCGATTGAATAATAAGTTTAGCCTAGAAATTATTATTAATACTAACAATGTAACCGCAGACAGTTAATAAATGAAAACGTTTTAGATTAATTTACAAATAGTACCGACGAGCGTGCGTTTCAAAGCTTTTCATTAAATTTAAGTATTGCCAAGTTTGTTTGCATTGAATTATTATTATTTCCTTGCAGAACCAATCAATATGTCGCCAACGATAAACGTTATATCAAACAGCCATTTTGGCAAAGATTTTTACACATCCATGATGCCAAGTTACTTTTTTGAAATGATTGTTGGAACATATAATTTTCAACTTAAAGGTCCACCCGGAAGACGAACTTTTACATTAATTAACATTACAAGTCCATATAAAATAATATCTCATTTATTCTATTTATTTATCTCAATATACAAATTAAAGAGAGATTTTTATTTCAGAACATATAAATCAAATAAAAATTTATTGAATTGGTATATTAATATTTACGATGTTCACAGCGATGTACTACTTCAAATGTTTCTATGTTTGAGTGCTTATTTGAACCGTTATTCAAAACTGTGTACATGGCAGGACATGTTTCTTGCAGATGAGAACATGTTACAAGCACAAATTGTAAACAAAAATGTTTACGTCTTCATAATTCTATCTGTATGGATCGTATTGAATATAGTTCTAAATTCTATTCTTCACTTTATGGAACTGTATGGCGGTTATAATAACGATAATTTACAAACTACATTAATATATTACATCTTAAATGTTTGCAAAACTTCCGTTACTGTTTCATATCTATCTTGGCTGCTAAGCTTAAACGAAAGATTTTATAATTTAACTAACAGTTTTAAAAAATGGAACTATGTAGTGCTGCCGACTTATTTAACCAAAATTCGAGAAATTCACAAGAATATGTGCGATATTCTTAACAATGTGAACAAAATTTATTCTCTGCTCATCATCATGATTTTATCTATAGATTTTTATGTAATATTTACGGAAGTTTTCAATCTGATTGAATCACATAGAAAGAAAATTTTTTTCGAATGCTATGTAAGATTTGGTTATGTAATTTTTTTTGGAATTGATGTACTGGCTTTGGCATTGGCAGCTGATTTTCTGATAAATCAAGTATTAATGGATAATTACATAATTACGGTGCAATGTTACTTAATTTTTCTTTTAAGATTAACTCAATGAAAAAAGAATTGTTGAAATTGTCGATAAAAAACAGAAATGTTCACTTACGAAAAGAAGTAATTTAACTTTCGTTATTGCTGCTCCTCACTTATTTCTTTTCGTTTTAGATTTTAACATTTTCTTTACAGTTGTTACATAATGATGTGTCGATTAAAGCTGGAAATTGTATAATCATTAATACAACTTTATTATATGCCGTATGTAACATTTTATTAGTGAATTCATTATTAATACTAATCCAGAAAGGCAAACCGTAAATATAGAACTACTATAAGTTTCCCTCTTCACTGATGATTGCCACTTTTTACAGAAAAGCAGTTGTTTAACTTAACGAATTTGAATTTGTTTAAAAAGTTTTAAAAATGCCCAATGAAAAAAATTGGCATTAAAAAAATTAATCTAAATTTTGATAATAGAAAATAAATAAGTACAATCCAATGAAATTATTGGATGATACAATATTATAAAAAAAAAGGTTTACATTGAATTACAACAAATTAAAATTAAATCAATAAAAATTAAATTTAACTAACGAGTATAGGTGATTTTTCATAGAAATTTTGTTAAATTTTTTATTTATTTGTTTTTTTAATAAGTAACCAGACGTTAGTAGTTCTAAATTTTAAAATTTTATTAGATATCCTCTATAAATAACCATATAATAATAACTAAAATAGTATTTTATTTTAGATGTTCAGTACTGCCGCAACGTACATATTTATTTTATTACAGGACAGTGAAATATGAGTTTCTCAAATTTTTTAATTTTAAGTAAGTTATATAAATGTTATGTATTTTGAAAAAGCAATAAAAATTGTGGATAAAATTTCGAGGTAAAGTGTAAGTACCTATTTGTAATATAATGATCATATTTGTTTTCTCTTCTTTTTACGGTTAAAATTGTAATATATATATCAGGGCGCCCGTTTTTCGAGCTCAACCATGGGAATCTCAGTTATTATAAGATATATACGAGGTCGGTTAAATTAGGACAAAGTTGCGCATTTTCATGCTAAGCAATTATCTGAAAGAAAATTTGATGTGTCGTTTTTAGTTTTTGAATTATTGGAAAAAAGGGAAATTTGTAATTTTTTGTAACCAAAAGAACTAGACGTTTTTAACTAGGACGTTCTTAGGGCAGTTTTTCATAAGGAATCTAAATCTGTCATCGTATTTTACAATACGTTTTTGATACCAGAGTTATAACACTCAACTTTGGTTTGTCCTATGGGCGCCATATTGGATTTTTGCATTTTTGAAATGTTTTTTTTTTCTGATTACAACAATGTGTATCACAAGATATAATCGAATCTTATATGCTGATCAAAATTGGGAAAATATCGTTATTGCGAAGAGTGCTTTGGAAAAAACGCCAACAATTTTGTTTAACAAATTAAATTTTGACAGTTTGATTGAATTTGGATCTTGAACGTTCACATTTTCGTTAATCTCACCTACTTAAAATCTAAGGTTTTGAATTATAAACGACATGGTTATTCTTATTTTATTTTATTTAGTTATTTTATTGAGGAAAATGATTGCTTATTAAAAATTATTTCCTAAATGAAAAGACGCGACAGTTAAAGTTAGAAATCATGTTTTTATCTTCTGTTAATGACCACATCAAGCTGTTCAAAACTTTGTTAGTGCGTATTTGTAAAACAATAATAATTAGTGTGTAAATAAGTGTGTAAAGAATAAAGCCTAATAGTTATTACTATACGGTTAGTTAACTAAAACTAAAGTGGTGTTCGGCTATAATGGTCCAGGTAATTATAATAAGTATCCGGTTATAATGAAGTAATTTAAATATATCGACAATTATGAGGAAAATGAATGATAATGATTTACCGATTATCACATACAGTAAAACTCCAATTATCCTAACTCGTACTATCCGAACTCCTGCTATCCGAATAGCTGATTATCCAAATGGCTTTCAAAGTTTCTGAAAAAAATAATTAATACAAGAACTTATTGCGATTCGCAAAATAATGATTCGAGAACATTATTGGGATGATGTTCTAATTATACGGTTCCATCATTTTTTAATTTTTTTTATTTTTAATTAGTTCTATCAATTAAAAACTCTTTTTCTTTAAAAATAGTTTATTTCTCCCATTTTCAACATACATACACTAATTAGTAGGTAATTAAAATAAACCCTTTTCTCGGAAAAATCCAATTATCCGAAAAGGATCCGGTATCAATTGATTCGGATAATTGGAGTTCTACTGTACTTCAGTTAAGACAGACCAAATTAATCCGTCTCTTGAAGTCCGTTATAACCGGACACCATTGTATAATTTCCTTAACCTTTTTATTAATATTGTTTGTTTTGTATTATGTATTTTCCTTAAATTAATGTTGATACATAAGTTCATACCGATTTTGTCCTCCTTAGTAGACATCATAGCGGAAACTCAATATTTTATAAACTTTAAACATGACATCTATAAATAAGTTATTGATTACGAGTCATAGTAATATTATTTTGTTAGTCCCAATAAAGTCCAAGGAAAAAATTACCAAGTAGCTACTACTGCTAATAATAAAATAAAAGACTAAACTAAAAGAGTATTAAAATTTTAGTCCGCAGAGTGTAGTACGATAATTTGGCACACGGGTTTTTATAGATACATTATAAACTGACATAGAATTTGAAAGGTCAAAATTAATTATCTACAAAAAAAAAATCGATTTTAAAGTGTTTTTTCCATAAAAGTCGATGATTTGCTCATTCTGTAGACGGTATGTGTGCTTGACTTAAATAGCTGTAGCGGTGTGTTTTAGTAGGCATAGCTGGTCTAATTACCTTTCACGAGGTAACTTTTTACATCATATTTAAATTTATTTTAAATTGGGTTTCGATCTTTATTATAGACTAATTGTCTAATGAGTTCATTAAACAAAGATCCCGATTTTTCTACATCTTCAGTAATTTAATAGGATTGTAAATGTAATTTTAATATAATTTAGGGCTTGAGAGCTTTGGTAATAAAGTAAAAACTTTCAAAATTGTGCCAAAAGCAGTTTTACAAGACATCGTTACGCGACAACTGGGCGAATCCCACTGGGCGACTGGGTGACGTGTTATTGGGAGACGGGTAAACCGGATGACGGTCAACCGGGCGACGGGTAAACTGGGAAATGCAATTTGTATTATTATTGTCGATATTGATAAACTCCGCTTTCATATTTATGTAATACTGGTAATTTTCTATAAAAATCAATAACAATAATACCTACCAATTTTAAAAATTATAGAACTCAGTGATCCGATGCTGAATAAATTTAAAAATTTAATTTAATTTAATTGTTAAATTTATGCAGTGCTATATCGCGGAGTTCTAATAGGCAATGAACAAACTTCTTGCGCAAAAAATCGTTACTTCCCGTTGAAACCGGAAAATTAACACTTCCACTTACATCAGCAAGCAACAATTTTTATGTGCTGAACCAGTAAACTTAATTTTTTTCACTAAATTCTTAATTGCAGCTTTTTGATAAGCAGTTATTTTAATATTTTCTAAATATATATCTTATTATTTTTAGGTAAAACAATACCACCATCCGCTTTTGTTAGGATCTACTTGTCTTCTTAGGAGATAGTTACGAAAGGTAATTTCAAATTTAACCATTACAATATTACATTACTACTAATGACGTAAATAAATAATGCAACTTATTTTCAGCTGCTATTGGACACCATCATTGCGAGAAGTCTAACATACGCAGCTTTTTATATCAATATAATTCTACACTCTTTAATCCTAACGCCAGCTTTTTACATTAATATATTTTTGCAAAACGTCATGAACCTCTCGAAGAAGAAAACTATATGTTGCCAAGAAAATCATCAATCGATGTTATCGCGCTCTTACGCTTCGAAAGAAGAATTTATGAACGATTATAGAATTTTCTATAGAAAAAAATCAGAAGCCAAAGAATTTTATATTCTTCTTTTAACAGAATTTGAAAAAACAATATCGGAAGGTGAGATTGCTACCCTTAAAAAATTAAACAATTTGATTGGCTACATAAATAATATAATAAATCACGAAACATTGAAAAATTATTATGATAATATAAGTAATCCGATCAGAGATACCAACTTGATTGTTTTGGCTAGTAAACACAATAAAGTTGAAATTCTAAAGTATCTGTTTGAAAATCATAGTACAGTTCTCAATAATTTTTCCGGTGGTATTGGAAGAACTACTACTACGTTACCAGATTATGAAGATGAAACTAACCATAATGCTTTTTATTATGCCATACGTTCAGATAATATACAGCTTCTTAATACTCTCATTAATAAATGGCCCGATAATTACTTTTCTGTTCATTTAGAAGAATTGGAGGAAATTATTGCAAAGGCTTATCAAGAACTGAAGTTAAAAAACGTAGTTTTATCACACGAAATGGAAATTTTTGTGGAGCGTAAATTAATAGACCTCCGTTTTTTCTCTACTGGAGAGGATCCAAGCCCTAATACAGACGATATTAATAAAACTAAAGAACGAATCGAATTATTACTTCAAAGCATTAGATTGCTAAAGGAAAGTTACTCAAACACAAGAAAAGTGAATGGAGAGTTTCTATTTGTCACAAAATTTATTGCTCAAAATATTCATATACTGAAGGGGCGGTTAAGATCAACCTATGATAGAATACCCTGGGAAGAAATGGAGTTTTGCTTAGTAATTTTTATTTATTCTCAGACAAACCTAGAAGAACTTAATCTATTTTATCGCACTGCCTTAAATAAAAAGAAAATACTGAACTATTTAGAAAATTTTGCAAATAAAGTTAGAGACGAAGAAGATATTTTAAAAGATGATAAACTATATTGTCTTCCAAGGGGGCAAACACGTGAAGAAATTGTTAAAAATATAATTAAAATTTACCCTCAGTTTAAAGAATTATACAATGACTATCATCAGATTAGGGATATATATTCCTTAAAGAAAATAGATGATCATATAAAGTTAGCGTTATCGGCCGATGCTCTAGAAGAGCAAGGACAGTTGGTAATTATAAGGGTGTTAAAAGTTATTGGTGAACATTTAAAAAATACTCTGGAGTCTCCAAAATTATCTCATACCACCAGTAAGCTTTTAGTGCTATCATTGTCACAGACTGCAAAGAAAATCATTATAGAATTACGTGATGCAATATCACATGCTGATTCGTTAGCGAAGATAATAGAAATTGAAGAAAATGCAGATGTTAGCTTTTTCATTAATATTCAAATTGATCTCAGAAAGGTTGGTGATGTGATAACTGATATTTTTTATAAAAACAGAATTGAAACAATTAGAATACTTCTTAAAAAAGTTGAAGACAGTGAAACTTTAGATGAAATGAAAGGGGTTCTCGAAAAACTTAGAGCTTTAGAATTGGATAAAACAATAACAGGAAATTTTAAAACGATGGAATATGAAAAACTTGAAAACCTTATTAAAAAACTAAGCGACAATATACCTAACAAAACAAATCATGAAAATGAGCTTTTTAATAAAATATACAGCATAATGACTTGCTCAAAAGGTCAAACCGAAAATGTCAGATTTGATTACCTTGCGGGATATTCGTATTTAAAATTTTTCAATGATGAATTAAACTACATTAACTACTGCGATAAAAGCATTATTAGAAGCTTCAAATACTTTGCTAACATAGTATTAAATTACATTACTTCAAATATGATATCTAACGGATTAAAAGATATTGTTAGGCTGTCAGAGGAAATTTTACGCAGTGTTGAACCAAGAATACAAAATGACACATTTATAGAAATAAAGAGATTAATTATGAATATAATTTCTATTGTTGGATTTGGAACAAGTGACATCAAATGGATTGAGGAATTAAGAGAAAAACTTCCCAAACGTAAGAAAACAAAGACAAAATCGATGCCAGAAGAAAAATATAATAACAAACTTCAACTAAAGCTGTATGAATTAAAAACTATTTTAAGGACAAAGTCATTGAATGGATTTAAGAGTGATGAAAACTTACAGATTGTAGTAAAAATGCTTGTTCTAGATATAATGGTTATTTTAGGTTTCTCTGTGGATTACTTGGAAAATAATCAACTCTTTCTAGACGTAAGCACTCCTTTATTGCATGGAAAATGCTTACGGAATTATTTAGCACATGATAATGCTCTGGTTGACGTATTATTATCCGATCCTTTAATAGCAGTTATATTAAATGCTGAAAAACTTATTAAAGAAAATATAGTGGAAAATAAGAAAAAAATTGGTAAATTAGTAAGCGACGATCCCGTCAAATTGAGAAAGAAATTTCATCAAGATCTAGATACCATTACTAATCAGGAAAGAATGTTTGTTGCTTTGGAAGAAGGAGATCCAGATGGATTAATGCATTGCCTCAAGAAAGGAGGAGACCTTAAAGCAAGAAGTATTATTAATTCGTGGACCACATTACATTTTGCTGCTAAGGGATCCAGTCTTGAAGTTGTAAGATTTATTTTTGATCAAAATTTGAACGTGAATGTCAAGGATAATGGTGGTCAAACCCCATTGCACATAGCTGCTGCACATGGAAGACAAGATATTGTCAAATATTTTTTAAATGAAACTGATGTATATGCTGATGTTCTAAATAATAACGGTAAAACACCACTACATATTGCGGCTCAAAATGGTCATCAAGTCATCGTTGAAGTTCTGTTAAAAAATACAGCTAATATTTTTCCTTTTACGTTTCCACCTTTGTACTATGCAATAAGGAATAATCGAATTGGTGTTGTTAAGATTCTTCTAAAAAAAGATTTAAATTTGGATATTAATGAAACCATATGTGGGTCGACCGCCTTACACTTAGCTGCACTTCATGGTTATTTAGAATTAGTTCATTTCTTTATAAAAATTGGAGCAAATATTAATGCTATCCTAGGTGATAATTATCATGTACCATTACATTTAGCAGCATACAACGGCCATTTAGAAATAGTGAACACTTTAATAATTCATGGCGCTAATGTTAACGCTCAAAGTATCGATGATTGGATGCCATTACATTGTGCAATACATAACGGTAATATTGAGGTGGTTAATAGTTTATTAACATCTAGAGCTCTTGTTAATACTGATACTATCACTCCGCTACATTTTGCAGCAGAGTTTGGTCATTTAGAAATTGTCACCGCTCTTCTCAAACATGGTGCTGATATTCACGCTGCATTTGATAATAATCTTACACCGTTACATTACGCAGCAAAAAATGGTCATAAGGAAGTTGTTGCATTGTTAATACAAAATGGGGCACAAGTTAATCCTGCAGCACTACAAATAGCTGTAACGAATGACCAAATAGATGTAGCATATCTCCTAATAAAGTATAAAGCCGGAGTTACCGCTCAATTTTCAGGAGGTATCACAGCACTGCATTTAGCTGCCCGTAAAGGTAACAAAGATATCATTGATCTTCTGATAAGAAACAAAGCTGATGTTAATGCAAGGTCTAGTACCGGTCGGACACCATTGCATTTTGCTATTGAAAGAAACCATGAGGCTGCTATCGATTTTCTAATAAAAAATGTAGCTGATGCCAATGCCAGAGATAATGATGGTTTAACACCGTTACATTTAGCTGTTGCGCAACGAAACGCAAACATTGTTAAATTATTAATAGACAATAACGCTCAGGTAAATCTAGATTATATTAGTGATTACACACCGTTACATATGGCTGCGCTAGCAGGCTATAAAGATATCGTCGAGATTTTGCTCGAAAAAGGAGCCAATATTGTTGACAAAAACTACATGCAGACTCCTTTGCATTGTGCTATTAGAAATAATCACAAGGAAATCGTTGAAGTTCTTGTAGGAAATGGAGCTAACGTTAGCGTAGAAGACATTGAAACTTGGTCACTACCACTTTTTGCTGGATATACGGATATTGTACAAATTTTACTGAAAAACAAAACTTATGTAAACTTTAAAAATTCTAACCATTTTACGCCATTACACATGGCAGCTATTAGTGGCCATAAGAAGATAGTGATAGCTCTAATAACAAATGGAGCTGATATTCACTCCATATCTGTTAATAATGAAACACCATTATTGTGTGCCGCACAAAAAGGTTTTGAGGATGTTGTTGAAATTTTAATAGCTCGTGGAGCTGAAGTTAATTTAAAATACGACAAAGATATTACACCATTACATATGGCAGCAGCGGGAGGTCATGGTAAAGTTGTGAAAGTTTTACTAGACAAGAAAGCCAAAGTTGATATTAACGATTTAAGAGACAACGCACCGGTACGATTAGCAGTGGCAGGTGGTCATTTACAAGTGGTTAAAGTCTTACTAGACTACATGAAATTTAATATTAACGCTAAAGATAATGACGGTTTTACTCTATTGCATATTGCTTCACAAGGATCTAACTTAGAGTTAGTAAAATATCTAGTAGATAAAGGTTTCGACATGAATGCTAGAACTTCCAATGGCTACAAGGCCATACACGTAGCAGCCAGAAACGGTTTTAAAGAAGTTGTCGAGTACTTCGTTGGCATGGGCTTAAGTTGTAACGAGCTTGGTGCACATAATCGGACATTATTACATTATGCTGCAATGGAAGGTCATTTAGAGATTGTGAATTATTTAATAGAACAATGTGCTGATGTTAATATTGCAGACACTATTGATGGCTTTACTCCTATGCACGTTGCTGCTATCGGAGACTATAAAGACGTTATTGAAGTTTTAATAAAAAATGGCGCAATTTATAACGCCGTTGACCAGTTTGATAGAAAACCATTAAAGTTGGCTAACAACAAAATCGTAATTAGACAATTAGAATCAACAGATAAATTGTTTAAAGCTGTTGAAAAAAATATCTCGTCAGAGGTTCAGAATTACATTACATCGGGAGCTTTCGTTAACGCTAAAAACACTGAAGGCGTTAGACCATTATATCATGCTACATGTAAAGGTTATGACGAAGTTTTCAGAGTTCTATTGCAAAATAAAGCTAATCCTAATGTAATGGATAACAAGGGACTTACTCCTCTACATTATGCTGCCAAGTTCTCTCAGTTAAAAGTGGTAAAATCCTTATTGTCATATTATGCAGTATATAATGCTGTATCTGACGATGGCAAAACACCATTAGATTTCACTGTAGATGAAAGTATTATTAGCTTATTTAAATCAGTAAGCGACTCGTTTAAAAATATTGAAATTGATAATCCTCAAGTTATTAAAGACCTTAACAAGATAAGGGATATTGATACATTAAAAGCAATTATGTGTGCACGTAATAGAGAAAATAAAACGCTACTGGTTGCTGCAATGTACAGTAACTTTTCAAAAGTCGAAGAGTTAAAAGAGATAGGTCAAGGTGATGTATCAGCTCAGATAAATAAAGGTATAGAACTATTAAAGCTAGAACATTATCAAGCGGCCTTGTGTATCTTCGAAGATGTATTAAGAAAAAGAAGAGAAATACTAGGAGCAGATAATTCTGGCATATTAGATATTCAAAAATATATAGCAGAATTATTAATTGGACGAGGCAATTACCAAGAAGCCCTAAAAGCATTTAAAGAAATTTTTTTAAAAGAGAAAGAAATGTTAGGTTGTGATAGCAAGGATACTTTAAAAACAAAAAGTTTTATAGCCCTTGTGTTGTATAAGCAGCAAAAAGATGAAGAAGCTTTTAGTATTTATCAGGAAATATATCAGAAACAAAAAGAAATATTAGGACCCATTGACGATGACACTTTAATGACTCAATCGAACATGGCACTAGTATTGAATAGACAAGGAAATTACGAAGAAGCATTAAATAACTTTAGATCAGTTTATGGAAACATGAAACCTGAAAACTACTTAATCGCTTTGCGTATCCAAACTAATATTGCCACGGTACTTGCTAACCAAGATAATTATGAAGAAGCACTGAAGATCTATGAAGAAATTTTCAAGAAAATGAAAGTGGTTTTGGGTATTAATCATTCCGATACCTTAACGATATTATATAATATTGGCGTATTACTCGGGATGCAAAAGAAATATAACAAGTCTTTAGAAGTTTTAAAAGACGTTTTAAATATGCAGGAAAAAGTTTTGCAGCCAAATCACCCTATAATCTTGAAAACTCAGTTAAAGATAGCAAACGTATTTTTTGTTCAACATAAAAGGATCAGTGCGCTTAAAACCTACAGAAAAGTATTGGATCAAATGAAAGCGGTTTATGGACCCAACCATTGGGAAGTTTTGAATATTTTACAAAAGATAGAAAGAATTAATTTTATATTGAAACTTGAGGGATACAAGCCATCCGAGATTGTTCAGTATTTGCAAAGAAACATCAACATTACAGCTACTAGGGGTGACATACAAAATATTGAGAACCTATTAGAGGATGGAGCTGACGTTAACCATAAAGACCACGATGGACGAACACCATTACATTACGCTATTAGCAATGGATACGTAAATGTTGTAAAGACCTTATTGAAGCATGGAGCTGATGTTACTCAAGTTACCAATAAAGGGAATACACCATTACACACAGCTTCTTCTAAAGGTTACGATGAAATTGCTGAAAGTTTGTTGCAGTACGTGAATTCTAATAAATTAAACTGCTTTATTAATGCTAAAAGCACTGATAGCGGTGCTACCTCACTCCATGTAGCAGCTATGAATGGTTCTTTGGATATTACTATATCCTTATTGAAGCGAGGTGCAATTTATAACATCACCAATAAGGAAGGTAAAACACCGCTTGATCTTTGTAAGAATCAAAATATTATTAACGTACTTAAACTGGTTGAAGAATTGTTTGAAGAGGCAAAAAGTGGTAATACTGAAATCATCAAGAAGCTAGAATCAATAAAACCTGATGAGTATGAAGCTGTAAAAAATGCTCGTAATAATCAAAACTTGACGATATTGGAACTTTTCGAAACTAAAACACTCAGAAATGTTGTCAAATAATATTTATGCTAAAGGATTTAACCTGAACTTATAGAAAAAACTAAAATTGAAATTCTACGTTAATACGTGAAAAACTCCAGCGATTATGAAAGCAACAATATCCTATAGTGCTACAACCCTGGTTAGGTTTTGACTGACTACTTCATTTTATGAAGGGTTTACAAGACAAACCTTAGTGGTTTGCTATTACCTACCGAGGAAGAACATATGCCGCTCCTTTATGGTTGTTAATTTGATGAGCGATACTGAAAAAGTTGGAAAATACGGAAAACTCCCTAAAAATGAGTTTCTTTTAATTATTTTGGTAAAGAATGCCTTGCTGAATTCAAGCTTACTAGGCGCCCGCCCGCTGGCCACCTCCATGAGATGTACCTCGGAATCACGATACCATCTTATGAGAGATATATCTTAGTGCAATAAACTGATCATATTAAGATTTTTATTGCAGATGATTAGCACTAGAGCGACGTATATATTTCTTCTAATTCAATTTAATGAATTATAAAATATTAATTAATAAATACATTCAATTCTTTTAATTGTTTTAATATTATTTTGTCTTTTGTGGTCAACTACTTTTTCTAATCTTAATATTTCTTTTGTCAGATTTTTTTCAATTGTTTGTATAACTTTCTTTTCTATTGTTGAAAATCTTTGGTTAGTACCCTTTCAGGGGACGATTTTAATTTAAGTTGTAAGGTTTTAAACTAAATTTGAGTTAGTTGGTCTTGTGGTTTCACCAGCAAATCTTCTTTTTAGGGCTAACTGCGGTACTTGTAAATATTTCTAAATAAATATAATTAAACTAATCAGTGTTTTGCATTAAAATTCAAGTGTTGTTAACATAAGTTTGTAGAATATATGGCTGTAAATAAAAAATCTACCTTCCCTAATAAGGGAACAGAATTTTCTCTACACGCTGGTAAAGAGAACCAGCTTTAAATCTGTATAGAAGCCCACGCTATTACGACTAGCTGTATATTTCGGAAGCGATGGCGTAGCTTCCATGAAAAGAAAATAATTACAGGTAGTTGTTGTAAACCCACAGCTGTCAGCTTAAAAGGTGAACAAAGCCAAAGAAGAAGCAATAGCTACTTGTCTTAATATTATCGCAAATGGATTAACATAAAAAGACAAGTAGGCTAAACCAAAAATAAAACAACTATCACTGGATTTTAAATTACGATGTAGTTGGAAAACTAATGCGAGCAATGAATAGTATAGCTTGCCAAATAATGTCATCGATATTTGCAATTACCTGCACGAAATGAAAGTTTCCGATTTAAATATTATTAAAATAATTTTTGCAATAGAATCAAAGGCGAATAAAAATATAAAATTGAAATCACTCAGTTTTGTGATGGCTGTGACAATTTGCAAAACCTCGATTTAGCACAAATCCGTGGTAAACACGATTACCAAGGTAATAAATAAGGTGCTAATTAAGATGTTAATTAAGGTTTATTGAGTAAGGTAATTAAGGTGTTTCCCAAAACGCTTCAAGTCAAATAAAGCTAAACTTAGCCTAAATAGACGAAATCAATTTTAAAGCGTCGTTTAATAATTAATAGAAAAATATGAAATTTCTTATTTAAATCCTCATTCTTTGATACAGACCTTATACCGAATAATCATGCTATTGAAAACGCTTGTTAACATCGACTGCGGAATCCATCGAATTACTCTGGTTCTTTCTGCCTTCAGATCTGGGGTATTTTTTGGGATGGCTTCGTAAACTTTGGTCTTATAATAGCCCGACAAAAATAAGTCGGAAGGCATCAAGTTTGGTGAGCGTGGTGGCCATCTCATGGAGCCCTATCGGCTGATGATTTTTTTATTAAATTTGAACTTCAAGAAGTCCATGACCATGACCATAGCAATGTGTGGTGGTGCCCTATCTTGTTGAAACCAAGTATCCTTCAGTACGATTCATTTGCTACATAATTTGGACTTTGACGATACCGCACATAGACAGCATCTCAACAGCTTTAAATCAATGTAAACGCAATGTAACTTGGACATTTTTTATCTCGATAACTAAAAACAAGATTAAGTTCAAACTTTATATAATAAACAAATTTTGTACTGTACTTCTCATACACTTAGATTTTATTCTTAACAACCTGTTTTTATACAGATCAATTATTATTAAAATAATAATTATTCTGAGTTTAAAAAAACACCATCAGGATTTGAACCGCGGTTACCCACTTCCCATTCAGCAGGTTGGGTTTTACGCTTTATTGTTTGTAATTAGCTGTAATATACAGTACTTTGATAATACCTGGCCCCATGAACACTGTGATAATTATCGGGCCTTTAATTCTTAAGATGCTTCAGTAAGGAATTGACGTCGACTACTGTTTCGATACAAAATTGAAAGTCAAATACAAAAATAACATTCATTACATCCAGTGAATTACGGAATCGATTATTATTGAATCGCTAGCGAATCGGTAGCCGTTGATAATACCTGGCTCTTGAACACTGTGGTAATTATCCGGCTCTTATTTTTCATGATCCTTCAGTAAGGATATTACTCACTACTTTAGCTGGTCTGGAGGCACCTTGACCTGATAGTATTCTGATTAGGATGCTCGTCAAATTAGATATAAGAGATAAGAGTATTGCAAAGATATAGATAGAATCCGCATTTATTAAAAAGACTTGAATTCAAAAACTGTTACTCTCTCCTTGATATTATGTACTTCCAGACTTGCGTCCAAATGGGAGTGCGACGAAACGATCACAGGGTGAAGTCCTATACCCGTTTCTAATAAAATATTAATATACATAAATAAAATAATAAATCTTTTAAATAAGATTAAATCATTCTTTGGATTTTGTGCTCTTTTAAGTAATTTAACCGTAGCTCGAATATTAAGTTTACCCTAGAAATTGTCATTAATTCTAGCAATATTCCGGAGACAGTTAATATTAATAAAAACGTTTTAGATTAATTTACAAATAGTGCCGACGAGCGTGCGTTTCAAAGTTTTTCATTACATTTTAGTATTGCTAAGTTTGTTTGCATTGCATTATTATTATTTCCTTGCAGAAGCAATCAATATGCCGGCAACGATTAACGTTATATCAAACAGCCGTTTTGGCAAAGATTTTTACACATCCATGATGCCAAGTTACTTTTTGGAAATGATTGTTGGAACGTATAATTTTCAACTTAAGGGTCCACCCGGAAGAAGAACTTTTACATTAATTAGCATTACAAGTCCATATAAGATAATATCACATTTATTTTATTTATTTATCTCAATATATAAATTAAAGAGAGATGATTTTTTCAGAACATATAAATCAAATAAAAGTTTATTGAATTGGTATATTAATATTTATGATGTTCACTGCGATGTACTACTACAAATATTGCTATGTTTGAGTGCTTATTTGAACCGATATTCGAAACTATGTACATGGAAAGACATGTTTCTTGCAGATGAGAACATGTCACAAGCACAAATTGTAAACAAAAATGCTTATGTTTTTAAAATTATATCTGTATGGATCGTATTGAATATATTTCTAAATTCTATTCTTCACTATATGGAACTGTATAGCGGTTATAATAATAATAATTTACAAACTATAATAATATATTACATCTTAAATGTTTGCAAAACTTCAGTCGCTGTGACATATATATCTTGGTTGTTAAGTTTAAACGAAAGATTTTATAATTTAACTAACTGTTTTAAGAAATGGAACTATGTAGTACTGCCGACTTATTTAACCAAAATTCGAGAAATTCACAAGAATATGTGTGATATTCTTAACAATGTGAACAAAATTTATTCTCTGCTCATCATCATGATTTTATCTATAGATTTTTATGTAATATTTACGGAAGTTTTCTATCTGATTGAACCACATAGAAAAACAATCTCTTTCGAAAGTTATGTAAGATTTGGTTATGTAATTTTTTTTGGGATAGATGCACTGGTTTTGGTATTAGCAGCAGATGTTCTGATGAATCAAGTATGGGGTAATTATGTAATATTATAATACAATGGTTTTAACTTTATTTTTTAAGATAAACTCAATGAAAAAAGAGTTGTTGAAATTGTCGATAAAAAACAGAAAAATGCATTTAAGAAAAGAAGTAAGTAATTGAATTTTCTTTATTGCTGCTCCTCACTTATATCTGTTCGTTTTCAGATTTTAACGTTTTCTTTACAGTTGTTACATAATGATGTGTCAATTAAAGCTGGAAATTGTATAATCATTAATACAACTTTATTATATGCCGTAGGTAACATTTTATTAGCAATCTATTATTAATACCAATCAACTATACAGGAAATTCCTGAAAGCCAAACCGAAAATATAGAACTACTATAGGTTTCTGCTGTAAAAATCAGTCGGTCCCTCTTTGCTGATAATAATTTTTTGAAAAAAGTTTTTTTTGTTTGTGATAGAATATTGGAAAAAAAATTTTAATTGAATGAAAATAAATTAAAATAAATAAAACCAATAAAAGTTAAATTTAACTAACGAGTTGGTAATTTTTCATAGATATTTTGTTAAATTGTTTATTTATTTGTAAATAAGTAACCCGTCGTAGTTCTATATTTTAAAGTTTTGTTGGATATCCTGTATAAATAACCAAATAATAACTAAAATAGTAAGTATTTTATTTTAGATGTTTAGTACTGCAGCAACATACATATTTATTTTAATGCAGGTGAACAGTGAAATATGAGTTTGTGATATTTTTTAATTACATTATGAATGTAACAAGAATGTTATGTATTGAAACATAAAAAAAGTTTTGTGCAAAAGCTCAAAGTGAAATGTATTTGTTATGTAATGAGTTAAATCATATCTTGTTTTCTCTTTGTTTTACTGTTAAAATAGTATTATACTATAAACTAAACTTATTAATTTTTTGTACAAATTTGATTCCTTACATCTTTTATGAAAACGAGTACTTTTAGAACAATTCCAAAAAAATTTTTAAAATACAAAAAAATAAAACAATATTTGCATTTAAAGAAATGATTTTCTGTTTAATCAGTGCAGGAATTTAAAATATTTTAAAATGTATCTTATCAATCACTATTGTTTTGCACTTATTTTTAATCTCTGCAATACCTATGTACGTATCATCCCATGCCATTATTTTCGGAAAAAGCGCATATAATAATTCTGTATTCTTAGGTTTTCAAATGATTCTTCCAGTCTGTAAAACCTTTGATTGCTGTTCAGCAATGAATACATGAGTTATCAGTCCATCGAGTTTCACGGACAGCTTTTCCAAAAAATCCTGTACAGGTGCTTGCATCGTCTCCAAATTTGTTAAATCACCTGATACCCACTGTCTGTACCTTACGGTGTCTCGAAACTCATTCTCGAATAAATCTTGAAACTACTCTTCTAAATTTGATGTACCAGGACAGTTAATATAGTCTTTTAAATAGCAGTCAATTGTTGGTGAATTGCATAACATTCCAGCCAAGCAGTCTTTAAGTTCTGCATTGGCTGTAGTGTGTTGGATGTAAGATAAGCTATTCTTGCACCATCAATCATCAATTTCACATTTTCATGGATGCGGATGGCACACCCTGAAAAAAGATTTGTCGTTGTAACAAAATCATTAGTGGCTATAGCCTCAACAGAGTTTTTTGCTGCTACAACAAATTTTATGCTGCCACAACAAAGTTTTTTTGTGTTTAGAGCAAACTTTTTTTTCCAAACAGCATAAAATTTGTTGTAACAGCAAAAAATTCTGTTGAGGTTATAGCTACTAATGATTTTCTTACGACAACAAATGTTTTTTCAGAGTGCACGTACGCAAGCATAACGAGTTCCACTCGCTACTGTTTCGATCAGAGTTCAGCAAACTTCAAAAAACCGATTTTGACTTTCGGGAATTTTTCTGGGAAAATCCTATATGTTTCCTTCAGATTGGTAAGTAAGAATCTTTTCTGCTTCTGAATTTTCTGTCTATTCTTATTTATGGTCACGTAATTTTTTCCAACAGCCTCCTGTTTTCAATTCGTTGCTCACCGATCAAAGGTAAACAAGGGATACAGATCAGGAATCAAAAATATTCTTTAATATCTGACAAGATATGATAACAACCTTGTAACAATCTCCTATCATAATGCACTTCGTGCGTACAATATCATGAGCGGCACCAATAGCGCAATGAATTTATTTTTTTGTGTTAGTGTCCATTTGTTCTCCATCTTGAAATTTACATATTTCGTACGAAATTTAACGAGGAAAACGCTCACATTTTTTTCAAAATTTTCCAAGGTGGTAAAATTAGTTAAAAATCGATTTTAAAGTTAAATTGTTTAAACAATTATTGAATTTTCAACTTTCATAAAATATAAAGAAATTACAACGAAAGTTTAATTCAAGAGCTTTAAAATGAGATGAGATTGGATTTTTTGAGTTCAATAGAATCAGAGATATTAATATTTGAATGAGAACGTTCGATGGATTATTTAAAATTTTTAATTGTCCATAACTTGCAAAATAATTATTATAAAAATCTGAAAAAAATTCAGTAGAGTTTTTTAAAAGTACGGAAACATGTAAAAAAGAATCAGGCGGTTTTGAAGATATGAGGTTCGCAGCTGTCCCGGTTGACGTGGAATTACTCATATATTATATTTTAAGTGACAAAACCTGACCCTGAAGAAGTGCACAGCAGTGCACGAAACTGTATTCGGTTAATATAATAAAGAATACCTGTAGAAGAGTGTTTATTGATTATTTACTCAAATTCTTTATGTTTACTTTCTGTAAATTTATCTATTTTGATTTATTTAAATGAAATTTAAGAAACCAACAAAAATTACTTTTCGCGATAATCATTAATGTGTACAGTACAGTCTCGGTAATCCGAACTAATAGAAACATGGCCTCATTCGGATTACAGAGAAGTTCGGATTGCTGGATCAAGTTAAAAAACTTGAAAACTTAAAAACTTAAAATAATTTTTATTTTAGAAATAAGCAAACCTCATTCTACTGTGCGTAGAAAAAATAAAATTATTTCTTAGAAAAATTATTTGTAATTACGGTTTGTTTCTCCGCATCCATTTCCTTTTTTCTTGCCTCTACTCTTAACTATAAAAAAAATTTATGAGATGGGACATCATTTTAACATGCCCATCTTAAACGAACATTAAAATTATCGACAGCTTTCGTAGTTATTACTTAGTTTCATCAGTTAGTAGTGCTTGTATTGCAAGTACGTAGTATCTTTCATCTTATCCTTATTTCTGTAATCCGAACATTATTCTATAATCCGAAAATTTTATTAGTTATGTTCGGATTATAACTACTTGTTAGGACTACAGAGTTTTCCTTCTTGTGTTCAGATTACTGGATGGTCGGATTAGCGTGTGTTCGAAAAGCATTTCGCCATGTAAATTAGTTAATTAAAATATAATGCTAAATTAGTTTCAAAAAAATAAAAGTTTTTCATGTCTTCAATCGACTTTTTAATAAGATTCCATTTGAAAAAATTGTTAAATTTTAAATTAGAAGATTTGTCGTTCAGGCAAGTTTCTTTATCCATGCGGTATGGTGGATTGGGCGTTGGAAAAATTGCTAATTCTCAGGCAACTGAGATCTACATACTTATCTCAAAACTAACATAACTATTTTTTGTTAAATAATGCTACAGTTTATTAAATTAAGTCATATATGTTATGTCTAAAAAATGTTTACATAATTTTGATATGACCGGTAGAATAACGAGAACGCTTTTATTCAAATTAATTTTTCTATTAGGAGTTATTCAGAAATTACTTACTTAAATTGACTAAAATTTAAATTAAAAAATTCTACATAATAATAAATTATTATTAGAAGTTTTTTATATCCATTAGAAGACTATTTCATTAAAATTGAGTGTGCGTAATTGTTATTACTACTATACATTGTGAAGCAGTATGTTCCATAAAAAAGATGATGTTCTACGTCGTCGTACAAACCAGGATTTTTACACCTCCATGAAGCCAAGTTATTATTTCGAAATGATTGTGGGCATTCTCAATTTTCGAATAAAAGGACCAATTGAAAAAAGAACCATTCAACTGATAAACATTAAACATCCCTACAAAATATTTTTTTATATTTTCTATTTATTGCTTTCAATATATAAATTGCTTCAAGAATACTTATACAAAGATAAATTTATAAGAGAATATAATAGCAACGACAATATATTTATTTGGTTTATAAGAATTTACCAGGTCCACTGTGACGTAATGTTGCAACTTCTGCTATGTTTGGGCGCATATTTAAACCGCAATATAATGCTACAAGCATGGAAAGATATGCTTCTTATAGATAAAAAAATTGCACAAATACAGATTTCGACCAAACATTCATATATATGTAGTTCTATATCACTATGGCTCGGATTTAACCTTATTTCAAATTATTTTGTACATTTCATCTCAACATCTAAGAAAACAGATTTTGTGGTAATTTATTTTATTTTAAATATGTGCAAAATTTCTATCGCTACCACATACATGTCCTGGCTGTTAAGTTTAAACGAAAGATTTTATAATTTAAAAAACATTTTTAAGAATCGTAACTATAATATAGTATTTCCATCTGATGTAATAAAAATACGAGCTATTCATAAGAGCCTATGCGCAGTTCTCAATAATTTTAATATAATGTTTTCTTTACCTATGATAATGAATTTATCGATTGATTTTTATATCATAATTATGCAAGTCTCCAGATTGGTACAAGTATACGATAAAATTAATTTAATACTTCTTTATGATTGGTCAATTCCCGGATTCATAGTTTATTCTACCTTTGATATACTATCTGTTGTACTAGTTGCAAACAACCTGATTCGTAATGTATGATAATCCTTTTGACTAGTAAAATAAATGCTGCTAAATTTCTCATAATATTTCAGATAAATTTAATGAAACTGGAGTCGTTTAAATTGCTTGTAGCATGTAGAAATACAAATTTAAGAAAAGAGGTAAGTTGGTTTGTTGTACTAATGCCTCATTGAAAACCTTGATTTCAACTTTTAGGTTTTCGCATTTTCTCTACAGTTGTTGCATAACGATATGTCCATAAGAGCAGGAAACTGTATAATAATTGATACTACTTTATTATATGCCGTACGTAATTTTTTTTGTACTGATGACAGTTCAAGTTGTTGAACCGTTGTAGTTGCATGGTATTGAGCATTTTGACAATTTGAGCTGTTTCAATATTACGTTATCAATGCTAATGAGGTGATCGAACTAAAAGTGACAAACATTATATCAATTATATAAACTGTTAGTCTCGGGTCTCATACACCAAGTCGTCTGTTCAACCTGGAGGATTATGGCTAAAAACTTCCCTAATTCCTTAAATGAAGAACACAAATAATTCACGGCCCTCAGTCCCCAGCGGCCTTCAACTCTCTGATCAAGGCTGCGATCAGATAAAGAGAAAGACAGAGTACTAAGAATAACTGGGTTGAATCCGGCTGCCCCACTATGACGAAACATGCAAGAAAAATGAGAAAGATCTTATTCATAGCGACATACAATGTTAGTATATTGTCAATAGATGATAAGTTTGCCAAACTAGAACACAAATTCTTTCTCAGGTTCTTTAGCCCTACGTAAGAGCATAGTTACCATTTCTTTTTTTTACGAGTTCTCTAGGTAGATACCTCGGTAGTTTGCCGTTGCCTGTCGTAGTTTTTACTTTGTCCGCGATTGAACCGGTGATTTCGGCTTAGCAGTCAAAGCACACAAGCGCCAAGCCGTGGCCGTCTTGAACATGAATAAAAGATATAAAAAGGGACATAATGGGTCGGAGCGAGGTGAGACGAACCGATGAGGCGATTGTGAAACGTACAACGGGCAATACATTATATCATGCAGGACATGAAAACCTGAGGAGAAACGGTGTTGGATTCCTAATAAACAGGAAATTGCAACACAAAGTAGAAACCTACGTAAGTCTCTCGGATAGAATAGCATACGTAATGTTAAAATTATCAAACGATTAGAATCTTAAGGACATACTGATATACGTACCTACCACGAGTGACGACGATGAAGAAGTGGAACTGTTTTACTAAGAACTAACAGAGAGTCTACGGCAGCACCCAACCAAATACACCTTAATACGAACACGAAGACTTGATCGGGAAGTATGGATTGGGAGAGAGAAACGACAGGGGTTGCGACTTGATGAACTTCCTAGAAGCCAACAAAATGTATGCGTAATGTAAATAGACGTGGCTGCCCGAACTATGTCTACGAAAACGAGATCGACTACATTATGTCAAACCACCGACAAATTCATAGATCGTGACGTGTTGGTGTTAAACACGGTCAACACAGGGAGTGATCACAGTATGCTGAGAGCAAAAGTATATAATATCAACTTGGATAATACAAGAACACCACTGTTCCTAGACAAAAGAATAAAAATCAACACAGAACGACCAATGGAGGACAAGGAGGAATACCAGAATAAAACATCTACGAAATTACAAAAATACGTGTGCAGCTTTGCCATAAGACCAACTCAATACCATTAAAATCCCCCAAACTGTTTATAGCAGCTCTACAGAAACTAATTAAAAAAGTAGACGGAGAACATCTCAGCCACCTTCGCTTTGCCGACGACATCGTAATGTTTAGCACCAGCTCTCAGGAGCTGCAACAAATGGTGACAGTTGAACACCCACTCGCAAAAAATCGGCTTGGAAGTGCTTATTGCGAAAACAAAAATTACTTATGAGCAACACAGAACAACAAGCAACGTTTTACTGAATGGATGACGACTCGACACTTTTGATAGCTACGTATATCTGGAACAAAAAATCACAATGAACAAAGACAACATAATAGCCGAAATCACACGAAGAATGTCATTGACATGGAGCGCCATTGGAAAGCTCAACTATGTTTTTAAATCAGAAACTCCCAACACCCTGAAGAGTATACTCTACAATCAGTGTATCCCTTCCAGTGCTCACATATGGAGCCGAGACTTGGTGTTTCTCTAAAAAACATATAAAGAGAATCGAAAGAACACAAGATAAGACAAATATCTGGATAAGATGGCAAACAAAGGTCATATATCGTCGGCTTAGTTAGAATCCCTCGTAAGTCCAAATTGAACAATTTTACAGGGAAAGCAAAAAACGTTTTTTTCAAATTTTTAAAATCTTTCATTATTGACATTATTATAGACATAGATTATAGACATTGAACGTACTTCCCGGTTGAAATGGAAGTGGGCCGGACATATAGCTCGTCGGGACGACAATATATGTACAAGAAAAGTTTTGGAGTTGAGACCAAGAGAGGGACGGAGAAGCATTTGAAGACCGAATGCTAGTTGGAAGAATGGCATCCGGAGAATGGCTGGAGTGCGTTGAATGATAGAAGCGGGGAACAGATAAAGGTGGAGCAAAGTGGGGAGGCTTACATCCAGCAGTGGATTGGCATAAGCAAATCGTGAATCGTGATCGAAGTTGTTGCTGACTTTTGGAAATAAATGATATTGTTGTATAATATCA
Source organism: Cantharis nigra (assembly GCA_958510845.1). Lineage (NCBI taxonomy): Eukaryota > Metazoa > Arthropoda > Insecta > Coleoptera > Cantharidae > Cantharis > Cantharis nigra. Next base: position 24,263,370 of record OY294031.1, read on the forward strand.
TTGTAGAATATCATTTATTTAATGATGACTAGATATTGCTCGTAACATTGTGGCAGCTACTGATTGCCGTGGGTTTATTTAACCACATACTTCCTTCACAGAAACTCCCACGGTAACAATTTTTTAAATATTAACTATTAACTATACTACACTACAAAGTAAGAGCTGGTGAGGTTGATTTGGTAAGGCATACCAAAGTAAAATGTAAAATTAATTTTTTTTACTTACCCCCGATAAAATGAGTTTTTTGAAGGCATTGCTCCAGAAATTCTTTAATTATTCTTTAACATCCAATTTTGTAAAGTGTGTTTTACCAAATTCAGGCTCACCAGTTACTACTGACTACCTCGTGAGGTATGTCTCAGAGCAAAAAAGTAATTATAATATTTTTATTTCAGATGATTAGCGCTGGTGCAACGTATATATTTCTTCTCGTTCAGTTTAGTGAAGTATAAGTTTTAATTAAAAACTGTTGAACTTGGAATTCTTCTTCTTCTTCTTCTACGTGATTTTAGCTTTAACTTTTAGAAAAACTGTCAAAAAATGTTACCAACAATCAATATATTATTTTAATTTTGTGGTTTAGTTTATTTATAAATTAAAGCGCCCATTCCTTTTTCAATATCAATATTATCTCATCTGCGACTGTGGTAATTTAAGAAATAATTAATTAGCTGATGAGGTACATTATTTAGAAACAGAAAGCAAAGTTGGAATGCTACATCTAAAGTTATATTCGGTTTCGGAGTTTCAGAGTTCAGAACTAGATTTCAGATGCTTGATCGCGTATTGCTTTATCGATAAATTTTTTTCAACTTGTTTTATAGCTGGTACAAAGAAGCTATTGGAATTTTACGCCAAATTTTATATAGATAGTCATTTGAAGCAGCTTTGCAATCAATACGTCTTTAAGGATACATTTTTATAACATTTACCAAATGTAAATGCTAGTTATAAATTTTAATATTTATTTTTGTATTTTAATAACCTAATTTTTTGATCAAACCTCAAAATATTCAGGTATTTGGCATGCACTCGGGGTATAATTACTAATTATGATTTTAAAAGCTGTTAAATTAAAGTAAATTAGCACAGTTAGTTCACAGATAATATAATTATTGTATAAAATCATAGTAAATTTACACTGTAATTTAAATGGGGAGAAAGTATAACATAGTAATAGCAACTATATTGTTTGATATTAAATTTAATTAAAAAAAACAAAATTAAAAAAAATTCCATAACAAGAAAGTCGCATAATTTAGTCTCTCTCTCTCGCTCTCTCTCTCTTCCTCTGGAAATCAGCTGAAATCACCTCTTCATCTATATTGTCTTTCTCGTCTTCCATCTTCATTTCATTTTAGTACCTTCGATGTGTCTGAATCTTTTTGATATTCACTCCTTATGAAGTCGTTTCCATTCTATTTGTTTATTATCTTAACATTACTTTTGAATTGATTTCCGTAAGTCCCTACTTTACAAATGGACAAATTATTATTTTTATCATTATTGAGCAATATCGATTTTGGTATATAATTTCGTAATTATATTGAAAAATTCATATACTCATTTTAAAAGAAATTTAATGTTGATGTTAATGTTGAAATGAAAAAGTTGATACGACCTAACGCCGTAATAATTTTAAATCTGAATTTTACAAGATATTTGACTTTTTTTAAATTTATAACGTTAAATTCGGAAATTAAATTTTTAAAAATGAACAGTCATGATACTTCGGGGCCGTGTCGCGGTATTTAGGCAGTTCCGAACGACGCGACGGCGACGTCTACGAGAGTTGTTCAGAATGGTGCTTCCTTATTATTTGCCTATATACAATGCATACAATTGCATACATAAATGCATACAATGCAATTGTATATAGGCAAATCAAAGGGATTTGATTCAAAACTCTTTTGTTATCAATGTACACTTCGTCTCATGTAATAAAACTACTTTCTTCCCTTAAGGGAAACAGAACCTTCTCTAATGTCCGATTTCTTCACTTACATATATCTACCCGATAAGTATAAACATACCAATAACCAACCAAATTGGTTGTCTGTTTGGTCACTTGATTAATTTGATTGGTTATATCCGTATGTTTATACTTATCGGGTAGATATCTTTAAGTGAAGAAATCTTACTTACTTGAAGCTCCGTTGTATAGCAGGTTGACAAAGTATTGTATGAATAATAAGCTAAGAATCTGGATGGGAAAGCATCAAGCGGTGCAATAGAATATTGATTTAATTAAGTGGGAATCATTAGGTGAATCTCAAAAGGTCAAGATGTGACCAGACCGCTTGATGGTTCAACCTTTTTGGGGGTGAAGTACAGTATAAGATGTACTAGTTTTAAGTAGGTGTGTTATTTATTTACTAACTGGAAAGCCCGCCCGCGGACGGGCAGCTAGATGGTGGATCTCCTTTTTAGCAATATAATATTTAAACATTTAATTTTGTTTTGCGCTACTGGGGATTCCCCGTTTTTCCATTTTTTCAAAGTAACGCAAAAAGTTGCTAGTAAACTAAGTTTTTCATAATAATATAAAAATTAATAAGTTCCTGAAATTCTAATTTTCTTTAGGCGAACGTTTCAATTTCCCTCACTTTTCTTTTACGAAATTTGTATAATTATTCTGTCTTCTGTAGGTATATTAGAAGAGTGGGAAATTTATTATATGTATTGGAGTGTGTTCACCCCCATACCCCCCGGTTTACGCTTTTGACTATAATTTTGACAGTTAACTTTCAAAGTAACGCAAAAGTTGCTGCTAAACTCTGTGAGCAGTAAGGCACCTAAATAAATGTTTTTTCCAAGTTTCAATATTCTCTAGCCATAGGTTTACATTTTCCTATCTTTTTCTTAAAAATTCAAATTTCCCGCTTTTTCCTGGCGAAATTTGAAAAAATATAAATTCCTTACACAGAAATTTTTTTGTGTTTTGAAGTAAATTTTACTAAATTTGAAGTAAATTTTACTAAATTTGATATAAAATTTACTCTAATTGATGTTTACTTCAATTATTTGAATTACTTGAATTACTTCAAAATTATTGCAAGGATTTTTTTTCTCTGTGTATCTTCTCCAAGTATTCTAAAAGAGTGGAAATCCTACGACATGTGGTGGAGGGTGTTCCACACTCCCCAGATCCCCCGGTTTACAATTTTGACGTTATATTTTTATAATTAACTTTCAAAGTGACACAGAAAGTTGCTGCTAAACTCTATGAGCAGTAAAGTAATTAAATTAAAATGAACACCTGTGTGAGTAATTTAACTTAAGTAAACCTGACTCCAACCTCTGAGTTACACTACCCTAAGCCAGCGAAGTAAAATCTTTGGCGGAACGCTAAGCAGAGTTGTATGTTATTAGCTAAAAAAGAAGTCATCAAGTTAATAAATACTTTTTAAGCAGCAAAATTTATTTTTCGCCATTTTGAATTTTTTTTGGCGGAACCCTTTGATGTACCCTAAGCTAACAAATACTCGTACAAATTTATTTGTGACATTTAGAACCAATTAATTCGCTACAATAAAACCCGAACTTATTTTCACAAATAAATAAGTATACCTACTCGTAAACAATAAATAAAATAATATAATACCTAACTAATCTTCCAAACAACTACAATACAATAATTATTGAAAAGATTACAGTAGAATCCGTTTAATCTGATCACAGATAATGTTATCAGTCGGTTATTGTGATCATTTTGGCTGAGAACTGGCCGCTTTAATTAGTTTACATACAAAAAACACCGGATAATGTGATCAAAAAGCCGCTTATTATTATCACTTTTAACAAATTTCCTACACAATAATCTCTTTTTCTAAGTATCTTTTTCTGATTTGTCATTCAAATTTTTATTGAATTGTATTCTTTACAAAAACGTCACTCGCTTTAATTTCTATACAAAAACTAATGAAGTTTCCCGTTTCATGGCGTGTTTCTATTTTTATTTTGCTAAATTTGCACTTTGCTTTATGGATTTTAATTTAAGTTTAGTTTAGTTTGATTTTCAAAGAGATAATGTGAAAAAAATATTTCCTTCCAATGAAAGGTGACGGTCAAACCACCTGGCGCATATATAATATTAAGTTAAATTATTTAGGCGTTTTTAATTAGGTTTAAGATTTTTACTTATGTTTCTTTTAATATTTTTTCATACCGATCATGTTTTCGGATAAAGTTCTTAAGAAATTACTTAAAATTGATTGACATATAAATGTAGATATGATAATATACAATAATAAAAATAATTAATTAGTTGAGGGCGTGTTTAAATAATTCTTTAAATTCTATATAAGAAAATTTTATTCTTATTTAGTTAGACTTTAGTTGAAGCGTTATTGTCAAACAGTGTAAGATGTTGCAAAAAAGAAAAGTTTTATTTCGTGGTACGAAACAAGATTTTTACACCTCCATGAAGCCAAGTTATTATTTCGAAATGATTGTGGGTATCCTTAATTTTCGAATAAAAGGACCTATTGAAAACAGAACCTTTCAACTAATAAATATTAAAAATCCATACAAAGTGCTGTTTTATATTTTCTATTTATTACTTTCAGTTTATAAACTGCTGAAAGAATACACTTACGTAGATCAATCATTAAAGAAATATAGCAGCAATAAGTATTTGTTCCATTGGTTTTTCGAAATCTACCAGATACACTGCGATGTAATTTTACAACTTTTTTTATGCTTGTGTCCCTATTTGGACCGCAATATGATGCTACAAACATGGAAAGATATGCTTCTTATAGATAAAAAAATGGCACAATTACGGATTACGAACCAGCATTTTTATATATGTACTACTATATCAGTATGGATTGGATTAAATATTATTGCAAACTATGCATTACATTTTATATCGATAGATGAAACCGAGTATAACTTTGTATATATTATTTTAAATATGTGCAAAAGTTCAATCACTAGTACATATATATCATGGATGTTAAGTTTAAATGAAAGATTTTATAACTTGAGAATCGCTTTCAAGAAGTGTAACTATGCGGTATTACCATCTTATATAACAGAAATACGTGATATTCATGAAAGTCTGTGCTGTGTACTCAATAATTTCAATGTAATGTTCTCCGTACTTATAATAATGAATTTATCCATTGATTTTTATGTGGTAGTTAAGCAAACCTTTTTACTGATAAATTTCAATGAAGAAAAGATATTATTTTGTAATTTGTTGCAAATGATCGGTTTTCTAGTTTTTACTATCTTTGATATTCTATCTGTTGTATTGGTTGCAACCAACCTGATTCGTAATGTATGATAATCATACTAGGTAGTCAAAGTAATGCTACAAATTTTCTTATATTTCAGGTAAACTTGATGAAACTGGAGACTTTGAAGTTGTTCATAACAACTAGAAACACTAATTTGAGAAAAGAAGTATATTCATAATTCTTAAAACGGTCGATAAACCGACGCCATAGCGCTGGCGGAAGATTTTTTGTTCTTCAACGAAACTTTCTTGTTTTTCAAAATATCATTTTGTACCACCGCTCTCACCAGCGCAGCGCTACTGCGTCGGTTTCCCGACTGCTTAATGCTTTCTTTTTATAGCTGTTAACTTTTAGATTTTTTCATTTGCTGTTCAGTTGTTACATAACAATACATCTATTAAGGCAGGAAAATGCATAATAATTGATACAACTTTATTATTCGGCGTACGTAAATTCTTTACATTTTTCAAGTTTTAAATTGTGGAATGCTAGCGATTATTTAAATTTTTATAGAAATCTGGAAACAAAGAACTTAAATATGAATTACTTAATGGCTACTGAATAAGATTTTAAAATTGACATATCTAATATAAATACTCGTAGTATTACTGCAACAATTTAATTATATTATTTTTATTGCAGCTTATTAGCACTGGAACAACATATATACTTCTTCTAGTACAATTTAATGAAGATAAGTTTTAATTGAAAAATATATTAAACTATAGTTTAAACAGTAAGTCGTCAAAATAAGAAGTTTAAACAGAAAAATATTATGCAGTTAATAATACATTTTTTATTATTTAATTTTTTCATTTCTATAATATTAATGTTTTTTTTGTTTTCCGAAAAAGTAGTATACTCACCTCTACTCGAAAAAGTTATTCGTTACTGGACTTACAACTTTAAAAAGTTCACTAGAGCTCGCTTTTCAATATAGCTGATGTGCGCCCAGTAACGTGTAATTGTTGAGTCTCGGCAAGTTATATACCTATTATTTGTTAAAATATTTTATGTTTCTACCAATGCACCAAAACCTTACTACTTATAATTTAACATAAAAATTAAAAAATCTATTATTCACAGATATTTAAATTAAACTTACGACTAAGTATAGTGAAAATTGGTATTCAAAATGTAAGATACTAATGTTCTATTTTACAACAAATGTATTTAAAATATTAATTAAAAAATTAATATAATAAATGTTTTTACATTCGGCACTTAACGTTCTGTATGCGCTTGAATGATGGTCCAATAATGCGCTAATTTCCTAGATAGAGGTGTAGCGGTTGCAACAGTATCTGTGCAGAGCATCTATTTATTTGGTGTGGATCAAGACGGTAACGGTTTGATCGAACGTTTACACAGATCACTGAAGAGTGCAATAGTTTATTATCGAAAGGAAAATTGGGTTGACATTTTGCCACTAATTTTGGTACCCCGTCAAAACAGCCCCAACCAAAACAGCCCCAACCAAAACAGCCCCGTCAAAACAGCTTCGGCAAAATAGCCCGATGGCAAAATAGCTCCGACAAAATAGCCCAGTGATAAAACAGCTCCGACCAAATAACCCGATGACAAAATAGCTTCGACTAAATATTCCAACAACAAAACAACTCTGATAAAATAGCCTGATGAGAAAAGGGGCCGTTATAATTACCTAAGGGGGTCCATTAATTACGTGAGGCGTTTAGGGGGGGTCAAGTAGAATCTCAGCCAACCTCACGCGGGGGAGGGGTAGTATCGGAATATATCACGTAATTTTTTTTCCGCAAGAAACTGTAAAATTGCGAGAGAACTGCGAGAGAATTAAGTGGGTAACACAAACAATCTCGCATGAGAATCTCACCAGAGGGGGGGGGGTCAAAAAATCACCTTTAAAGTAAGATGCGATTACAGTCAGGGGTTTTTAAAATTTTTTATTTTTATTTTATTTCACTCCTTTTGGAGTACATTTTGTCAAAATGTATAGAGAAACCGAATATATGTTTTAAACCGCTTCGTGATCCAGTTAGACGATGTGGTAGCGCGAATTGTTAGCCAATGATATTAATTTGACCCTACATAATCTAACAAATATAGAGAATGGGGAGGGGGTAGAGATGGTTTTCTGCGATAGAATTTTTTCTCGTAGGGGAAAATTGTATTTGACCTGCCAGGAACACTCTCCAGAGTGCTATGTAAAGTATATATAAACAATGATTGTACATAGTAACTTCATATACCCTGTGTTTTTGAAAAACAGTCAGGGGTAATTATTAATCAAAAAGAATTACATTAGTATATTTTAAGAAGCTACCTTAGCCCGGGCTGTCTCAGGCTCTTATATCGGGGCTACTATGTCGTATGGCTATTTTAGCATAGGCTCTTATGTCATAGGGCTATTTTAGCCCGGGCTATTATGTCGGTGCTACTATGTCGCAGGACTATTTTAGCATGGGCTATTATGTCGCAGGGCTATTATGTCGGCGCTACTATGTCGCAGAGCTATTTTGGCATTGGCTATTCTGTCTCAGGCTGTTATGTCGGGGATTTTTTGTCGTGGGATTATTTCGGCACGGGCTATTATGTCTCAGGCTATTATGTCGGGGATAATTTATCGGGGCTATTTTATCGAGGTTATTTTGACGGGTCACCCAAATTTTAATTAGGCTATAGAACCACTTATAGAGACGATCTTCAATGCACAATTTCAGAATTAGCATATGGTACAACACTTCGTTTGCCGATGGAATTTTTCACAACGGAAATATGCGTACCTACAAATGAATTTGTGAGATCGCTTCAACAAACTTTAGAAAAAATCAAACTGGTTTAAATAAAGAAAGATTAAAACCTGAAGATTGACTAGACTACTCTAAAAGATTAATTTTAACCTTGTTCATGTAGTCCTTAACATCCTTTCAAGTATGTTTTGGGTCATTATATTACTGAAATATCCAGCCACTTGGCATTTTTCCGAACTAAAATGTTTTTAAGTTGAACTAGCTAGTTCATCGCCTGATGATGCCATAGTATGGAGAAATCGTATGCGATAATTTATACTTACAAGGTATTTTATATGTTTAATATGTATATCGGGTGCTGAATGAGTTAGCCGAACATAGGAAATTAACATGTAAAAACGTATTTATGCAAATTCCTGCTTCCCTAATTATTTTAGAGAAAAAATGAAAGATACAAAAATAATGCAGAAATAAAAACTACGAGTGATAATACCATTAAATTTCATCTAGCTTTTGCTTAAAAGGTCAAAAAATGCTTTCAAAGTTGTTAAAATTTTCATTTATCGCACTGGCCATGGTATAAGTTTCCATAAGTTTCCATAGTAATTATATTTGAAAATAAAAATTAAATTAAATTTATTACATGGCCAGTGCGATAAATGCAAATTTTAACAATTTCGAAAGCATTTTTTGACCTTTTAAATAAAAGTTAGATGGAATCGAATGGTCTTATCATTGGCAGTTTATATTTCTGCATTATTTTTATGTCTTTCATTTTTTCTTTAAAATAATTAGGGAAGCAGGAATTTGCATAAATAAATTTTTACATGTTAATTTCCTATGTTCGGCTAACTCATTTAGCACCCGGTATATTAATATGTTTTAATTACGTTTTTCCATAATTTTTATTTGATTCGCTAATACGCTTTTATTCTAATTAACATTTCTTTGCTGCAGTTGGTAAAAAATTACTTAAACTGATTAAATTTTAAATTTAGATATTATAAAAATATCATCATTAAAAAATATATACTTAAACAAAATTGCATTATCATTAAGTGTTCTTTGTTGTTATTGTCTCCTACAGTGAGAATCAACATGTTCCAAAAAACAGATGCACTTCGTCGACATACAAACCAAGACTTTTACAACTCCATGATGCCAAGTTATTATATTGAAATGATTGTGGGTATTCTTAATTTTCGAATAAAAGGACCAAGTGAAAATAGAACCATTCAAATTATAAATATAAAAAATCCATACAAAATACTGTTTTATATTTTTTATTTGTTCCTTTTAATATATAAATTGCTGAAAGAATACCTCTGCACGAATCAAGAATTAAAAAGACAAAATACAAATGACAATTTATTGCAGTGGTTTATCGGAGTTTACCAGGTTCACTGCGATGTAATTTTACAACTTTTGTTGTGCTTTGGAGCTTATTCAAATCGCAATCTGATGATAAAAGCATGGAGAGATATGTTTCTCATAGACAAGAAAATGGCAGAAATTCAGATTTCAAACAAACATTTTTTTATATGCTGTACTGTGTCAGTATGGATTGGATTTAATCTAATTTTAAATTATGTTGTACATTTCATCTCAATGAATGGTGAAACAGATTTTAAATTTATTTATTTTATTTTAAATATGGGCAAAATTTCAATCGCTACTACATATATGTCATGGTTGTTAAGTTTAAATGAAAGATTTTATAATTTAAGAAACGCTTTTAAGAATAGCAATTATATCATATATCCAGCCGATATAACTCAAATGCGAGATATTAATACAAGTCTATGCGCTTTACTCAATGATTTCAATATAATGTTTTCTTTACCTATGATACTGAATTTATCCATTGATTTTTATGTGATCATTATGCAAGGCTTTGCACTGATTAATTTATATAAAAAAAATAATTTACTATTTCATGATTGGTTAATTTCCGGTTATGTTGTTTATGGTATCTTTGATATACTATCTGTTGTATTAGTTGCAAATAACCTGATTCGTAATGTATGTATGATAATTGTTTTGAGTAGATAGTAAAGAAAAATACAGGTTTTTACATATTTTAGATAAGCTTAATGAAACTGGAATCTTTCAAATTGTTTGTAGAAAGTAGAAATACAAATTTAAGAAAAGAAGTAAGTTTATGGTACTCTTACTAGTTTCTTTCAGTTAATATGGCTTTCAATTTTTAGGTTTTGGCGTTTTCTCTTCAGTTATTGCATAACGATATATCTGTAAGAGCCGGAAACTGTATAATAATTGATACAACTTTATTATACGCTGTGCGTAAATTTTTGACCGACAAGGGAGCAATATGAAGTGATAATTGAGTACTTAGCTAAAGTGTAAAATTGTATAACAATACTACTCTTTGTCTTCATAACGCCCCTAAATTTTACAGTGCACAGTGCCTTTTACTCTATGCGATTTATCGTAAGACTTCACGTACAATATTTCTTAGGATTTCTCTCATGAGCTTTACTTATATCAGTTGTGCTGGTATTCGGTTTACACTATATGTTTTGTATAAATTTAAAGATGAAGACTATCGAATATTATGGTTTTTACGTCGGCGGGTGACTGAAATATAATTTTGAAGAGAAGTTTGCAAAATTTTGGCTTAGTGTTGGAATATTAACTTAACGTGCCTGCTGCATGGTATTGTTGAGTCAGAAAAGTAAAGGAAAAAGAAGAAACATACAATTTTTGTCTTGAAAATGGCTTCAGCGTTACGGGAAGGGTTGGCATGTCCCATTAAGAACTTATATCTTTGGGCATTTTGAGTTAAATATAATAGCCAACATCCGGAACAGATAGGCATCTGAAGAAGAAAAATCTTTTAAGCTGGATTATTTATATTGTAAGCATTTATTGCTCTCTGCCTTTCCAAACTTTTCCAACCTGAGGCCTTGCCATCTGTTAGACCTTAGTCAAATATAAGCATCTATCAAATTTAATCAAAATCGGTGTTAGCCAAAAACGTTACACTTCAATAATAATTATATTCCATAAGATGAACAGCAGTAAAATAAACAAAATAATAAGAACAATAATGAAAGAATAATTTAAAAAAATAATAAATAAACAAAATCCAGATGTTTGCTCTTTGTCCCGACTTCAACTTTCTTTCTGCCTGCTGGTAGTCAAGTTTCTCGAAGTTTTACAGTTTATACAGTATGAGACATGTGGAGCGAGGTTCGGTAAAGTGATATTAAGAAGAGCGATCTTCTTTGCTTTGGCGGCTGTGTGAGTTATGGTTCACGATCCAACATCTAAAACGCCTAAGTAACTTCGGAACCTCTGGCATCCGGTGATCAAACCCACTGTCAGCCTAGTCTCTTCTTGGAGCTGTGTTGCCGTATCACTGACGGCAGTCTGACGGTCTGGGTGCCTCGGTACGTCGGTTTGTTTCGGCCTGTTTAATATCTTTTTTGACAGTGTTGCACGATATACGAGCCGTGAGTGCCGGTTTTCTCTTCCTTTGAACGCAGAAACCTCCAACTCGACTGCTGTTAGTCTTGTAAGAATTTCTTCCAACTTTCCGATTGGGGCCTCTAGACCTAATCCGATGCTACCTCCATAACTTCGGTTTCAACCTCCTCGTGGTAGCTATTTTCTTCCCGCATTGTCTGATGCATACCAACAAACGCTACAGCAACTTGTCGGGGACTCTCCTCCAACTGCATCTGTGTGCCGGTCAACGCAAAATTTCCTAGCTCAGCCTGCATATTACTTTTCCTAGGTTGTAAGTCTAACGGCCAATTCCTCTAAGTACTCTTTTAACAACCTTGGTGGAGCTAGTTTTGACTCACATCTGTCCTTTTTTATCTAATAAAGGTTGCAAAAAGTTAGCCATCGCACCGCTTCAAGAAGTTTTTTGAATATTTATTTCGTATTTCGATTCGCCGCCCGCGCGGCGATTTCTTTCCGAAATCTGTACTATGATATAGTTACAAAATGATTTTGACAATAACCGTCATTTAAGCTCCTTTAAGAGGTATTCAGTAGTAACTCGATAGTTGTCATTAAAAATGTATAATATTAAAAGTTATATCATTTGATGATTGGTGATATGTCCAAATCTTCTATAAATTAAAAATTGTTTATTGGGCAAATTACTCAATTGCAACTGATTATTGCTCTTAAAACAGACTATATAATATAATACTCGTATCATTTTCTGAAATATGTTTCATGATGCAGAATCGTGCCACCGTATCATGAGATGACTCTCCTGTACTATAGAGTATAGAGTATAATGTAGATTATAGAAGATGTACATATGTACATGTAGTAACCTGTACAACTACTTAGTCTCATGAGCGGTATCACGATTCCGCTTCTGATACATACAATGCAATAGATTAATTTAATTATCCTATTTTTATTGTAGATGATAAGCACTGGAACAACGTATATATTTCTCCTATTACAATTCAGTGAAGTTTAGTATTAGTTTAAATTAAAAATTATCTTAATTTGTTTATTGTAGACCTGCTAAAGATTGAATTATTTCGGCTTATGAAATATCGTTTTACTTTTTAAATCAATTCTTATTGTCAAAATTGTATTTTGCCCAGTATTTCACCATTAGACAATCTAGTTGGTTATTTAATTTTATTCAATAAAAGAACAACCTTACATAATATTATTTTAGTCATTTGTGGCTTTCTTTTCTTCACCTGTTAATGAGCATTTAATTAGCTGGAGAATCAAGATCAACTCCGGTTCAATTTTGTTTTATATGTTGAATGTGCTGTCTTCCATAGGTGCATCAGTATGTAATTTTTGTGATATTAAAATATATAATCCCAATATATAAAATCCCAGCACGCTGCTTTTGCTGCTCCTGCCACAGTGTGTCATTTTCTTGCGAAAAGCAAAGCACTCTGATTGGTCAATTTTTTTAGCAACCGAAAAATCCATTAAACTAGCAAAATTTTAAGCAAAAGACTGTAATGTCAAAACGTCAAATCAAATCTCCCACAAATAACCCCACTTCCTAAGCTTAACCGAACCCTCCTAAGCGCAATTATGGTGGCCACCAAACCCGCAATGCCGTATCGTCTAATACAAGGACGCCCACGTTGTGCACAAAACCTACCCCGACATTACATCCCAGTCGTAGTACATCTCTCATATCGAAGAATAAACTTGAGCAAAGCAAATGGATCGAAAGAAACGCAAAGCGAACACATAATTAAACACAGTAATTTTCAATGTTTATGATTATTTGTCAGTTGTCATTACATTTGTCTATTCAACCTTGTGGTTAATTTATGTTACCTTGCAGGTTATCATGTCAATTCTGTCATTTGGTCAGGTAAATTACATACATGTTAATATTCATAATATTGTCAATATTCATAATGATTATTATCATTTAAGTTTATATGTTGCATTTTGCATAATTTGGTAATACCTAAAATATACAGTGTGATTCAGAATATACATAGATTGACATCGTTAACCTCCCATAAACTGTTAAAACATAGACAGTAAAATTCCCACGTGGATCCAAAGAATCAAGTTTCGTGTCGTGCCTTTCATAATAAAATGGCTCCCGCACAATATCCGAAATTTTAATGTTATTTCATCAAATCTTGAGATGTCTAAAGCTCTTGAGGTTCCTAAATTTGACACGATCTAGTAGTCCCACAGTGACCCATAGGTCTCCTGTGAGTTTTTACTACTGGGGTCTTAGGGCTCGTTCTTAACTATAGTTCTCTAACAATTAAAATTTATAATTTAAATAATCATGTTCATTGAATTCAATTACACGAAACTCGTATCTTTGGAATATATCAAATATAAACATTATTACCTTCAGATTGGTTAAAACCCACAAGTTGAATCACAATTACAAACTGTTATATACAATTAAATATTAAAAGCACGTGTTCAACACATCTTCATCAAGATGTCTGCCCTTCTTCCTTTCTACCGTTCACTCCCCCGTTGACTACCTTTTCTTCCCCACCATCATTCTTCGTTGTCATCGTTCCTTCCTCGGTTATGTCGAGCGCTGTAAAGCCATAGGTTGCCATCTCGTGCATTATTTCCAAAGTAATAGGTATGCATTTGGTGGTAATTTCAAATGATTTAAAATCGTTCTTAAAGCGTCGAACACACCACAGCAATCGCGGTGGCGATAGCGATCGCGGTGGCGATTAAATGTAACCTATGTAAACTTATGTACCTTTGCACACCAATGGCGATCAGCTCGATTTTTGCTTGCGTTTGCCCGTGCGATATCGTAGCGATCGCGCTGGTTATTACAATGCAAATATAAAATCGCATGCACCTTTGCATATTGACTACAAACGTCAAAAGTTTTGCTCACGTTTGTTTCTGCTGTTGTGTTGCGATCGCGGTAGAACGCTGCGTGTTGCGTTTGGCCGTGCGATATTAAAAAAAGAATGGAAAGCAACGATAGTTTTGTCGAAATTTTAATTGAGAATATTAAAAATCATAAAATTTTATAGGATTTATCTCAACCAGAATACAAGAATATACGTAAAAAAAATAAAGTATGAGATTTCTTTTCAGAATTTTTATGATTAGTTAACAATATTTAATGATTAGTAATGATCAAGATTCTTAAGATTAACAACAAATAAGCGGTCTGACCTTGAAAAATATAAATGTAGTAATATATAAATGTTGTAAAAATAATATTTTTTCTACAGGGTTTCCATCAAACCTGTAGAGTGGCTACTTTAACACTTTAATATTTTGTAATCTAAACCCCTCTAAACCTTTCCTTGGGGATGATCGACCGTCACCAGCTTAACATTTTTAAATAAATACGGGTTAATTTACAGTTACCAGGGATAATCCGAAGTGAACCTCGGGTCCCTTACCAAAGGAAGACCGGTAAACTTTCACTGATGTACATAAAGGAACGAACCACTACTACTGGAAGAATATACGTTTCAGTGATTAAAAAAGATTTACTTAGAGGGTCCTGATGGATGGCAATATTCCTGTAATGATTTGAGTAGGTAATCAAACAGAGATACGTCTTACAAGGAGGGGACTCGTCCTGCGGGTCACGGATTTTAAAGCTCTTTTGGGGGAGAAAAGTACTTCGTAATAAAAAACTCTAGGTCAAGAGGCAGCGCCTACCACTTCAAAAAAACAAAGTTTTTAAAAAAATTTATTACGTTTATTCATATATACATATGTAGCTGCTTGGTTGACTTAATTAACCGATAATCGCGATGGTCGTGAAGTAAACTATACGACTATCACCCGATCGGTCCCAGGTTTCAATTCCTCAAGAGTAAATTTTTTCCGTTTTGAAATTGTTTTGTTTTGAATTAAAACCTGGACCGACCGGGTGATAGTCGTACTGTTTACCTATAGGTACGAATAAACGTAATATATTTTTTTTTAAACTTTGTTTTTTTCGAGAGGTGGTTGTTGCCGCTTGGCCTAGAGTTTGTTATTATGAAGTACTTTTTTCCCCCAAAAGGGCTTTAACATCCATGACCCGCAGGAGCCCCTCCTTGTTAGTCCTACTTTTGGGGATGGAACAGCAATGCTGTGGGTCGGCTTCAGCTTTCATACCGTTTTCCCGTATAAGCATAGATTTGACTAATGTAATATGAATTCCCGTATACATAATACATAGAAGTGTTAAAAGCAGGGTCTATTTTACCATTAGGCGCATCAAACACGTGCCTAGGGCCCAATGGCCAGAGGGGCCCAAAAAGAGAACATAAAATCGTAAAATAAAAATCAAATACTGATAAAGTGTATTGCTTACACTAGGTCCATGTCACTGCCCCCCCCCAAATCGATTTTTAACAAAAAATTGGTGTCAATCGTTAGTGCTTCGTTAGTGCTTGTTTGTGCTTCCATTCCCGAAGTTTGTGCTCAAACGGTCGCGGATCTATTCACGAAATCTTCTGGGAGGGGCTGTAGACACGATGCCCCCCCCCCCAAATCGATTTTTAATAAAAAATTGGTTTCAATCGTTAGTGCTTCGTTAGTGCTTGTTTGTGCTTCCATTACCGAAGTTTGTGCCTCAACGGTCGCGAAGCTATTCGCGAAATCTTCTGGGAGGGGCTGTAGACACGATGCCCCCCCCCCCAAAGCGATTTTTAATAAAAAATTGGTGACAATCGTTAGTGCTTCGTTAGAGCTTGTTTGTGCTTCCATTTCCAAAGTTTGTGCCTCAACGGTCGCGAAGTTATTCGCCAAGATATGGGCATTTATAGTTTCTGTGAACTCCGAGCAAGTTCCGCGCGAATGCATAGATTTAAAAGGTCTAAAAATTAATAAACAATAAATATGTAGTCATAATATTTATAATGAAGCTTAAATCTATTGTTATAAACAAAATATTTTTTAAATATAATAAAATGGTTACACGTATTTATTGAAACAAGATATAAACAAGACCGTTGCAAACGGTCGTCTTGGTGATAAAGGAGTCTGTAAAAATTCTGCTATTCATCAATTTTATGAAAACCATAAAGAGCGCATGTAATTTTATAAATGTAGCATTTGTTATAATTATAAGTAAGCCGCCAATTATCAACGTAAAAAGTAAAAATATTTGTTTCCTTCATCGATGAAGGACGGATTTGGGATTACCTTAAGTAATTCCTATATTTAAAGGTTAGTACATTTTCTTTAAAAGCATTAATTTTAGTATGTAGCGTATATACAAGTGGCGTATCTGGTGGGGGTTTTAGGGGTTCACCCCCCCCCCCCCCGAAATAAAACGCATGATTAAATTCTAGAATATACAATATAATATATAGGACAATAGTGCATTTTTATTTTTCATTAAAATGCATTCGAAAATAATAGTTTTTCAATAATCATATATAAAATGGTAGATAACACTTGGACGAATTTTGTCTTACTATTGCTTATTGATATAAAATCTGAATTTCAGTGACATCGCAAATCTTAAAAAGTGCTTCCTGAAAAATCATGCTTTGACATAAGGGGTTCCGCCTTAGTACCACAGAAATGCACTCCTATGTTAATAATGTAAATCGCATCTTTCGAACATTCTTTTTTTTCTCATATAAAAATCGATTTTATAGCAAAATGTTTCAAACAATTTGTGTTGCAAATTTCATTTTCTTTATTTTTGTTTCTGTTGCCAAAATTACAACAACAAACCAGTAGCCACCTCATTTTAAATTTCTGATCACGCCATCCAGTTTGAGGTTGGATTTCTAAAGTTTCTTATCAGAGACGGTCCTGCTCTCACAATTTGAATTTAAATTTAGCGGTGCCAACTATAACTAAAATTTAGGTTGGCAATTCAGGACCAGATTTCAGTATCAGTATCAGTTTCGGTGTCAGTATCAGCATCAGTATCAGCATCAGTATCAGCATCAGTATCAGCATCAGTATCAGCATCAGTATCAGCATCAGTATCAGCATCAGTATCAGCATCAGTATCAGCATCAGTATCAGCATCAGTATCAGCGTCAGTATCAGCGTCAGCATCAGTATCAGCATCAGCGTCAGCATCAGTATCAGCATCAGCATCAGTATCAGCATCAGTATCAGCATCAGCATCAGTATCAGCATCAGTATCAGCATCAGTATCAGCATCAGTATCAGCATCAGTATCAGCATCAGTATCAGCATCAGTATCAGTATCAGCATCAGTATCAGCATCAGCATCAGCATCAGCATCAGCATCAGTATCAGCATCAGTATCAGCATCAGTATTAGCATCAGCATCAGCATCAGCATCAGCATCAGGATCAGCATCAGCATCAGTATCAGCATCAGCATCAGCATCAGCATCAGCATCAGTATCAGCATCAGCATCAGCATCAGGATCAGCATCAGTATCAGCATCAGTATCAGCATCAGTATCAGCATCAGTATCAGCATCAGTATCAGCATCAGTATCAGCATCAGCATCAGGATCAGCATCAGCATCAGCATCAGGATCAGCATCAGTATCAGCATCAGTATCAGCATCAGTATCAGTATCAGTATCAGTATCATTTCGAGTAGTGTAGCAGTAAGAAACAAACTGAATTGGAAACTTGAAGAAATCTAACCTTAAACGACACGTGGACAGGAATTGTAAGTAGGTTTAATATTTAATAGTATATTATTTTATTTGTAGTAATTTTCAACATAATTCTCAATAAATTGAGATTCAAATACTACAAATGTTATAATATCACATTTTTGTTTTTTAGGCTTTTATACAAAGTATAGCAAGAAGCCTTGTGTTCTGGTACTGTGTCCGTCCGTTTGCATGTTTCAACTTTAAGAACTATTCCAGTATAGTTTTAGGCTTCCATGCAAAGTATAGCAAGAGGCCTTATTTAAACTATAGGCATTGTTCTTAAATTTGAAACATGCGGACGGACTGGCGGATGGACACGCACTTCTGTTTTTTATACTATTGATATATTGTGTTTATTGTTATAGTATGAAAAACATAGGTACGTTATAATTACCATAGATAACTGTTATTTTCATTTCTCATCTTTTAATGTTCTTATTTATTACAATTTTTAAGTATGTACTTTATCGGATTCATTTAGTTCATTTAGAATTTTTCTGTATCTACCTTAAGTCGTTGTCTCACTTTGAAAATTCCATCCAAATTTTTATAAAAATTTTTATAAAAACGGTTTTGATAGTGTAACAGGCCAATTGTTTTGTAAAAATGAGGCACTTAAAAATGTTTTTATAGTGCTTCTATTTTCATGACGTCACGAAAACGTTTTTATAAAAACCAGAGTTTTAGAACAGTTTCTAGAATTTTGATAAAAGCAGACTTTCCATTGGCTGTTGACACCCCATTCAACTTCAATTTACGCATGAAGTATACCGGGGGGTAAATCTCCTGCCAAAATATGTACACCACATCTCCTTTTCCTTAAAACCTCCCAATATATCCTCACATCTCCCCACATTTCCTTCATCTCCCCACATTTCCTTCATATCCCCACACCTCCCCATATTTCCTCACATCTCCCATATCTCCTCACATCTCCCCCACCTCTTCAAATCTCCCACACCTTTCAATTACCTGTTTAATTTATACTTAAATAACTACGCATGCCTAGATTTGAAAGATAGGTTTTATTAAATTTATATTTGTAAGATTTTATATTTATTAGTAAAAAAATTATATTATGAACGCCAACTTTAACAAAAATTAAAATTAACAATATTATGATAATCCAAATAGTCTTTCTTTCTTCAAGTATTTTTTCATTTGGCATTTTTTCGAGATTTACTCAGAATATTGGGATTGAAAAGGCTGTGATCTCCCTTTGTTTCCCAGTTTTGTGTTTTCAGCCAGTTCACGGTACCTATTCTTGGTAATCCCTGAATCCAGGGTTTGATATGGTTCCGATATCCCACATCTCCCTTACACCTCCTTCACATCTCTATATCTCCCACATCTCCCTCACATATCCGCACATCTCCCACACATTTCTTGCCCCGTGTACACCAAATCTCCCCGGTGATTTACCCCCCGAAGTATACCTTACTTTTCGGTTAGTTTATAACAGCTGATCGTGTTTTTATAAAAACTGCATTTTACAGTGGAACACAGCGTAAAATTTTTTTATGGCTCATGACGTCACATCATTTGTATACAAATTTTTATAAAACGTTTTTATACAAATTTTTATAGTCTGATACACCTTGTTATTACTTATAATTGTTTTTTTTTAGTGTACAATACGTAATCTCAACAAACCTATAAGAGAATAAACAGAATGCCAAGACCATCTACAGTTGATTTCGAGCAGCTCCATCTTATAATCCTTGCAAAAAAAGAAAGAATATATGATCCCATAGGTAAAAAGATTTGGGGCCCAACAAATGCTTGTTGGACAGAAATATCGAAAGAATTGGGTAATACTACTAGTACTGCAAAATACATATATAGCCATGTAATTACGAACAGGCATAATATATTGGAAAAGTTAAATTTCCAGCCTGCGTCTAAGAAAGTTTCCGATACTTTGGATGAGAAACCAAACGAACATGAGAAACCAAACAAACATGAGGAACCAAACGAATATGAGGAACTAAACGAAAATGAAGATTACAGTTTGAAATTCAAAATATCGTTGTCGAAGGAGCAGTGGTCTAATATTTATTTACCCAATAATTGTTATAAACGATCAGATCGGGATTGTAATACTAGGAATTATGAAATATTGAAACCCCACTGTTGGACAGATATAATTCATACTCAATTCTACAAGGAAACGAAATTGTCATGTTGTATAGTATATGAACGTTGTAAAATTTATCCACATGGTGTTAATTTTCTTCGTATAAAAGGTCAATGCAAGTCCTGTCAAAGCATTTTTCAATGTACTATGGAAAATGCTCCTGAATTGGAATCCCTTGTGATGATGACCTGCACATACGCTGGAAATTTCAGAAATTGTAACCAACAAAAAAAGAGAAATATTTCTAAAAGCGAACGTGACGATTTGGTGAAAAATTTGGTTGATGAAAATAAGGCGCCGTCTTATATTTTGAATGAAATGGTACAAAAGCATACAAATTACGGTGATGCACTATCTAGTAATTTACCGACCGCAAATGCCTTGAGATGTTTGAAATACAAACATTTAGCTAAGAATCGATTGAGTTCGGATCCTATTTTAGCTTTATCCAAGATGAAAGGAATGTCGCCTTTTAATGAATGTATTCGCGATATGGGAAATGATCGTTTATTTGTTCATTATTGGTCGCCAACTGAAATTGATATGTATAGAATATATACAAAACAAAACAAAATTCCAACGATAACTATCGATGCAACAGGTGGTGTGGTCCAAAAGGTAAACCTAATTACCGAAAGAACAACGTCAGCCATATTCTTGTATGAAATTGGAGTTATGGATCACATGAACCAAAGCCAATTCCCCGTGGCACATATGTTATCTGAAAAACACGATAATATGTCGATAGCTTGTTGGCTTTCAGAATGGTTGAAGAACGCTATTGTACCGCCTAAAATTGTGGTAACTGATCAATCACTGGCTTTGATGATGGCAACAGTAAAAACGTTTACACAATATTCCAAGCTATCCAAATATTTAAACGTTTGTTCAGATCTAATTAAAAACAAACCAAATGTTGAAGTACCTTTATGCATGATTAATGATTAGGAATGACTTTAACCATGTAATGCATTTGTTTAGTAGTTGGCCAGAAATCAAGTCTACCACAAAACGTATTAAAAATTTTTATTTACGCTCATTTGGTTTATTGGTAGTTAGTACGAATTTTGAGGATATAAAGAAATTGTTATATAATATATTCACGGTGGCTTTACACGAGGAAGATGGAAATAATGCTGATGAAGATGGGGGTCCTACAAGTTGTGAAATGGCAAAAAGATATTTAAAAAGCAGAATAGCAACTCACGAAACCACAAATGAAGTATGGGAATGCCAAATGAACGATGAAAATGGTGATATAATTGAAATGGAAGATGGTGATAGTGAAATTGAAGTTATGTTGGATATTTTCGAAGAAATTAAAGCTATTTATGATTCGTGTTGTAGGGAATCAAAAAGTAGGTCTAACGAAGGAGATCATGATAATATGCAGTACAACCCTGCAATTGCAAAAAAATTGTTAAAGTTTTGTAAACTCCTCCCGTGTTGGTCTGCTGTAATGATCCCTATATTTAAATATGGAAATCTTACCGAAACCAGTGCAACATCTGAAAGTCTTTTTAATCAGTTAAAAAATCGTATTTTTCAACATAAAACCCTGCCAATACGAATAGATGATTTTCTACAGATTCATATAAAAAATATTATTGGATCTATGATACTTACGAGATCCAAATACAATAATACGATGGAAATAAAAAATAATACGAGTACAATAGAATGCGATAAAATAGAAGATAATGCAAACGATGGTTCTTCGGTTCATGACAATATAGTCAACGATAATGATGATCCAAATTATTTTGAATTTCAAAGTGAAACCGCATTAGATAATGGGGGTGGTCTTGGTGAAAACAATAATACGATGGAACTAAAAACTAATGCAATAGAATGCGATAAAACAAAAGACGATGCAAACGATGGCTCTTCGGCTAATGACGATATAGTCAGAGATAATGATGTTCCGAATTATTTTGAATTGGAAAGTGAAACCGCATTAGAAAATTGGGGTGGTCTGGCTGAAAACACAAAAAACGAAAAACAAGCAAAAAGAAGGAAACCCAATTACTTGGATAAAGATTACACAGTTTTACTATACAACGATCAAAGCAAAACGAAGTCGTCAGTAATCGGATTACTGAGAACCAGTACTAAACCCCCATCAGATACGGCCACTTGTATATACGCTACATACTAAAATTAATGCTTTTAAAGAAAATGTACTAACTTTTAAATATAGGAATTACTTGAGGTAATCCCCAATCCATCCTTCATCGATGAAGGAAACAAATATTTTTACTTCTTACGTTGATAATTGGCGACTTACTTATAATTATAACAAATGCTACATTTATAAAATTACATGAGCTCTTTATGGTTTTCATAAAATTGATGAATAGCAGAATTTTTACAGACTCCTTTATCACCAAGACGACCGTTTGCAACGGTCTTGTTTATATCTTGTTTCAATAAATAGGTGTAACCATTTTATTATATTTAAAAAATATTTTGTTTATAACAATAGATTTAAGCTTCATTATAAATATTATGACTACATATTTATTGTTTATTAATTTTTAGACCTTTTAAATCTATGCATTCGCGCGGAACTTGCTCGGAGTTCACAGAAACTATAAATGCCCATATCTTGGCGAATAACTTCGCGACCGTTGAGGCACAAACTTTGGAAATGGAAGCACAAACAAGCTCTAACGAAGCACTAACGATTGCCACCAATTTTTTATTAAAAATCGCTTTGGGGGGGGGGCATCGTGTCTACAGCCCCTCCCAGAAGATTTCGCGAATAGCTTCGCGACCGTTGAGGCACAAACTTCGGTAATGGAAGCACAAACAAGCACTAACGAAGCACTAACGATTGAAACCAATTTTTTATTAAAAATCGATTTGGGGGGGGGGGCATCGTGTCTACAGCCCCTCCTAGAAGATTTCGCGAATAGATCCGCGACCGTTGGAGCACAAACTTCGGGAATGGAAGCACAAACAAGCACTAACGAAGCACTAACGATTGACACCAATTTTTTGTTAAAAATCGATTTGGGGGGGGCCAGTGACATGGACCTGCTTACACTCGAATATAAGGGGCCCGAAAATTTGCTAGAGCCTAGAGCCCAACTCAGTTAAAAATATGCTCTGGTTAAAAGTAACATTTTTGGAAAATGCACCACCTTTTCTTGAAGGAAATTTTATTTATCCACAATATTATGCTGCCATTCGTGATTTCAGGACCACCAAGGGATGGTGCAAATAAAAAATATTGCAGTTTTGAAGTAGCCACTCTACAGCTTTGATGTAAACCTCATAGAAAACATGTGGGATATGATTTCACGACATTAATATTTTAATAATATTAAAATATTAACAGCTTTAATCAACCGAATATTTGAAAAACCGTATTCGCGATATGTGAAGAGAATTATCCTCGGATATATTGCAAAATTTGGATTTTTCAATGTCTTGTATTTGTTGTTATTCTTAAGAATCTTGAGCATTACTAATCATTAAAATAATTGTTTAAAACCATTAAATTTCCAAAAATTATCGAGTGAGGGTATTCCAATTTTCACATGATAATCGAGTTTTTAAATAAAATAATGTATTATTTTATATAAATACAATAAATCATAATATCTATTCAAATTTTCACAAACTGTTGCATTTTGTTAACAATCACCAATTTAATTTTCTTTTTATTCAATTAATTAAGTATCCATAATTTTAATTAATGAAATTCTTGAACGAAACTATTATTTTGTCTTGTTGTAGCAGTTTAGTATATGTCATTTCAATGCAAAATTTGATTAAACCGAAAATTTTAATCCGCTATCTGAACATAAAACAAGCTTGAAAACAAAGCTTAAAAATGTTTGCAGTTGGAGTTTCATACATTTAACCGTTGACTTTTTTTTAACCTTGTCTTAACGTTCGTTTTAAAAGTGCAAGAAAAATGGATACTACAAAATTATTAATTCTTTAAAAGTTAATACCTTTGAGGATTATTTGTTTAAATTTATTTATTCATAAAATTCACTACTGTTAATAAAGTAATACACCTATTGTGATGGTTCAACATAGAATACGCAATCAATTTACAGTGCTAGCATGATGATTTAATATACCATCATAAGTGTAATGTTTACTCGAGAAATAATACTACCCTTTAGATTAACGTAATTGTATTTTACTAACAATTACACATATAATATTATTTTTACAACTACAACCATTTTTCTTGCTCAGCGTCTCCTGGCACACGACCAACGCCCCACCAACCCATAATTCCCCATATACTACAATAAGTTACATCAAAAACCTAAAATGATTCAAACAATAGAAAAAATTGTTTTATTTAATGTACAGAAATAGTTGATACAATATACCTACCTGGTTAGTTCGAAAAGTGCGGAATGTTGAAACAACATTTTTAGCAGATTCGATTAATGTTAACTACAGCTTTAGTATAGTAAATCCAGATTCAATTAGCAAAACGGAGTACGTTCAAGGAAATACTCCTCATGTTAAAGTAACGCAAAAAAGTTAACATTTTATTTGCACTGATTTAATGCACGTTTTGCATTCGCTACCCGTAATGCAAAAAATTGGTTGATTGAATCGTTTATCGTTGGATCAAGCCGTTTCTTCTCTCAGTGTAGACATTTATTTTATGAACGTCACGAACCATTGCATATCGATATAGCACAATTTGTGACTCCTAGATGTCCTCTCTAGATATCCATTGTGTTTAGCAGTCATAGATATCCTCTGGGCATCGGATTATCTATAAAGACATGTAGCGTGGACATCCAAAAGATAGGTTTGTGTTGTTTGGGAAAGTACGGTGATATACCGACACCACCGCATAGGGAAACAGAGGTCGGGCTATTTTCCGTTATTTCTGAGCTTACCAACATATATCATTCTGATTGACTCAATCATTTATATTTAACCAAACTACAAGATACTTTCTACAAGCTAAAAATAAAAACATAAAAAAATTGCAAAAAATATTAAAGTTAATAGATAAATAATATAGATGTTAGAAGTAATAAAATCAAACCGGGCCTGTTCAGAAATAAGAGACAACACTCTTAGTTATGAAGAAACCAATGGAATAAGACATCGTCACCTCAAGTACAGACCAGATACGTGAACTGTTAGATTTTGAATTATTCTATATACAAAATTTCGTTAAGCTCGATGCGTTAACTTGGTAATAGAGAAATGGTTTATAAGAAAAGGGGTTCCGACACTTTGATGAGCAATTGATCAGTAAAGAAAAACTAAGATAAGAGATAAGATAAAGTATCGAATAAGAGTATTAATAAGATTATCTATAATCGTATTTTATTTTCATTTCTACCTGACTCGAACGTAATATATCGAATAAATGTCTCTAACATATTTTTGTAGATATTAAATTAAGATATTAAAAAGTTTAATGTAGCTGTAATTGTAGTAATTGTTTTCTTATTCATTCATATCGTAAGAAAATCTTTGCAGGTAGTCTAAAAATGTTTTTAAGTTATCACATGTAAAATACACTGTAAGTATATATTTGCAAACGTTTTCACCATACTATGGCATCATCAGGCAATGATTAATTTTTCGGGTTTTCTAAAATACTGATAATATGGTTATATAAAATGTTTTGAAATATGAGGTTTAACGCAAAAGTGAAACCTGCGGTCAGGGAGAGATGCACGGGATGTACCCTACTCATCGAAATGTAGAATTAGTGGGTTCAGGTTCAAAATAGTTAATATAAAAATAAATAATTTTAAATAACTTTTCGGTGTACAATATTATGTAAACCATTATATTATCGTAAAGTAATTATATGTTACATGTACTTCCGATTTTGTTCAGAAACATGATATTATAACATTATATATTATAACCATTGTTGTCAATAATCATTATACTGTGATAACGTTATACCAAGTTTATCGGACTCTTTTCATTAAAACAAATGTTGTAATAATTGTTAGTGTGAAAGGGTAGATAATTTGTTCATACAAATATTTGAGCTTTCAGCGATAGTTATCGCTTTGGTCAGAAATTTATTAAAATATTATTAATTTAACTTGTTTTCTTGAAGTTTTTAATGTTATTTATTCTCA
Organism: Cantharis nigra; assembly: GCA_958510845.1. NCBI lineage: Eukaryota > Metazoa > Arthropoda > Insecta > Coleoptera > Cantharidae > Cantharis > Cantharis nigra. The sequence goes on from OY294031.1 coordinate 24,289,661, forward strand.
CAAGTTAAGATTTATATTGTAGTGCTCTTACTCTTATCTCTGCTCTCTTTCTCATGGGTCGTTGGTTCTCGAAAGCAAAATGGTTACTATTAGACAATAAAAAACTATAAATAAAAAATATAAATAAAAGGTATTTATTTTGCAACCTGATAATTTTAACAATATTTAAAAAAACAAGACTCGCGCAAATGCATATCTCAGCGTTTTTAAAAAGATTGTACATTTTAACTTTTGGATGTGTTAAAAATCCTCTAATTTTTATATTTGTTAATTCAGCAATCGGCATATTTCCAAAAGTTATATCATTTGATAATTCTTTCAAGCAGGTTTTGCAGGTCTTAGTTTTTTTTTTATTTCTTTAATTAAAAATCCTCCTACGTAGTAGAGAACAGCATCGCCAATTTCGTCACTATAAATTAATTGATCAAATATTTACTTCCTCATGATCTTCTTCTGATAATACATATATTACATACTATAAATATAATAATCAATAAAATGAAACCTTGTAGGTGCTTAGTTTAATTAAAAAAATAATAAAACTTTCCAAATTACATACAAAAATTTTAATGGTGGATTTTGGAACATGACAATATAAAACACAAAGTTTGTATGTCCGTTCAGTCAAAATATCCCGAACGGAAAGCTCGATTACAATGAAATTTTCACTGGATCAGCTTTCCACGTCAACTAATTTTTCAAAATCGAGAAAACTTTATTTTATCGTTCCGCTTTTGATTAAGAGAATAAATTAAACAAATTCTTTATTTTTTAGGAAAGTAGTTTCCACAAATCTACCGATGCTGTTTAGCACCCGACCACCCGAGGTACCCGGGTACCCCATTTATTGTAATATTCAAATTTTTAATATTTGAATAAAAGAAAGTGTTTTAAAATATTTATTTTTTAAATATACACCGTTATTGAGTATTTAAGTTAGTTTAATAAGAAAAAAACCTCTGTTTTGTGAAAACCATTCTGAAAATCGAAATAATAAGCAAAATCAAAAATGCAAATAAAAAATATTACTAATAAGTTAAATTCTATGTAGTTCAAACAAATCTGCTTTTGAAAAATAAACTTGTACGTAATTTGATAGTGATAATTTTTTGTCATAAACAAACTTTTACTTATTTCAGTGGAGTCGAAGTTTTGATGGATTATGTCATAGGGGAAAGTCCGGCAGTACCGACACCTTAAGGTTTATTTAGAATAAAATGAAAATGTCCTAAGTTACATGTTTAATATCTGCTGAAATGTGTAAAGGAAGTTGTGCACTATAACTAAGAATAATAAAATATAAAAATCTTTATAAAAAAACAACTTTATTTATAAAATTGTCAAGCAATGAAAATTCAATTACAAAAACATTGGCCTCCAGTAGCGGCCAGCAAAGATATAAATATTTATACAATGCAATAATCTTAAATATATTGATTTAACAGTTTTGATAGGTTTGAACAAGCCTCGTGGACTCAACTCTAATAGTTCCACATTGTATCCAATCCTCTTCACCGGATGCAAGGCAGATAAGGCAAATTGTTTCTTTCTGAGAACTCTGATGTTTTTCTTAATTTTTGTGGCTTTTCTTGATGACGTCATCTTTTCTTTATTGAATTGGTGAGGTAATTTCAACTTTTCAGCTATCTGGAAAGCGAGACGAAGAAATTCTTGCCAGTTTAAAGGCATTAGTCTATTTGTGGCCGGTTCTGTAGGAAACGGATTAAAACATTAAATTCGACCATTGACATAAAACTGTTCTCACAAAGTTTGAATTATAAAGCATTTTATAATTACTATATATATAATAAATACATATCAGGTTTGACTTCTTTAGAATTTGTCATCTAAACTCCACCAATGTATCACAAAAATTAGTTGAATCACTTGCTTTCACTAACTACAATAGAAATCTTATCACTGAGAGTTAACCGATGGCGTCAAATCGACGTCGTGCGAGACATATACTTTTTTAGCATGTTTTACTTATATGGCGATAACTGTCTTAGAGCTACCTGTTACTGTTACACAATGTCGAATATTGCAATTGGCCGGTACTGGATGCCGGCCGGTACTGCAAGACTCTCCTCTATCGCTTCAAGTAAACCCCCATTTCACCCATACGATTTAATTCATCTTCAATAGGCTTCGTGCCACAACAGATCAAAACTTAAATTAAAAATTTGGAGTGATATATAAATATTTGTTTAAAATAATGGGAGGTCAACTTTTTTTTCAATATCAGGTAACAATACTTTCCTTAGGAGTTCGGAGAGCAAAAAGACGAAAATCTCGCAAGAGTTTCAGCGAATGTCAACTGCCGGTTTGTATTGAAGATTCGACAAATACCTACATATTATAAATTGTATGGAATGCAATAAATAATAAATATTATATTTCGGTTGTAAAATTCATAAAACTTTAATTAAGTACACATGATAAGATTTTAATTTAATGAACAGCATTTTATTAATTAGTTGAATTTTATTGATATGAAATCTTAATAATTTATCGCACATCTAAATAACAGCTATAATTTTTCTCATTATTGAAAACTAAGTTGGTTTGATTAGTACATTAGTAGAGTCAACATCGTTCAACAAAATTATCAATGGGGCACTCATTTTTGTTCTTTTTTGCAATATTGGCAGCTTCTGCTGCGATTGGTAAATATAATTAATACTTATAACAATATTATTAAACATTACAACATTTAAGATGGTTTTTTGGATTCTATAAATTACAAATTTATAATTTTATAATTTATACGGCCGTGACACGATGTATAAGTTTACTTATTTTTTACATTTTTTAGGATCTACATTGCATTGCTTTGAATGCATTCCATCTCCATCAAATATGCAATCATGCCAAGAGCCATTTAAAGGAAATACTGCTATGAGTAAAATGTGCGAACCTGAAGATGTGTGCCTAAAACAAATTACCCCTCAAATGTCATTTGGTAAATATACCTATATACAAAAAATGATAATCAGTCAAATATAATAATTACTTATACTATTAATAGGTGGTCAAGATGTTCCTTCAGTAATAATTAGAACATGCGCTTACAAGACTGTCTGTCAAAATTTACCTCCAGAAGTTCGTGAAAATTGCTATACCTGTTCCACTGAATTATGTAATTCGACAGTCAAAGTTATTCCATCTTTAAGTACTTTCATTGTTTTATATATTATCAAATTATTTTTTCTGTAGACATAAGAAAAAGATACAAATTGAAATAATTTAACATTAAAACTATAATACTATGTATTTTTATTGTCAATGAAAATCATTATATGAATTTATGGGTTAGTGGAACACACTATCCATCAATTAAATAAATAATATTTAATTATGAAATTCTTCTAAAATAATACCAAAAATAGAAACAGATCTAATAAAAGTTCTCTCTTATTTAAGTTCTATGAGTTGCTTAGATTTATTATTTTCGAGTGATTTTTTTAATAAATGAATTTTAATCAGATATTTTTATCTTATTTTTTGCTTCTCATGATCTAATGTCCTTCCATTTAATAACACAATGTTACAAAATTGAACATTTTTCAGATTCAAGAATTGCCGCGGGGGTGATTCTATAGTAGATGTTCTTGCGCTGAAAACGAATCTGACTTTGGAATTGCTCGATCACGTTAGGTTTTTTTGAAATTGTAGCTTAAATGGTCAAAAATTTGCTATTTTAACCATTTTCATGATTTTTTTTCAGGAAACCTTATTTTTTTGTTTCAATGTTCCACAAGTTCATCGCATAGTACTACTACTTAGTTTTAAAATTCAGTTTTCAAAATCGTTTTACTTTTTGATGGAGCAATTTCAAAGTCAGATTCGTTTTCAGCGCAAGAAAACCCACTAGAATCAACCCTGCCTATTCTTGAAGCTGTACCATGTAGTAGCACTGTAATTAAACCCTTTTTAATTAATAATATCAATAATAATATACATTTATTTAAAAAAATATACACTTTTTTAATTGGGTTATTTCTAGCAAAATTAGATTTTCAAACCACCATACCACCCGTACTAGAAAGATAATATAATACAAAAAGCAGACGCAAAGCGCAAACATCATAAATTATATTATACAAGTTACATTCGTAAACGTAGTTTGTCACTAAATCGCGGCGGATGGCCACGCTCACTGAGTTCATAAAGAGTTCTCATTAAAATTAAACTTTCGTTCATTATTTTTCAAATAATTTTTTAAGTGGACTTTATGGCTCCGCCATTGCATTCTTTGCAAGTCTTCCTTCTACTCTGCTCTCTAGCTTGCTGCATACTACATAATATGCATACTAAAACTACAAATGCATGCACCCCATGAGCCCCGTCACGTCCGTGCGTTGCTTATCGTGATTCCTAATGAAATCCACAGAAAATATTTTGGTTGTTTTTTTAATTTGGTAATATGTTTTGCAAACCTTGCTAAAATGTTTATTCTACATGAGTGTTTAATTTAATTAATTGATTAATTTAATTAACAATCGGTCACGAATAAGTATCTAATCACTATTTTGTTATCTATATTGTATACATAACATTAAATACCTTTAAAATGTTTTACATAATATTTCTTATAATATAATCAAATAATAATTGCATTCATAAATAAATTGAAGTAGACTTTGTTAAAAAAAATTATTCACTGAATCAATCTTTTTTCTTCTTTTTCACCCGACAGCCGAAGGAGGGTAATGCTTTTTGAGTGTATACATGTCTCTATATGACTATTTCTTTGGCTTGCTTTGTAGTCTAAACGCTTTGACGGATTTGAACATAATAATTATGAGGTATCATTACAGCCATCTTAATTTATTATGGGAGTGCTACAAAAATTGAGCGAAGGGATTGATAATGCTAATCCCAATCTCAGGGTAAAAAAAATTGGCAATGCCCTGGCTAGCTATTAAATAGAAAGGGTGGTTGGTGAGTTATAAAACTGGTGAAAAAAAAAATAATTGAGAGGGTTGAAAGTTTTTCCCTAGGCGCCACGTGGTTGAAAATCAACCTCCCAAAGCGTGCTACTACCTAAACCTCGAACGGTAGCGTAATTAAACTCAAAAAAAAAAAAATGAAATTGGTACAAGAAAATACACTTATCTCAACAGCTGATACGGAGTCCTAGTAGATGGTAAGACGTTATCGATTTGAATTTATATGGTGGACGCTCTAGATTGTTAACCAATAAGGGTGAGTTGATGTCCTCAAAATCGACCTTTTCAACAAAGCGATTTTTTATCCACTACAATGGCGGTCACGAAAATGATACAGGTTTGGTTCAACTCGGTTAACAGTTAACTGATGGAAAGTATAAGAGATCGAACGAAGACCCTAAAAACAATAGTTGGCGTAGATAAAGGAAAAAAAATAACATTAGAGGATTCCTAAAATTACCTCTCAGATGTGGTCGAGGGTCAATTTTCATATGGTAATTTTCGTAGTATCAAGCAGATGTGCAGTTGACTAAAATAAAAATTACAAACATAGTTTGCATTTCAAAACGAAAATTTGGTACTTACAAAAAAAGAATTCTGAATACAAAATCCTCCAAAGGAGATAAGATTAAATATCTTCGATAACAATCTTCAATTGTAAGTGCAGCGAATGAATCCCGAGAAATCGGAAGGCTAATTACAAAACATAAACCCACTTCCGCAGCACTTTACTAATTCAAAAAAAATCTCTTTCAAAAGACCAAAATTACGAATCGTCAAAACTTGAAAATTTTAACCACGAAAAATGTGTTTTCTAATCATATCAGTCCCAGGACCTCCAACATAATTTCATATTTCCAGAAATCCACCAACAATAAACAAAGTAAAATATCGTAACCCAATTCTGAACCGTTACATATTTTATATTTGGCGTCCGCAAAATAAGTCCCAAAAGCTGTCAAATCTTCGCCGTCTACAGGATTGGAACACTACAAACTACATAATAGAGTATTGAAGCAGTTTAAAGTTGACGGATAAGATTAAGAGAAAAAGCGACACCAACAACAAAATATTTATTCTAACAATTGAATTGCTTGAGTAAACAAAAATTATATTTTGTAATGCAAACAATTTAGTTACAATAGCAAAAAAGAAACTTTGTTGGTGCCACTTCCAATATAAAATTAGTTACTACCCCAAAATTTTTCGCACTGCATCCATTCTTTATTATATTTGATCTCCATCTTGTTAATCTAACTTTACCGTAGAACTCTTTTACTTATTTACAGTAGTGTAGGGTAGGAGGGGGGGCAATGCCCCTGGCGGAATCTCGGTGGAGGTTTTTTTAAAATTTCTTTTAAATAATTATTTTTAATAAACTTCTATTATATAAAAATAAAAGTTTGTTTCTTCGTCTTTTAATAACTCATAGATTCTTTGACTGATTTCAACCAAACTTTGTACACTTACTCAGTAGGACTTCGGGAAGATTTTTGTGCAATATCTTCAAAATGTGAAAAGAAATTTCTACTCAACGCATAATCAGATCAATAATTGCTATTGATGAATTGAACTGGGGCTCAATTAACCAAAATACTAACCTACTTAAACTTGAGTCGCTTACTACATTAGTAGATAGATATTTGAATTTAATCAAATACAAACAAAAGTATTTCGATTCCGGGTTCACCGGGACACACTTCAAACAAAGGCAAAGTATTTTATTTTTAGTGAGACCTCGTGTGAAGCCGAGTATCCAGCTAGTATCTAATAAATTGATACCTATAAGAAATACTTTTTTGCTTAATCGCAAAAATACAAGAGCGGCAAATTATATAGGGAGGGGGCAAATTTAGGGTTTGCCCCGGGTACCAGAAATCCACGCTACGCCACTGCTTATTTAGCAATAATTAACTAAACAGCTCTTTTATTAATAAAAACTAAAAAGTGTGAAATAAACTTGATTATTAAAAAAACACAAAAAACTTAACTGCTTTAAAAAATATCAACTAAAGAAAGATTGAAATCCAATATAATGCAAAAATATATAATCTATAGAAATTTGTAAGAACAATATAATATACTGCACTGTTACAGTGGAAGACTGTTAAGAGTCCATACTTACTTTCTTTATAATGCAATGAATGCACAATTTAACGAACCTCTGCATCTAAATGGTGAACGAAATAAATAATGATCAATTTAAAAAAAAAAAAATTTTCAAAGAAACTTAAATTTGAAATGAATTTCAAATTTATTTTTAGTTAAATAAACAAATGAATTACAAAGATTATGTTTTGAAATTTCCGCCTAACAATGCGCTTGTCCTGTATCTAAACTTTCCGCAAAATCCGCAATATTCCGCAACAGCACTTTAAAAATCAGTTTATGCAAACCTAAACAGCAGCAATTCGTCCTTCCGTTTCTTCTTTAAATGGTTTGTGGTTATCTTCCGACTCGCCGCCACGTGAAATGGAGGTACGTTCAAATTAACTCCAAGAATTTCTACGCCACTTTCCAAATTGTTTTCCCAAAATTATTCGTAGCACCTTTGCTTCGTAAATTGAATTTATTCTTGATTTGCCGAAATGAAATTTATTAACACTTAGTGAATGGTTCCTGATTCTTGGAAACCACCACTTAACAACTTGATTGGACTCAAGTCCGTGTTCCAATATGTTGGACCTTTGTCCAAAATTGAACTACCTCGGAACGTGTCCAGAGATCAACCTTCTCGGACCTCGTCCAAGGATTAACTAAATATTTCAAAATTGTTTTTCATCCGTTTCCAGGCAATTCAAATGTTTTTTTCAGATTCACATATTTTTATTTACGACACGTTACTCTTGCTAAGATTCTTTTTTTTTTAATACGAGGGCGCATCGTAAATGTACCTCACTACATCATCACTAGCCACATGGCTTACCCTAACCTTTCAATTGTTTTACTTAACCTCAAAACTGTAAATCGTCAAATTTTACGTTGTCATAATTTATTACATAAGTTTCTTTGACATTTAAATGACGACATATAATTATTTGACTTGACAGCTAATGACATCTGCATTTGATTTGGTTAAGTTGCATTTAAGTTGTATTAAGGTAAGCGTTCACTTGTCCGCATCGACCTCACCGCCAGCAACGCCGTCATCGCATTTTCAGTTGCTTTGCATTATTTTAAATGAGCCAGCGTTCATTACATCGTATCGTTCTACACAGGCTCACCCTAACACGAAAATTCGTCCGATGCGGACGGTGACGACGATGCGGATAAGTGAACGCCTACCTTTACAAAACACCGCAATACATAATATGTATGTATAATACATTATGCGATGTTTATCTGTTCGATATCTCTTGTTTTATATTATCTATTATGTAAATATAACTTGAATGTTCGAATGGTATTGCAGGCGGGGACAAGCTAGTAGTCCAAGTGGTGGTCTTTAAGTAAAAATTGTTTAAATTTTTGCAAGAAATATGTTTTATATTTCTTTTGTACTATACAGGGTGCTGAATGACTTAGCCGAACATAGGAAATTAACATGTAAAAACTTATTTATGCAAATTCCTGCTTCCCTAATTATTTTAGAGAAAAAATGAAAGACACAAAAATAATGCAGAAATATAAACTACGAATGATAAGAGTATTAGATTTTATCTAACTTTTACTTAAAAAGCCAAAAAATGATTTTGAAATTGTTCCGCCGAAAGAAAATTTTATTTCCCATTTTACAATATTGGTAGCGTGTGCTTGTCTATTGGTAAGTAACTTCAATGGGCGTTGGCGATCAAACTTGGCTAAATCCAAGATGACATACCAAGGAATTAAACTAATCGGGTGGTTTTTCGTAGCCGTCCCCACAGCCAACAGCCCACTATTATTAAAATGTGTAAACAATGAAAACCTCCTAGAACAATCTTTACCGGCACATCAATTTGGATTTTGAAAACAACTCTCAACCATCCAGCAATGCCATTGAATTGTAGATAAAATCTATAGTAGCTTGGAAGAGAAGAAATTCTGCGGGGCGGTTTCCCTTGACATCAAACAGGCTTTCGATAAAGTATGGCTAAGGGGTATGTTGTATAAAATTAAAAAGAATCTGCCATATATCATTATGTTCATTTATTAAAATCTCACTTGGAAAGTCGTTGGTTTTAAGTTCAATAAGATGAGCAGGTATCAAACATTTGCCCGATAAGATCAGAAGTTCCGCAAGGTAGTGTGATTGAACCATTGCTGTATTTGCTTTTTACTTTTGACTTACCTGTTACAGATCGTACGGAAACGGCAACATATTTGCCGATGATACTACTATTACATCAATGGACGAAAACCCTGCTACTGTATCTCAAAATATGCAAACATATCTTTTACATTTGCAGGAGTGGCTGTACAGGTGGAGAATAAAGGTGAATGAAGCAAAGTCCTCTCTTACATGACATTTACTTTAAGACGCAGTTTATGTCCTCCAGTCTATATTAACTATACTAGGATACCATGTACAACAGAAGCTAGATACTTGGGGGTACATTTGAACAGTAGATTAACATGGAAGATACGCATTGGTAAGAAACGGAAAGAAATGGACATCAAAGTAAAGAAAATGTACTGGCTAATTGGAAGAAAGTTTACCCTACCCAAGGAGAACATGAATCGAATATATAAAACAATCATCAAGCCCATAATGGACTTATGGTCTGGAATTATGGGTATGTTCCAGCAGGTCAAACATCAAATCATCCAGAGATTCTAATCTAAAACTCTTCGTATCATGGTAGACGCAACATGGTACATAAGCAATAACACCCTACATATTATACAGATATTCAAATACCGTATTTACACGAGGAAATCCTGAAACGAGCAAAAAAATATCATACCAAACTCGAATTCAAATCCAAGTATAGCTCAACTTATTGAAGATAACTTCTTGAGATGTTTTCTGAAACGTCCTATGATTGGTCTGCATTTTTCTTCTCTTCCTATCTCTACATTGCAGTCTTCTAAAACTATTTTAATGTCATTTTAATGTCAAATCTTCGTAAAATCTGTTTTTCATCTTCTTCTATTTCTTCTGCCAGTGCGTGAATATTTATAAAACTAATTTTTCTGTATTTACCTCTTCACCTAATGTAGCACATTCTATCCGTAATTTGTTTAAATTGTATTACCATTTCTTTAATTTTTTCGTTTATCATAAAGGCAGTACCGACTACCGAGTCATCTATTATCAAAAAAGATATATTCATCCATGTCGAATGTTTCTACTCCTAGTTTCTTGCAGTGCTATTATGTCTATTTTGAATCGATTCAGTTCTCTTATCAGATATTTCATTGCACTTTCCGGAAACGTTTTCCAACATTCCATGTTGCGATTCCTAAAATTTCTTTTTCTTTTTCTGTTTTCTTGTCTGGATTCTAGATTGGATGTGGAAGGTGTTTCGCTTTCGCTGGTTGGCGAGCTTGGTTATTTTTTCTTGGTTTCTAGCAGTGGTTGTAAATCGTGCCTTGGAAGCCGCCTCTTCTAATTCGTGGTAGAAAAGAGCTGTTTTGAACAATAATACTTCACAAAAGTTTTGAAACGTGACATTTATTATTGAAAATTTAAAGTTGTTATTTTTATCGTCTCGGTAACATGACGCCTTCTAAATCGAATATTTTAACAAAAAACAATAATTACAAAAATACAAATAGTGTCACGTAAATATTGATCATACTGTATATAATTAAAATAATAGTTGATATACAAAATAGCATTTAATATCCGGTGTGATCAATGATGAAGCAAAGTATAGAAAGAAGTGCATTGCCCTGCTGTACAAGCAATGAAATCATTATGAAAATATTTAATTTACACAAATTATAATTAATATTGTAAGTTTAGTTTTAAGAGGGAGGAATGCCATAAAAAAGGTATACTGTCACTCAGACCGGAGTCTACCGGTAAATTCGGTTTAGAAATAAGTGACTACAGGAACCCATGTCCGTCAATATGGCAACCTCCCAAATGTTGTATTTAGGGTAAGAATTTTGTTGTGAGTTGTATTGTTTTTTATGTATAGGAATTTGATTTAATATATTTGTCGTACCCACTTCTTTTATTCTTAAATAATGCATCAACCCCCTAGTCCCAAAATCTGAGCTACACATAAAACCCCCCACGATTCTACCATCGTGGCAATAGTAAAGATTTACCAGAAGGCAAACCGAAGTTTGTTGATTGTAGTAGCAGTCCACCTTCCCATCTATTCCCCGAGCATCCCAAACTTAAGATAACTCGGGTATTTTAGAAAGCGGTGTGTTGCTAATACTAGCCATGTTGGGCCTGAAGTCCCCCAACATGGATTCTTTTTTTTTTGTCGTTAACAACGGGCAGTTGCAGAGCACATGTCTATCGTTTTGTCTGCTTCTTTATATCCACGACAGATTGAGCTGTCAACTAGTCCCATTGTGTGCAGGTGTTTATTTAGCTTGCAGTGTTCTGTGAGACAGCCAGAAATAATAGACAGGTTGTCCGGACACAGCTGCAGGTAGTATTTTGTATGTTTTATCAGGTGGAAAACGTATTCTCGCCCGCGCCTGTCGGCATCCAATCACATTTGCCCATCTTCGCCCGTTTATGTGTCTCCTTCTTTATGATGACATCTAAGGTCTAAACGGTCGGCGTAATCAAAGGCTCGGGACCACAAGGTGGATCACTCGACTTGTCAGCCTTCTCGTTGCCCTCATTACCTTTGTGACCTTTTACCCAAGAGTTAGAGCATTGTTTGTTGAATCACATTCAGTGCCCGGATACCCTGCAGCACCAGGCCCGAGATGATCTTATGACGACCAGTGCCATAAGAGCAGCTCTGCTGTCTGTGAATATTTGAATTGTTTTGTCCCGGATATCCCTTTCCTGGCTTCCATTCTTCTTTTTGATATCCGGTTTACCGCCGCCGTACTTAACGTGTTAACGAATAAAATTAATTATTAAAAGTTAAAAATTAAATTTAAACTTATTTGGATTGCAATTCAGAGATGACCTTATTAAGCTGATATTTGTTTTAGTGCTGATTAGTGTTTCAAAAGCCTCTGCGGCGATGGATATAAAATGAACCTTACTGCTATTTTGCAAACATCCGAATATGGGTTTTATATTTTTTGTTGCTCCTATTTTTAAGTCCTTGTAACTTTTTTATTTTGCGATAAGTATTTAATTTAATGAATAGGATTTTTCTTAATTCGTTTCTTAATTAGTAGTTAGTTTAATTTTTATGATATAGTAATCTTAACTTTGTTTGTCAATATATGTATCTACATAGTAAATCATTTATCGCAAATTAAAGAAATAATTTAATTTTCTCATAATTAAATACTAAGTTGCTTTGATTAGTATTTAGAATAGAAATTCGTTCAATAAAATTATTCATGAAGCAATCATTTCTGTTATTTTTTGCAATATTAGCCGCTTGTGCTTCTATTGGTAAGTATAATTAACACGTATGACTAGAGCTCGGATTTATGATTTTGCATGTTCTTTAATATTGATTTGCCAAAAGATTCGTTTAAAAATCTGGACGTAAGTATATGATAAACATAAATTTGAAAAACTGCTTGTTAAAATCCATATTTTGCATATTTTCAACATTAACTTGGTGCATATTTGGGCCACTTTTGGTGTCTTTGAAGAATTTTAATAAAGAAAATAAAAAATTAATATTAAATTTGCCGATTTACGCAAATTTTTCATTAATTTTAAGCAATTTGTTTTTTTAAATTTATGAATATCTAGGTTTGTATAATTTTTTAAAGAAGTAATAATTTGTAATTGAAATGTATTATTAAAATTATTAATTTTTATAAAACTAAGTATTACCTAAGTACTTATTTTAAAAAACTTCTAAAACTTCGAAGAAAATATTTTTTAATTTGCATATCAATGCATATTTTATCTTTTTTATCAATTTTAGCATATTTTAAAGAAATTCGGTGCATATAATTTCAAGTATTTTGGTAGATACACATAAATCCGAGCTCTTTTTATGACAATAATTTTAATAATAAAAACGTAGGTTACTTGTACTCTGTAAATCACAAATCAAATTGTGTTTACAATTTATACCAGTGGCTTATTATTATATTTTAGGATCTACACTGCTGTGTTATGAATGCACACCAACAGATTTGTCAGGTAACCTTAAATCATGTGGAGATCCTTTTAATCGAAACGAAGCTCACAGAAGAATGTGCGGTTCTGATGAAGTGTGCGTGAAACAAATTACTCCTAAAATATCATATGGTAAATAAACCTAAATATAAAAAATGATAATCAGTTAAACATAATAATTACTTATACTATTAATAGGTGGTCAAGATATTCCTTCAGTAACAGTTAGAGGATGCGCTCCAAAGTCTATCTGTCGGAATGAACCTACAGAATTTCGTGAATATTGTCATACCTGTTCCGAAGATAATTGCAATTCGACAGGCAAAGTCATTCCATCTTTAACTACTTTCATTGTTTTATATATTATAAAATTAGTTTTTCTGTAGATATGAAAAAAAGATACAGGTGAAATGGTTAAACATTTCCATAATCTAATCACCTTCCATTCAATAATTAAAAATTTTAATTCAATTTAAACTTTCGTTCTCTATTTTTCACAATTTTTCAAATAATTTCGCTCGAAGATTTCAAAAAAGATTAATTTTTTGTATACATATAATTAGTTTCATATTGGTAGTTCAAATTGACTATGCTATACTTCCAAGGAAAGCTACTCCAGCAGCGGGCTGAAAACTTCACTTTTATTTTTTCGGTTTTACAAATTTTTGGTAATCCATAAATTTAAATATTTAGATTATTAATTTACGCTCTGAACTACCATAAGTAGTTGCGAATATACTAATACCTAAAAATTATACAGTTTGTTTTTCTAACATTAATCAGAAATAACGTAATAATAAATTGTTTATACAAGCTTGTTATTGTATATTATTTGATTACTAAATCAATAAATTTGATACTACGTACTTATCTTTATACATCTTAATACCAAATATCTAAAACTATGAACAGCTTGAAGATGTTGATTGAAGATCAATGTCCAAAATACTTTTTCAAAATTCCAAACCTGTACCAGCAATATTTTTTTCAACCCATCCGTTCGGCGACATTTCCCTTTTATAACCACCTTCTTTACCAGAACGAATAAATTTAGATTTTTTGGTAGTCATATTTATAGATTCATAAAATTGGGTGAATAACATCTCTTGATTTAAATGCACATTGGCTTTCATTTTTTCCAAACTTAAGTAATCAGTTAGTTTATCTACTTCTTGATCAGTTATTGTTTTACCCAAAAATTGTGCAACTTCTTTAACTACCCCTGTAAAGTTTTCTTTCATATCTCTGTATTTGACGAACAAAATATTGGAACGATGACGTTGTTTCCAATAACTTAGAACATGTTTCCAGTATGGTGCAAAATAAGCAATAAATTGAAAACTTTTTACTTTTTCTATCTAAAATTACAATAATACCTCTCCCGGCCATAAATAGATAACAAAATTGTTCAAATGTTCCAATATATTTGTACATCACTTTACTATGGTGGTAATAGGAAACACAAACGTCATAAGGATTCCGTAATGGCACTATTATCTAGAAAAAATTGATTGGAAAATGGTATAAACACAAAGATATTGCAAATCTACCTTTGGTGTTTTGGTTCCATTTCTTATTTGTTCGGGCAACAAAGACCAATGTAAGTGCTTTTAATATTTCTGGGATTTTCCAGATTGTTCAGGAATTGCAGGGAATTGTTCACTTCATCAGAAACTTGAATAGAACTTCCACTACCTTTAAGCAGTTCTCCCAATACTGCCAAATTAACAACTGTTTCGCTCCTAAATTAACTGTATTAACAAAATTATCCTTAGCAAACCTAATGAATAAATGTTACTCTAAAAATGGAAGTCTCATAAACTGCAATTCTGTTTCCACTCGATTGTAATTAAGATTATTGATGATCAACCATACCATTTCGTGAAGCCAAGTGGACCCTAAAGAAGAAGCAGAAAGTTAAAATTTTTACCGTTAATAATTGATTTCTTTTTATTGTAAGTACCTGTTTTTGGATGGGCAGCCATAAAAATATCTTCATTTCTAATTTAAAAATTTTTGTATTCTTCGGCTAGCTCTGGCGTGTAATTATTTGGCAAAACAATATTATCTGTTCCAACTTCAACAAAACCTGTACATAGTGGTGAAACCATTAGTTCATTTAACATTCTATCTTCTTCTGTATCGTTCCCAATTACACGGATCTCGGGAGCCATTTTTTATTTTTATGTACCTACCTAATACGTGACAATAATTTCTATTAATGATGAGATAATAATTACGTATTTATATTAAAATCACTAATTTTTATAAGTATTTGTATTTACAAAAAATTTTTTATTATCATTGTCTATATAAAGCAATTGAGATAACTTAAATATAAGATATCGATGAAAATTGGTACACATGTCATCATTGATTTTGCGATCGAATAAAAAAAATTTCAAATCGATTCACTACACCGTTCAAAAGTTCTTGCAGTTTTAATTTGATGTTTACTTTTTATTAAAATTCATGAAAATCTCATCTATGGTTTTGTGTTAATCTGAAAAAAATTAAATATTGTAAAAATCATTTTAAGAAGAACAACATTTTATTAAATATATTAGCTTAAAATATATCTAATTATATCTAAATATATATAATTTTTCAAATTTTCTGTGATTATAGCTTGTAAATAAAAGAATGTTTTAGCAAATCTTCATCATTGTTTACTACCCCTTATTCTAGATAATAACACAGGTCAACAAAATGAAACTTTTTTTTTGGGTTTCTGTTCTAATGCTTAAATTCTGATTCTCGACATCGAAAAACACTTAAATTTCCATTTTTAGCTTTTAAAGTTTGCTTTTGTCTGATTCACGCCGATAAGTAAGATTTAAAGATTTTAATTGATTTTATGAGCGGATATACTAAATACCCTTGTCCCCTTTGCTTATGGGATAGCAGAGCGGATTCAATACATTACCAACAGCGTATATGGCCTGATCGAGTCCAATTTACCATAAGAAAACATAATGTGAAGTCGGAACCAAGTGTAGAGCCTAATAAATATATTGATGCAGCCGTTACATATAAAATTTGACCTAATGAAACAATTCGTCAAAGCTTTGGATCCAAATTCTCATGCTTTTGAATATTTAAAGAGATTTTTTTCCAAATTAACTGAAGCTAAAGTTAAAGCGGGTATTTTTGTTGGGTCGCAAATAAAACAAATAATGACGAGTGATGATTTCACATATCTCCTCAATGCTCATGAAACTTAAACATGGGAGAGACTTAAAGCAGTAGTTGATGGCTTTTTTAGAAAGAACAGTGTTGATAATTATGAAAAATTGATTGAAACTATGCTTGGAAGCTTTAAAACTATGGGCTGCAGAATGTCCCATAAACTTCACATGCTGCATTCTCACCTGGACCAATTCAAAGATAATATGGGTGCCTACTCAGAGGAACAATGAGAGCGTTTTCACCTTACCAAGATATGATGGACTTTGAACGACGTTAGCAAGGGCAATGCAACGAGAATCATATGATAGGAAATTACATTTGGGGTTTAATACGAGACAACCCATATAAACATAAGAAAACCACTGAAAATATTCATTTTTGAACTTGAATTTTTGTTATTTTACATTTATTTGCTATTGTTTATCACAAATCTTGAATAACAAAGACTCTAGTGTTCAGCAAAAACTTTTCTAATCGTAATTTAAAATAAAATTATGAAAGATATTATCTAAATCTGTCATTTTTCTTAAAAATTCAAAAAATTGCTCTAGTTTCTACAAAAGCAAACTTTAATCAACAAAATAATTTTTTCCTTTATTCTTAACGTAGGAGAAACTAAAATTTCATATGCAGAACCCAGACCCAAAAATCGTGTTGACCTGTGTAATTAGTAATTGAACAACCGATATAGACTTGTCACGTTCAATTCTTTAAAAATAATATTGGATTATCCATGAGTGTTCAAGAAAACGGCATTTGAAAATGTTTAACATGGGAGTACATAAAAATTACAAGTAACGGGTTTTCTGTTGACGGTACGTGTACTCTGAACTAGTCTTTCAAGTCAAGGTGGATTGAGTTCATTGGGGTCAACTCAAGCAAGAGCTGCGCAACCATGTTTCGAAAACGCAAAAAGCGCCACAACTCGAGCGTCTTCATGTTCGAAGAACCCATTCCATGGAAGCCCACGACAAAATACCTTGGTGTCACACTCGACCGTCGCCTCACTTGGACAACCCACATCAAGACCATCACCCAAAGGGCAAGGAACACCCTTTCCAAACTCCAACCGCTCATCGGCCGGCGGAGTAAAATGTCACCAGTCAACAAAATCCGACTCTACAAGGCCATCATCAGGCCAATCATGACTTACGCAGCGCCAGTCTGGTCATCCGCGTCTGCAAACCAAAAACTCAAGATCCAAACCGTCCAAAACATCTGTCTTCGTAAAGCTTTCACGGCCCCCTATTACATCACCAACAGACGCCTCCACGCCGACGGAAACGTCGAACTCATTGACGACCACATAGGTAAACTTTCCGAAAACCTAATTAAACTTTGTGCCTTTTCAGAAAACCCGTTGATCAAACAACTTGGAAATCAAATTCAAGGGACCCAACGTTGAACCTACCCACAAACCGACGGCTCAGGCCCACCAAAGCAAAGCAAAGCAGAAATGGCAAAATAAGAGCATGTGGCGGCACGTTAGTGCCGCCTTAATCTCCTACAACTGATGAAAGAAAAAACTGGCATGGGTAATTTTTAAGGGAATTACTTAACCCGGAGGTGGCGTCGAGCCTGTCTTGATAAGAAGAAAATTTATTGGTTGAAAATTAAAACAATCAAAATATTTATTAACTAAGAGAAAAAATAATGCTTGCGGTAAAGAAACTCTATTCGTCGTTCCTAAAAGATGCCGGGGAGAAAAAGGCAAGTGCAGGGGGGCGGTTGTGAAAAGAAAGTGAGAGCAGGAAGGAGAGTGGGAGCGGAGAGAGAAAAAGAAGTGCAATCTGACAGTAGAACTATGGTTGAGTACAGGCGAGCAAAAATGAAAGAATTTTTGGGCGAGTACAGGCGAGCAAAAATGAAAGAATTTATGGGCGAGTACAGGCGGGCAAAAGGACAACTATTATTAGTGAAAAAGGCGGGCGCAGGAGAGAGAATTTAACACCGGTAACTGAGACGAGCTGGGGAAAGGGCGTGGCCGAAGAGGCACGCCGAGCAAGCAAACGACCGCGGAGTCACCATCACACAAACCCGATTCCACACGAAAACACCTATGTGGGCCAAGGAGCACTGTGGGCAAATAATACCAGAGCATAATTTGACCACAGAACTCGATTGGACTTCCTGGAAAGCAAGCGGTTAGTAATTACGAAAAAGAAATATACTTAGGATCCGTGAATCTGGTGAAGGGGGGGGAAAATTTTTCCCCTGAGATCTGAAAATAAAGGAGATGAGATGATGTCTGACAAGAAAGAGATACTTATGTTCCTGGTGGAGCCAGGATGCTTAGCGGTCTTTTGTGTCGTGGAAAGTCTGCCATGTTGTATTTCCCCAGGTTGGAGACCAGGGGGTTTTCTATGTCTTGACTTCTTAGATACAATTTCTCAGTCAATTCTTTGATGAAATCGATGAGGTATGGGACCTTTGCTTCTGAGTGGATGTATCGGTTCGGCTGGAGAAGGGTGCCGGAGGCCTTTCTTAGGCAAATGTTCTGGACGACCTGGATCCGGTTCATCTGCCAATTCGAGGCGAAAGCCCACGCCGGGGCTGCATATGAAAGGATCGGACGGATGAGGGCCTTGTATAAGCGGATCTTATCGGCTGGTGCAATGGAACTGTTTTTCCCGATGAGTGGATTGAGGGCGTTGGCGGCTTTTCGAGCCTGACTATTTACGTAGTCGATGTGTTTGACCCAGGAGAGGTTCTTGTCCAAAATAACACCAAGGCACTTTGTCGAGGAAGCCCAGGGGATCTTCTTACCGAACATCGTCACGTCTTGAGGAACCAAATGTCGCTTAGAAAACAGAACAGCCGCACTCTTGTCCGAATTTACTTCGATACGCCAAGTGCGGTACCATGCTTCCTGAGCGTCCAGGGCCTCTTGAATACGGCGAACGGCGATTTTGATGCTGAGTGAGCTCGCCAGAGTAGAGTTGTCGTCTGCGTATAGTGCGCCGATCGTTCCCGCCGTCCGTGGGAGATCGTGGGAGTACAGGCAGAACAGAATCGGGGCAAGCAGGGAGCCTTGGGGCACCCCTGCCAGGATCCTCCTTACGGAGGAGTGGATTCCTTCGATCTTGACTCGGAAATTCCTATCTTTCAGGTAGGAAGCGATCAGTTTTATTAACGCAGGCTTAATCTTTGCTTGGATCATCTTGAACAGGAGACCTTCATGCCAAACCTTGTCGAACGCTTTTGAGACGTCCAGAAAAACAGCAGCTGTTGATTCCTTCTTGTTGAAGGCTAACGTGATGTGCTCGATGATTCGCACTAGTTGAAGAGTTGTTGAATGTCCGGGGCGGAAACCAAATTGTTCATCTTGAATTATCTTGTGTTGTGCCAATTCTTCTTGAAGTCTGGTGAGGATCACTTTCTCGATCAGTTTCCCAATTGTGGAGAGGAGACTGATGGGACGGTAGTGCTGCGGGAACGTCTTGTTTTTACCAGGCTTGTGCAATACAACGACGTCCGCGAGTTTCCATCTCTCTGGGAAGTGCCTTAGCCGTAGCACGGCGTTGGCAATCCCTGTTAAAGCCGTTACGGCTTTCTTTGGCAGGTTCTTCAGAACATTGTTCGAGATTTGATCGGGACCAGGTGCTTTCTTTTTCTTCGATTTCTTGATGACATTTCTTACTTCTTCGACGGAAACGGGGTTGATTGTAGAGGAGTCGGGCGTGTTGAGGAATGTTTCTACCTTTAAGTTGATTTCGGCCACATGTGCTGGGTCGGATTCAGCGTTCGGGCAGAATTGGGTTTCAAGGGTGTCTGCAAATGCTTCGGCTTTTTCTTGATCGGAGTAGGCCAGACCATTTACACCGTGGATCGGAGGGATCGAAGTTGGTTGCTGTCTAACTGCTTTCACCATCTGCCAAACCGACTTATCTTCGAACGTGAGGCTTTGCAATTTCTCGTTCCACCTTTCTTTTCGATGATTAATCAGGGCGGCCTTCACTTGGTTCTTCAGATTTCTAGCATAACTTCTATCATCGGGATGCCAAGTTCTTCTCGCGGTGCGGCACGCGCGCCGTTTCTCCCTAATTAAAGATTTAATATGGGGAGGGAGATGAGTTTGGGTGGTTGGGATCGGGGTGGGGTTGTTTGCGATCTGTAACGAGGAAAGAATCTGTTTTTCAAATACATCAATGTAACTTACAAGTTCATCCGAAGTTTCGATAATAGGAATTTTCCCCATTTTTTCCAAAAAGTCGTCGCGGAACAGCGGCCAGGATATCTTGTCTGCGATGTGCTGTTCTGGGGAAAGCAGAGTCGGGTTGCCAAGATGGAACAAAACAGGATGGTGATCGGAGTCTAGAGGGCCGCCAACTGCCAGCTGGTACGATGCGTCAACGTTTTTTAGTAGAACGATGTCGAGGATGTCATCTTGATGTGGACCAGCAAGTCCTTCGTGTGTCGGTTCAGTGGGGCCGTCGACTGCAAAATCTAGGCGATCGGAGAGGTTGGCAAGGGCTAGACCGGCGTTGTTGGTCTTTCGCGAATGCCATCTGGAATGCTTGGCGTTTAGGTCACCAGCAATAATGGATGCTCCGTTTCCTTGAAGAAGTTTTTCTATGTCGTTGGTGGGAAGAGCTGTGTTGGGCGGGTTGTAGACTGCAGAAATCTGTAAGAAATGAGTGTTACTAAGTGAGTTACAAACTTTGATACTTATCGTTGTGGATTCGATGGAGTCTGTTCCTGTGGCTTGAATCTCGTTGTGTTCTATAGTTTTCTTGACGTATATTGCTGTGCCCCCCCCCTTTTTTTGTGAGCGGTCGTTCCGGTGGAGCACGTAGTTAGATAGCTTGAATTTTGAGGAGGCGCGAAAGTGAGTTTCACAGATCATGATGACATCCAACTTGTGTTCAAGCGCGAAGTCTTCGAGTTCAGCCAGCTTCCAGTGTGTTAGTCCGTTGGCGTTCCAGTAAGCCATCCTTAGACTACTGGGAGCTATTCTTGGCTTCATTTGGAGATGAGTGGTGACATGATGAGTTGGGTAGGCGCTTAGATTTGGAGAAATTCGATGGTGATGTTGTCCATCTGCTCTTGGGTGAATCCATTTCTGATCATGTGTGCCAGAGCTGCGGCGTATTCTCTATTTGTCATCTTGATTTTTTCATTGGCGGTATTTTGTGGTTTTGGAGCTTCTTGAGTTGGAATGTTGCCCTTTTGGGATGCTCTTTGTGCGAAGGATTGCCTCGGGTTTGTGCGGTGGGGTCTGAACCTTGGGAATGAATGTTCGGGCCTTTCTTCGTAACCCTGAGTTGGTGAAGTTCTCTTCATTTTTGGGAAGCTCTTGCAGCCTTGGTAGTTTGCTGGGTGGGGGCCTCCACAGTTTGCGCAGGTGGCCTGTTGCTCTCTGGGTTTTGTGCAGGTGGACGTGAGATGCTGTCCTGCGCATTTGACGCATCTGGGACCTGACCGACAGCAGCTTTGGGCGTGTCCGAACGATTGGCAGCGGTGGCACTGGCTCATTTTGGATTTCTGGTGGGGGGTTTCGATTCTAACTTCGATCCCCGCGATTTTCTCCAGGTCGAAAAAGGTTTTGCTCTTGTCATTTTTTGGTAGGGTGACCATGATTAGTGGCATTGGTCTGCGGTCACGACCCCGGTGCATTCTGGCGATCGTGGTTATTTCAAAGCCCAGTTGTTCAAGGGTGGACTTGATGGGTTCGGTCGGGATTTCAGGTGGAATACCCCTAACTACCACTTTTAGGGGGGCTTCGGTGGCGATTTGTCTAAAAAAGAATTCAGAGCCGTCATTTTCCAGCAGGTGCAGTAGCGCTCGGTAGTCTTCTATTGTGGCGGAGGTGATGGCCATTCCGCCTGCAACATACTTTACGTTGGTAAAGCGGATCTTCTTCCTATCGAGCTCTCTCTCCAGGGTTAACCATTTGGAGGGGTCCCTGAGAGTGATGGGCGGGATCTTGTACTTTTTCCCTTGACTTGATGGTTTTGCCGGTTTATTTTGTTTGGGGGGGGGCGGGTAGGCGGCTTGTTGAAGTGCTGGAGGCTCGGTATCCACGAATACTTCGTCGTCATCGGAGTCCTCTTCTTCGATGGCTGGTATGCCCCTTGAACCATCCGCTAGGGCCAGAAACTTGTTTTGTACCCTCACTCCTGCCGTGGAGGTGGTGGGGGTTTCTGGACTGTCACGTGGTCTCTTATTGGTGCGGACTGCGGTGAAGGGGGGGCTCTCTTCCTCCGAGCTCCCTTGGGATACCGAAGCAAGTGCTTCACGTTGTAGTTGCGAAAACGTTTCTTGGAATTCGATCGGGTTCTTCTTGGAGAACTGATCAAGCATGGTCTTGAAGATTGTACTTTCATTGGTGACTGTATTTAGTTTGGCCATTAGCTCATTTTGGTTCTTCTGGACTTCCTGCTGGAATGCCTTCATTTCATCTTTACTCTTCTTTAGCTCTTGTTGAAGGAGCTGGACCTGTCCTGGTGAGTTCGTGTTTGACTTGCTGTTGGAGCGTGTCCTCGTCATTTTGGGAGAGAACGGGATTAAGGCAAAGAGTATGAAAGGTAGATGGCTACCTAAACAAAGGGTCTGGTTATTGGCTGGGCCAATAGCAGATAAATAAAAAAAAATATGGTCGGTAGATGTCTACCCTAGGAACAAAAGCCGTTAAGGGTTAACGGTTCTGTTGACTGACCACGTGGTTGAAGTCTCAGTAAAAACAAAGGAAAGTTATTAAATTAACCCGTGGAGTCAAGTAAAATTAATTTATTAATTGACTCGCTTGAGTGTTTAATTTTAAAATTAGAAAAAATTTAAAAAATTTAAAAAATAGGGGCAAGCCTATGTAAAAAATTCAAAATAATTAATAATTTAATAAATTGTTTAAAAACTTATCCTGAGCCCTGGTTGCTTCTGCGATCGTATGTTTGGTTCGCTGGTGAACTGAAAGAAATCTGGCTTGTTCTTGGATAAACTAGTTCACTTACGATGATATCTGATAGATGTTCACTGCTCGGTGTTCACTGTGAGACGTAACTGTCAGGCCCACCCACACCAGATCGATCATCACCCCCGGTCAACTTTGGGATTTTTTTTTCATCGTTGTGGAGATAGGCTCCACCCACCTACTTCGCTGAAGTAGGCTCCGCCCAATCGACATCGGGACTCGCAACCGCTACGGAATCATCTACCACCGTAGCACCGGACCCATCGCAACACCGCTAACCAGCGGCCTTCGAAGCAAGTTTCTTTCTTATTATACAAACCACAGTTTTTACTGCCCCAACCTTTACCTTTTTCAGGAATCACTTCCACCATGACGAGCCTCGCGCAAACCCAGGGGACTCCACCCTGCATTCCAAACCCGCCAACCAACCCACACGAGACGAAGGAGATATGGGTTCACCCCGGCACTCCGCAAACGAAGCTAGATTAAAGATTAAAGATTGAGTTCAGGAATGTTTCTAGCGAGTTAAGCGCCAACCAAAACGGTCCTGAGCGCTCGTAGCGCAGTAGAAATCACGATCTTTTTAACATGCAATTAAATTTAACTAACCACTGAAAATTAACTTTCAGTACTAATAAGCCAATGCAAATGATCTGCTAACTTTAACGACTTGTTAGCGGTTTTATGAAACCAGACATTGAGCTTCTATGTATACTGTTCCTTCTGTCAGGTCCATCCGTCCGCTCGCATGTTTCAAAATCTATTTCGTTAAGCTGATAATAGTTTTTAAATTTGAAACATACGGACAGACATGGGACCACTACATAAGGTTTCTTACTGTATTTCGTATAAACGACTAAAAGGAGTTTCCACGTCATTCAAACACTAGGTCATTTTCGGTATTTCTGTTTTTGGTGTATTTGTTTTCAGTGTTTTGTAATCGGTGTTTTGACGTAGAATCGGTAGCTATAGACTACAGAAAGTTAATTGAGAAAACGGTAAGCGATAAATATTCTATACCTAACATCAACGATATTTTGGACAAATTAGGTAGATGTCAATATTTTACAACTTTGGTCTTTGGCCTTACATAGCTACTGGTTTTCATCAAATCGAGATGAATCCAAATGATATCCCGAAAACATCATTCTCTGTTGAAAATGGACATTACGAATTTCTCCGAATGGCATTTGGACTCAAAAATTCTCCAGGAACCTTCCAAAGAGTAATGGACAATATATTAAGAGAAATTCAAAACGAAATATGTTTAGTTTATTTGGATGATATTATAAAATTTTCGGTATCATTACAGAACCATTCGGAAATCAAAACATTTTGCAACATGGAGTACTCCAGAAAGCGTAAAACTTAATCCAGTAAAATTAAAGCTATTTTAGAATACCCAATTCCAAAAACTACCTAGGAGATCAAATGATTTTTATGATTATTACTTGGATATTACTAACGTTTTATAAGAGATTTTGCTAAATTAACCAAACTACAAACATATTGTCTAAAAAAGGGTAAAGAAATTAATCATATTTTTCCAATATATATCAACGCATTTCGAAATTGCCAACAAATTTTAACCAATGACGCATTATTACAATACCCTGAATTTGAAAACCTTTCATCCAAACTACGGATGCTTCAAATATTGCAATTATCGGAATTTTAAGCCAAGTTAAAATTGGTTCCGATCTACTATCAGTAGCCTATGCTTCAAGAACATTAAACAAAAGCGAACAAAATTACTTGACCATAGAAAAGGAATTCCTTGCAATAATTTATGCTTTTAGCACTTTAGACCATATTTATACGGACAAAAATTTACAATTGTTACTGACCACCGCCCACTCACTTGGCTTTTTGGCTTGAAAGAACAAAATTTGAAATTGGTAAGATGACGATTACAATTGATCTACAAGATGATCTTTGATCACAAATTAAACACCCACAGATTATTCACGATAATTTAGAAATAAAATAAATCAACACAAAATTAAAGCAATCAATAAAATCAACACCGAAGGTGATGAACAACATAATTTTGTTCTTACTATTTACGACTGGGAAATGCGCAGAACAAAATTTTATTTTAAACATTTGTTCAAATATTTGACATATATATCCTTAATTAAAAATTAATTTCACTCTCTAGAAAACCAATCCAGTTTTATAAATTTTACCCTTTATCAAATTCCTGTTGACAATAAATTTTAAAAAGAAATTTACAATTCATACCAAATAATAAATCACTTTAATAAAATTAATAAATAAATTTCTTAAATTAACCCTTCAATTCCAACAAAACTAAAAAATTAAGGAGAATATTAAAATAGATACTAAGTATTGTCTAGTCTTTATCATAGGATTTTTGTTACAATTCTTAGTTTTATTTTGCAAAATTTTGAAAATTACTTCTTTGAGAACCACACTCCTGATAAGTCACTCGAATGCGCGCGAGTCTCAAGCCGGCAAACCGGGGTAGCGTCGTGATGTTCTCCGTTAAACACACCCGTGGTCCGAGCGTCCGGCTCTTTGACTTTCCCTCGTTCGCTACGCTCACTCGGGAAAGTCTCGCGAGACCGGCCACTCGGCGCCGGGTATGTTACCTACGAGTACAAGCGTCTACTATTTGTTAAAAATCCATATTTTTTACATCGCCTCTGACAAAGACTTGATAATGGTATCTATTTTAATATTCTGTTTAACTTTTTGTTTCAGATAGCAGTATTAGCACTCCGTAGACGATTGAAATATACTTCGTGGGTTTTCCAACATTTTAAAATATAAAAAATTGAAAACAGTCTTGAGAGTGTATATTTTTAATTAGAGAAAACTCCGATCAAATAATTCCAATTAGTGCTGGACACGAGACGAGACGAGACGAGACTTGAACTGGTCTCGTCTCGAACGTCTCAAGTTGGGTCTCGTCTCGAAGTCTCGTCTCGTCTCGAAAAGTCTCGTCTCGTTTGAATAAGTCTCGTCTCGTCTCGAAAAGTTTCGTTGGTCTCGTCTGATTAAAATTGATTAAGGACTAAACGAATCATCATTACATGTAGAAATTTTGAAATTTATTTTTATTTTCAGTTCAAGCAATTTTAAATTATTTTAGAATATAAATAAATAATAACGAACTCTCGGTGATACTAAAAACAATTAGTAAAATAAATTTATGACTATTCCATATAAATCTCCATAAGCAAATAATAAAATTAGTCATAATAAGTAATGATATGAACAATTAGCATACAATTTTCGTATAAGGGATTAGTTACGCAACCATTTAGGCTTAGAATCGTGTCTTATAAAACTAGTTCTGTCACTGGCAATTGTTCAAAGCTCTCGCAGGGCTTTACTGACAAATATTTTAAATTATAAATTTAGGATTTACATAAATATTATTCAATTTATTCCTTACAAATTTTACCGTTAGGTAAGTTATTTACCTTGCCCTCTATTTACCCACTACTTAAATGCTCTCGATGGTAAAATTTGGAAATTCCAGTTTTAGGATTCAAAGAAAGTATTAATTTAATCTTTGTAAATGTAATAATTTACTATTTACAAATTTTACTTTATTTACCACTACCCTCTTGTCTTAAAGGTTCTCGATGGGAAAAATTTGGAAATTCCAGTTTTAAAGTTCAAAGAAAGTATCAATTTAAGATCTTTGTACCTAGTAATAATGATAAAAATAATTTCCAGAAAAGATTACAATAATTCGAAAACACTAGTAGTAGGTACAGGTACTATTTAGTTGATCATTTAATTATTTACAGTTAGGTACCTATATCAATAAACTAATTTGTTCATATAATTATTGCCTGTTTTTTGAAAACGAAATTTTTTAAATCTTTATCGATAAAGCTAAAGTTGAAAAAAAAATCTCTAAAAAAATACGAAAATTTATTAAATTAATATACCATAAATAATTAATTAAATTAAAACGAACTCTTTATAATGTAGGTAGTAGGTAGGTACTTAATATTGCGTCAAGTTATGATTATTATTACTTAGTATCAATTTTCAGCTACATTTATAACTAAACATAACAAAAATACAAAAATGTTGGCAAGATTTCTTGTTCTTGCAAATTTCTTGTCTTGTTTCGCAAGACTTCTTGCTAAAAATTTCTTGTCTTGTCTTGCAATTGTCTTGGTCAAGAAAATGCAAGACAAGAGTGTCAACACTAGCTCCCATTCTTGCATTATGCAAAATTAAAAAAATAATGTCCCATTATTCGAGACGAGACGAGACGAGACTTTTTTTTATCATTCTCGTCTCGTCTCGGACTTTTCATGGTCTTGTCTCGAGTCTCGTCTCGCTTTTAAAAGGTGGTCTCGTCTCGTGTCCATCACTAATTCCAATAGTGTCTCTGAAAAAGATTCTTGAAAATTACCGTTTTAGCATTTCCAGTTGTATATTCCTCTTTATGTTGAATAAGTCAATTTACCGCGTTGATGGAATGGCCATTGTGTAGTATTTAGACAAATTAATTTTCCAGGTTATGGTGGAAATTATTCGTAATGGGCTTCAGATTTTGCATTCGAGAGGATTATTTTCCCTAAGATTTGAAATATGATTCTGAATGGGTGTAAGGTGTATGGTTTCATGAAGATCTGCGAAACTACAGATTTATGACATAGGTATAATGATTTGGGTAATAATTTTAATTTGATTACTTTTTGTGTTGCTGTAATAATATAGTGATTTTTATTCGATTCCTTATCATGAAGCATGAGGAGGGGAAAACGACGTTCGAATTCGTGTGAAGTGGACCATTGAATCATGTAATGAAACAGTGCTAGTGGTAAGATAATTATTATATTTATCATTGTCTTGCAAGTCAATTTTGAGTATCGGTGGACTGTCCACTACAACACTATTCAGAGTTAAAGAGCATTTTGAGCTGGGTTTCTCCCGTCACCTTAGGAGATTTCACTCCAGTGCAGTGGCGTAGCGTAGATTTCCAAATTAAGATTTAACAAAATGTTTTGATAGATATAAAATAAACTTTATTAGTCTTGTTTTGCAAATTAAGTCCTTGTAACTTTTTTATTTTGCGATAAGTATTTAATTTAATGAACAGCATTTTCTTAATTAGTTTAATTTGTGTGATATAGTAATCTAAATTTTGTTTGTCAATATACATATATAGCAAATCATTTATCGCAAATCAAATTAATGGTTTCACTTTTCTCATAATTAAATACTAAGTTTCTTTGATTAGCAGCGTCGACTTTGTTCAATAAAATTATTCATGGGGCATGTTATTTTTTGCAATATTAGCCGCTTGTGCTTCAAGTATAATTAATACTTATAGCAATATATTTTTAATAATTAAAACGGTTAAATAGGTTCTTTGTGCTCTATAAATTAAAAATACCATTGCTTTTATAATTTATACCAGTGACATTTAAGTTACTATTATTATTATGTATTTCAGGAGCTGCACTGCTATGTGAACTTACAGAATTTCGTGAATATTGTAATACCTGTTCTGAAGATAATTGGAATTCGACAGTCAAAACTTATTTATTCTGTAGATATTAAAAAAAGATACAAGTGAAATAGTTACACATTTCGATAATCTAATCATCTTCCATTTAATAATTAAAAATTTTCCAATTTAACTTAAACTTTCGTTCCCAATTTTTCTCAATTCGGCAAACACTATTGCTGGATCTTTTCTGAAAGAATTGATTTTTGGTATATAATTTGTTGGTATATAATTGGTAGTTCAAATTGACCCTTCTTTAAATTTTACTAGTTAATTTAAAATATAAAAGTAACCGTCTGATTTATCACCGACTTGTGCCAACGATAGAAATTTACCTAAGTCTCCGGCTTGCCGGTGTCGCAAATATCGTAGATATTATATTTTTTGTACTGAAAGCAAGCTCTCAAGATCGATAATCTGTAATTTCCAGATACATGGTCCCATATTCATTCAAAAAATGCAGAATTAAAAAATTACTAAAGTGTCGAGGATGGTAGAATTATATTATAATTTTCAAGAATTTGAAAATATTGAAACGATGCTGACAGTTTAATGTTATATCAATATCTGAATTACATCAGAAGTACATAATTTGGTATTATGTATTAGATAATACTTAAATAAACTTCCTCACCTATAAATCAAGCCCTTCTTGCGCATTTATAATAATTAGTATATGATTATTGTATTTGAGCGTTTCTTATTTACATAATATTTATTTGGTTAACATAATAACTAGCACGCTTTCAATTTAATTAATATTTTTAGTTGGGGTTGTTAAAAAATTAATTAAATTAATTGAAGTTATAAAACTCCTAAAGGGCACTTCACACGAAGAGATTTTTTCATGCGATCAATCGCTGCGATCAGTTGACATGCGCAAAGTTGCTGCGATTTATCCCATTTACACGAGGGCACATGACATTTATTTTTGGGGGCATTTATTAATAATTTTTAATTATTTCAATTTCTCTTCGTGTAAAGTACCCTTAATAGAAAATTTTTAGAAACACAATTGAGGACCTGTTTTTACGTTTATTACAAAAGCATTCAATAATATTAAGTGTTTATTGTTTGGTTAACCGCAATATCAAATTTTTGTCATACAGTGTGAAACGGCATGTTACAAAAACCTGATGTTTTACATCGGAGTACGAATCAAAATTTTTACACTTGCATGATGCCAAGTTATTATTTCGAAATGATTGTGGGTATCCTGAACTTCCGAATAACAGGACCAACTGATAAAAAAACTTTTAAATTAATAAATATTAAAAATCCCTACAAAATACTATTTTATGTATTCTATTTATTTATTTCAATATACAAATTGCTGATTGACTATCTTTTCCAAGATAGCAATGACACTCAAAACGTGTTCAATTGGTTCCTGATGGTTTACCAGGTCCACTGCGATGTAATTTTACAACTTTTGTTATGTTTGGGCGCTTATTTAAATCGTCATATGATGCTCCAAGCATGGAAACATATGCTTTTTATAGATGAAAAAATGGCACAAATACAGATTTATAACAATAATTTTTATATACGCAATGCGGTATCAGTATGGATTGGTATTAATCTTATTTTAAATTATGTTGTACACTTCATTTCAATGAATACCAAAACAGAACTTAAGTTTATATATTTTATGTTAAATATGGGCAAAATTTCAATTGCAACTACATATATGTCATGGTTGTTAAGTTTAAACGAAAGATTTTATAATTTATGCAACGCTTTCAAGAAGTGTAATTATACAATATTGCCAATCTATATAATACAGATACGAGATATTCATAAGAACATGTGCTGTTTACTCGTTAATTTCAATAAAATATTTTCTTTGCCTATCATAATGAATTTATCTATTGATTTCTATATAATTTTCACTGAAATCTTTATAGTGATTGATTTACATAAAAAAGAAACTTTAGTATTTCATGATTGGGTAATTACCGGTTTTATAGTATACACTATCTTCGATATACTATCTGTTGTACTAGTAGCAAGCAACCTGATTCGTAATGTATGGCAATTTCTTTCATCTGGAAAAAGCTGCTATAAATTTTCTCATATTTTAGATAAACTTAATGAAACAGGAGTGTTTGAAGTTGTTTATAACAAGTGGAAATACTCAATTGAGAAAAGAAGTATGCTGGTAGTATCTAATTAATGTCTTCCTTTGTTTATTGCTATTAATTTTCAGGTTTTTGCATTTTCTCTCCAGTTACTGCATAACGATGTGACCATTAGAGCTGGAAATTGTATAATAATTGATACAACTTTATTATACGCCGTACGTTAATGCTTTTTTACGTTTTTTAGGACTTAAAGAGTATTGCTCGTCATTTTACAGAAATTTAAATTTTATTTACAGTTTAAGTCATATACAAATGAGAAAATTAAATTATATTTTTGAATAATGCCTAAATGGATTTTATAGCATTTTGGACTGATAGATGTTATTTAAATTTTTGTAGAATTTCCGACTTAATATCGGACTACAGTTTTTAAAATTGACATTAATATAGTAAATTTATTTCTGCAATCCATATTAATTATCTTACTTTTATTATAGATGATTAGTACAGGAGCTACGTATATATTTCTTCTTTTACAATTTAATGAAGTATGAGTTGTAATTACAAAAATTAGGTAGTAAAATAAAACTATAAGCCGTGTAAATTGATTATTATTTATTGTAAAATAATTTGGAAATTAATTAAATTTTCAGTTTCAGCAATCAAACTTCCTATAATAATTTTATGGTGTTACCTATATTGCTTATAAGATGAACGAAAGTGCTTAAAAGTTATAAAAAGACAGGCATTTAAATATACCTGCATAATAATAATTCTGATTATAATATTCTATATTGTATTTTCTCCAAACTAAGCGGATAGAGAGCTGTTAAATACCGATTTTAAACACGAATGTCACCTTGCAAGTAAAGTAAAAAAACAAGAAATATATTGTCGTGTTTCAACTTCTTTTTTTTATATAAATTTTGAAAATTTTAAATTTGATTTGTTATGAGATACATTTGAGATTGAATTTTATTTTTGTGATTTTGAATTGTTTTGTAAAGATGGGTTTGATTGCTTGTGTATTTCAATTTGCTTCTGTAAATTATTGCAAAATTTTGAATTTGTGCGTCTTTTTGCGACGACAATTTTTAAGTTGGCACGAAATGGAGCGATAGTCCCGCCTTCCAATTTGGTCTGTAGAGGTGGTCGGACGATTTTGAGATAACTGATAAGTAAATTTATCGATATTTTTATTTTAAAATTGTCCAAAGTTTGGACAATATTTGAAATATTTATGATAAAGTTTGGATGGAATTGGTAAAATTAGCGATTGCTAATGGTCCAAACGGTAGTCTTTAAAAGAAAATATTTAAATTTTTACAACAAATATGTTTTGCAAATTCATTTTTCAATATTAAAGTTATATTTATATATTATAATAGTGTACATATATTTTATTATTTGTTTAACAAATAAACATTGCATGGTGGATTATATTATTGCTCTTACAAATTTCTATAGATTATAGAGCTTGTTTTTCGCTTTTTAGCTGATATTTTTTAATGCAGTACGGTTTTTTTCTATTAAGTTTTTCTTATTAGGTACTATTTACACCACTTCTTGGCAGTAATACCTAAAATATTATTTCATATTTTTTTATTTCAATTTGAAGTTCTCATGCAACTAAAAAAACACTATATTAGTACTTTGATAATTACTTAATGATTTTATACATTTGTTTTACATTGATTGCCATTGCCACTAATTTTAATATAATTATTTTAATAAATAAAATACGGGCAGGCCCAATATAATACAATAGGTAGGTATAAAACTTATAATACAAAAACAAACATACGTAACATAATGCAAACAATAAACATTTACAGTTACAAAAGTGACCTCAAAACAATCATCATTCAGAAAACAATTCCGTATGCTGGTTCGCATTAAGGGAAAATTCTGTTTACTGCAGAGTTCGTTAGATAGAGACGATTATAATTCTCAATGTAGAAAACTGCAACATTTCTCGTGTTTCTAGGAGGAACACGAAAAGCAATCCGCGCAAGCAACACTGGGCAATCTGCAGAACCCCTCACCAACTTGATTTAATTTAATAATAAAAGATAATAAAATAATAAAGATTAAATTAAATTTTATTTAATTAAATTTAGATACATTTATTATATAATAAACCAAAAAACATAAACCATAAAACAATTTATTATCAATCGACAAAAAATTCTTTATTGACAAAATATCTAATCAACTAGTTTCGGTTAATATATCAAGTAAGATAAATTAACTTAATTTTTTAATTTTTATTAATAATAATAAAGCCACACATTCCAAATGGAATTAGGCTGGTCTCTTGCAAGACTTACAAATCCGCTTTCTGAGGTGGATTAGTCCTCATTTCTTTTTTTTTACAATCTAAGATAATGACAATTCAAAATCAAAATCAAAAACAAATTTAACAAATCAAAACCAAATTAAAACTAAATTCTGCTGTTCATCTTTGTCTCCATCACCATCTTTCGCCATTCCCTTTGGTTCACCACCCTTGTCCTCCAATCTTTGATTCCCATTTTCTTAATGTTTTCGAGTACTTGATCATGCCATGTTAGATTGGGTCTTCCTTGCGTCCGGGTTTCCATCGGTCTCCACCTGGTGATCTGTCTTATCATGGAGCCCTCATCGCCCTTCATTATATGTCCAAACCATCTCAACCTAATTGATTTTATAACCCTCACTATATCTTCATTTCCCATCAGATTCAAAATTTCGTGGTTCATCATTTGTCTACTTTCTTGATTATCAGTTTTCACTGGACCCAATATTTTTCTTAAAATCCTTCTCTCATATATTCTCAGTTTTTCCTCCTCAACATTATACTTAGACACATGGTTTCCGTTGCATAGGTAATCACCGGCCTTTTCATAGTCTTGTAGATTTTGATCTTTGTTGCTCTCGCTAACTTCTTGTCGCATATCAGGTGTCTATTGGCATAATAGTCTCTACTTTCTTCTTGCAATTTTGCTTCTATCTTAAGTTGTCTCTTGTTCCTGTTATTTATTTGGGTTCCTAAGTAATTGAAGTCTTGTACTTCTTCGTATATTTCATTACCAATTCTCAAATCATTGCTTCCACTTGGCTTCTCACTTTTTTGACATTTCATATACTTTGTCTTATCCGTGTTTATTCTTAATCCCAATGTTTTTGCTGCGTCTCTTATATTTTCAACTATTTCCATTAAGGCTTTTTTCGATCTCGCAATTACCACCACATCATCCGCATATGCAAGCGCCTGCGCTTCTTTGATTACCAGCGAGCCTTTAACCCCTGTTTTTCTGATTATTTTCTCCAATACTAAATGGAACAAGTTTGCCGACATCGCATCGCCCTGTCTCACTCCGCTATTTATTTGAAATTATTTGTGTCTCCAATCAGCTATTGTTTCTTCCAGCGTCATGCGAATCAATCTTATTATCTTACTTGGTATATCCATCTCTCGCATTACTTTTATCAGTTCATCTCTATTTACTTTATCAAACGCCTGCTTAAAATCTATGAAAATCATATGTATGTCGATATTGTGTTCTTGGCTCTTTTCCATTACTTGGTATTCGCCTATAACTTCCTCTACATGCCTCTTTAACTTATTGTTTATCAGCGTGGACAGCACTTTATAGACGACATTCAGTAGCGTGATTCCTCTATAATTTTCACATCTTTCCGCATCTCCCTTTTTCTTTATTGTAACTATTACTCCCTCTTTCCAACTTTTAGGCATTCTTTCTTCCCTTCATACTTGTTTTATAATATCATATATCTTTTCATATAACGTCGCTCCTCCATATTTTAGTAACTCCGCTGTTACACCATCTTTGCCAGGTGATTTTCCATTCTTCATCCTTTCCACTATCTCTACTACTTCTTCGTATGTTGTTTGTGTTACGTTCAGTAGTTCTTCGAAGTGGTCCACCCATATTTGTTTTATTTTGTCCGCATCATCTTCAATTTTTCCTTGCTTATTTCTCATTCCTTTCGTCTTTATCATATGCCCCATCTTTTGTCTTTTTAGTTTCTCATAGAACACTCAATTATTATGCTGTTTATTGCTTTCTTCCATTTCAGTCATCATTTCTTCTATCTATTTGTCTTTCTTTTTCTTATATGCCTTACATGCTTCTCTTCTTCTCTCTTTATAACTCTGTAAATCTTCCTCTTGCTTTGTTTCCAGCCATCTCAGTCTTGCTTCCATTTTCATTTTTCCCATCTCTTTACATTCGTGGTCTTTATACTTCTTTCGCTCTCTGTATCCTATTACTGTCTTTGCTGATGTTTTTGTAATGCTTGCAATTTCTTCGCACTCTATATCTAAGTCGTTGTTTCTTCTGTGGTTTTCTATTTTTTCCCGTATTGTGTCTTCGAATCTTTTCCTTGCTTTTTCTTCCGATAATTTTTCTACCGCCAATTCTTCATTTTCTTTCTTAACTTTAATGTTGTGTGCCTTCTGTACTTTAATTTCTGCCACTACCATATAGTGGACGGAGTCAGCATGCGCTCCTCTGTAGGTTCTTACGCTTTGATCATTGCTTTCATCTTTTTTGAGACCAATACATGGTCTATTTGATTTCCTTCATCTCCATTTCCTCCCGGCCACACCCATGTTATTTTATGTAATTTCTCGTGTTTGAATCTTGTACTACATATATCTATATTTGTTACTGCCGCAAGGTTACATAATCTATTTCCATTGTCACTTGTTTTATCATGCACTGTATGTTTTCCAGCTACTTCGCTAATATAGTCTTCTTTCCCTATCTTTGCATTGAAGTCTCCCAAAAGGATTAGAATATCCTTCTTCTTTACTGCTTCACATACATCTTCCAATTGTTGATAAAACGTTTCTTTTTCCACCGTTTCGCTATTCTCTATTGGGCCATAAGCGCAGATGATCGATACGTTCACTAGTATTTTTTTATTTTTATGTATGTCATTCTTCCATTGATCGATTTAAACAGCATTATATTATCTTTATCCTCCTTTCTCACCATAAAGGCCGTTCCGTTTCTTCCCTGTTTGTTTTCACCCTAGTACAATATTATGTAACCATTACTTGTTATTTCTCCCTGGCCACTCCATCTAATCTCTTGCAACGCAGCCACATCAATTTTGTATCTTTTCAGTTCATTTTCAATCTCTCCCATCTTTCCAGTCCTCAAAAGTGTTCTGACATTCCATGTGGCTATCTTCATTGTATTCTGTTTTCTTCTGTTTGTTATTCTTCTATTGTCCATTTCGGTTTTCCTTTTGCATTGTCTTTTTGTCTTCTTTGTCTCTATGAGCGTAATTGGAGTTTCCGGTTGATACGTCCCATCCATTCCGATATTCTTTGTTAGTTTTTTTCTGGGTTTTTTGTTTCCATTTCGATATTCCGTTTATCGCATGCTTCTGCTTTTAGCTTCATACATCCTTCTTTCTGGTCCCACACGTACATTTTTTCCTAATTGTACATTTTCTGATACCCAACCTTTACCTTTTCTCCGTTTTTCATTTTTTCTTCAGCTAAGTTCCATATTTTATTTTGAATCTCTCTCTCTTGATTGGTCATATCGCTTTCTATGTAAGTTTTAGATCTCTTTAGCTTGTTCTTGCTGCCCATTATCATCATTAGGTCTTATAATCAATTAAATTGACCGACGTTTCGAGACCTTCTAACATATGACCCATTTTCAATGATGTAATTTGACAAATTATTTGACAAAATAATAGAATAATAATAAAAGACCTAAAAACTCAACAATTTATATCATTTTAATATATAGAAAATTATCAAATTTTCCTGAAATATTCAAGCATATCTAAAAGCTGGTTCACACTATGCAATTTATCATGTGACTTTATCGTATGAAAAATCCTATCTAAAATCATAAGCAATGCGCATTGCTTGTTTTTGTTTTTATGTTACTAAATACCAAAAATTGTATAGTGTGAACGTAAAAATATTTCTAATATGACAAGTCATACGATAAGTCACATGAGAAATTTCATAGTGTAAACCAGCTTTAAGGCTATGCACTGACTGGTTTGATTTTTATTTGCGTATCCCCATTTTATTCGGATTTTTTTTTAAATTATATTATATTTATTTTATGATTTATGATTGAGGACGGTTGCGGTCTGATGCTTAAGTATCTCGACTACTAAGCAGAGAATCCTGATTCGAGCCCGAGTAGAGCAAGAACTTTATTCTAACTGTTCCCTCTCGGCGGACAATGGCAAACCTCCGAAGTAGTCTGCCTTGAAAACCCTTCATAAAATGAAGTGGTTAGCCAAAACCCACTCTGAGTTGTAGCGCTACCGTGATTAGCTTCCTCCAACGAAAAAGTCGCAAGCCGCCACTGTAGTGGACATGCTTATTGGTTCCGACACCTTCTGTCTGTGAATTATAAAATGGATTCTTCAAAAAACTAAGCTTGGATGGTAGTTTCTGGTCCGATCAATCTGTAGGGTTACTATTTATAAAAATTATATTATTATGATTTTAAAGAATCAGAAATCCAACATCTCCATTACCTCTACGCAATTCCATCAATTTTAGAGGACATCAGCTTCGTTTAAACTATAGTTCCAAAATAAAAATTTTTAAACATATTTTAGGTAGAGAATTTTAATATTTTACTTAGGAATTACAAAATTCTCTTTTAGAAAAGAGAAAAATCAACATTGTTAGGATAAAATTTGTATTTTATAGCATCGTTTAGTACTAATTCGTATTTTTTTTAATTACTATATAATTCTAGCCATGCCCGTGACTGCAGTAAAACACTGAAAACATACCTTATTTCTCTCTCTTACACATCTCAAAACGTAACTCACCTACGTTAACTTAAATTCTCATGTAATTGCGACAAGAAGAGAATTGGTTCGATGCACGTATTTTGGAATTGTAAAATTTTTAAGGATTTCAACTGTTAATTTATTATTAAATTATTATCATAATTATTATAATTTATAATTAACAATTACTATTATCTTAAAAAATATTCGAATTATCGGAATTAAATATTTCAGTGAATATACTACAAAAATCAGTATAGGTTTTAAGAGTTATTGAAAAGAAAATTATTTTTTTGAAAAATTAAAGTTTGGTTTAAATTGTTTAGTATTGAGATTCTTCAAATTCTTGCAAAAATTCAAGACAAAGTGAAGTGAAGTCTTGCAAAAAATAGAATATATTACATATAATATATTATAATCTTTTCTGATTGTTTCTTTAAATTTTTATTTTTTGAAAATAAGTTTGTTATTCTAAAGATGAATGTTTAAGTTGATTAAACAACTTTTTTTATTATTTTAATTTTTGGAGATATAAATAAATATTATTTTGTTTGTCCAAAAAACCTAATCGTGTCTGTTATCTACTGTGTAATACATCCCTAACACCAAATATTTTTTAAATGTTTTGGATAAGTATTCTCTATACCTAAAAATATTATTCAATAAATCAAACATTTTTTCTTTTTTGCAATATTGGCAGCTTGTATTGCTATTGGTAAATACATTCGCAAAAATATTTGCAGTAAATAACACTTGAATCAAATTTAAATTTTCAAAATTTTTTATTAAAATAGATTCCTATTGCATAAGACTTTTCACTTATAGTTAGCTTAAAATAGTTTACTGCTCGAATGCGGCGTAGTTTTCTTCTGCTATTAAGATTGTATAAATAACTTCGCATTTTTTGAGCCCCGCAAGTAGTTTTGCGGTGCTTATTTTTAAGATTTTACGATGAGCTCTTGTATATTCCAGCCCAATTCAAAAACGGCTGAATGGATTTTCTTCAAATTTGGAAATTATATTTATGATAAAACGTGGACATTTACACAGTTGTTTTTCTAATTTGTAGTTGTCCAAAATTCCTAAAAGCTAATTAATTTATTAAATTAAGATTAAGAGAAGTACTATAAGAATGTGTTCTCTTCCTATTACTATTTAATTTATATGCAGATAGGATTTTTAAGAAGGCTCTACTAGATAGACTCGATCTGGGGATCAAAATTGACGGCATCCGTATTAGCACAATTAAGTGCGCGGACCATACTGTTGTCATGGCAGAATCTGTTAAAGATCTTCAACTACTACTGAGCCGAATAAAACACGAAGGAGACGAACTAGGTTTAAATATCAACATATTGAAAACAAAATTCATGGTGATCAACCGCCAATACCATAACGATGCGACAATCTGTCCAGGGTATAGATGGGATGTACATATGATGGCTGACAATTGTTGAAGCATTAGACGAGACTATCCAGGAAAACCTACTACCAAAATTTTTGTGTTAATAGGGTGAGTTTGCATTTGACCGTATTACGCCCGCTAAGACCGTAAAATAAATGTTTAAAAAATTAATATACCTGTTTTGCACTATCTTTGTTTTTTGATGTTTTACCAAACAAAGTTGACAAAACATAAAGTAATAAGATATGATTCTAAGTGTTGGTGTGCAGATTTAGAAATATAAATTATATTTTTTTTTCGAGTATACCTTAATATAATGAAGTTAAAGATACTAAGTAATAAATTTCTTTAATAAAGAAATACTAGAACATTAAAAAAAATAAAACAATAAAACTATAAATAACAAGTTAAATTCAATAATATAATCAAATTATATTTTTAAGCTTTCGACGACTTTTATCGTCTACGTCAGAAATTTATTTAATATAAACAATAAAAAAAATATATTTTTTAAAAAACTAAAAATTTAAAATCAAAAAAATATTTTATTTTAATGTTCTAGTATTTCTTGTAGTTGTATGTATTTTTGTGTAGTTGAACTACACTCCTAATCGTGTAAAAGTGACAACATTCTTTCCTAATTCCTAATCGTTCTGATAAATTCGTAATTACAGATTTAATTAATAAAATAAAATTGGCTTTTACCAGTCACCAAAAAGAGGCATTTAGAAGTTGGCCTTAAAGCTGCAGAATATCTAGGACCAGCTCTGTACGTGATTAAAATTATTTAATAATTCGGATAAAATATCCTTGAATAAGCAATTAATCTTTATATTAATAGATTTCTTATAAAATATAGCATATGAAGATAAAACGTTCGTAAACCGTGTTAAGAATACGAGCATCAGTATTATCTAGTAGTTCGTACATTATATTTTTATAAAAGTCTTTATTTTTACTAAATATTTCGTGTGATATAAGAATATATTAGACTTTAATTTATTTGGTATGCTAATCAAGTAAGTTTTTCGGTTGCGCATCAACGTAATAGAGGTAATAGCTTCCGTTTATTATTTGTTATGCAAACATAACGTTCTCATAACAGGTATTTCCAACGTCCTTCATACCTACCTTTTTCAATTATTAAACAATAACTAACTGGGATTGGCAGAAGTCAACTTCGTACTAAAAATACTTTTAAATGAACCAAAAATTAGTACTTTTTGCTCTATTTGGCATCTGTGCTTCCATTGGTATGTATAAAATACTTTCGATAAATCAAATAAGGGATTTTCATTTTGCACTTTATTAAGTTTAATTAGTTTTTATAAACCAACGAAAAATTCATTACTGAATAATATAATATTATTGCGTGTTTATGTACAACGCGATCGTTGTAGACAGTGCCGGATTTAACCTTCATGGAGTAAGGGGCTACATAAGTTAAAGGAATTTTGAAACTTGCTTAGTTAATTTATTGATTAAGTTTTTTTGATTACTTTGGTGTAATTTATTTTCAGGATCTGCACTGGAGTGTCATGAATGCTCAGGATTAAATGTATTTCAAGCAGAAGCATGTCAAGACCCTTTTAAAAATGGAGTACCAACTAAAACGTGCAGTCCGGGAGAGGTGTGCTTAAAGCAAGGTACCCCGCAAGCTTCACTTGGTAAGTATCAGCACAAGAAATATTCGGTCAGATATTAATATAACTTATTATTTTTAGGGGGTCGAACTATTCCTGAACTAGTAGCTACTAGAGGATGTGCTCATGCGTCATCCTGTGATCAACTACCAACAGAATTGCAAAAACATTGCTATCTATGTTCAACTACTCTTTGCAATTCGGCAGTTACAATCATTCCATCAGTTAGTACCATGATTGTCTTATATATTGTTAAATTAATTTTTCTGTAAATATTAAAATTGAACAAGATTTTTAATTTTCGTCTTTTTATTGTCAATGAAGATTTGAGAGCACTATGTCGTTGAAGTCAGCAACGTTTAAATGGTAATATTTAGTGATTTTTTTATAATATTAGCTACAACTACATATCACAATTTTTACAATCAGGACCGTATTACCACCAATGATTGAAAAATGAAACTCAGTTAGTTACAAAAGCAAACTAACTAAGATTAAAAAAGTTTACCAATCAGAACGTGGTTATAATATAGAGATACACAGAGAAAGAAACAATCCTCGCAATAATTTTGAAGTAAATATTACATCAATTAGAGTAGGTAGATAAATTTTATATCAAATTTAGTAAAATTTACTTCAAAATTGGTGTGAGGCTGACTTGAACTTCAATTATTGTAAAAATTAAAAAATACTTTGAAACACCAAAAAATTTACTCTGTGTAGTGAGATGAAAGGAGAGAAAAAGTTTTGTACATACTTGTAATGTTTATATAAATACTTACTGATGATATATTTATATACTTTTTAAAATATGTATACTATATTAGTGAATTATCAAGATAAAGCAAACTTAATAATATTAAAATTAGATTATAATACTATAACCGAGGGGTCTCTCACTGGGCAAAAATTTGTACAATATTGCTAATTGTCGGCAATAAAATAAGATATTACTATTATTATCTTAATTACCCTTAATTCTAATTATTTCCTGATTATTGCCAATAATGCCACTTTATTCCCATTTAATGCGTGGTATTACCGTATTTACAAAATATTGTAAAAGCGGGAAGGCATTTTTTGTAGCTATTTACGGGAGAGCGATCGAAATTTTTCTTAGTAAATTAAATTATGCACTTTTCTCAATCAATTTAGTATATTATACATATTTATTTAATTGACTAGTTTCGACTGGTGTCAGTCTTCTTCAACATATTCCATCAAAAATTAAAGCTAAAATTAATTATTTAATTAAAGATTATTTCAAAGAATTTTGAGATTCAAAGATTCAAAGATCGAGAAAAGTGTATAATTTAATTTACTAAGAAAAGTTTCGATCGCTCTCCCGTAAATAGCTACAAATAATGCCTACCCGCTCTTAGCAATATTCTGTAAATACGGTAATACCACGCATTAAATGAGAATAAAGTGGCATTAATGGCAATAATCAGGAAATAAATGGAATTAAGTGTAATTAAAATGATAATAATAATAATATCGTAAGTAATTTTTAAGAATTAATTTTGCGAAAACTATCAAACCTATAGTGCCGAGGGTTCTCACGCATTAATAAGATATATTTTAACTAAAAACACAAATTTTTATGAAATCATTTATTTAAATCTATATAATTAAGTTATGCCGGTCGTAAGCGTGGAGACGCTCGTTCAATCGGGCACACAGATTATGGCGGTTCTAGTCGTCCGAAACAGAAGAACAAAAATATTTTTAAATCTATATGAAAATATAGATTTTATATATTAAATCGTCTGAACTAGAATGATACCGATAGCTTGAATATTTTAACCCTGCTCTCATGTTCTAGTTGACAAAGAAAAGTTAATGCTACTTATTGCCGTTTTATTACTCAGTATTGCGCACTTATTGCTCTGCATTGCCACTTATTACCACAATTGCCGTTTATTTCCGTATATTACTATCTATTGCTTCTTATTTCCATCATATTACCAACAATTTGTACAGTATTGCCATCAGTGAAACGCCCCTCGACTATAACCTTTCAGAAATATTTTTATATTTTGCAAAATTTCAACTACCTACCACTGGGATACTATGAAATAACTTGAATTTTGTTTTAGTTTCCTTAAAATTAATAATAGGATTTCTAAAAATATAATAGTCCAAAGCTGAGCTACGCTAAGTTTTTTAATAAAACTTTAAACCTTAAGAAATACTTTTGAATCAAATAATTGTATGATAATGTAATAGTTTATAATAATATTTTAAGAAGTTGAATAGGTAAAAAAATAATGCAAGAAATCATTTGTATG
This sequence comes from Cantharis nigra, assembly GCA_958510845.1. Taxonomy (NCBI): domain Eukaryota; kingdom Metazoa; phylum Arthropoda; class Insecta; order Coleoptera; family Cantharidae; genus Cantharis; species Cantharis nigra. The sequence goes on from OY294031.1 coordinate 24,332,588, forward strand.
AAATCATCAATTAATTGTATATCATTAAAAAGAGCAGTAGGCGTAATTTTCTCGGTCTAGTATATGGTGAAGTAAAAGTAATTTCACATTAAAATTTTTTATGCTTCTGAAATTTTCCGTATTAGGTAGCTGTAATAGTACTAATATACTGCAAAACTTATTATGAGGAATTATTATGCCCTTAGAACTGCCAGTTCTAACATTTTTAATTGCAGCATGCAGCTGATCTAAACTCCAGTTACGTTCATTACTTTTCCTCTGATAGATCTTAGATATCTGTAATGGAAAAATTATTTTCAACACCGGGAATTCCCAAACAATAAGAATATTTGCGAGTGCATGAGATTACCCTTACCGATAGTGAATTAAAGTTTAGTTCTGACAGCAAAGATTAAAATTATCAAATTATTTAAACAAACACGTTTTATAAATATACGGAAACACTCAGCAAAACTTTTTAGACATTTTTTGTTAAAAATGTTATTGCCTTTAATTTTGTACCTATACCTTACCTAGACGCTGTAAAATACAATAAAATATTATCATCTGTATCTCAGAAACGGAGCGACAAAATATAAAAATGTATAAATACAAAATTGAAGACAATGACATTTTCGACAAAAAATGTCTGAAAGGTTTTGGTGTAAAAGCAATTTTTATATGTCAAAATGTATAATTTACATTGGTAACATAGGAGTGGACGAATGCTGACAGTGTAATGTCTATATAGGTGCAGTCACTGTAAGCACTTTGTAGTCCGGGAGTCAGCGTGCTCGTTAACTAATCCATAAGGTACAAAATTTTTGACCACACAGGCTGAAAAAACATTGAAAATTAGTAATAAAACCGCCCGTCTGGCACTCGTCAGTGGCAGCGTTAACTTGGAAGCGGCGCGAGAAAAGGGGCATTTTTCCGTTGAACTAAACCATAAGGTACATGGAAAAACTTTATATGAAAAGATTCCTTTTTTTATGTAGATTTCGAATATAGTATGACAGACGGTTTTAAGTGCAGCGCACATAGCCGCAGACGCGTTTGAAAATACTGAGCGAGTAAGAGTAATGCGCGGAATAGTATAACAAACAGAGATAGACGTTCGTCTTGCGTTCAAACGATATTTGATAGATATAATTCAATTTAATAAATGCAATAAATCATTAATTTATTATTATAACATAAGTCATGAACTATAAAATTTTGGTTTTTGAAAAAGCTCGTATGAAAAACGAAAATTACCTACTTTATAAATATATTTTTACGAAATACGTATAGAATAAAACGTATAGAAATACCAACCATGAAAAGTGACTTGAAAAAACATATTCCAATAGAAACTTCATTTGTAATACTTTTGTCTCTAATTTGTCTCTAATTTTGTCTGTAATTTTTTTATATGTATATTAAATATTATTATGTTACGCAAAATTAAAATTTTGAATGTATAGCAACAGCAACTATAAGAAGTTTGATAGTATATAAGCATGGCTTACGAAACATCTCATGGTAATTAAAGCTTTATCAAGTACTACTTGAATTGGTGCATTGTAGTGTCTATATTTATTATTTTATAAATTGCATTCTTGTAGATATACTTTGATTCTATCATAAATAGTGGCTTGAAGAAAACCAATTTTAATAGTAATTTTAGAACTTCATACATATAGAGATATTTATTTGAAATTTTATTCTTTAAAGTCTGTTAACCACACTAGCAAGTTTGAAGACTTGGACCAACTTGGACCAATCTTGCATAATACAGCATTGGCCAAAACTATGAAGCACTGTTTTGGATGGAGCACTAAAAAGCTGTTTTGTTTTAATCAAATTAAAAACTTTTAATTAACTCAAAACTACGAAACATAAAAGTATTACGGCCTTGATTAAATCTTCGATATTTTCGGCAACCTTTATGAGCTGCAATAAATAGTAAATTTTATTTAGATTATGTAGTACTAATCACTACAAACAAAAAAGCCTCAAACAAGATTTTTCAGAAACATACCATTTTTGAGTTATACCTTATACGCAAAATTCAAAATGCAAATTCTTCAAAAAACTGATAATTTACATTGAAATTCAACTCAAAATCTGAAATAATTAAAACTGTTACACGTATATTGCGGTTATAATGAAAATCTCAAACTTTTAACTTTTTCTCATACGAACTTTTTCAAAAACCAAAATTTTATAGTTCATGACTTATGTTATAATAATAAATTAATGATTTATTGCATTTATTAAATTGAATTATGTCTATCAAATATATCGTTTGAAAGCAAGACGAACGTCTATCTCCGTTTGTTATACTATTCCACGCATTACTCTCGCTCGCTCGGTATTTTCAAACGCGTCTACGGCTATGTGCGCTGCACTTAAAACCGCCTGTCATACTATATTCGAAATCTACATAAAAAAAGGAATCTTTTCATATAAAGTTTTTCCATATACCTTATGGTTTAGTTCAACGGAAAAATGCCCCTTTTCTCGCGCCACTCCCAAGTTAACGCTGCCACTGACGAGTGCCAGACGGGTGGTTATATTACTAATTTTCAATGTTCTTTCAGCCTGTGTGGTCAAAAATTTTATACCTTATGGTTTAGTTAAGGTGCACGCTGGCTCCCGGACTATTGTATGCACTCTACCACATGTGAGAAACCGCAGCAGTATATTCTGTAACTCAATAGAAATTTATAACCAGTACCGTTTATGTAAAATTTATAAACGCATTTAATAAATTCATAAATCGCTACATATTTAGTCGGAATTCACTGATCTATAAGGTCTACCAATAGGGACATGAGAACTTTTGATAGGGATTGCTGCTGTCATACTGTAAATTAATATAATTGCCTTGTTGCTTTCTTTTTAATTTTTTGTTTTGTTAAATTTAATTTAATTATAATTTTTTTTCTTGCAAGATTATTTTTTCTTCTTTTTTTATGTGGACTAAATTGTTTATAATGTTAAAATTCTAAAAATACGAATTTTAATGGCAAAAGAACAAGCTACAAATATGGAAGAGTTTTGGACCATGACTAATAATGAGTGGAACAAAATAACACCTAAAATTTTGAATAACTTATGTGAAAGTTTACCCAAAACAATGAAATTAGTTATAAAAGCAAAAGGAGGCCATATAAATTATTAAATTTTTATTCTATATATATAATTTATGCTCAGTCACAATAATAATTCATAATACTTTTAAATAATTTTTAATTTTTCACTTTTTATATTACTCGTAATATTTTTGTATGTTTTTTATTTTTTACATTTTTACTGTTTCAATAAATAATAAAAACTATGCTAACAAAATTTTGTTATTTTATTTTTGAATTTGAACCAAATTTAATCAACAGTTGATTTTTATGGACATTTTGGCTGGTCACGTATTTGTTCTGTCTTTATTTTTATGTAGGAAGAGGTATGATGAAGAGTTGGTGAAAGAAGAAATTTATTATTTTGTATGAGATATTACTATGCATTTATATTTTTGGTATAGTATACTATTATCTACCACCGAAGCGAGTACACAATATGGAACTTGGAGGGCTTGCGAGCGAGCAGGGTAGAAGAAAGACTTGCATAGTATATATTATATCGCTTCAAAAATGATTTGAAAAATAAAGAATGGAAGTTTAATTAAGCAATTTATTCATAAATAAATATTATTTATTTTATAGATAAATAGTATGTTCCACCAACCCTTAAATTCAATTAATTTAATCTTCATTAACAAAAAAATATACAAGTATTATTGTTTTAATGTTTAATTATTTCAGTTATACGTATCTTTTTTTTTACGTCTACAGAAAAAATAATTTGATAATATATAAAACAATTACAGTACTTAAAGATGGAATAACTTTGGCTGTCGAATTACATAGATCATCGGAACAGGTATAGCAATCTCCTAGTATTTTTGTAGCTGCATTGTTGCAGATAGATTTTGGAGCGCATCCTCTAATTATTACTGAAGGAATAGTTTCACCACCTATTAATAGTATAAGTAATTATTATATTTGATAGATTATCATTTTTTGTGTTTAGCTATATTTACCATATTCAACTTGAGGGGTAATTTGTTTTAGGCACACCGCTTCAGGACGGCAAACTGTACTCTTAGCAGTATTTTCCTTAAATGGATCATGGCGTGATTGCATATTTGGCAATTCATATTGCAATTCAAAGCAACGCAATGTAGATCCTAAAAAATGTAATAAAATAAGACACTTATACGTCGTCACGGGCATAAATTATAAAATCAATGTAATTTGTAATTTATAGAATCTAAAGAACCATTTTAAACGTTTTAATTAAAAAAAATATTGCTGTAAGTATTAATTATACTTACCAATCGCAGCACAAGCTGCCAATATTACGAAAAAGAACAAAAATGACTGCCCCATTGCTAATTTTGGTGAACGACGTCGACTCTACTAACATATTAATCAACACAACTTAGTTTTTAAATATGAGAAAAATTGTATTTATTATTTTGATTTGTGATAAATTATTAAGGTTACTGTGTTATCTTAAAATGAAACTAATCAATAAAGATGCTGTTTATTAAATTAAAAACTTATCATGTATTTTTTTATGAATTTTACAAACGAAATAAAATTATTCCAATTAACACCAGGTGGAAGGACGATTCAGATATACGGCATGCACAGACCGGCAACGGCACGGCACGTACCGGCAACGGCACGGCACGTACCGGACCGACAAAATATTATTCCGAAAATAATTGTTTAAACATTTTCACATCGGAATCTTTACGATACCTACACAGCTTCTACATACGTAAATGTACATGTTGCGGGGGCACGTGCCCCCCCCCCCCCCCCCAGACGCTTGAAATTAACAAGGAAACAAAGAGACAATCCCAAATCTGAGAACCCTTTTTGCCCGTCTCGACCCTTTGTGCCCCCCCCAGAAAAAAAATTCTGGATTCGCCCCTGGCCCTGACTACCCTTGTCTTGCTACGGTTTTGTTTATTTAGAATTTTTTCATCTTATGACCATTATCTCAATAATATCCTTATTATTTTAAACTTTTCAAAAAGCTCTTTTCAATTGATAATACAGGCTGTCAGGGGCGGATAAACTTGACGTTAAAAACAAAAACATTTGTTGAAATAGCCGATTAATTCTAATCTTTAAATAATATGGATTGTGTGTGAAATAAAGTTTTTCTGGCAGCGGCCGTTCAGTCACCATTTAGCAGCGACCGTTCGAAAAATAATAAAAATAAAAATAAAATTGATATAGATATTTCAAACATAGCGTCATGTTTGTTCGCCCCCCCCCCCTTCTCTTATGTATTTTATAGCGGCTCCGAAAATGACTCTTATGCCCGTTTTCATAAAACTTTTAACGAGCCGTTAAGCCAGTAACAAGCCGTTAAATCCAAATTTCGATTTCATAAAGACTTGTTAGCACTAATCAGGCGTTAACTTTTAACGCACCAAATTTCTCCAGTTAAGTACTTAACGAGAGATTATAACGAGATTTCTAATCTGAAAACTAGGAATTGTTTTGTAAAACAACAACAAAAATTTTGATTTATAGTTTTTCTTTAATAAATGGATTAATATTAATAAAAGTAGCTAGATAATTTTAATTTATTCTAAATAAATTTAAATCCTATAATACAGGCCCGTGCACAAGAGGGGGTTTGGAGGTTCAAATCCCTCTCATTACATATTTTTTTACCAATTCAAGTAAATACTTTTTATATATTTCAAAAATTGATATAAACATAATACATCAATCATGTATTTATTTTAGAATTTTTTTTTATAAACCCCCCCATGAGGAAATCCTGCGCACGGGCCTGCTATAATAATATAATATTTTTTCAAGAAGATTATTTTTCACAAGCGAAACGTTCACGAAATAGAAGATATTAATAAAAAACTTTACTTGAAAGTTTAAATTCTATTAAATTGTCTACCTATAAGAATATTGACAAGTAAAGGTGAAGTTTCAGTTCGAATGCATCCGAAAAATAGTGCAACAATTACTAGAATATCTAGTGGCATTTCGTTAGTTAATTTAACAAGAGATGTGCTTTATGAAATTGAACAAAATTTAACGGCTTGTTAAAGTTAACAAACCATTAGTTAACGAATGATTAGAGCAGTCTTTATGAAAACGGGCATTAGTGTTGATGCTTTTATGATGTATGATTTATCAGAGATGGCTTACTCTGCAGAGCTTTGAAGGGAGTTTTGAATTTAATAATTTTTTTCCATTCTATTATTTCATTCGTAATTGATTCCAAAGCCGGCCCTGACTGCCCTTGTCTTGCTACGGTATTGTTTATTTAGAATTTTTTCATCTACTTTGTAGATTTTTATGACTAGTTATGACCAAGCAGCAAATAGCCACTCCACACAAAAAATTATTAAAATCAAAATTTAAAATATTGATTGTTATGTAAATTTATCTTTTTTAAAATTGAACTCGAAAAATTATCTTACACCATGTGCATAATAAATTTGAAATTAAACACAATTAAGGTAAAGAGTGATAGACACATGTACTGCTTCTTCGACTTCCTAGCCATCACACGATGACATGTGTTTCTGACTCGTTAGTCGTCATCAGTATCGCCTACTTGTTGTTACTTAATTGTGTACACCTCGAGGGCTACTGGCCAACAATTTTATGTGGACTGTTAAATACACATCACTATACACAAAATATGACCGCGCCGACGTGCGTTCTCAAGCAACAGCTCATATCAATAAATTGAACTCGAAAAATTATCTCACACCATGTGCATAATAAATTTGAAATTAAACACAATTAAGGTAAAGAGCGATAGACACATGTACTGCACATCTACTGTACCCCGAAAAAGGGTAAATTTTTGTATTTTCCTGCATGCCATCTGTTGTCAATGTCATCAACTGAGGTTTCACCATTCCAGTAAATTGCGCCAGCGGTCAAGGGTTTTTCTAATCCTACCCGTAAATTGCGCCAAAAATGTTTAGCGTTGACCTTAAAATTTAAGTCGAAAAAAGGTTGTTCTATTTAAATCCTTTGATTAGGTGCCTAACTCGCATGCGTTAGTTGTTCAGAAAATGTTTTATGTATTCGACGCCCAAATTTTTGAAGGGGTATTAATAGTATTAATCAAGAGAAGCAAATCCGTACTAAAACTATTTAAAAGAAAAAACAATCAAAAGAAATGAGCAGATTTGATTTTCTAAAATGTATATGTCATCATTGTGCAGATATTTATTAATGCTCATACCTATAGTCGATACTTCGCCCGATTTCGGACTTGAGTCAGACTTCAGTATGAACTCGACCAATCAAAATAAAGAATTTCGTACTTAAGTCATGCTCAAGTTTTGCTGGAACCAAGCATCGACTATAGGTACGGGAATAAGTAGTCTCTTTTTCTATTATCTTTCATTAATAATAAAAAGAAAAATACTAAAATGATTATAGTAATTTTCCCCCATCCTTTCGAAATTAGACATGTTAAGCATTGCTTTTATGACTTTCAAGAGGTTAGGTTTAGTTAGTTTTCTACATGGTTTGTAGGTTCGTAGGTTATAGTAACTTTTTATATGTTTTTAGAAATTAATCCTTTAACCCTTATGTTCCCGTACAAATATACAACTTATATCTACCGTATGGAAAATAGTACCCGGGTACTCGGTATGGTAACATAAGGGTTAATCACGCGAGGTTTTTTATGCCCCCCCTTTGGTGTTACGTCGTGATGTACATCACGTGTGTTTTATTTTTGAAAAATTTCTTCAAGCAGAGACCGAGACAGAATGCCTCGGGCAGCGAGGCGATGAGTGGCATCATAAGGTCCAGTGCCGGAAGCCAGCTGAGAGCTAAATATTGCTGTTATTTGCTTTTATACACGTGTTTGTCACACGTCCCTCCCCCATCGTGATCAATCGTGATGTTATTCTAATCCCCTCCCCCCTCTGTTAGAACCTCTCGTGATTAAAGGACAATCCCATTACCCCATACCAAGTAGACATATGAAGTATTGCTATTATGACTTTCAAGAGGTAGGTTTAGTTACTTTTTTACATGGTTTTTGAAATGATACCAAAAATATGGGATCTGCGTGAAAAAGTAGAACTGTACGTATGCTGTATAGGTTCGTAGGTTACCTATAGTAACTTTTGTATATATTTTTTTAGAAATTATACCAAAAATACTTTCATCGTGATTTATGACTATAGTGATCCTCCGCCACACACCATAGGTTCCATACGGTAAACTTATTTTGATACCTTCATAAAACTGCGCCACTGGCACTGTGGCGATAACATATTTAATATTATAATTACTAGTAAATTTACCACTCTTTGGGTATTAAAACTTAAGCTGCTCTCACCAACCGCTGGCGCAATTTACTACTTGTCCTTAAGCTACTGATCAAACAGGAGTGACAAAATACTGACCGCTGGCGCATTTTACATACGTCCATTTCAGTTGCAAACCTTATTGTATGAAGATAAAAGCGACTCGAAACATCCATCCCTCTGTCCGTCAACCTCCATAACTAAAATATTTTGTAACCGAGACTGTCCAACTAGATATAGATGGTAAGGTAATCGGTAAAAAAGTCTAAGGAAAAATAGTAGGTAAAAAGGTCTACGAAAAAAAGTCTACGGGTAAAATGGTCTAGGTAAAATAGTCTGGGTAAAATGATCTAGGTAAAATAGTCTGGGTAACATAGTAGTAAAAAGTCTATATTTCCATCCAAAGATTTAGAAGAGATTGGGAACAAGCATGTGATGAAACAAAATTAAATCAACATAGGATTGTAGTTTGAACAAATAAAAAAAAATCTTCTGTGTACACAAACATGCAGAGGAAACTGAAAGCGCTTTGCGAGGAATATCGGGATTGGTACTCGTACTATGATCGAATTTATTTGCACTTTTGGTCATACTGCATATTAGGTTTAACTAGTGAATTTAAGTTTAATAATAAATAATAAATTTTAATAATATAGATGTTTTGTTTTAAACGTGTAAACATATAATTTATCAAGTGCAGATCCCAGCCGGACGGGCGGTGGGTGGGGGGAGGAAATTACCCATGCATAGATTAAGTAGATTCTAAAACTCAATTACTCTCCAGAATCAAGGTTCGGATTCGCGCTTGTATTTTCGTGTCAGAATCGTAACTGCATCATCATTGCCTATAACATATATAGTATGTGAGTCGTGGCGCAACTTTTTATTAAAAAGTTGTTAAAAATAGAATCTTTCTTTGAATTTTGCCCTTGCCTAGACCATTTTACCTATACTTTTTTACCTAGACCATTTTACTTATACTTTTTTACCAAGACCATTTTACCTGGACTATTTTACCTAGACTATTTTACCCGTAGACTTTTTTTCCGTAGACCATTTTACCTAGACCAATTTACCGTAGACTATTTTTCCTTAGACTATTTCACCTAGAATCAGATGGTAATACGTTTCAAACACTATCTGTGCTAATGTGAACACTCGGAAATTTGTCGGTCCGGCACGTGCTGTTGCAGGTCTGTCATGCCGGGAATATCTGAATCGTCCTTAACGCTAACGAAAATTCTATATTTTCAAGTTTCTTTAAAATCTGTCCCGTTTGACTTGAAATGACCCATATACACGAGAATATCAAATTCATTATATTATCAAAGGTCAACCGCGTATCTTTTTTTAATATTAAATACACCATACTAAATAATATAAAATAATAACTGTGCTTTGCGATAATAAAAAGTACTCTAAAGGTCGTAACTCACCTATCAGCACAGCACCATTACATTTATTTACATGGGTAACGCGACATGCCTTAAGCTCGTTTTAGACTACACGAAATCTTGAATGAAATCTTGAACAACTTTTGAAACAATATAAATTGCGTAGTATCAAACAGCAAATTGCTTCAAAAATTGAGTTGCTTTGTGAAATGGTGTGAAAAATAGAGCATGTTCTATTTTGAAACAATTTCTACGCAATCTGTCAATCCTAGGCATGCGCTGCTCAGATTGTGTCGGATGGTTCGGTTAAGCTCGTTTGAAGGCTCGGTTGGTTCAGCAAATTGCTTAAGGCTGTTCAGTAGGGTTTAGAAAATTAGTAATATGCTGATTTTATAATTATACTCTTATAGAATAACTTATTTTAAGTTACTTTTATAAACAAATTAAGTTTATTTTAATCAAATATGCCTTGCGTCGAGTTGTAAAAATGGTAACAAATTAGTTTACTCTATACCAATAGCTCTATTTTGCCATTCAACGCTACCCTCAGACGAATTGAAATAATTACAAAATTTTGATCTGGCATCTGTTGCTTCATTGCTGCAGCGAGTACCACCTTGTTGCGAAACTGTGGCTAAGGTAGAATTTTGGTTTTCCAAATCCAAATACTTCTTACTTTTATCAACAAGAAAATTATGTAATATGCAATATGTTAAAGTTACTATTTCAGCTTTTTCATGGGATAAATTTATAGTTCTCAGCAATATTCTGAACCTGTTGCTTAATATTCCAAAAGCATTTTCAACAACTCGTCGAGCCCTTGCTAGCCGATAATTATAAATTCTTTTTTCAAGAGAGAGACCACGTTGAGGGTAAGGTTTCATGAGTCTCGTTGATAGTGAGAATGCATCATCTCCTACCATGACATATGGAACTTTAACAGTTGTTCCTGGTAAAAAATTGTTTTCTGGGAATTCCAAAATGTTGTTGTCTATGGCTTTTTTAAGACTGCACTCTCGAAAAACACCGCCATCACTCACTCTCCCATTCACTCCAACATCAACATATAAAAATTTATAGTAACTATCTACTAAAGCTAGTAAAACTATACTGTGATTCCCTTTGTAATTATAGTAAAAACTACCAGCACTTCGGGGAGCTTGAAAATTTATATGTTTTCCGTCTAAGGCCCCGATACACATAGGAAAGTTCCATTGGGTCTCAAAGTCATTGGCAATCTGCTTCCATTCTTCTCTATTTGTAGGTAACTACAACAATAATTATGACTGTATTACTTCTTATTTAATTATAATAATAACTAACTTTTATGAATGTTTTCATCAGCCTATTAACGATTGCTTGGCAGACTTCTGGCACAATTAAGCTAATTGTGCTCTCATGTATTCTTGTTGCAAACATTAAATCACGATAGCTGTTTCCAGTGGCCAAGTAACGTAAAGTTAAAGCGAGTCTAAAAAAATAGTTACAAGTAATAATTAAAAATAATTATTTTTTTACGTGATATACTGCTACCTTTTTTCAGCAGACACAGATTCACGTAATTGTGAATCTTGTTTTTTTATATCTTGTTCGATGAAACCGATGAAACTTAATAATTCATTAAAACTTTCGTTATCCATTCTTAAATAGTTTTTATATGCATCTGGATCTTCTGTTAATAGTTCTTCTCGAAGCATATTTAAACTACCACGACCTTCATCCCGCCGTTTCAACCACTTCTCTTGCCATGTCCTTCTCTTGCTTTTCCGCCTGTTTCTTATTCTTCGTTGTAGTATTTTCTTAATAACCACTAACGAGAGTACTACACTCGTCGTCAACATTAGTTCTGGTATTTCCATGATTGTATTGAATTACAATATCGCACATCAAACTAATAATCACTAATAGAAATCTATTAATTTCTAGCGAACTGCGCAGAATCGTAAAGGAAATTTTGTTTCAAAAATTGTGCAGTATCATACAGGTTGATATCGAATACAAATCAACTTCTTGTTCAATATATTGCACCATTTATGGTTTCAAATCTTGTTCAAGATTTCGTGTAGTCTAAAACGAGCTTTACAGGTGATGTGCTGGTGCTGTTAGATAGGCGCGCTTACATTTAAATACACATAAGAAATGGTCAGTCGGCGTTCCTATGCTGTGCTGATAGGCGAGAAGCGACCTTAATAATGTGCTTAATTTATTTTAAAAATTATTTTTTAATTTAAAAGAATATTAAAGAACTAGCAGGTCAGCCGATCTAGCAAATGAAGTCAGTAGAACTAATTTGATGGTCAACTTGACTGGTATGGAACTTGATTTATGGTGTGGTCCTAGCATTACAGACAAAAGTCTACATACACTGCAGCAGTAAGGGCCGGTTTCACCAACTCTGATTAAATTGTTGGTTAACTAATCACGGTTAATGCTTAACCATGATTAGTTGACCGACATTAACTTCAAAGCGTTCCACCAAGCATTTTGTATTTATGATTAGTTAATCATGGTTAAATGTTTGGATTTCGTGTATACTCGGTTTTTCTTTGCAAAAGCTCTTCTGGTTAGTTGATAGATAGTCACGTGAAACTTAGGTCTAGTAGGGGTTTAGTGAAAAATACAGAAATATACCTGAAATTTTATAAACTAAACTTGGAAATTATTATTTCAATTTTTTATTTCAAATTAGTAAAGTAAAATGAACATCTAAGATTAGCCCAAAGGTTAATTATGAAAAATTGCAAACCAAATTATTAAATAAACAATTATTATAATAAAAATTGAAGGCTTCGAGGCTATGTTCGGAGACATAGCCGTTAGGTTTTACGTGAATACGTCGTCCAAGGATACTCGTTTTCGCCCAGGTCTACAGATCGGATAACATCCATGTGAAAACATGAAAACAACTTCCAAGCTTTCGCAGAATTTTGACAATACGAAATTTATCATCCGCTATATTGTCTTTAGTTCTCCTTACTTTTGTGCAAACACTGTTACCACCCTAAAAGTATCAATTTTCAATATAATTATTGTGAACCCTTCCCGAATAATATTTTCGGCTTTAATTTAAGTTCAAATAATTTATATTTAATCCGAACTTAATCTCTAACCAAATAATATTTTTAAACCAAATTAATCGTATTACAGATAGATGATATTGTTATCACAATTAAATAATAATATAAATTATTGTGATTTTAAGACATTTTCATGTAATAATGGAGACATTGTTTTAGACATTATTTATATGTACAGTGGCTCCAAAAATTATTAATACACTCCTATGTTAACCATGTTAAACGGACATATCCATGATCCTTTTTCTCATATAAAAATAGATTTTATAGCAAAATGTTTCAAACATTTTTTGTTGCAAATTTTATTCCCTTTATTTTTGTTTCTATACATTTTTCTATTTTGTCGCACCGTTTCTGAGTAACAACGACTTTAAGAACACTGTAACTTGGACTTTGGACAAAACTTTGGACGCTTTATATACAGTTTGTAAAGTTAAAAATGATCCTGCATCGTGGAATGCCTACAAAATCTGCAAAGCCGACTACTTGAATAAGATGAAGGAATCCAAGCGGAGGAGCATCGAAGATTTTATTATCACAGCCGAAAACAAACAAAAAGCCATCTGGACGGTTATAAAAGAGGAAACAAAAAACAATAAACATAATATACAGCTGCAAAATGGTCTGACTGCGGATGACTTCAATTGTTTCTTTAATAGTGTAGGACAGCAAACGGTAGAAGAAATGATGATAGCGGACTCAGATCCAATGAATTTTATAAAATCTTTTCAAATTAATAATACAAAATCTTGCTTTTTTCAGGCTGTCACACTAGAAGAAACAGCAGAAACCGCACATAAAATTAAAGCCAAGAGCACCGAGGATATCTATGGTATGTCAACAAAAATGATGAAGCTGATTCAGAAATGTTTAATTCTACCGTTAACTATAATTATTAATAAATGTCTGGAGGAGGGTTCCTTTCCGAGAGAGCTGAAGTGCGCGCGGGTTATTCCTATACATAAGAAGGACAGCAAAGATGATTGCAGCAATTACAGACCAATTTCAATACTACCAGTTATTTCAAAAATCTTTGAAACTATCATTAAAAAACAACTTATTGGATATTTAAATAAAAATAAGATTTTCAGCGAAAGACAGCATGGATACAGATCAAATAGATCCATTAATACAGCATTAGTTGGTGTGGTTGACGCGATCATTGAAGCTTATGACAGTAGGCAGATCGCTGAACTGGTTCTGTGCGATTTAACAAAGGCCTTCGACACTGTCCAGCACGACATTCTACTGAAGAAGCTGGAATACTATGGTGTGAGGGGTGTAGCACTTCGACTCTTTAAGTCCTATCTGGAGAAACGAACTCAAATCGTGACATGGAATGGAATAACATCGAGAGAATCGGAGATGAATTGTGGAGTTCCTCAAGGTTCAATCCTTGCTCCACTGCTGTTCTTGCTGTACATAAATGATCTGCCGATAAGTGTCAATGAGCAAGGCACTTGGCTGTTCGTAGATGACACTTCATTCCTGAGAATCGGAAGAAATCTACAAGAGGTAAATGCCGAAGTAGAAAATATTTTGGAAAAAGCAGAGCGATGGTTTGTGGCAAACAAATTGAAATTGAATCGTGACAAGACACAGAAACTTACATTCAATGTCCAACAACAGCTTAATTTGGCCAAGTTCCTGGGTGTTCACTTTGACACAAAATTAAATTGGAGCGTCCATATAAGAGAGACAACCAAGAGGTTGTCTGCAGCAATATACAGTCTTCGACGACTTAAACAAATAGCATCGTCTGTTGCGGTGAGAATGGCATATTTTTCCAATTTCCACAGTGTCGCAACGTATGGCATTCTATTCTGGGGAACAGCATCTGACGCAAAGAAACTGTTCATCATGCAAAAAAAAGCGATAAGAATTATGTACGGCTTAAGACAAACAGATAGCTGCAGAGAGGTTTTTAAGCGTGAGCACATACTGACCTTGCCTTCGGTGTACATGTTATCCTGTGCTAAGCAGGTTCATGCGAAGTCAAGGTATTCCGCAAATGAAGACATTCACCAATACAACACCAGGAGAAAACATCTTTTGCACGCTCCACATCATAGAATGAAGAAAACGCAATAACATCTAAACTACTGGGGAACCAAAACATACAATAAATTACCTAACTCAATTAAAGCCCAAAATGCGAAACTATTCAAAGATCGGTAAAAAAACTGCTCATGGAGGCAGCGTACTATTCAATACAGGACTTTTTAGAAAGCAGTTTGTGAGTGTGGTGACAAACAAATAAATTGCTGCCTTGATGTTTATGTTGTGATCATGTTGTGAAAAGTAAATAGTGTTAAAAAGAAGGAGAGTTATTCTATTGACTTGTCTGTTTTATGTATTTAAATATTTTATTTAAATGTTATTTGACTTGCTGTGTATTTTCCTTTTGACAGCGAATAAACAATTATTATTATTATTATTATTATTATTATTATAAAAAATTTAATAAAATTAACATTGCTCTTATGAGAGTTTTATTTACATTTTACAGAGTTTTTTTTAAAGTCGCTGTTACTTAGAAACGGCGTGACAAAATAAAAAAATGTATAGAAACAAAAATAAAGGGAATGAAATTTGCAACCAAAAATGTTTGAAACATTTTGCTATAAAATCGATTTTTATATGAGAAAAAGAATCATGGAAATGTCCGTTTAACATGGTTAACATAGGAGTGTATTGATAATTTCTGGAGCCACCAGTGGCGGCTCGTGAGGAATGCACTTGGTGAGGCACGTTTGCAAAACCGGGGGGTTTGGGGGGTACTCCGTACCCCCCAATTTTGAAGGGGGTCCCGGAAAATTATTTTTTGAGAAATTAATTTTAAAACTCTATTTTTATCACATACGTACATTCAACTCCGTTTTATACAAATTTATCATATACTTTGCTTATTTATCTCAAATATTTCATATCTTTAATTCTTCAAACTCGACTATAACTATATAAATAATTGAAATTTCATTGAATTAATAAACATTTCTATGGTTGCGGTTTTTATATTGCATATTGCAAATTCTTATGAATTATAATAGTTTTTCGGTCAGTTTGGGAATTTTTGTTTTCCGAAACAATTTACATGTCAGTTTTCATACGTGTAATTTTCATTGTTAATTTTTTTATTTTTATTTGTCATTTTTTATAATTCTATTATTTATATTATAAATTCTTATATTATTATAAAAAATTATAAATTATAATATTATATATTATAAATTATAATATTATATATTATAAATTATAATATTATATATTATAAATATTATAACTGACCAACGTAACTATGAACGTAACCATCATCGTCTTGTTGATTATTAGCGCAGCCGCACTTGAATATTTAGTTAATTTTCTAGAAATGACGCGATTGAGGCAGCCTCATACGAGTGCCTATCAATCAGGTGCGCTTATTCACGAACGACTTCAAATATTTAACAATGTCAGTGCGCATATTTACGAACGGACCGCGAAATCATACAACTAAACTTGTTGAGTATTAGCGCAGCCGCACTTGAATATTAAGTTAATTTTCTAGAAATGACGCGATTGCGGCAGCCTCATACGAGTGCCTATCAACCAGGTGCGCTTATTCACGAACGACTTCAAATATTTAAAAATGCCAGTGCGCATATTTACGAACAGACCGTGAAATCACAAAACTAAACTCGGTATATTTCAATTTACCAAAATTTTCATTATTTTTAAAACGTATATAGGTTTTTAATGTCATTTAATAATATTCTAACATATTATTGTAATAAAAATATGTAATATTAACTAAAAACATACAAAAATATTAAAAATAAATAAAAATTTTGATCAAAAAATAATATAAGTAAAAATTATAGTTATAAGTATGCTGTAACTTACATTATATTTTAAAATAAAGATGTACTTTTTACGTAATACTATCGAAATATTTCATCTTCAAGTTAATATTTTAAACATCAAACAAACTTCATAAATTACTGTTTTTAAAACTTTAATTTTGTTGACTTGGTGGTTATGGACTATCATAATCTTTCATATACAAGTTTATAATCTATGTATTATACAAAAAATATAAATTAGTTTTTGAAAAAACTTGGCTTGTCGGTTTGGTGAGGCACTGCCTCCTCTGCCTACCCTGACAAGCCGCCACTGGGAGCCACTGTATATAATATATAAATTAGAATTATCAAATTGAGCTACAGAACAAAATAAAACAACATATTTAAAACGAGCTTTCGGAAAATGACATTTCCTTGGAAATTCCTTGGATAATTCTAATTTATATTATTTTCAAGAGCTAATAATTTTTAATTTAAATAAATGGTATATAATATAGGTACATGTAATTATTATATGGTTTATAGTCATTAAAATGTGAAAATATTGTAAAAATTACAATTTTTTACCCGTTAGAAAAATTAATAATTTATTGAAAAAATTACTGTTTTAAAAAAATAAAGACTAGGCACATTAATTGAATTAGTCTGCAACTAGCGTTGTTTTTGAAATTGTGCCATGTAGAAACAGAACCGTCATTCATCAAGGTCATGTCTCGAAGTTATCTCTAACCACAAAGAGCCATAACTCATTCAATAGCGCATCGTGATTTTCTTCCAACATGTTACGAATTGTTTTAATTTTGTATTTTCTTTCAAACGTCAACGTTATTTGTTGTAGTTTGTTAGTTTGTTATTTAAACAAATTGAAAGACTAAATTGAGATTTTAAACTAAATAAAATGATTTTATTTTACTACGCCATTGATCAGAATAAACACTTCTATATGTTTATCTTTTTAAAAACAATTGACCTGATGAATTTTCAACACCTTTACAACTCATATTCGAGACTAATGACCTGGTTGACTGTATGGGCGTGGCTTTGTATACCTCGAGCCATCTTAATATTAAGCGGCACTGCAACTCTCTCGCTTATCTCTCATAGAAAATGCTATACTGTCTTTTTCTTTTGAAAATAATGTTACCAACTATTATATTGACGGTTCCATTTCTACCTGGCACGAACTAGTTTTGCTTTTTCTTTCAAAGCTGCAAGTCGTCAAATCAAAATTGTTTTATATTTAAAACTTTACTTATTCACATTTGTTAGTTAGTTTTTGTTGTTGTTAGTTTGTTAGTTTTTTTATTAAATATTATAAAAAATACATTTAACATTTTCTTATTGCAATAAAAAGTTGTGTAGTGCACCGAGTTGTAAGTATTATTATTTCTATCGATACAATCCATATTACAACATAGAATTTTGTAGTTCGAGTGTTAAAGATGGTTTTAAACAAACAAAGCAGGGAAATCATTTACAACTTAATTAAGTTTATGGAGGCAGAAGCTAGAAATGGTATCTCTATTCCATTAACAAAAGTTACGGAACGAGTTTGTAAAGCTGTCGGTATTTCTAAAGGTACTGTATGTAAGATAAGACAAGAAGGAATAAAGGTGGATAATGGAGCAGATCATTTTAGAACTCCAAACAAAAAACGTAAAGTTGTGCGGCCAGTAAGCGACGTAGATCCTATGACGCGCATTTTTTTTAAAAGGCACATCAATAATTATTATAAAATCAAAAAGGAACATCCTACACTTGATAGATTAATGATTTCAATAAAGGAAGATAACCTACCTTTCAATGGAAGCAAAAGATCGCTAGCTCGCTTATTGCGAAAATTAGGTTTTCGTTGGCGAAAGGCAACTAACAACAGACGCTTGTTAACTGAAAAACTTGAAATTCGCAGCTCTCGATCACGATATTTAAAAGCAATAACTCAGTACCGAGCAGATCTACGTCCCATTGTATACGTTGGTGAAACGTATTTAAATCAAAATCATACGAAACCATTTGCTTGGTCAGCTGGCACGTCTAGCGGACTTCATGCTCCTGTTGGCAAAGAACCTCGACTAATTATTGTGAATGCATTTTGGGAAAATGGTTTTATTCCAAATGCGTTATTAATTTTTCAATCGGGAACAAAATCTGGAGATAATAATGATGAAATGAATGGGGAAAATTACTTCAAATGGTTGAAAAATCAGTTATTGCCAAACCTTCCACCCCGATCTGTTGTAGTTATTGATAACGCTTCATACTATAATGTGACAGTGGAAAATAATATCGTGTTTTCCAATAACAAGGCTGACATGCAAAGATGGCTTACGGAAAGAAATATATCATTTACTGATAGTATGACAAAATTGGATTTATTCCATATTATAAAAGAAAAAAGACCTCAAGTGAAACAGTACGTAGTTGACACATTACTTGCGGAACGGGGACATACTGTACTTCGCTTACCACCCCATCATCCTGAATTAAACCCAATTAAAAAAATGTGGGTATATGTGAAAAATTGGGTAGCTGGACGAAAGACTTCATTTAATCTTGATGAAATAAAGAAGTTAGCAGAAGAAAAATTTGCTGAAAATTGTCTAGATGTTGCAAAATCTGAATGTGATAAGGTAAAAAAAATTGAAGCTGAATTTATAGAAAATGAACAAATCCTGGATGTGCACGTAGACGATTTTATTGTAAACTTTGATTCAGATTCTTCTGATAGTGAATTAAAGTTTAGTTCTGACGGTTCCGACAGCGAAGATTAAAATTATCAAATTATTTAAACAAACAAGTCTTATATATAAATTTCATTTATGTTTAGTCTGAATTCACTGATCTACAAGGTCTACCAATAGGGACATGAAAACTTTTGATAGGGATTGCTGTTATACTGTAAATTAATATAATTGCCTTGTTACGTTCTTTTCTATTTTTTCTTTAGTTTAATTTAATTTAATTACAATTTTTTTTCTTGTAAGATTATTTTTTCCTGCTTTCTTTATGTGAACTAAATTTTTTTTTATAAATTAGTTATAAAAGTAAAAGGAGGCCATATAAATTACTAAAATTTCATACTAAATTTACAATTTATGCTCAGTCACAATACTGTACATAATAATTTTAAATAATTTTTAATTTTTCACTTTTAATATTACTCATAATATTTTTGCATGTTTTTTTATATTTTTGCATTTTTACTATATTTCAAAAAATAATAAAAGCTATGCAAACAAAATTTTGTTATTTTATTTTTGATTTTTAACCAAAGGCCCTAGGGGTATAAGTATGGTGATTCGGCTCCGGAAAGATATTTAAACGATATTCATAGGATATGTTGGTACTAATAAAATACTAAGATCCTGAAAGTTTCAGATCGCTAACTCTATTGGGTTTCGAGAAAAAGCAAAATATGTAAAAAATGGAAAAAAATTATTTTCTCCGGAATGGCTGAATCGATTGATCTAAAATTTTGATGTTTTGGGGGATGATAGGGGCTCTTAAGAAAAAAATTAACACTTATATAGCTTCATAAGATCCTTGAAAAAAAATTGTTTTTTCTTTAATTTCATTTTTTAACCATGGTATAATTTTTGTAAAATTATGAAATTTTTTTTCCAAGCCCCATATATATCGTTTTAACTTCATAAATTTTTCAGATTTTTAAAATAGGTACGCCACAGTAGAAAAAAATAAAAACCATTTTTTGGTTCAAATAATGCATTTATTTAAATGTTTTGAGCATTAGTTTTATTGAAATTTATTTGAATCTATATTTATTCTATAGTTTATTTTCTAGTTTATCGCCTTACGGTTAAAAAACGTGGAAATTTTGAATTTTTTCAAAATATTTAGAAATCAACATGGGTGGCAGTGCCTTCTGATTTCAACCTGGCAGCGCCAGTTTAAAAAATCTCCATTCAAATAATTTTTATTTATATAGGGCCATTAATACACGTGACATCGTTCAGATTTGATATTTTTATGTTATTGGTATTTTATGTTATTGGTAAATCATCTTCGTCAATTATTAATATTTTATTCATTATAAATTTATAGATTCCTATTAGTTTAGTTTGCATATTTTTCTTCTTTTTTTTCAGTTTTTTGTTATATACGACTGATGGGAAATAATCGTGAAATAGGGACTTTATTATATCGTTTTATGAATTTCTATCTTGTAATTTTTCACATATATATTTTTTCAGCATATTATATTCATATTCTGTTAAATATTTTTAATCCTGACCTGTTAAGTGATAATTATGTCTTTTTTGATTTTTTGAACTATTGATTTTTTACGCATTGTATTTAACTTAACATTTACTTAAAAATATTCATGTAATTATTTTTGTGTATATTCTAACTATAATAAATAATTTTTACTTTCCGAACTCTTTAGTAAGGAAAGTATTGTAATCTGAAATTGAAAAAAAAAATTGACCCCCCATTTTTTTATCAAATTTTTATGTTTTGAGGTCAGAAAAATCAGATCAGAAAAATTCATGAAGTCTAAGGATAATATATACGGCTTGAAAAAAACATAGTTTCATAATTTTACAAAAATTGTACCATGGCTAAAAAATGAAATTAAAGAAGAAACAAATTTTTTTTAAAGGATCTTATCAAGCTATATAAGTGTTAATTTTTTTCTTAAGAGCCCTTATCAGCCCCCAAAACATCAAAATTTTAGATTAATCGATTCAGCCATTCCGGAGAAAATAATTTTTTTTCATTTTATACATATTTTGCTTTTTATTGAAAACCAATTGAGTTAGCGATCTGAAACTTTCAGGATCTTTTTATTTTATTAGTACCAACATATCCTATGAATATCGTTTAAATATCTTTTCGGGGCCGAATCACCATGCTTATACCCCTAGGGCCTTTACTCAACAGTTGATTTTTATAGACATTTTTGCTGGTCACGTATTTGTTCTGTCTTTATTTTTATATAGGAAGAGGTATGAAGAGTTGGTAAAGGAAGAAATTTATTATTTTGTATGAGATATTACTGTGCATTTATATTTTTTGTATAGTATGCTTATGTATCACCGAAGCGAGTATACATATCGTCGTATTAGTTAGAATCCCTCGTAAGTCCAGATTGCACAATTTTACAGGGGAAACATAAAACGTTTTAAAAAAAACAGTGATTAAAGGTAAAAGAAATTTTTTTATAGCTTAAAACATCAGTTTGTAATTTTTTTACATTTATGAGATTTTCTAAGTCGATAGAGCTCATTTTTGTAAATATTTTAGCGCCAAAATGTGATTTTCGACATTTTATAGACTTACGAGGGTTTCTAACAAACACGACGATATGGAACTTGGTGGGCTTGCGAGCGAGCAGGGTAGAAGAAAGACTTGCATAGAATATAAGGTTTGTTCCAACAACGAGTATCTTTAGTAATATTACTACAACGCAAGCGAATTAATGAAATGTCGTTCCAACAGACACAAGTTACCAGTTCGCAATCCTAGATTACTAACAAACCGCTGTTCCAACAACTATGTTGAACGGATCCAATTGGTTCATTTGCGGTTCAAACGATACTTGCTAAGGAGCAAGTATCAAGTAGTTCGAATCCTGAATAGCCATGCGCAAATGTTAGTTGAGAGTACAGCCGTTCTCTATCAATAATAATTATTTTGTAATTTTCGTAATAAAATCGAGAAATTTTCAGTAGGAAATGATAAAGTACATACATAGCCCAATTTGTGCCCACCCATTTCAAAAATGCTGGCGCCGTCGCTGATTATATGAAACACTTAGGTAGCAAAATATTTATATATTTACATGAAATCACTTTCTGAAGTCGGCGCGAAACGCATACATTTTTATTTCTAGTTGTATTAAAATTGTATATTGATTACTGCGTAACTCGTAGAATTAACTTTGGAAGTTGGAGTAGTTTTAAGTTTAATGTGTTTGGCGCCGACTTCAGAAAGTGATTTCATGTAAATATATAAATATTTTGCTACCTAAGTGTTTCATATAATCAGCGACGGCGCCAGCATTTTTGAAATGGGTGAGCACAAATTGGGCTCAATATATTTGAGGTAGGCAAGAGCACACAAAATTTATAAATAAACTCAAAAAAATACATTATTGAAATAAGCCCCTAAAAAATTTAGGTGGGCACTTGGGTGGGCACTACAATCAACAGGATGAGCAAGTGCCCACCCTGGCCCACCCTTGGCGCCGTCACTGCATATAATATGTGTTGTGTCAGATCACGATACACTTATTACCGGTATGCTCACTAGCAGGTTAGCTCTATCCTTCTCGCACTATTTGACGTCAGCTTGGAGCCAGATAAGTCAAATTTGCAATATTTTTTACGTTTTTCAACCACTTCTAGGATTATTATGTTAATGAGGTATAATATAATTAAAATTGATATTGTTTGACCTTTTATTTTTATAAAATAATCTTAAGATTTATAATTAAAATTTAAGCGTATTATAATAAATATCTCCAACGTGACGTCAATGCGCAGAACAAACGAGTTTTAATTTTTTACTGAGCATACCGGTATAAGTGTATCGTGTGTCAGATGTAAAATTTAAAAATTATTTTATTCTTTGTAGTGCATTTGTTTGTTCTGTTGATTTTATTTATTGCATTTTAATTTTATCATTTTTTCTGGAGTCGGTTTTTTAAAATTTATTTTTTTTTATTATGCTGAATGAGTTAGCCGAACATAGAAAATTAACATGTAACAACCTATTTATGCAAATTCCTGCTTCCTTAATTATTTTACTGAAAAAATGAAAGATACAAAAATTATGAAGAAATATAAACTACGAATGATAACACCATTAGATTTAATCTGGCTTTCACTTAAAAGGTCAAAAACTGTTTTCAAAATTGTTAACATTTGCATTTATCGCGCTGGCCATGTAATACATTCAATTTAATTTCTCTTTTCAAAAGTAATTACCATGAAAACTTGCATGGCCAGTCTGATAAATAAAACTTTTAACACACTTTTAAAGTAAAAGTTAAATGAAATCTAATAATGTTATCATTCGTAGTTTATATTTCTGCATTATTTTTGTGTCTTTCTTTTTTTCTCTAAAATAATTAGGGAAGCAGGAATTTGCATAAATAAGTTTTTATATGTTAATTTCCTATGTTCGGCTAATTCATTCAGCACACGTTATACATTCTTTGCAGAACTTATGATTACAATTAATTAATACTGCCTCTTGATATTGATCATTGAATCTCGAATCTAAACAGATTACACACGTGTTTTTACTATCACACATTTTGAAAACTTCTTTTTATTAATCACTCTAATGACTGCTTTTGTATTATTTTTTGTCTTTAAAACTTGAACATTAGCGATTTTATGATCTATGTATAGCTATATATTATTAGACTATAAACCACAATCTGCATCCTGTTTTAACTTGATAAAACCGAAAGAAATTAATTATTATTTTTAACAAGCACATCTTGTTTCTCACCATGACCGGATATGATAAGACCGAAAAGACCTTTTGGCCGGATACGATAAGACCAAATGTTAAAAACCACAAATCAGATGACAAACCACAAACAATTGTGAGCCTAGAAGCCATGACGACATCAGACCGGAAGTGAAGGTAGTTTTTTATCCCCCCCTCCCATGTTAAATCTCATAAGAAATTGCTGTAGAAACCCTGTACTACATCTACTGAAGATGTGGATATAGTACCAAACCACAAACACAGCAAACCGCAACGCAGTTGTACATCACACAATAGTATTTTGGTTGACGGAATATTTTGTAAATGTTAATCATTTGATCGGTTGATAGATTTTTCATTGTAGCTCGCACTAGGAAGTAATTTAATTATAATTTTATTCAAATCAAATTTTAACACTTGTCAATTTGGTAGATACATAGCAGGTATTTTGTAAATTATAAAATTTAACATTTAAGGGAACCAAGGAAAAACCTTAAAACAAAAGAATTTTAAGTGTAAAGTTATCACTGGACAGGTCAGGATTAAAAATATTTAAAAACATAGAATTAATAATATGTTTTAAAAAATATATGCATTTATGAAAAATTAAAAATTGAAAATTCGTAATGCGATGTAGGCCCTATTTCAATATAAGAAAAATATTCGAACTAAACAAAAAATAGAATCATATATTCTAAATAATGATTAAAATATTAAAAATTTACTTAACTTTACACAATAAAATTCTTTTGTTTTAAGATTTTTGTTTGGTTCAGTTAAATGTTATATTTTTCAAATACATACCTACTACATACGACATACCACAAATCTACTTTAAATTTTATTTTGGGTTTTTTTATAAAATTTAACTTAAAGAGTTTACAAAATTTTAAAAAACAATTTTGTAGTAATTAAATTTCCATAAAAAAAAGGTAACTTTAATAGTTTAGGTGTGGGAAGCGTTCAAAATCACAGGTTTTATGCTGAGCTATACCATACAGATACCAATGCAGATACACAATTATGTATTTGCGGTATAGAAAAATAAATATATATCTACTTAGTACACGAATAACAACATACAATGATTATTTCCATTTTTTGTACCAGTTGTTATAAACGATCTGATATGAATTTAAATATCATAAAAAAATTTCTTTTATTTTTGCCAATATAACCATATGAAAATGGTAAATTATAAAAATAAGGTGCATGTGAGTAATATGGCCCACCTAAGGATTGAATGTTATTTTCAGAAAACTGTTTTAAAACTTTATTAATGCCAGGTGGCAAAGGAGAATGTTTCTCATTATAAAATAAAATTTTCACTCGAATAATTATTAGTAATATTATAACAGAGAAAAAATGAAAATGAAAAGTATTTCATACAACAGCATGCAACCTTAAAGCACAGGAACAAAAGAAATCAATAATTATTAAAATACTGAAACCTGTAGATAAATTTAGTCTATGGCATACAGGCTGGACACCAAAATTACTTAAGTGTCATCAGCAGTAAATCCAGTGTACTCTTCGTGAATCCAATATATTTGCATTTATTATATCTTCTCAAAGCAGCTATGCACATAGTTTTGTTTCAGCGGGCCCGATTTTTGCTAGCTTGTTGGGCACACCAGTGCAGGAAAAGTCACACATTATAATATTATAGCGAGTGATAATGGTTTCAATTATTTAAATAGATATCTTTTCGCGTCCAATAAATATACCCAACACTTGATATTTTGTTGAAATAATATTTTAAAAAATGCGCATTTCAAAATACATTAGTAGCTTTGTTTCAATTCCATTGCCATTGTTTGCCATCGTTTGGCAAACAAAGATCATAAAGGCGTAGCGTAATCTAGTTGGGAACCATCGAGTGAAAAATATAAAATTTTTACGGTGCTAGCCGAGAATGCACTTCCTTGTCAATGGATAAAGCCAATACATAGTACGAAGTTCATCGTTGGATATATTTTCGGTGTGATATTTGAAGGTTAACCTTTGCCTATTATAGTCGCACCCCTAAATTATCAATTAGGTCAACTCGTGCTAACTTGACATAACCCATGTTACTTATAATAATTAACTGATATCAATGCGTGTTTATAGCGTAGGAAATTACCGAGGGTTTTTCAAGTTACCTTTTAGTCAAAATTACCGTTTCTTTATTTTGCACAAAAATAGACAAAATTCGAGAATTGGCAGTGAGTGACCATTAAAACTAATATTAGTTAGACTAGACAACAACATAATCATTTAATTAATAGAAGGTCTTACCTTATATACCTTATCTGTATGTACTACATAGTACATGTTGGTAGGTTTTTGAAAATCAAAGAATAGTTAAAAATTAAAAAAGCATTTTCAAAAAGTAACACTTGTTTTAACACTTGTTTTTTGAAAATTGTGGGTTGGATGTTTTTTGCATAACTGTGTGCAATTAAAATTCATCTAACTTGAATAAAACAGCCTTGAATAAACAATTAATTTTTTATTAATAGAAGCTTACTAAATACAACACAAAGTCGAGAAAGATACTCCTGCTTCGTGTTAGTAAGACTCAATTATAGAACAACCGTTGTAGCGCGTATCATAAAAATTTTGCTTTCTACTGAACGTTTTCGTTATTTAATTTATTTGCCTATAAAGTTCTTCGTTCGCGAATCAACCAGCTGCTGTTATTAGTTACATAACATCCTAATATTTGTACATCCATAGGTGTTTTAAACGTCGCGTCGTTCGTAACTCTTAATAATTAAATAAAAATTTTCAAGGATTAGTAGAAGTCATCTTCATATTAAAAAAATGAATAAAATTTTTGTGTTCCTTGTTGTGTTGAGCGTCTGTGCTTCCATTGGTAAGTAAAAAGTATCTATTTTCATTGAAATTAGTAACTATTGAAAAATATTACGCTGAAGTTAAATCTACATATTGTGGCTTTTGACACATTTTTAGCTTTAGCACAACGAATTATAATAATTATATATTATGTAAATTACATAATTATTATCATTGGTTATAAATAGAATTGACGAATTTATAACGCAATACTTCTATGCAGTGCCGGATCAAGCTTTTATGCGCCACACGAATACATAACTTGAAAAGGCTCTTTGTAAATATAACACATTTTGATATACATAGATATTGCAGTGTTACCCCTTCTCAAATTAGGGTTGAAATTTTTTTTTTAATTATTTTATTTTTCAAAATTTATACTCGTACTTATAATATACTCGTACTATAATATACTAAAAACTAAATAATGATCTCTATCAAATAAAGGTAATGCAAGGACACCCGGTGTAAATACATAGTCGTCACATGTTTTATAACAATCAAATTTTTATTACTTTCATTTTTCATAAATATTTAATTTTAGTAAACCTTTATCTGTTATACTATTATATTTGACTAACATCTACTCCACAGCTAGGAAAAACTTTCCATTGTGAAAATTGAATAATTTATCTTATTGTGACAACCAACCATTTACAGATCGGTACTGCTCGTCATCACATGATTGTTATGTATATTTTAAACGGAATATAGTAAATAATAAAATTTAAAAGTAAACAACTTGAAAAATTGATTAAATATGTTAATTTTTGGTAATTGTCACTCTTGTTACGGTTATACGGTTTCTGCAGTTTATGCACTAAAACCACTAGCTGTGTTGATTAACTGTGTGAAAATGAACCAAGGAAACAATTAAATAGAAAAAAACTTCCGAGAAATCAAAGAGCAAACAAACAAGTTTTTCAATGACTAACGAAAAGCAGCTATTAATTTAATTATTGACAAACGAAGTAAAATAAACGTGACAGTAAAGAAACTAAAACCTAATTAGGGGCTGGGGAAAAATGCACAATATAAATTTTGAATAATTTTAAAAAACTAAAGCTTTTTTACTCACTAACCTACACTTTTCCTAACTTAATTAATTTGATCTTCAGTTTTATTGTTTTTATCATAACTGATGATTTATTCCTAATTTTCGTAAATTTTCTTTAAATTGAGGTCTCCGACAGTTTAATAATAAAAATTATACTTAATTATACTAAATTATTTTATATATACTAAATTATAGTTATACTAAATTCATTGTTGGGTGTTATTATTAATAATTTTAAAAGTTGTTTTAAAACTTCCGTTGAAATTAGTTTGTACAGCGGTCCTTACACACTTAAAAATGTTATTGAAAAGAGATTAACCTGTTTGCTTCTTTACTTTACTGTGTGGTAGACACTTAAAAAATATTATTAAATTAAATGTTGACAAGTTTTGTATATTTAAATTATATTGCATATTATTGATGTATATTACCAAACGAAGTTGACAAAGCATAAAGTAATAAAATACGATTCAATGAGTTGGTTTTCAAATCTATACAATATCTCGGTCTACATTTGAAATAAAACCGATAATGTAATCGGAACCGTTACAAGATAAGATTTGTTTTCAAAATTTTATTAATACACAATTTTGTTTGATTGCTCGATTGTATAACATTCAAACTAGGCATTGTAGTTTAACATCTAGACCTTTCGGTCAAAAAAGCGCTTCTAGTGTACTTCCTTGAAGCATTTAAAAAAAATAAAGTTAAGGTGCAATGGTAGACAATTTGAAATACTCGGTATTAATTTTTATAAAAACAAAGTAAAAACGTTAGTATTTTACACCATGTCAAAAATAAAATTATGTTAATCGGTCGTAATCCGGCGAATTGACGCTATCATTTCATATTATATCGGAATCATGGATCTATATCCTTTATGGCTATATTACACTATATAATTTATTGTATAAGAAATACAAGATTCTTCGTATGAAACATGTCGTGTTAATTAAAAATTTTAAAATTAAAAGATAATTTATTAATCTATTATTACTTTTCGAAATACTTAATACTCCTTACTATATTAATTATTACAATAACTTCGCTTGACTTATACGCTTATTTATGTTTATGTCAATAAAAAAAATTTGTTGGAAGCTTTTCAATGATAAGAGTAGGAGAGGAATGCGGTACTGTACAATAAGAAAAACAAAATTTAAGTTAAATTTGTAACAAAAAATTTATTTTCAAAAATTAAAAAAAAAGTTTGTTAAGTGGTCAAGGACGCACATAGCTCCTACTGACCTCATTTACTTGTTTGCTTAAAAATAGGAATTAAAAAAATTCAGATTTATTGGATGCCTTAAGGAAGTGTCTTGAATTACAAGGTACGAAATTAATCTTCTTTTAGCGAATTTTTTTGATATGGAAGTAAAAATGGAGAGTTTTATAAATTTTGAAACATTGAAAAATTGAAATATATATTTATATTATGGATAATAATATCATTAAATTCCTGGAGTATCTTGCCACACTGCGGTCTTTCATTAGCGAGAAAGATTCAGCTCATAATTTTTGTCTAAAATGAAAAGTAAAAATAATTTCTATTTTTCTTCCAGGTGAACTAAAAAAACAGCAGAAAAAGTGCAAAATATATAATTTATATTATAAATAAATAAAACTACAGTGCAAAATATGAGTTCGCGAATCTTAAACTCAAAAAAACACAAACTTTGAAATTTTTTATTAATTTTCAAAATTACAGATGTTAACTTTCTGGTTCATAAAATTATAATTATTATTAAACTTAAAAGTACAATTTTGCATTTTCTATAAAGAAGGTAATGTTATCTGTTTTTCCGTTAAAAGCACACTTTTGCATTTCTTACACTCATGAAAAGGTTAATATACCTAGCTAACAATCTCTACGTAATAATAATAATTATTGTAATTTAATTTAATATGAGTAAAAAATGTAACTTGCACTCTTCTATGCACTATACACTATGATGACGCGATTCGTTTCTTCGGCCTTAGTGTCGAAAAAGTAAAAATTCGAATGCATGAACTTTCAAGAACCAGATTTAAAGTAAAAAGATATAAACAGAAATCAATTATCCGAAAGAAACCAAAATTACTACCAAAACAATTGTCAGAAATGATTAAAAATACCTGTATTATTACCACTAGCGGCTTTCAATGTGTGGTAAATGTAATAATTATTATTGAACACCTGTTGGCATATAAAACTGAAAAAATTATTTTAAATTTGGAAATAAAAAAATATATTATAAACATTAATTCAAATAATTTTCTATTTGAGGAAGTAATAGTATTTGCACGATAATTGCTAAACACATATGTGCAATTTGTGGATGCAATCACAGAACTGCAGCTTAAATTAGGATTATGCAACTATTTTCAATGGCCTAGAGCAGTGGTTTTCAACTGATGGTCCGCGGACCACGCATTGGAAATGGAATTTCATAGAAATAAATATTATGGAAAATTCCATAGATACAGCATAAATCAAGTAGTGGTCCATGATGATAAGTATAAAATTTACAAAACTGGTCGGTGCTTTGAGTTGAGTTGGGAACCACTGGCCTAGAGAAACGGAAATATCAATTCAAAAAAATCCTTCGGGGTTCTGCGAAATCAACCAAGAGTTCTGGGCAAATAATTTAATTATATTTTTTATAAATTATTTAAAATATGTTAGGTATGAAAAGGTATGCAAAAATTAAAAGTATTTTAAAATTCATCACTCCGTCCCTCATCACAACAAATTGTTATGTACTTTAAAAAAATTGTTGGCATTCTTTATAATAATAAAACAATAACGCCACGGCGAGTCACTAATTTAAACTTAATTTTATAACAGTGAAACTTCCGACAAACTATCAAGAATTTTTAAACGTTTTAAACACATGATGCAATCAAATAGATATTCTTTGAAAATAATAGATGGAATGCTACACAAGCATTTGCAATTTGCAAATCTAGCAATTTACGAAGAAAAATATCTTTAAAATATAGGATGGATTTGTTTATAGGAAACTGAATTATCTACGAAATTATTTAGAGTGAAAGGTTGGGGGAATTTTTTATTTGCAGTTCCGATATGTACCAGACCATCAGTCCCTTTAGCCTCTTGAAAACTGGTTGAAAGTCTAAAAAACGAAGTGCTAAGCTAAACAAAAAAATTAATTTTTAAGAAGTTAAAAGCAAAAAGTTGTTGGACCCCAATTGTCCGTTGTGCCGTTTTCTAATTTTGCAAATAATAATATATTATGTAATATGTAATATTCTTTTCAGGATCTGCATTAGACTGCTACCAATGCTCAGCATTGGACTTAACGACTGCAGAAGGATGTCAAGATCCGTTTAAAAATGGAGTCCCAACTAAAACATGCGGTAGTGGGGAGGTATGCGTAAAGCAAAATACTCCAGAAACTACAGTTGGTAAGTGTTAACACAAAAAGTATTTAGTTAAATAATAATAACTTTTATATTTTTAGGAAGCCAAACTATTCCTCAATTAGTAGCTGGTAGAGGTTGCGCTCATCCGTCAGCCTGTGAGAATGAGCCAAAACAATTGAGTCAACATTGTCATACATGTTCATCAAATCTTTGTAATTCGGCAATTACAATCATTCCATCACTCAGTACCGTGATTGTCTTGTATATTGCTAAATTAATTATTTTGTAATTGTGAAAAATTAACACAAAAGTTTAGATATTCCATTGCTAAACCATTTATAGCTACAATAATTAAATTTTTATGCAGCTTCTTCTTAGTAATTATTGTTTTAGCTTTTTTTATGCGCATGTCAATAAGTACTTAACAAATGTTAATTAAGAACAGCAAATTTTTTTATATTACCACGAGAGAGTACTTAATATTTTACCATAATATTATCTTACCATGATGTCGTTGCAGTAAGCTACAACAATAGTAATATAGTCCGAATATTTTTTTATTTTGAATACTAGCTGTAACTTCAACATACCTATACCATTAAATTATTTTATTTTAATTACTTAAATAGGTACTACCAGATTATTTTCGATAATTACCAATAATTATTTCCTTTTTTTAAGAAGCGCAATTGAAAACTCTAATATTTAAAATGACACTAATTTAGAAGTATTTTTAAACTTGGAAGTTAATTAAACTCAATAAAATTAAAATTAGGTCATATTAAGCTTTCAGAAGTAGGTTGTTGCAAAATATATTTATATTTTGTAAAGGATAAGTAAATCTTAGATTATATTGAACGCTTATGAAATAACTTGAATTTTGTTTTAGTTTACTCAAATTTAAAAATAGAATTTATAAAAATACATATGAGCCCTGAATGAAATGAGTTTGTCCTACTTTAAGTTTTTAAAACCCATTTTTTAAACCTCATAATGTAATAATAGATATTTTCGTATAAAATTATTTTATAATAATAATCCATGTAATTATAATAATCAACAATATTCCAAGTTGAACAGGTAAAAATTTATGTAAGTAATCATTTGTAATAAAACGCCAATTAAAATTTTACAAAACGATTCATTAGTTTTGGTCCATATAATAAACCATTTTTTATATTCAGCATGCAGTAATTGGTAAACACATTAAAAATTAATAGTAAGAAGTGCACTTTATATAAAACTAACAAGATCTCAAATAAAGATACAATATCTTATCTACGAGACGAAATCTAGCCGCATCTGCTGTAGGATTTTAAGAATAAAATGTTATAAGAAGAAAAAAGGTTTGCATGTATATTTAAATTCCAGAATATGATACTAACATTTCACATAATAAGCAAAATAAAATAGTTTTAATTAAAAAATAAAATAAAAATACAGGAATAGGGACGGTGTGAGTATATTACCAAATCCTAGCACTACTTTTTTTTTTCAATTATTCGAGAGAGTTTGGTAAAATATCAGCTTTATAAATATTTTGAGAATAATCAATATTTGTTTGAAAATGTTCAGTTAGGTTCTACTCGAAGATGATAACCTCCTATTGATAAGATTATTTATTGTTTTGCGAAGAGAGCAATATGCAGATCATATTTTCCAATGTGGAGATAAGTTAGGAATAAATGAGTTACCAAAGATCATATTAAATTTTGCTTGTCATTTAGATTATATAATAATTATGCAATTTGATAAATTTATTTTTAATAAAAATGATTATTAATATCGATTTGCAATTTGATCGCGTCTATTTTTAAATTTGAATAATGGACTACATTATTTGGACTCGGGCAAACTCTGCCCAATTATCTTAGTATTGTTTTTCTTCATAGAGAAGTCAATCTGTTAGATATAGCCACCAGATACCCGTCGTCGGTGGAGCACGGCTTAGCTCAGGGTTCTATTTTGGGCCCTTCGCTTATAAAATATTAACAATATTTTTTCTTTTATTAAGCTTCTTTACGAAATGTAAAATTAAGAATTCGCTGCCAAGTACTAAATAAAACATTTTTAGTTATATTTGATTCTTAATCAAAAAATCAAATTATGATTGCCCCTATAAACAACAACATAACAAAATCACAGACATATTTCCCAATCCAGTTTAAGCAGCCTAGCATAGCAATTAAATACTTACACCCATAATTAATTGATCCAGAGCTCAGGATTTCCACAATATCCATTGTAAATTAATTGAAAAGCCCAACACAATATAAACAAATCATGTTATAAGAATTATTACTAAAAGTATTCAATAATATAAAGTGCTTCCTTTTATAACTTATTATTAATATTACCTAACAGCATTGCAGTGGCAATCAATACGTTTCAAGATAACTATGGACGTTACAAAACGCCGGCGAATTTTTGATGACTTTTATACGTCTATGATGCCAAGTTATCTATTTGAAATGTTTGTAGGTTTAATTAATTTTCGAATAAGAGGACCTCCTGGTAACAGAAGCTTGAAATTATTAACAATTACAACATTCTATAAAATACTATCTCTATTATTTTATCTAATTATTATACTATATATCCTAATAAGAGATGATATTTTTAAACCACATAAAACCGAAAAGTTAATTTTTTGGTTTGTTGCAATCTTTGATATTCACTGCGATGTAATTTTACAAGTTCTGTTATGCATTAGCATAAATTTTCACCGCTGTTTGATCCTGGAAATGTGGAAAAAAATATTTTTGGTGGATCAACAAATGCTACGATTAGATATTTTTAACAGAAATGCTTACATTGCTGTTATAGTGTCAATTTGGATTATTACAAACACATTTCTTAACTGTTTCATTCACTTCAATAAAAATTATAATGTGACTCAACCAACGATCGTTAATAATAATCAATATTTGGATTCTATTATGATATTTTGCATTTTGAATATGTGTAAGATTTCAATGTCTTCCACATTTATATCCTGGATGTTGAGTTTAAGGGAAAGATTTTATAATTTGAGCAACTCTTTTAAAAAACACAATTACTTCATATCGTCGAGCTATTTGAAACAAATTCAAGAAATGCACAAAATTATGTGTGGAGTCATGGAAGATTTTAATAAAATTTTTTCTTTGTCTCTCTTAATGAGTTTAGCTATAGATTTTTATGTCATTGTGATGGAAATTTTTAGACTAACGAATCTATACAGAAACAAGATTTTAACAGATATTCATTATATAGTTTTTATATGGATACTTCATTTTGTATTTGATGTATTTGCTATAGCGCTTACAGCTACTCTGATGATGAATCAAGTATGTATGTTATCTCGCGTAACTTATTGAAGTATATCAAATTGTTTTTCAGAAAAACCAAATTAAGAAGGAATTATTACGGTTATGTTTAGCCAACAGACATACAACGATAAGAAAAGAAGTAATGATCGTAATTATTAACAAAACATTTTCTCGCTGTTAATGTTTTTCATTTTTAGATTTTTACGTTCTCTTTGCAATTGTTGCATAACCAAGTGTCTGTTAAAGCTGGAAATTCAATTGTCGTTGATTCAACTATGTTATATGCAGTAAAAATATTATCAATTCATAGATATTTTAAAATATAACTATAATAATCTATTTCAGATGATAAGCACTGGAGCAACCTATATATTCCTACTAATCCAATTCGATGAAGTATACGAAGTACATGATGCTATTTAATGATCATTAATTGTATGTTTGTATGTTGTGGTAAAAATATTTATTTTAATAAAATATATAAAGTAGTCCTAGTAGGTCACAGCATACCTTACGTATAGTGATACTAATTAAATTAATTACAATTAATGATGATCCCTTGCAAAAAATTACAAATAAAATGAATTTTTATTAAAAAGTTTCTTGATAAATTTTCTTAGGTTTCCAATTTTTTTAGTATTAGCACTTGACTGCAAGATCTTCGCGCTTGTTCTAGGTAACACCAAATAGAGCACTTTGAAGAAATAAATTAATACAAATTGTTCTATGACAATTATTAAGAATAGTAATAAATCGATTACTTTTAATGATGCTTTTCACTTATTAATTTAGTAAATTTATTATTCATGGAGCTCATATAATTTTAATTAACATGTATGTATAATAATTGGAATATAACTCATCAGTAAACAGTCGTACGTAGTATAATACAAATGAAGAAAACAATTCGCTGCTGGGGGTGAAAAAGGGGTTAAGTCATAAAAGTCGATTTTGAGTAAACGCTTGACAAAGAAATTGGCAAATTTCATGTTCAATTTTAACAAATTTTTGCTTAATTTTCTGCGGATTTTTTTTTGCATGTTAATGTGCTAACATTAAAGATAAAATAATTAAATATATTTTTAAAAAAATATTGTTGTAAAGTGACTTTTGATTGACTTAACCCCTTTTACGCCTGACACTTTTTTGACTTAACTCCTTTTTCACCATCGAGATTGCAGAAGAAAATAGTTTTTAAATACTTTTTTATTCAAAATAAATTAAATATAAAAAATAAAAACTAGAAAAAATATCTAAAATTCTTCTTCGTCCGTAGAAGCATCCGGAAACACATCAATTTCTTCAATAGAGGTTATTAAATTTTCATAAAAGTTCCAATTTCTTTCCGAAATATACGGAAGAAGTTCCAGTAGTTGTTTCTTCTTCTCTGTTGTTATTGGAAGTGGATGCATATACGCTTGTTTTGGCTCTAGCATATTTTGTAGAGTGTGTTGACGACCTCGTTTTTCTAAGCTGAGAATTTTGAAATCTTCATCTTTATCTAGAGAGTTTTTGTAAAAGAAAGATCTATTACTTTTCTTATATCTTATCCATCTAACTTCTCTCCAGTTAAATTTATTGCCCATGGTATCAAGTTTTCGGCTTACCAACGATGCGGAGTATAAGTCAGCAAAATCGAAAAATTCACATCTTTCCATTTCGTGAACCATAAAAGGTTTCTTTTTGCCTACTAGGCGTATAAGTTGAGCCCAATCGTGAGGATGTTCAATTTTTAAATTACATTTCTTCTTCTTTTTTTCAATGAGACTGTGGTCGGTGTCACATTCCATGTGTGTATGTCCAGGAAGTAAAAATTTGTGATCAATTATATTTAAATTTTCGCAATTTTGTAATGCCACAAGACACACTGCTGCGATGTAGCTATTCTTATTTTGACCTCCACATGAATCCGAGTACATAACCAGATGATTAACCATAGGATTTAGATCATTCTTTAAATAACGATAAAGACAGGAACCTATATCGTTCGCTCCTCGCTTTGCTAAGGATTCAAACCACAGATAGCAATAAGCCTGAGCATCGTCACAGTCGTGAACTGTAAGATTATAAGTCCACAGCTGACGCTTATAAAATACCTCACCGCTCTGAATGTCGGGTGTTGGCAGGCACTGTTGCAAATCAAACGTAATAGTTTTCTTTGAATCATCCAACTTTGAAGCTTCTTTGTCGTCATTTTTAGAAGTGTAACCTTTATCAGCTTTTTCATGATGTTCAGCCAATTCTTGCTGAAATTGAGATTTCTCGTCTTCTGTCTTGGCCATTTTTATTTTCATATGAAGCTTATCGCATACACAACATGTGACTTTCTTCGGCTGTTTGATTTTTATATTTAAACTATGAAATATTTCTTCATAAGCTCTTCGATTTATAAAATTTGTTGAATGCTTTTCTTTGTAGGCTTGATATAACAAGGCCAGAGTGTAGTGTTGGGGTAAATATTTTTTAGATGACTGCCTTCGAGTATAATGGCTTTCATATGCTGGTATGGATAAGATATGTTCTTTTGCAGTGTTTTTATCTTCATCACTAATTTTATTTCTATTTGTGTGGGTCCCTCTTCTATCCAACTCAAGTACTCCTGAGATATTCAAACTGTTTTTCTTTTTTCGTATTACGACTTCGATAAATTTTGTAGTGATATCAAAGGTTTTCATGAAACAGCCTTTGCAAGTACGCATTAATTTGTTGTTAATTCTGAAATGGTAAAATGCAGTATTCATTCGTTCTCTATTATTTTGTTCTTTACGAATTCTAGTAACTTGTTTATCTTCTAATGTTATTAAG
The DNA here is from genome assembly GCA_958510845.1 of Cantharis nigra. Taxonomy (NCBI): domain Eukaryota; kingdom Metazoa; phylum Arthropoda; class Insecta; order Coleoptera; family Cantharidae; genus Cantharis; species Cantharis nigra. Next base: position 24,370,092 of record OY294031.1, read on the forward strand.
TCACCTATGTATTGTGATCTTCTATCATAGCTGACCATTAACCAAAGATCATTGAATAATGATATTAGATCGTCGTTACCGAATTTTTCTACACATTTGTTTCTGCACATACTCAATTCTTGTCGTTTTTTCTTAGGAACAATCTTATTTTTGTTGGTAACATACTCCTTTCCTGAATTTCTGGCCTGTTTCCTTGCAATTCTTACACTTCTACTTTCGTTTCGAGGGTGCTGACTTGGTTCCCCAGCGTGTTCCATATCATTATGGGCTGTTATTGATGGAGTATCACGTATTTCATTATTGGATGAATCACTAGGTAAATCGTCAATTCCTGATGGAAGATAATCTGGATCTATGTCATCATCTCCACTTACAATATCTTGAAGTTGTTCTTGTACATCTGAACTTATCGATGGGACATCACTTGAGCCTTCTGAATCCGAGTTCATATTCCAGTTAATCCGTCTTGCGGTTAAAGAGTTTTTTGGAACAACCTTATACCTTTCATTGTGAGGTTTCTTCTTCCTTTTTCTTGATGGAGTACTACATATTTCAATATTGAGAGATAAATCGTCATGAACCCATCTTAAAACATCCTCAAATTGTTCTTCTACATCCGAAGCTATCGATGGAACATCACTTGAGTCTTCCGAATCTGATTTCATTTCCAAGTTATTTTTTATCATTTTTGACTTTTTATGGTGAATAAAAGATAAAATATTATAAAAAATAAAAAAAAAGCAAGAAAAAAAAATTACACAATATAAAATAATAACGAAAATTTTAAAAAATTAAGAAAATAGTACTTACCAATATTTAAAGTAACTTAATGAAATAATTTAATTTAACCCAAAATCTTATGCATTTATGAAATATTGAGCTAAAAACAACGCTAAGCACATTTTATAGGCACGGCATCTATCTACCATAAAAAATAATTAATGTGCGAAAAAAATTTCTACAAAATTTAATATAATGCAAAATGAAAAAAACGCTAAATTAAATTTAAAAATGCTCAATTTTAGCGCCTTCCAAACTTTGTCGCCCGGTGCCGCGGCTCCATTGCACCCTTGGTTTATCCGGTCCTGTGTGCAAAATAGTACACTATGTATATCGTATATAATTTTCTCGTCAAAAGAAATATAATAAATTCTAATAAGAAAAGCTTATTGACTTAACTCCTTTTACACAGTACATCTTTATTTTGTAACTTATAATAATTTTGTGTAAAAGGAGTTAAGTCGACTAAACTCCGTTTACACAAAAATATTTCTTAACACAAATGACTTAACTCCTTAATGCATGTGCGATTTCTCCGTTAATTGAATTGATAGGGCTTAAATTATTTTACCAATGCAAAGATGAACACTTATAGGTTCCAAAAAATAATTAATCCCATTTTCGAAAAAAATGACTTAACCCCTTTTTCACCCCCAGCAGCGAATTGATAAACTGCAATATGGTGATATTTATACAGCTTTAAGTTCTTCTTATTTCATACTTAAATGGATAGGCATGGCGCCATTTTCAATTATGGGAACAGCACAAAACAGAAAGTTAAATAAAATTAAAACTATCAGCCTGTATAATTGCATACTGCTGGCATACGTATCGATATCTCTTGTCTACCTAATTTTTATAAAATATATTTTTACAATTCTTGATATGAATTTTGTTCAAAAATGTTTACTATGTTACGAATTATATGCACACATGATAATGATTTTAATTTCGATTGCATTTTATAAAGCTCGTGAGCAAAAATTAATTGAACTATTAAGAAAAATTAATGAAGTTGACGAAGAGCTCATGAAAAATTATTTCGTTTATGCGAACAATAAAATAGTTGAATCCTATTCTACCATAGAGACTCTCACACTTGTAACAATATTAAGTATTATAAATATAAATGTTATATTATTTAAGCCTAATGATCGTTTAGAGATCATTGGATTGAGATGCATAAATCTTCTTGGAATTCTATTTAAAGCTTCTTTGGGTGATTCGATTCGAGTGCTCTTTATTTCAATTGCCTATAGATTTAAACTAGTATGCATTTCTTTGGAAGATTCTGCTAAGAAATTTAACTTCAAATTAAACAAAATTAATGCTTACTACTGTACATTACATGAAATTACCAAAATCGCAAATAAAATTTATTCGGTTCCTATGCTTATGATCACGTGCATCGATTTTAGTACTCTTACCATGCAATTATATTATATTGCCGTATTAACAGCAAAGAACAAAATACTGTGGTTGATTTTGATATTTTGGATGCTATGTCATTTGTGGGACAGTTTTACAACTGTGGCCGTGTGTAAAATGATTTATTTTTACGTAAGTATTTTTAAAATGTGCATAATATAATAGTATTACAAAATTTTGTAGTTATAATATTCCCATTTTTTGTTGAAAAATTCTATTAAATTGTAGCTTTAATAAATAATATATGCAATATTATTAATAATGTAAATATTATTCACATAGCTGATTTCATAATAAAATTTAATCTATCTTAAAAATTTAATAAAAGATTGATGGTCTAACAAACTAATGAAAGCAATCAATTTTAATTTAATTCTCTCATTAAATTAATTAATTTATTTATTTCTTTCTAATCAACATTTATTTTTGATAAGAATTATACAATATACTATATCGATAGATACGTATAAAATAATATTTCTTCTCCGATGGAATGTAAAATTTGTCTTTGCGCCCTGATTTTATGAAGAAAAATGTCTTTTTTCTACTCAGCGGGAGAAAACATAATTTTCTTTCCCGGCGGCGGCGAAAGGGAAAAGTCATTATTTAATTAATAATTATGTAACATTAAAAGGATAAAGTGAGATTGGCTATGTGCGTTTTAGAGTAAGTAAACATTAGCTCTCTAAAACAAAAATTGATACTTCCTTTTTTCCCAATTATGATATTTAAAATTTTAATTTCAATAAATAAAATAATAATTTTGTTGATTTTAAAATACTGATATTCAGGGGCGGAACTAGCGGGGTGCGACGCACGAGAGCCCCCGATTAAAAGGGCCTCCAAGTGTACTGTGACCTTTTCAATCTTTTTAAAAAAATTTAAAAACATTAAAAATATAATGAGATAATCTAGTATTAGTATTTAATTTTTAATATTTACAATGAAATATAATATTTTGGCAGTCTTCTCTTATTGAAGTAAACAAGGTGGGCATCATTTACCATCAATAATTCAATGTTCCCACTAAATTTTCAAAATCAAATCCTGACATTTCCAGGTTTTCCCTGACAAATCAAAAAATAAGAAGGTAAAAAAATCTTAATTTTAAAATTAAATTAAAATCAGAAATTTTTATTGAAAAAAATTAATTTTTAAATAAAATAAATTTAATTTTAAAATTTTAAAACCAAACAAAAATTAAAAATATTTTTAAATTAAATTGTTTACCTCGACTGAAAATTTATGAATTAATCTATGGTCTTCTAACGATTTCCTAAATTTCCCAAGATTTCCCTGAGAAGCAAATAACATTCTTAAGTCTTACTAAGATATCTAGAATTTTCTAAGATATTCTAAAATTTGCATGAATTTCTTTCACTTTTGCATATCACTATTTTCTCTTCGGTTTTCCAGTTAGTATAAAACTAAGGGAAAATTGCCGAATAAATTGTGTGTATTAGTGAAGGGAAATTTGAAAAAACTCTGGAAAATTTCAAGGCATCTCAAGAAACAGATTCTTAGAAAATTTGTAGAAATATAGAAAATCTCAAGAAATTCATAAAAATCTCGAGAAAATCTCAGGAAACTCTAGAAAATCTTAGGAAATTCTAGGAAATGGAAAATTCAAAGGTATCTTATGATATCTCGAAACATCCAGAAAATTTTATAGCCATGAAATCTCAGAAAATGGAAAAAGCAATAAAAGGTAGTCTATAATATTCTAGATTTCCTCAAATTTCCCTTTAGTTTTGAATATGACAATAAATTTCTCTATCATTTTTCCACTTAGTAAAACACAAAAGAGAAATTTGAAGATATCCGGAAAAATTTTAAGAAATCCCAGAATATTTTAGAAAATCCAAGAAAGTCTCATTAATTTTTCAATTAGGAAAAATGTAAAAAATTAGAGAAAATAGAAAATTCTAGAAAATCTTAGAAAAATATCTAATAAATCTTGTGAAGTGGGAAATCACAGAAAATTCTAGGATATTTTTGGAAATCTAGACAATCTTAGAAAACTCAAGGAAATCTCAGAAAATTGAAAAATAGAAAAACTCATCTATATGTTTTTTGATAAGAATTAAAGTATAATTTTGAAATTGTAATAAAATTTAAAAGGGGGAGTAGTTACTCGTCTCTATATTCGCTCTTGTTTGGATGGAATTCTTTGGAAATCACTGGAATTGCATGAAAATTGTCGGAATTCCGAGTCCTGTATTCAAAATTGTTTTTTTTGTCTTTAATAAAAGCAGTGCTCCGTTAACAACTTAACGGAATCCCTCAACTGCTTGTTACGCCACATATTAATGTATTTCTGTGTATAGTATATCATATAAACATGATATTTTTGTTGACAAAGAAATAAATTACAACAAATTGTTTACATAATAATAATGCAATATTATGGATATTACTAAAGGCTGGTTTATGTTAAACTCCGACGCGCACACCGCACGTATGGAAATTGCTAGTGCGTTTTCTGATTACAAATTTAAATAATTTCAAGCTATGGTAGATGATGCTTGTATAATTTATTTTAAAATTTAAACAAATAACTTAGTATACAAAAATTAGAATGTTTTCACTACTTTTACTTATTAATAATTCGTCATTTGATTTCTAGGGAATTTTGCAATGAAAAATAAATTACATAAATTTAATACAATAAAATTTGTACTTAATTTCTCTCATTGCAATTTTCCTTCAGTAACTAAATTGGAAAATTTAACAAATTTTGAAAATCAAAAATCGTACTACATCAATATGTTGTAACTTCGGGGGAGGGGGGGTCGATTAAACTTTGTTTGGGATCCTTTGAAGTTTTACTCTTTTTTTTTGAGTTGCCAAGGCTTTATTGTTTTATGATTCCCCCACCCAAATTTTAATAGAATATTATTTTATAAAATTTGCTTTAGACCAATAAAACTTGTAGGCCAATAAAAACAATTTTATTCCAGAATGTCGAGATCTCCAGAATTTTAAATAAGACGGTGGTCGAAAGTAGGTATTATCGGAAAGATCTTTCAAAACTAAGACATTCTTTTGAAATTAGGAAGAGGGAACGGATCATAGAAAAGAAAAATCTTGGTAGTGAAAATGAAAGTGCATTGAGGTTCAAACGAAGCTCAAACATTGGCACCAATTTTAACCCAAAATTCCACTTTGGGAATGCTCCCCTCGCAAAAGGTTTCACGAATATCTCAGCGATCGTTGAAACTCAAACGACGGGAAAAGAAGCTCATTGAAGCTCAAACGTTGGACACTAATTTTAATAAAAAAATTCGAATTGGGAAGCCAGCGACATCTACCTTCAAAAATCGCGCACGTCAACGAAGTACATAAATGCTTCTACAGAAATTTAATGTTTCAACTCCATCCGTTGGCGTTCAATACGTGTGTGTGTCGGCGTTTAATATAAACCGACCTTAATTATAGTAAAAAATAATCAATAATTTATAATATTGTTTTTCACTTACATATTACTGAAAAGCAATTTAGTATTCATTGAATTGGACTTCGTTTTAATAATCGTATTATACCTACATACTTAATTATGTATAGTTTGAATATAACACAGTGAAGAGTCGTAAGTGCAATAAAAATGAAGCAAATAAATAACAGACTGCAATATGATATTTATACTTCTCTGAGTTCATCTTATTTCATTCTTAAATGGATAGGTCTGGCGCCATTTGTAATTTTGGGAACAGCACAAAACAGAAAATTAATAAAAATTAATCCTTTAAGTTTGTATAATTGCATATTGCTGGCATATGCGTTGATATCGCTCGTTTCCTTAATTTTCTTAAAATATATTTTTATAAACAAAAACATGAATTTTGTTCAAAAATGTTTACTATGTTACGAATTATATGTACATATGTTAATGATTTTAATTTCGATTGCATTCTATAAAGCACGCGAAAAAAACTTAATTCAGCTCTTAACAAGAATTAATAATATTGACCAACACCTGATGAAAAATTTTTCTGTTTATACAAACAATAAAATAATTAATACATATTCTATCATAGAAACTCTTTCCCTTATAATGATAATATGTACCATATATCTATATATTATATTATCGAAGCTCCATACTGATCGATTCGAGATCATTGGATTAAGAAGCATAAATCTTCTTGGAATGATTTTTAAAACCTCATTGGGAGATTCCATTAAAGTTCTTTTTATTTCCATTGCATATAGATTTAAACTGTTATGTTCTGTATTAGAAAGTTCTGCCAAAGAATGCAACTTTAACCTTAACAACATTAATTATTTGTACTCTACATTATATGAAATTACCGAAATGGTAAATACAATTTATTCGGTTCCTTTGTTTATGATCATATGCGTCGATTTCAGTACCTTCGCAATGCAATTGTATTACAATGCTACATTAAATTCTGAGAACATTGGGCTATGGGTATTTTTGTCGTTTTGGACAACATGTCATTTATGGGATAGTTTTACAACTGTGGTCGTGTGTAAAATACTGTATTTTTATGTAAGTACTAAGTAGGATTATAAGCAGTATATCTATTTTGATACACTTCTTTTTAAAAAGAAATCACAACTAAGAAATTAACAATACCAAAACTTTCACATATTATCCTCATTTGCCTATTTATATTTGTATTTTAGCATATTTGTTAAATTCCGTAATAAACATTTAAATATGTACCGTCAAACGGGGTGAGTCCGGACAAGTTTTGGTATATTTTGAATGACTGCATCTTTTCTGTTACGTTTGTAGGTCCAAGTATTTAACCATGTTGCAATCGAAGCCTAAGCTAGAACTTGAACTAAATACTTTAGCAAAAAATTATCAAAATTAGGAGAAAACAATTTTTGTTTGCTGTCCCGACTCACCCCAGTGTTTGGGTTTGGGAAAACGCTTTAAAATGCCCAGTTTGGCCCGTTTTTCCCGTGTTTGGGGAGAGTAGAGATATATTTTATGACTTAAAAAAACATAAACATCACCTTTACAAAAATGTGCTCCTTTTGGTCCAACAGACTCTATCTAATTAATAAAAAACAGGCAATTTTTTAAAAACTTTGAAAAACTATTGTTATTATATATAAATGTAGATAATCCTCATCCAATGTTAATAAAATTTTAATAAATAATATCAGTTTATAAATATCAGTTTATATAAAAAACTATTTATGATCATCACGAATGTGTTTGGTGAGCAAAATAGAATTTTGTCAACACTAGTTTTAGGACTCATTTGTGTATATTTTTAGTCTTGAAAATTGATGAATAAATTCTCTGAAACGTCAACATAAGAAGTCTTAACAAGAATTTAATTTCCAAACAAACTGATATTATTTATAAAAAAAGAATTGTTTTTTTTTAATAATCAAATTTTAATTATTGACGAACACGTACGTGATAAGCACGGATAGAATACAAACATTCACTATAGAGGACATCGGTGAGTAGGTTTTGAAACTTGAAATTAAAATCTACCGCTATTTATCAGCAAAACATGTTTGTCCCGACTGACCCCCTATGTCCTGACTCAGCCCGTTTGACGGTATCTCTTAAAACACCATGCGATAGCTACATCAAATTATCTAATCTGTTTAGTTTCTGCGTTACAACCGAATAAAAATCAAAATTTTGAAACATAACTTTGCGTTTGTAACAATAATTGTATTTACCTATCTATCTTTAACTTTTAAATAAAATAAAATATTAATTTGATGTATTTCAGAATTAGTAACGCCGTAAAATTTAAACGAAATCGTATTTCTAGTTTGCAAAGCACAAACTTAAAATTATTTTTATCTTTTATAGGTTCATCGTTTCAAAATAAATTTGATTAAAATTGCAGGAACAAATTATCTTGTAAGAAGCGAAGTAAGATCTTGATAAATAATTTAAGCAAATTTTAAACAATTGTTGTAGGTAAACGCATTTACAAAACAAATTTTACACGAAAATCTTAAAATAACAGCTGGAGGATTTTTCGATCTTGACATACCGATAATATTTCAGGTAATTATAACAATCACTACAAGGAAATTGATTTTATTGGTTTATTTTCAGATGGTCTCAACTGCGTCAGTATATTTGACTATTTTGCTGCAATTCAAAAGCGATTAATTGATTATACATACTAGCTCGACATCGACTTATTTATGCAAATTCCTGCTTCCCTAATTATGTTAGAGAAAAACTGAAAGACACAAAAATAATGCAGAAATATAAACTACGAATGATAACAGCATTAGATTTCATTTAACTTTTACTTCAAAAGTCAAAAAATGCTTTTGAAATTGTTAAAAGTTTCATTTATCAGACTGGCCATGCAAGTTTCCATGGTAATTATTTTTGAAAATAGAAATTAAATTGAATTTATTACATGGCCAGTGCGATAAATGAAAATTTTAACAATGTTGAAAGCATTTTTTGACCTTTTAAGTAAAAGCTAGATGAATAATCTAATGGCGTTATCATTCGTAGTTTATATTTCTGCATAAATTTTGTATCTTTCAATTTTTTTCTAAAATAATTAGGGAAGCAGGAACCTGCATAAATAAGTTTTTACATGTTAATTTCCTATGTTCGGCTAACTCATTCAGCACCCGGTATACGAAATCTTGTAAAATACTAATAAAATAAAATTAATAGACACTTGAATACGTATCCTAAGAAATTATATTACAAAGAACAATGTGTAACAATTTTAGGAATACAATGGCTATGATTTGGCTAAGTTTCAAACTGCTGCAGAAACAAAGCTACTAAGAAAATATTTAATTCAATGTAAAATATTAGTTACGTGAAAAAATAATATCTGCACCAGTAGCTTAACTTAACGTCTTTTTCGTTATTTCAATACACTCACAAAATTAAATTTAATTAGACTTTAAGCTCTTATCTTAAAATTTTAAAAATAAAATAATACGAAAATAAATCACAGTTCATCAGAACGAGTTCTACTATAAAATTGTCGAGAAAATGCAGCTGGACCTTTATTAAATGCTCCAAACCAGTTCTTTTGGTAAGCAAATATTAAAAACAAAACAATTGGAATTCCAATTAATAAACCTAAAAATTAAATCGGTTAATTAAAAATTTTGGAACAGCATGTATTGGATCATACCTATAAGTAAGCCAATTAATAAACCAGCATCTTTTTCCGGTCTATTTCCGTATAAATCCAAACATCTCATCGTATTATTTGCTAAGTGTTCGCTGTAAAAAGTTTTATGTTCCATTTCGATCGGTGCTGCACATCTGTGAAAATTACGTTAGTTTCTTCTTTTTTAATAAAGCATCACCTACTTCATTTCTTTTGCCAATTTTTCGTCAATTTTCAAGTAAACCGGCATTAGTGTATCGACGATCCATTGATTTTCGCACTCACAAGTCCAGGGATTACGAGTTAAATCAAGATGTTTTAAATGATTCCAATTTAATATTAAATGCATGTCTATTCTTGTCAATCTATTGCCGGAAAAATCAACCTGGAAAATTTCAAATCATTTCATGAAACAATTTAATTTAATTTAAGAAACCATTTTAAGCGAAGGCCATATTTCAGATTCTTCAACTTTTCTTGTAAATGCAGCCGGATTTATATTTTCCAGATTTAAATTATTAATTATGTAAACTTCTTCCAAACTGCTCAAATTGCTAAACGCTCCAGCTTCAATGCTAACCAAATCCATGTTATCGCACATGTATAAAACCTTTAGCGTCGATATGTTAGGAAAACCCCTGAAAAAATACAAATTTTGATTATCAATAATAAATAATGATTCACACAAATTACGTTTCGGATGTCAAATTGGTAATTTTATTGTCGTTGAAGTATAAAGTTTCGAGCACGTGAGTCGCTTCCAAAGCTCTAGGAATTTCTTGAAAGTTATTTCCCGATAAATCAAGTACCCTCAAATGGGCTGGTGTATGGAAAAGGAGTTCAGGAATTGCTTTCAATTGGCAATCGTTAAGATATAGTTCCTAAAAATAAGTTTACAATTCTAACTATGCAAAAATCAGAAAATTCTGCACAACCTTACCTTTAAATTTATAATACTTATGATAGCTGTGTGGGTATTTAAGTCAATAACCTTAAACGGATTGTAGGATAAATCTAGAACTTCGAGCCTATATCCTATGTGTTGAAATATATCCTGATCTAAAGTGTGAAAATTATTCTCATTCAGTTTTAGCGTGATCAACGATTTTAATGGATAATCACTTCCATCTATTCTTAATACTCCCTAAATTTTATGAAATTTTCAATATTGGAAAGATTATAGAAAATGTCATACCTACCTTAAGTACATTTTTTCCGATTATACTTAAATCATTTTTAGTTAAAATCAAAGTGTGCATATTTTCGAGTTGCTCAAAATAGCTGTCAGTTATTGTCTTAATGCCATTATTTGTAAAATCCAAAACAGTCAAGTTGGATGCTGGAAACTTTTGTAACAAATCTCCAATATTACAATCAGTGAAATTAACACTATTAATTAAATATGACACATTTGCTTTATCAAACCAATTGGATGGTGTATAAACATATTCATCAAATAATGGTTGACCACTGCAGTCAATATCAACACCATTATCTGTACTTCCTTTATTACTACAGTTACATTTATTACATAATGGCGTTTTAGCAGTCTGCCCATATATCATTGAGAGACATAGGACAAATGATAATATTCGAAATGTGTTTACAAACAGCATTTTCTAAAAAAAATTTCAATTCAGATTATTATAAAGACACAGAAATATTTTTAATTCCTTACCCAAATTAGTTACTATTATTTTTGCTCTTCTACAATTGAACCTATACATACATAATACTCATGTACCTGTATCCCACATTTTCTTATCTTATCGTATACAAACAAGATATTTTTGATTAGCTTTTACGTTATTAATCATTAATTTGTTTTCTAAAAAAAAAAAAAAATTAAACTGAGTACAAATTTTGGCCTTTTATTGCTCTGCATAATTACTTATAATATATTAGATTTTTATTTATTTTTTTATTTTTTGATGCCCCCCTTACATATCTAATTATTCCAGTAGACTAATTTGCTATAAAAATAGATGTATTCGTGGGCTACGTATTAAGTAAATATTAACAAAACGCTTATTAAATTGTTTACAATTTGATTATTATTTATAAATTTTATTAAAATAAATAATGTGAAATATGGAATATCACAGACTGAGAAATCCTTTACCAAGGACGGGAAGCTAAAGGTCGAGTTACTGATTTTAGAAAAACTATTTTAACTGATGGTTAGCGTAATTTTAAAATTATTTTTAATTAAAATTATATTTTCAAATTACCAAACATTAAAATAAAATCACTTTTCAGAACTAAAATGCATAATAAGGTAAAAATGTTTAAATTCTGGTTTAAAACAAAAATTATATTTTTTGGCGATTCTGAAATACTAATAATTATGATTTATATCGACGTACACACACAATTTACCAATCTTTTGATTGTATCACTCAGATTATATTTTTTATTTGAAGAGAAATTATAAAATTCCGAAAATAAATATATTTATATTACTTTTATTATTAAAATTAAAATTATTACACATATTAAAATTTACATCACACTCGACTAGACCTAATATTTTGCAAGGAGGTGTACATAAATTGATGATTTGCGGCTTTTGCTCTCAAAACGTAAAATATCAGCATACAAAGTAGGATACCAGTAAGTATACCTGCAAAATTGTTTTTTACAAACTAATTACATTTCTTGCTGAAATTTTAATTTACCTGAAACAGTGGCAATTAACCAAAACGAATGTTTTTCTTCGTTGCCATAAACATCTAAGCAGGTTAAACTTATTTTTCTTTGATATAAAGTAAACAGCGATTGACCTTTATATTCTTCTGGGTGATGGCATCTGCAAATATTTATAAAAATTGATAAAGGAAAGGCTGCTTTTTGACAAAACAATAAGGATAAATAAGTTAGAAAAACTTAACTTTGTCTTTCTAAGTCAAAAGGAAAACCAAAGTTTGTTTATTGAAAAGTGGTGTTAAAAAATCTCCATAAAGTGGAAGATTGAAGCCTAACAATTTTTGTATTGTACCTCAACCAATTATATCTAGCCACTGATGGTATATTGCTAAATGTTAATATTTAATCAGCAGCAGAAGAGAAATAAAATTATTTAGAAATATAAAATATCGAAATATTTCGATAACGTCTGTTCTTATCTGGTTTTAATTGGGAGCAGTATTTAACGAGATATAGAAGATTAAAATAAAAGTTTGATGAATCAACCAGAAAATAAGGTGTAGCTTACAGTGGAGGATCCAGGATTAGTGACTGGGGGGCCAACGTTCAAACAATCGCAAGAAAATAAAAACCCACAATTTTTTCCTTGCACCAGTAGTAAGGCAGTTTGTGCTATTAAGGATCGGCTCCAAGGCGGCAGTGCTGATTCATGAACGCGAGAGGGCCTACGACATGAGTATATTTTATAATTTATTGGTAGGCAACACGTTTAACATTGGTTTGGTTATTAGACAATATGTGGCTCGGGTGACAAACTTCCCCCTCATGCAGAATATGCCAATTCCTAACTCGTTACAGAATATACTATTATAAAATTAGTGTATTTTGATTTTGAGTAAGATCCTTTTAAATTGTTCCATTTTTGGATGAGAATTGATCATTTGATTTGGATTAAAAATTAGAAATTTGAAAAATTGTAATTGAATTGAATGGTAAACATAATTATATTTAAATTTTTAAAATTGAAGGCAAATACGAGTATGTATATAAAATTAAATAGATACTCGTATCGTCGACATATGGGGTGCTTTATCTTTACATTGAACTTCCCATTTTATACATGGAAATTTATTAAAATTAAAATTTTGGAGTTTTTTATAATTTTTGTTTTGATTTAAGAGTTTCATTGCTCAATCGTGCGGTAACTAGCTTCAAGAGGTGATGAAATATTTTTATTATATACACCCCCCCCCCACCCCAAATTTCATGTCAGTTTATATGATTCTATAGTATTTTTCTTCTCCTTTCCCCACAAGGACCCAACCTATTTAGACCTGGGTTGCAATTTAATTTAATTTAATTTAATTAAAAAAAAAATAAAATTTAAATTAATATAGTTTCGCTACGTACATATATTGTTTACTTGCTTCAGTATTATTATTTTCTTCATAATATGGAATTAAATCATTTATTAACCATTGATTCCTGCAACCACATGTAAAGGGATTATTACTAATATCCAAAATTTTCAAGTTTTTGAAATCTAACAGCAATTCTTCATCTATGTAGGATAAATTGTTGTTATTTAAGTAAACCTTAAAAATAGTTTTATAAATTTATCTAACACATAAATATCTCAATAATCTATACTTTTTGAAGGGGCGGCAATAATTCTTGTGTTCCGTGTAATCTTATCATTGCATGTGGATGAATGTGAGTAAGATACGTATTGTTGCAGACATGTAATTCAGTCAAACTTTTTAAACCGCTCAGAGCACGAGGCCCAATCACTCGAAGCTGTGGCATTTCAGATAAATGCAAAACTTTCAGACTCTCCATATTTGGAAAAATACTAAAATTTCAACATTCCATTGTTTAACAAAGATTACAAAATTAGACAATCAACTAACTTTCCTTCAATTAGCTTTTCAATAGGATTGTTACTCAATATCAATGTCTCCAGCGTTGTAGATTCGTTCAAAGTTGGAGGTATGCGGCCCAAACTATTTCCAGATAAATCCAAATATTTTAGATTTTTCAAAACAAACATAAACGATTCAGGCAATTCTTTAATTTGTGTTTTACTTAAATCTAAAACCTATACAAAATTCGGCACTATTTTTCCTTAATATTTTACTGAAACTTACTTGTAGGTTAACTAAACTTGCAGTTGCTGTTAGAGTTGGCGCATCAATTACCTGAAGTGAATTTTCACTCAAAACTAATTCTCTCAGTTCGTCGATATGCTCAAAAGCATCCGCATTTAGAGTTACGATTTTATTGTTTCTCAAATCTAATTTCTGCAATGATCTCAAAGGAAAGTATTCATTTTTTGTGTATATTCCCTAAAAAAAACTTCATTTGAAAGTTTCAAAATCTATGTACCTTCTTAAGTATGTACTTACGCGAAAAGTGTGTGGGTTAATCTGCTTGATATCATTGTCAGCTAAAATTAAAATTTCCATGTTTTGAAGTTGTCCGAATATACCAACCCCAAGTTCGTCAATCTCGTTGTTGCTTAAATCGAGTAATTTCAAATCCGATTGTGGAAATTGAGTCATTAGCCTTTCCAAGTTTTTGGATTTAATCGTAAGACCTTCTATTGGGTATGTTTCATTTTTATTATCATGCCAAAAGGTTTTATTGTAAATTTCATTAATATCGCCGATGTCGCAATAGATGACAGGTGGCTCATTAGGTTTTGAGTTACAAGGACAGATATTACATAAAGGCGTAGTTTGAAGATAAAAATTAAACTTAGTCAATATTGTGAAAATGAAAAGGTAGTAAGAATATGGATGCCCCATTCCTGGAAAATAAGCTATAATATTTTACATATTTTTTAATAGGATTAATAACTAAGTTCTGTAATACCAGTACATGAACATGTAGTACAGCTACACTGCACTGTCAAATAGTGTATTACATACCAAGGTTAAAGTCTTTATTATAGTTGGTGGCTAAGTTAGCTACAACACAAAGCTATGATGTAACTTTTTATCTAAGTATTGTAAATTATAGGTAAGAGTATGTACATATAGAGAAAAATCACGAAATGACCAAGCTCAAAGTATGTTGTTATAAATCGCCATCAAAACAGCAATAAGTGTACATAATAAAAGTGTAAGTAAAGTTAATTATATTGAAATTATATCTTTCTTAATTCTTAACAATATACCATCATTTTTAAGTTTTATTGTCGTTATGATAGTATTGTAAACATACATTATACATCATAGTCATCATACTTCATAATTTTATTATTTGAGAAATAAAAACAGCATACCTATTTGAGATTTAAAAAATAGTACTGGTTTATAATAGTTCTGAACAACTAATAATTGTAGGATGGAAGTTTTTTTAGCCATACAATCATGTGGTTTTCTTAAACAAGTCACCCATTCAAACACAATCCAGCATCAGTAACCTTGCTTGACTGGCGATCTCACAAGAACGAGTATTTATTACCTAATTTCACTGAGGTGTCAAAATAAATGTTAATAAATATAATAGCGGGGCTCTAAATATATTCGGGAGGGAGGGGGCGTACAGAAATTTAAATCAACAACACCAATTAATAGATACTGATATACGTAGACAATAAAAAATTATTAAACCTCGTAATGAAAACAAAAATAGGTAATTTTTCTTTAAAAAGTTGGTAATACTTACTGACTGATATGTCTAATATTATAACCAATAAAATACTATATCATAATAATATTATAAATATGACTGTCCCAATAAAATAATGTTAAGTGCAGTATTTAACAAATTATTAGTAAAGAAGTTATTGCAAATATTATTACACAATAATTTAGAACACTTGTTAATACTTCTTTGTTAAAAACACAAAAATTAAAAATGTCGTTACACTATGCTTCATACTTTAACGTTCAACATAAAGATAAAAAACAATAATGAATAATATGATAAAACGTTATCTCAGGTAGATTACATAGTAAATAGTACAAAATCGTACCCATAATACGTGAAATACATAGGTAGGTACTCGATGATAATAATATTGAAACAAAATTCTGGCAAGTTTTCCAAACTATATATCCAAACACAAGAAAAAACACAATTTGTACTAAAATTATCTTTTATTACGTAACAAATCTTTAAAGTACCTTGAATAATTTAAAATTTACATATTTCGACGCTCTTTTAGTACAGAAACTATTTTATCATATAAAGGTGTAAAAATTTTAGTGTATCCCTGATCTGTAAGATGTAAATAATCATGCATTGTATGATGTGATATACTTTCATCAGCTTGAATAATATTTTCATGTATTGGAACTACATCAACGTTTGAACCTCTTTCATATTTATTCATTAACAGTTGATTCACCTTAGAGTTTCTATCACGATTTACATTTGGAAATTGGCCCCTTGGTAAGAGTGTCTACAAAAATTAGTAAAATATTTTTAATTAAATTTTTTTTATATATTGTGTAAGTTATGGTGCCCAAAATCTGAAGCGAGATCTCTCCTGCTTGAGTTGAGTAAACTTTGTGAAGATTTCTAATACATACTGGTAAGATAACCGAAACGTTCTGAAGTTTTTCCTGAATTATATCAACAATTTTACATATTCCATCGAATACATTTTGAGCTGTACAATCTGTATTATTAGTTCCAACTGATAATACAACTACTTCTACTGGTAGAGATAAATTTAATTCTCCATTATTCACCCTCCATAAAACATGTTCAACTCTGTAAAAAATAATGTTGAGATTATATATTGTCATAACTAGGGATCGGATTTTTAGGCATTTGCATGGTTTTTCTGCGTACAGGCACGTGAGAAATTTTAGAAAGGGAACATGTTTTACGCCTTTCTGAATCGTTTTAAATAGTTTTTATTTTGCCTATAAATGCATAATTTGAGTTTCAGTGCATATTTTTCAGTTTATTTCCTATAAATGCTTATTTCCTTATACTGGCATATATATTGCATATTCTGCAAATCAAATAATAAAAGTTTTGATTTTTGAGACGTTTTTAAACGAATTAAGCGTTTTAAAATTTTTTTTTTAAATTTTATAATTATTCATTAATTTTTATAATATGTATAGTTGATTTACATTTTCAACTTAACCGGTCAAGAATAGTAGAAAATAAATAAATAAAATATTCAAAAACCGAAGTGAGCCTAATCCCCAAGAAGTTTCACTTCAAAAATATTCCTTGAGATGTCATACTTCTAAATATCTATTGAATTTTATTTTACATTTTGTGTATTAAAAATGTCTAAAGCTAAAAGTGGGCGCAATTTTCAAATATCAAAAGAATAAAAAATAAAACAATGTTTTGTTAATAATTATTTATTATTTTACTTCTAAGGATGTATTCTCGCTGTAGCTACAGTTCAACACCAACTGAACTTCTAACAAAAGTAGTGAATTCATTATTTGCATTAATTGCAATTTTGAGGCATAATAAATATTTTAGCGCATATTTAAGTGCTTATTTTGAAGTTTTGAGAGCATATTTGCCTGCATATTTTTAAGATTTTTAGTGCCTATAAATCCGGACCCTAGTCATAACCCATTATAGTGAGCACATTATAAAGATAAAACAATTTTAAAAATATAACAATTTTTGCAAACTTGTGAATTTATAAATTTTAAAAATTATCTCATAATTAATTTTCAAAAAAAATACCATAATGGTGCATATCCAAATCTTGAAAAAATAAATTAATTCTTACATATTCTAACAACAATAAAAAGTGATTTTGTCTCATTTTTAAACACTCCCTTAAACAAGGAATCGCAGCAACCATGGGCAAAAAACAAAATTTGAATGCAGTTGGTAAAAAGTTCATATTTACCTATCTCCTCCAATTCCAAAGTTCAAACAGTGAAGAGCGCTGAAATGCTTATTCCATATTGTTGAAAATTGCAGTAATTGTATAATGGAATCTCCCAGAAAAAGGACCTCAGCTTCAGCAGATTTTGCTTCTGCTAGAAAGCGATTATGCTGTAAACAAATATAACTTCAATTTTTTAGGTGAAATTTTCTTGTTAAAATGTGTGTTCAAGTTTACCATTAATTTGGGACTCAAATATGTAATAATAAGTGAATGCAGTGGTACTATATTATACTAACGTAATTACCTAAGCATTCAAATTTCAAATATTTAAAAAATATTATATATTAGATATAAACCAAAGGGTGAAGAAAAGCGATTACAAACAGCAGAAATGAGGTTCTTGAGGGAGATTACAGGGTACAAGAAGGTTGATAGAAAACGTAACACCGATATCAGAAACGAGCTTATATTATAACCTAAACAAATATATAAATAAAATATAAATCGAGAGGAAACACGAAACAGAGCATAAGAAACGATGGGAAGATCAAGAGTGACGTAACACACAGTAAGTCCAAGTCCAACACGTGCGAATGAAAAATATATTTTAAAATTTCAACCAACTTTCTAACTATCCTAGAACTTTCATATTCGTACCAGAGAGCGATAAAGGATTTAACGACAATTAAAATAAAAATCATCAATTTTCAAAAAAAAATGCTGTGGAGTGTAGAGGACACAATACATTATCATAGTTATCGTAGTTGTGAAACTCGATTCACGCCTCGTTTTGTAAGTATCACGCGCGTTCGATAAATGTCTTACTTTCTACACTAATCACAACATAAACTACTGTTATAAAAATAAAAGAATTAAACTACAGATTCTAGTGCCACCTATTTTTCTCAAGATTAACTCACGAGCAAAAAAAACGATACCTACTATTTCCCACAATTTTGTATTATGGATTACAAACAAATACGTCGGTATTTTAAAATTAAAATAAACAAAACTACTCACCATGCATTTCCATCTATTATCTCCAACAATGTCTGGTTTTGACGTTGACACAATACATGGATTATTATTATAGTTTTCAATCATATTTCTTCTAGAACTAAAATATTGGACTTTCAAATAAAAGAAATTTTTATAACTGTATGAACGTTTTGCGGAGTTCAATATTAAATGAATCATAAATTTTTTTAATTTTCACGTTTTGTAAATTGTAAAGAATCTATTAACTCGAATATTATTTGACAGATCCGATCAAACAACCTCAACTTTCAAATCGGTTTATAGACCAGTGGCTAACAAACAAATTTCAGCAGTCACACAATATTTTTGAATTTCGTCCAATATGTATACAATCTGCTCTTTCTGCAATATAATAATTAATAAATTATAAGAGCATAATAACAAAACATATGTAAATGCGTAGTATGTTAAATAGGTATGAACTGCTACACAAAAATTGTAAAAATTGTTTTGTCGAGGTTAAACTGAAAATGTTATTTGTGTGAAACGTGAATACACGCAATAAATTATAATTTATGTACATACATAAATTGTAATTCATTTAACTATTCGTATTTACTTACTTGGATTTAAAAGATATTAATCGAAAAATGAAATTTTAATACCTTTAATATCTAATAAGACATTTGTTGAACAATTTATAAATTTATGTCAATGCAAAATTTAAAGATAAGATTTTGGCAAGATTTAACATTTCACAATTTTAATTTAATCATATGTGTGTGTAAAGATCAGGAAAATGTTCCTGGGTGATCAAATACAAATTCAGTATTCCATATATACGAGTACATCTATAGTTGAGAAATTACCTCAAGTTGGTAAATGTTTCGTTGTTTTGTTATTGTTATTATTATTTTGTTATTTTTGTTATATTTATTGCTATTATTATTTTATGTTATTATAATCTTTTAAAGTTGTTTTTTTACTTAAATTAAAAAAAATTTTTTAATAAAAAATTTAATCTTCAGCGAAGTTTTAAATTGTGTCTATTGTAGTATGTTTTTCAAACAGTTCTGGGTATATGGTACATTTCATTAGGTAAATTATCTATAAACGAAATATTTTGCTAAAGAAAAATCATAAACTAACACTAACCTATACATAACCATACATACATACATATACATACATTTAGGCAGGGCAGTATATAAGAGAGTGGTTTTGGGAGTTCAACCCCCCCCCCCCAAAAAAACAAATCCTTAAGTTCTTTATTTTTAAAACTTCTTAAACAAATCATTTCTACTGTTAAATCTTTTAATTTTTAATTCTTAATCTTATTTTCTTTCTTTTCTTTGAGTTTGCTCTATATAGCCTTATCCCTAAGATCGTCCAATTGGTACCTCTCTAGAAATACTCTAAATTACTACACCACAAGAATTAATTTAAAATACATGCATCTACTATAAACCTTTTTCAAATTCCATAATCCCCCCCATGACCAATGTCTAACTACGGCCCTGGTTTCTGGAAGTAATAAAAATGCATCTACTGTTTATAATAAATTCTAGGAAAAAATTCTTTTATTTTATAGGTCAAATATTTTAAAAGTTTTAATAGTTCCTCCTTTACGGCCGATTTTATTCAAGAAAAGTCATAAACTAGCACTAAACCTAACGGATGCTTATCTTTGCGCGGATATCTAATTTTTACACACAATTTTGCTAAAGTAAAATCATAAGCTAACATTAGCCAACATAGCCGATCCATATATTCGCGCGGATATCTCTTTTTTACGAAAAATGTAGCTAACACCAAATTACAAAACATGAAGAACAATTTTGTAAAATAATGTAGTATTTTAATAAATTATTTTAAATATAAAAAAAGTATTTTAAGTAAATCATATTTTTTATTTAAGTAATAATTTTTTAGTCATCGGCCAAAACCAGACTAAATATTAAGTAAATCGTTACAAAAATGTAGTGAAATAATATAAATCGTAATTGGGGATGTAACTACCGGTGTCAAAATTATCGGGGACTAAATTACCCGAAGATAAAATAACCTGGTGACCTAATTACCGGGGGTGAAATTATCAAGGAATAAAATTGGGTGAAGGTGAAATTTTCGGGGGTCAAATGATCAGCTACGTGGATTATTATGTGTAATTTTTCAAAGTTTTTATTTGAATAGAATATTTTACGTCAAGCGAAGTATGTAATTAATATATTATATAAATAGTACGACTTCGCAAAAATATTATTTTTAATTATCACAACATGAAGAATCATACATCTTCAAATTTTAAATTTAAATTTAAAAACTTTTTTGAAAATAAAAATTTAACCTTTAGCAAAGTTTTAAATTATATGTTTTTCAAACTGTTCTTGGGTATATGATACATTTCATAAGGTAAATTATCTATAAACAAAAAATCATGCGAATAATTATCCGGCGAATAATTGTCCGACAAACAAACGTCCGACGAACAATTGACGGCGAACAATTGTTCGGATACCAACTTTCTCGGCAGTGTGTTCCTGTTTGCTACGTTGCGGCGCTAATTCAGTCTTTCAAAAATAAATCTTTTTAACAATCGAAAATAATTTCCATAAAAAAATATCAAATTCAATTATATTAAATTTATAAATAAATTTTGCATTTAATAAATGCAGAAGATAATCGAAGGTACCTATCCATTATCAAACTATGTGCACGACGCAAATCCAAATTTTACTGAAATTTTCAATTTTAGCAATTTTTAGCATCCAATTTTTTTTATCAATCAAAAAGATTAACGGCGCTATCTTTAATTTATTTTAATTATACAAATCCAAATTCCATCGATCAAATAAATCGTTGTCCAAATCTTGGACAATTTTCAAATCAAATAAAATTAAATTTTTTGCTATCATTAATCGCAATTTTATTCTCAAAATTATACCATAAATTTCAATCTTGAGATGCAAATCAAAAATTTTTCAGGACCGTCCCCCAAAAATACGTCCATTTGCCTCGGCGATCACATTTGGATCACATTGGACAAGTTTCCCGTCTTTTCGTACCAACATAACTTGTTGATACCAAAAAGGAGCACAAAAACCAAATTATTCTTACTATTTACAATAAATTTTAAACATAAAATTAATCAAAATCCAATATTTACAAAATAATTCAAAATCTACAAAATTAAATTTAAATCAAAAAACTATTTGGTAACACGACGGTATACTCGTAAATATTAATTATTATTTATACTTGCCATCAACAGGATGTGGTAAATTCACTAAATACTATTGGTAGATATGGTTAAATAATAATATATGTATTTAAAGTGCTTCTATAAAGATAGTACTTAGATAGCTATGGCGCTACCTAACAATTTTTTCTGTGTTTTTAGTTGATTTGTTGACTATTTGTAGCAACAAGCGGATAATTAGTACATCGATCATTCTTGAGAATTGTGTAAGTATTAGGTACCTGCAGGGCCGTTTGCAGGGCAAGAGATTTCGCGGACCTCCTGCACTTAAAAATCTCATAAATAAAAAAGAAAAATATTAAACTTCGTATTTTTATTAAGAAAATTTACGCACAAAACATCTAAAATAGGTAAAATTAATTTAAAAAAAAAGTAATTAATTAATTTTTGGCAATTACATCACAATATTATTATGTAATTTTTTTTAACAAGAAAGAAAATAAACCTAAAACCAAATATCTAATTTTTTATTCATTCAAATTTTAAAAATACGTTTTTTTGTAATTTACTTAGTTATTCGTCCAGGCCCTTCCGGGCCCTTGAGGGATCCCGGGCCCCGGAGACGAATACCCAAGCCCCCCCCCCCCCGACTGGTTGGGCCTGCTCACCTGGTATTCTTTTGATGACACCTGATTGTCGATCGTTTTTCCTTTATTTCTTTCTTCATATTGGTTTCTTATGTCTTTCATTTATTATTAAATTTTATATTTTTTTTTCACTTCTTAACATTTTTATTGTATTGAATAACTTGAATTGTTTTAATCATTTTCCTTAAATTTGCCCAATTTAATTTATAAATGTTATATAATTCTCTTTGTTGTTTATTTTTTATTTTTTTATATTTAATTTTATAAAAGTAAATTTCATAAAGGCTGTTTTTATTCAATTATGGGACAGGTTTGACATGAAATTTGATTAAATTATGAAATAACTTGTACAATTATAGGTATTGTATAAAACTTATAATATTAAAATCACATGGACTAACACATTATATACAGCTTATAACTATTTCTATTTGTAATAATTGCTATTTTGTATTTACACAAGCAATTTTTTTTATTTTGATAAAAAATTATATCTAAGAGTTTATAAGTTTATCAAATTGGCATATTAAATTAGGAAACTATTGAAAAACTGGAGTTAATTAAACTGGCATAATAAGGAAAATAACGAATAATATTCTTAATTTATTATACTTTAATCTTTGCTAGTATGTATTTCTTTGAAATGTAAATAATTTGTTGATCAGCATTTAAATTAGTGCCATGTAATATTTTTGGAAAATAATATCTGTAGAGACAACATAATGCTTCAGATTAATATAAGTTTCTTCGTATTACTATGCAAAACATTTCATTTTGGAACCTTTATTTAAGAAGCATGATTCATGTTATACTAACATTTATTCATTATAATAATTATAGCAGCATATTTGAAAATCTTGAAAACAATCTTTTTAATATAGCTTTATAATATATGTATTATTGATAATAGGATGTCGTGGAAGTTTGTTTTTTAAAAGTACCTATTCCAAATAAATAATGGAAAAGAAAAGCTTGCCCCATGAAGTTGAATACGTTCCTAGACCTTAGACTACACAATAGACTAAATTTTTTTCCAGTTATCTTTTCAAGATGTTTCAAGATGCAATTTATGATAAAAATCTACAATTAGTTATTATTCATTTTTTATTAGTTTACCACCAAATTTCATCTCTTCGACTTTGATTGGGTTGTAAAACTTGATTTTTTTACTGATTGTTTCTAGGTATGGTGTATATGTGACCAAAATATCGAGATCACATTAATACTTCAAAGTGTAGAGTTCTAATTTTTTTTATTTGGTTGGACGACTAGTTAAAACGAATCTCGTCAGATTCGAAACTGAAGGTAACTTCCAACACATAATATAATCTTTTACGTTCAGTTTGGAAAGCCACACATTATTGTTCAAAAAATAATTTTATTACACTATTATCATTTCATTTGGAGGAAAATTTAACAATAAATAATAATATGAAGATAACAACTGTTAAATTTAAATCTAAAGCACAAGTTCCACTAATTTGATTTCAGTTTCATTTTTATAATTTTTGAAATAGTTCAAGTACAAGTTGGTACTCATGTATGTTTCCTCTCTAATAATTATAATATTAATTAAAAATATGAAAAAGATTAGTTTGAATTTCCGAACGAAATAATTATTTTGAAAAGTTTGTTTTAAATTGAATATTTAGAATTACATTATAAAAATATTATCTTATTGTATATTATAGCATAAACAACAGAGTATTTTTAGAATGAATTCGTTGCCAGCACAAAATTTCAATATTTATCGTATGATATGTTAGTGTAGTTTCGGCTTTAACAGAGATTAAACTAATATTTAAATAGTTGCAAACTGATGAACCCTCAGTTAATTATAATATGTGTTATAATTTAGATTGACAAAAATGTACAAAGTTGGATTATTAAAAGTAAGTCTTACTGAAAATTCATTTTTTGGCATGTGATAATAATAATTTGTATTATTTGAAAGTTCTTAATTAGTAATTATTATTGCACAATCCCTATTACCTTTAGTTGTGAACATTTTATTTACTTAAGTAAAAAATGTAATTGCTGCAGGTTTTCTTCAAAATATGAAAAACCCATTATTACAAAATTTTACTTTAGAATACGAGTAACAGAATCAGTATACATAAACACTTTTATTTGTGATAATGATAATATTTATCTATCACCTGTTTCCAAACAAACTCCGGAATTTACTCCAACAGATTTCTTTATGTATCCTATTGAACAAATTAGTATCAATACTGTGTCGGTATTTCTTAATTACCGACATAATATTGCGTAACTTTAAAAAACGGTTTATCTCTTCCTGTTGACATAATAATCACTACTAAAATTGGGTGATAATTTTTTTATATATTAGGAGAAGGTAAAGCAAAATACGGTTTGCAGTAGATTACCTGAGTGGTCAAAATTAAATTTTTTATCCGTATCAGGCTATACTGTTCCCCTTGCAGTAACCTATAATAATATAAACATAAGACAGATTTAAAAGTTAATAACTTCCATATGGTTTCAGTAATAGAATTTTATAAGTATGTGCTGATGATGACGTCAAGTCGAAACCAGTTCGTTAACCAAAATAAGCTAATTCTAAAATCCTCTTTTGAGATTAATTTTTTTTTAGTTATATCACTTAATTAGATTAGTGATGGAACCTATAAATTGAATAATGAAGTTGAACCTATGTAAACAAGTTTAGCTATTGCTTTTAAAGTTATTATTAGTAACAGACATCCT
This sequence comes from Cantharis nigra, assembly GCA_958510845.1. NCBI lineage: Eukaryota > Metazoa > Arthropoda > Insecta > Coleoptera > Cantharidae > Cantharis > Cantharis nigra. The sequence goes on from OY294031.1 coordinate 24,395,430, forward strand.
GGCATCCTACTTTCCCCTAAGAGGATTGAATATTTTTTCTTTCCAAATTATTTTTTAATACTAAAATTGTGTATACTTTAGACTGCACCAAAAGCTGATGGCACGAGTTCCACAAATTATGGCCCCAAGTTTGAGGTATATAACATATGGACGTTCATGTTAAATTGTTGCCGATTGAAGAAGAACTTTTCTTTGTGGTTTAACGAATCAGATTATATTCCATGGGATGATATAGTAGCAGAAGTTGATGATTCAACCATTTATATGCAAATAAAACATAGAAAACACTTTGACAAAGATGAATTTTTGGGATGTTTGCAAAAAAGAAAAACATTATTTGAGAAGCATAAATTAGATAAAGATTCCACTTTATTTGTTTTCTATTCTACTTCATCCGGTAGGTCATATTAAGATTATTTTTACACTAATTTAGACGATTTAACACTTGTTGAAAAAGAGAAAAATACTAAAATAATACTTCCTTTTAATATTATAATTTATTAAATTATGAACATAAATAGGAAAAATTAATCAGCTGAGAACATACATTTTTTTCCATAGGTATGTATACAGATTTTTTTATCTTGGCTTTACCTGGTAATTGGGAAATGAGAATTTATTATTAAACATCCAATACTTTAGTAATTATTTAATATATTAATATAAATAAAATAAAAAATAATCAAATAATAAATTCCTAAAATTGTGTAAATGTGATCAATTCATTATTATTAGGAGCTTAGTATTTAATTGCCAATGCGAAACAATTAAATTGACACTAATGGAGAATATGTTGAGATTGCAATCAAATGAAACGAAATAATATTGTTTGATAATTTGGGATTTTTATTAACTTTTATATTGAAAACATACGAAATAAATGAAAACATTGAAAACCTTTCAATGGAAGACTAACCTGATGTTAACATTAAAAGTTTTTTAAAATCTTCATTTGTTTTCTATGTCCTAATATGAGTCAATAAAAAGACCCGAAATGTTGGAAAATATTATTCCGTTTCATTTGACCGCAATCTCAACAAAGTCTTTACTACTTATATAATGGACGATTGACTATTTTCCAACATTTTTAATAAAATAAAAATTTCAATAGGTATTTAAGGATGTATAGGAGACAAAAAATAAAACTCAAAAATATAAGATATCGATGAAAATCGGTACACATGTCATCATTGACTTTGCGATGTAATAAAAAAAATTTCAAATCGATTCACTACACCGTTTAATAGTTCTTGCAGTTTTAATTTTATGTTGACTTTTTGTTAAAATTCATGAAAATCACATCTATGGTTTTGCATAAGAGTCTGCTTTTAGGGAAAATCACAAGGTGTTAAACAGTAAAATACGTATCTAATTAAAACTCTAAAATAAAATCTTAAGAAATCCTAAAAAAATTTTACAATGTAAAAATCATTTTATTAAAAACAACATTTTATCGAATATATTAACTTAAAATATATGATCAGAATATAAGAATTTTTTCAAATTTTCTGTAGTTATAGCTTGTAAGTAGAAGAAGGTTTTAGCAAAATTTCATCACGGTTTACTACCCCGTTCTCGAGAAATTAATTAGTAATTGAACAACCGATATAGAGTTGTCACGTTCAATTCTCTAAAAATAAAATAGATTTCAACGTTAAAAGAGCCTTAAACATATTTAAAACTTGTTGGTATTAAAAATATTATGTATATCTCGGTTTTTATTAGTTTTAACAACAAATATCAATTTTTACTCATAAAAAGTATTACATTTTTTATTTAGATAGTAGGTTGGATTGCAGGGATAGTCACTAATAAAAATTTTGTTATGTCAAATTTAATATTTGTAATTTCAGAACATGAACCTATTTAAACGAAAAAAACCTTTCTTCATGCATTTTTATAACTTTGTTTATCGTTTATGATATTTAAAAAGTGTTTTACTACACACTTAAGATCAATATTCGTGATATACAAATTAATCCTACTTTTGTCTCCGATTGTATCTCCTATACATCCTTAATAAAAATATATATTAAAAATAAAATTTTGAAGTTTAAAAGAATCATTTACATAGTATAATGATATTTTCTATTCATGTATTTCTTCAGTCAATGCTTAGATGATAAATATTTCATTTTACATGATATTATCTAATATTATCAGAATATTGTTAGAATAAATAAATAAAACACTTGGTAAATGACTCAGATTTATCTTACATTTTGAATAAAAATTAACAAAAATTAAATATAAAATGTTGGTAATTTGCAATATACATTAAGCGAACGCCACCACACGAAAAAATATTAAGTTAATCTAATACGTATGGTTGATATAGAAAGTTTTGTTTGTAAACCATTCGTGCATTCGTTTGGTGTTCTATTTTGTGAATTATCGTTTTACCACAGTTTAAGATGAAATAATAATAAAATAAAAAGTGGATACGTAATAGAACCGCCAGGTTGTTTACATTTGGTAGCGTCACGAACGCCATCAACAAGAAAGTATTTTGTATAGATTGAATGTTGATTATTATTAGCAAGATTACTTAATTTATTTTAAAACTTTAAATAGCTGTACAGTGTACATACACACTCGTACGTATATGATGTTCCTATGGTATACTAAGTAGTATATGTTGAAAACAATATCCATTTAGAAATTAATTTAAAACTATTATTTTTATTGAACTTTTATTGTTTATTTTATTGAACCGATATGTATATCGTGTTCAATTTATTATAAATTATTGAGATAAGCTAATCAAATTTCACACATCATGTAATTTAACCTTCATTCAAAAAGGGTCAAACAATATAACAGCATCAGGATGAATAAACGATTGTAAATGATTTATTATATTAATAATAAGTCAATGATTGCTTGCCTTTGGTATTTTTTTACATTCTTGTTGTAATCAAAATTACCAACTTTAGAATGAAGAGTTTTGTTGATACATACGAATTTAAAAAAAATAAATTTAAGAAATATTAAAATGAAATTTAGTATTTTGGTAAAAAATTTGGATTAAAACTTTAATATTGTGTAAGGTGAGGAAAAGCTGGTATTACTTAAGTGTGAACAGACATTTATTTTTGTACTTTACTTAATAAAGTTAAATTATTAATTTGGATATTTTCCATCACATCACAACAGTACATAAAACATAATTATAAAATAAGCATAGCAAGTAAAACTACGCTTCAGCTGAAGGCTGTAGAATAGAATAATAATATCATTTTAAAAATAAGCGTGAACTCTTAAAAATAAACAATTATTTAGTAATCTTGAAGGGATTAGGAGATGCTGGTAAAGAATCGTATCTAATAACTAAGTAATAATAGAATCAAACTATTTAATAGCATCAAACTAATTTATATTTTCCTTTCTTTATAGATAACAGCATCAAAAACGATTATGTTCCTGTAAAAATTATTCCAGAGCTGGTCGATTTAATAGCTACAAACAAGAAATCAATTTACACTGACTTAGATAATCAATATGGAACCACATACATATGCATGAACCAAAATAATATCACGGGTGCAGTGGAAGATGCATATCACGCCTTAAAGAAATATATCGGAGACAATGTTTTATCTCAAGATCAATTGGATTACGTACAGACAAATTGTTTAAATTGTTGGGATTTTCATTATCACAAATTAATAGAAAAGGATGATACCTTTATAACCCATAAGGAAATTAAAAAGGAATTATCTCATGTAATACTAGAAATTTTTAAATTGAATTATTCCGAAAAGTTAATACCAGAATCTTGTACAAAATTTAATGAATTACTGAAACTTTCATCGATGGTAGTAATTAATCATAAGAAACACTCCAAATTTAAAACCTACATTTGGAGTCTGATAAAGAAAATTAATCCCGAAATAACGGAAACTTCTATAAATGCTTTGTGGAGAGAAGGTAAAATACATATGCCGATTGAATCTCCGAACAAAAAAACAGACGACATAATTTTACGGGCATTGGAAATTGGAGAATTTCGACCAAAAGTTATTATATTGAGACCTACAACCTTTTCGATTGAAAAAAATCAAACTGTCATTACACTTTTACAAAATTTACCAGTCGAGAGTGATTTGATGGAGTTTGCAATCGATGGTTCGGTTGAAAATTTTAAATTTGCAGAAGTTCCTATAAAATCTCTGATTAATTTTAAGAAAAATAAATTACATCAGGATTCCTTTTATTCCAGAGCAAAATTCTATTTTAAATCCACGAAATGCAACGTAAAATCTATAGTAGAAGCTCACGACGAACTCAATTATATCAACGACCATAATTTAGTAAATAACGAAAAATTGCCCGCCCTTTTCATGGCAATAAAAATTAAGAAGATTGGTATCGACATTATTGAACAAATTATCGGATTAGGCGCTAATGTGAATGCTTCTATTGAAGGTGATCTTACTCCAATTTTCTATGGAATTCAAGAAAATCGCCTAGATATAGTTAACCTTCTTTTGAAACATGGAGCCGATCCAAATCTTTCCAATAAAGTTGGTGATAAGCCAATGTATGGAGCAATTACTGGAAATAAATTAAATATTCTACAAACTTTGCTTAATAATAAAGCGGATCGTGAAGCGTGTGATCATAAAGGCGTATCTCCACTTTTTATGGCGTACAATCATAAAAATTATGAAGCTATGAAAATACTCCTGACGGATCATGGAAACCCAATTGCGGCAAATGTTATTGGGAGTCATATACTTCACGTAGCTGCTCATGATAATAATATCGATTGTCTAAAATGTGTGCAGAAAATTTGCCCAACTTTAAAGATATTTATTAATGGCAATAGAGATGGCAAAACACCGCTTGATATAGCGGAAGAAAAAAATCATTGCAAGTTTTATAAGTTACTTCATGGTGCAGTTAATTCAGAAGCTACATAAACTGAATTTCTAATTTTTAATTACTTGTAGCTGTACAGAATTAATCTTTTTTTGTTAAAAATATCTGTTTTGTATCTTTATATATCATATAAAAAAAATAATTACGTCATTTTATGATTGTTAGCTAACGTCAATTAGTACGTAATTAAAGACGTCTAAATTACGTTTATTTTATCCAATATTTAGAAAAATTCATATTTTCGGACAGTTTTCTCCATTGCTCTTCGATCATAACAAAATTATCGGATTTAGATTACTAGACATTTTAACTGGAAGAAACTTTTTTCTGTTTGCTAGAATGTACATACAAGAAATTATATTCCGAATCCAAAACACGGTTTTAATTAATATAGTTTTTTATGTAAATTTTATTAAAAGTACAGATTAGATTTACATCCTAAAATTACAAACGTTCATTGATAGTTTTCAATAAAGGATACTTGGTCCCATTAAGTCCACGAGGATCGTCCATATCAATAGACCACATCATTATTCCACCCAAGGCTTTAGATTTTGCAAAATTAATCTGAAATTATTTGAATGTATCAGCGTCTGTAATTTAAAAACATTTCAATTTACCTTTTTTGTAATTGAATTCTTGTCATCATAGCCTATCCATTGATTTCCATAATATAAGTAAGGAACTTGTTGCTCACTGCTGAACTCTTTAGTCCAATTTAAAATTTCTTTTCCAATTATCTAATGAATTAGTTTCAAAAAGTTTAACGTTAAAAAATAAATTTGGCTTACCTCTCCATATGAAAGTGTTCCAGCTACTTTGGTTATAGGTCCAGGTAATCCAGGTCCAGAAGTTGGTGCTCCAATGGAGTGCTCGTGTTCATTTACCAGAGTAAAAGTTTTACCATAGGAAGCCACTCCCAGTAAGAGCTTTTGGGGATCTGCCCCATTTGCTATCCATGCATTTGTAGTTGTACTCTAAAAAAATTATATAATCGTAGTGGTCAAGCAAATACATTTTGGAAACAAACATACAATGTTTAAATTATCGTTCGAGAACAAAGGAGCATTTTCACCGGTTTTATTGTCCAAATATGAATGCATATCGTATGCCATTAGGTTAATAAAATCAACGTTCCTGAAAATTAACCATGAAATTAATAGCTTTAATTTCTTAGTAAATAAAAGAAGTTTACTAAAAGAAGTAAATTTACTTAGAGATTTCAGGAATATTGTAGGATTCTTGTATATGGCTTATTCCTACCCCAACAGCCACTGTTAACATGTATCCATGTTTACGAAACTCATTGCGAACCTCAGCAAGAAAAATTACAAAATTTTTCTAAAAGTAATCAAAGAAATAAGCACTGAATTTTTATGACATATACTTTATACTTTATCATCTGGTCGACCTCCTCTTGCACATGGGTATTCCCAATCAAAATCGATACCATTAAATCCAAATTTCTGTAAATAACTTATCGCACTTTGAATAAAAGTTGATCTTGCCCTTGGATTTTGTACCAAGTTTGAATACTTTTCGGAACCTTGGTTCCAACCCCCAATTGAAAGCAGTGTCTTTAGTTTTGGATTAACATTTTTAAGTGCATTAAATTTTTTGTACCCACCTACAAGTTTGAGAATTATTTTTTAATTCAATTAATTTCAAGCTATAGTTACCGTTATCGATATCTCCCCATTGATCTAGTGGTTTAACGCTGCCATCCTCGTTTATGCCAGCAAAGGCGTAATAAAGAATGGAACATAACTTTGGATTAATTTCTTCTATTGTGCAAGTGGAATAAGTTGTCCAGCTAGAGTAATAACCGGCAATTTGCTCTAAAAATAGTAATCAGTAATCACCATCAGAATTTCTAATATTATATTAAACGAACAGAACAGTTAAGTAAGCGAAATTTGAATAAAGGTTGGCAAGGGTAGGCAATTGCATATTAGGCTGGTGCTTATAATTTTTCTGAAAAAGAAAATTAATAACAGGCAAGGACTAGGTGGAAATTGTTGTTGAGGTTCTAACTTTAAGAAAAAAAAACATTTTAAACACCAAAATACTGGAAATGGTGAAATGGGGATGCAGTTTAGGGGTTGACAACGGTATTTTGCGATTTGTGGTGAAATGTGACCTTCTAGCGGAAAACGTACAATACAAAAGTAGCAGATAATTAAAGAATCTCAAACTTTTGTATGTAACACTTTTTAATATAACCACAAATTAACCGTCAAAATGGCGAAAACCGATTTTTCAGGATTTAATTTTTTTCTCGCGTATAAATGATTTAATTTACATGAAAATTTCTAAAAGTATGTCCTTTTTGGTGTTGAATAAGCATGATTTTTTGCAGTTCAGAAGACAACTAGTTTTCGAGTTATGTACATTTTTCGAAAAATATACTGTTATCTTCCACGAACAATTGTCTTGATGTTTTTTTGGATTTCGAAGGTCTATTAGTGGTCATTTTAATCGTTGAAATGTCTACTTAAAATGGTCTATGTGACTTGGTGGTTTGCAAAAATTGCAAAATACTGAAAAACAGTCTCTCTGAATCATGAATTTTCGATTTTCTTCATTGTTTTTATAACAAGGAGTAGTTTATATTAAATTATTTATAATATAATATTTGAACCACATAATTACAGTGCAAAATTAAATTATTAATATCATTTTTTTAAATATTGATTTGTTTTGTTTTTAAAAACATATAAGTACTCGCAATTTTACAAGAATTTACAAAAAATATAATTTTAATTTATTTCAATTCTTTTGACTTGCGGTTGTTCCTCCTCTTTTATCACGTTTGGAATTTCCGAAAATTATCGACGTCTTCATGCTCTTCAATTTCGACGTCAAGATTCATTGCTAGCTCTTCATCGATAGTTTCCTCTGAATCACTTACTTCTTCAAATATTATTGGGTGTCTATTAGAAGTAATTAGACAATTATTGCATAAATTGGTACATTTACAGCCATGGTTTCGGCAGCCACATCTTTGTTTATTACACTCACTTGCACAACTGCAACTTATACTTTTTAATGATGTTTCGGGAATTAAAATGCAGTTTAAGTTATGCGATTTTGCCTGCGATTTTGCTTACAATTTTGCTCCAAGTTATCGTAAGCAAATATTTTGAAGTTCTGGTTATACGATTAGACCCGAAGATGAACTCGCAAACAAAGTCGTGAACTGAAAACTTCTCAAACCAGTCATACAAGAGAAATCGTATGTAAAATCCTAAGAAAAATAGCATAACGTAAACTGCACTTTTCTGAACCGTCTGAGAGAAATCTGGGCACGAGTCTACCTGCATGTTTGGTCCAGCCCTATTGTTTTGGTCTTTTGTTATTGGGCTAGATGTCAAAATAACTAAGCCAAGATTGCAATTGATAATATGTAAAAGTGTTGCGCAGCAGCTCCTTCAGTTGGAGGAAGTTTTTCTAATTTGAAAGTAGATTTGTTAGTTGCCTGTTGGTAAAACTGAAATCTTAGTTGATTTAATGAGATTTCTATTTTTCTGCTTTTGTAAATACCAGCTATCAGTTGAGATCCATTTTGTGCGATAGTGATGGGGTATGCATTTTTAGTACAAAAAATACTAGCGAGGTTTGATAAATCTTAAATGTTCAATAACGATTTTAAATACTATGGTTTTTTCCTTTCCAGCAAAACCAGAAGTGGTATCACAACCTGAAAAAACGTGAAGAAATGCTGTTATATTATTTTTATACGATTCGTGATTGAAACAATTAGATGTATAAAATGAATCCATTTGATTGCTAAAAATTGGTTTGTGGAAAAAAATACTGAACCCATTGGAATTTAGTTGATGTAAAAGTACTAGTAAATCTATATCTATTGAAAATTATTGAAAAAATCGTGATTCAGAGAGACTGTTTTTCGGTTTTTCGCAATTTTAAGCGGTTTAACGATAAATAAACCACCAAGTCACATAGATCATTTTAAAGTAGACATTTCAACGATTAAAATGACCACTAAAAGACTTTCGAAATCCCAAAAAACATCAAGACAATTGTTCGTGGAAGATAAGGGTATTGTTTTCGAAAAATGTACCTAACTCGAAAACTAGTAGTTTTCTGAACTGCGCAAAAATCGTGCTTATTCAACACCAAAATGGACATACTTTTAGAAATTTTCATGTAAATTAAATCATTTATACGCGAGAAAAAAATTAAATTTTGAAATATCGGTTTTCGCCATTTTGACGGTTAATTTGAGGTTATATTAAATAGTATTAAACACAAAAGTTTTAGATTCTTTCATTATCCACTACTTTTGTATTGTACGTTTTTTGCTAGTAGGTCAAGTTTCGCCACAAATTGCATGAAACGGTTTTAAACCCCTAAACTGCATCCCCATTTCACCATTTCCAGTGTTTTGGTGTTTAAAATGTTTTTTTTCTTAAAGTTGGAACCTCAACAACATTTTCCACTTGGTCCTTGCCTGTTATTAATTTTCTTATTTTTAGTATTTTAAATTCGGTTTGGCACCAGTCTATATTGTGCAATTTTGAATGGAATCAACATAATTACAAGCAATAATATTACAATACAATAATTACAATTTTTATAATTATTAAATTAAATATTTTTAATAAAATAATTCGAAAACACTATTATAATCGGCTACTCTAAACACATAATATTAAAATGTTTTGCCTATCTTAACTTAACCAAAATTTCTTTCTTATGTTCGTGGGTATATCTTAAATATCAGGTTCAATAAGATTTTTTAATAAGTAAAATTGCAGAATGAAAACTTACTCATTTTCAATAATATAATATTGTTAATTTATTAAAATCTTAAAATTCACTTTAGTTTTAGTTTCGTATATAGGTATAGGTTACCTATCTAGTTATCACATTCACCTATTATAATTCTATGCACACACTGGTTCTTTTTTATAAATTTTTATGAATCCTCAAAGCAAATGCAGTTTTAAATATTTTGGTTATCGTTCAATTTTATAATGAATCTAATAATAAATGGTTGTTTAGTTTACAATCAGTCTGTATGATATCATTGCTATTGCCACATGACGCACGAGGAAAAACAGATTACATGTTTATACTGTCTTAATACAATTCGGCTTATACCTATCAAACAGATTTTAAATAATGAATTGAAAATAGGCATTTTCAATTTTTAAATAAAATAAAATATTTTTTAAGGTTTATGGCAAAAATGAAATGCGCCATCTCTATGCTTGTGCAGAATAGGCAACTGTTCGGTGAGTAAGATGTGTTGAGTGCTGGTCATACTTTAAATTAAAAAAGTTAAAATCTGGCAAATTATTACGATGAAATCGAAAACTAATGCATTAAATATTTTTACTCCAAATTAAAAGCATGCAAATTAGAAAAATCCAGATTAAATCCTAGGTATTTTTGTTTTACTTTCACCAGACAAAAAAATCGAGTTTTAGATAAAACTTGTTAAATTACCTTGGTAATACATGTTAAATTTGTTATTTTAATCTAAGTTTTGTCAAAAACTCGATTTTTTTGTTTGGTGGGATCTATAAAATTTAATAAACTAAGAAAATAATTTTAAATTAATTAATTAATTAAATTGCAGTTTAAAAGTTTACTCTTTACTTAGATCAAATAGTTTACATGAGTGATAATAATTTAGGAAGATCCGAAATAATAATTGATCAAAGCATAAATATTTTAACCTTATTATTGCTCATGAAATAAGATTTACAATCGATTAATGTACTTTTTTTTCTATCTAATAAAACATTTGTTGAACAATTTATAAATTTATGTCAATGCAAAATTTAGAGTAAAGATTTTGGTAAGTTTTAACATTTCACTATTTTAATTTAAACATATCATGTACAGTAGCGCTCAAAAGTAAGTTGGTAAACAGTTTTTTTTAGCAAAAATTTATAAAAATTGAAGTTGTTTAGTGAACTATGTTCACTAGAAAGTATGTAGGTTAATACGGATTTTTTCAAAGGAGAAACTAGACTTAATTTGATTGAAATATATCTTTCTTGATAATAAATCGACGTGCTTAGTAGCAAAAAGTATTCCAAAGATTTAAAAAACATGGTTTAGAATGGTTAAAAGGTGGAAAATCATGAAGAGTAGCAGAACATCAATTTAACATTCCAAATCAAAGAATAAGTCTCTGGTGTCGTAAAAATAATAGGTATGGATCAACAGAGACACGAAAAAAAGATGATAAAATGATTGTTCGTGAAGCAGTAAAACATCCTCGTCCAATGACTACACAAATTGTTAACAATTTTAACAAAAATCGCGAAGACAGTGAAACGTCAATTACATTCAGCTGGACTATTTGGCCGAGGTTTTTCTAAGAAACCGCTTATATCAAAGAAGAATCGGATAGCCTGTCTAAAGTTTGTTATCAGTAATTTACACTGAGAAACGAAAGATTGGTCTAAAATACTTTTGAGCGACGAAAGTAAATATAATTTGTTTTCCTCGGATGGTATTAAGTATATTCGACGTCCTAAAAATAAAAAACATGATATTAAATATTAAGTTCCTCATAAAAAACACGCTGGCTATAACATCATGGTTTGGGGCTGCTTTTCCCGTGGTGGTATTGAACCCTCTACACTGAATTGATGGTATCTTTCAGCAGGATAATGACTCCAAACATGCTTCAAAGCATGTTAAGACCTACATGGACAAGGACAAAATCCATGTTTTAGAGTGGCCTAGTCTCCAGATTTAAATCCCATTGAATTTTATATTTTTAATTACAAAGCTGTTAAAGAATAAATATTAAAAAAAATTAAGCAAAATATTGAAATTTGAAAAACTTATTGCAGAAAAACTGTTTAACAGCTTATTTTTGATCGCTACGTATACATTGTGACTTTAAAATTTTGATTATTATTTTGGGCATTGTTTATCATTCATTTTGAATTAAAATGATTTATCTATGCGGAGTGTCTGCGATGAGTAAAATAGTCGGAAATGAATTAGGAACCATTAGGAATTTTGTAAGTTGGCTTAAATTTTAAAAATCAAGAGCAGTTGAAATTTTATGTCAATATATATTCCTTTTAGTGCATATTCTATTTGTAACTTATATGCTAATATAGATATTAATAATATATTATTGTGGAACGTTGGATAAAAAACCCAACTTCCTTTTCGAACTCTGGTTTGCCAGCTAGCTTTCAAGTCGGTGAGCTTCTTAGTGGTGGGTTGCTGTTTGCTACATTGCGGCTCCAATTCAATCTTTCAAAAATAAACTTTTTTAACAATCGAAAATAATTTCCATAAGAAAATTTCAAATTCAATTATTTTTATAAATATATTTTGCATTATAATAAATGCAAAAGATAATCGCAGGTACGTTTGTTGGAAAAATTAATGAAATTTTAATTGAAAACGCTTTCTACTCGATTCAAGAATACTTGGAGTATATATTTTGAGGACGGGGAAGTGATTTTCGCTATTTTGTGATGGTTGTTTTTGAAGATTTTAATTGTTTTATTTTAATTGTTTTGTTTTAATTGTTTTTTTAATAATTGTATAATTGTATATTTTAGGCCTGTTTGTGATATTATGTATCTGTGAGAGTACCTATTTCTTGTTTGGAAATATTTATTTATATACATTTATGACGTTTTGTGTAATTTTTATTGTACTGAATAAACAATATGAATATTAACTATTCACTCCAGTACCTTCATTTTTATTTCTATTGCTGATTTGAATGTGAGATTTAGTGAAGATGTTTCAGAGAAAACAGACGAAAATATTGCGCCAAATTTACAAGAGGTGCCGGATCTCTTCTTAGTGTACCATTAAGTTATATGGTATCCGAATCAGAACTAAGTACTACACCGAAGTACGGCCGAAGAAGACAAATAAATACTGATAAATGGAAGCAAACTATTCGTAAAAAAAGAGGCAATAAGAAAAAACTGATATTTCATCAAAGGGATGGCTTTTACAATTAATTTTAAGATGTTAGCAGCTCAAAAATATTAAAAATGTTAATCATATTTTGTATCTACTATAAATGATTTTGTGCTATTCTCCAACAAGATGTTTGCAGATTATTTGATTGTTGTGTACTAAAATGCTTAGGTGTAGGTTCAGAAATATCACTATCAGACTCCCAAAAATTGTTCTTTGGTCTCCTCAAACTACTAAATTAATTTATTGGCCAGGACGAATTCAAAAAACTAGAAACACGTGTACGTACGGCGGTGATAATATTGCGCGACGCTCACTTTATCGGTGCTGTCAACTTTGTACAACAATAACTATGCGGGAATGACAAATAGCGCTATAATTTATTTTTGTTAATATTTGTAGACATGTCATTTAAAGGTATTAATAGTATCAGATTAATTCGACATTATTTATACGATTGACGTTCGTATAATGTTATTTGTGTGAGAGCCGCGCTCACATGTGTACCAACGACGGGTTAAAATCCGAAATTTGTTTATAAGAAGAAAGAAGTGCAATGAAATGAATTACAAGTGACCAGAAAATAGAAGTAAGTTTTTTTAACATGTATTTCCCAAAACTCGATTTTTCGGATATACGGCAATATAATTGAGGGTCGACGGTATGTTAAGCACTGTTACTATTTTGCGTATATTAATTTTGTTTAGTATCGCAGATAGCTTGTTCCACCATAGCACAAATTCAAACTTAATTATTGTAAAATAAAGAAAAAAATTTCTTAAACATAATATTATAAACTCTTGTGAAATATAATAAAATTAAAACTTCAATATACAGGTTAATTATTAATATTAAAACAATATAACACATAAAGAACTGATAATAAATTGCCAAGTCAACCACAGCGATGCAATGATTCTCATATCAAAAGACAATAAACAACTTTATCAGAGATACCATTAATTTGGTTCAAGCGCTTCCACTCCATGAAAAAATGAGTCATGACGCTTCTGTCAAGACATCTGATAAAAAATTGAAATATTAAATTTTAACTGAATTTATACACTTCAAAATTAGGTAGAATTATATTTTATTGTTTTTTTTATAATGGTAAATGCAATTTATTTGTTGCTTATAAATAAAAATTTATATATGTATTAGTGTTATGAATCCTCCCAAACAACAGAAGCTTTAGAATCTTCTTTTCTTTCTGAAACCTTGACATGCGCATCTAATCCATTCGTTATCCTACTTAACCGTCTTGCCCAAGCACCTCGTTGAGCTATAAGTAAAAGATTTTTTATAGTAAAGAAATTGATTGGCAAATTAATTTTTCTTCTAATACAGCAATATTGTATCAATATTTAGAAGCAATTTACGCACCTACCTAATCCTCTATCGTTACTTCTTGTAGCGTTATTATTATCTCTGATGGTGTGAAGAACTTCGTCATAATCGTATTCTCTTTTAAGACCATGTTCATATTTTGCTTCTTTAGATAATAACGACTCTCGTTGCTTTTGCGTTTTTAACTGAAAATATTTTAAAATAATATTTTTTGGTTTTTAATATACAGCATTGCACTTACCTCCGATGGAACGTCTGGTATAACATATTGCATGATTCCAGTTAGTGCGAAAACGATGTGCTGGAATTTTTAGAAATTTAGTTTGCAAAACACACTCCAAATCAATAACCCTTACCTCAAAAATAACAACAAATGCTAAACGTGCCGCGAATACGTGCCAGTATTGCGAACTTAATCCGTATGGTTCCTGTTCGTTCGGTCCATTTCTATAACCTAAATAAATTTTTTAATAAAATTGAAGTACGTATAATAATTGTTGATTATGTGAGAAAGTGCAGTTATTGAAGTTGCACTGCATTTTTTATTTTTACCTCTGTATTGACAAATATCGGGCTCTACTTCTAAATCATCCAAATCAGCACCCATACGATTCTCATAATCTTTAGTGTTAAAAGCTAAAACAATAGAAATCAGTTTAAAAATATGTTCCAACGCCGATTATCCACATGCTTATCCATTTGAATAATCCATGTTGGAAAAATGTATGATCTAATATTGAATTAATAAATATTTGGTAATCATAAAATGGTTCTTACACGACAACGAAGCATCGATATATCCAACCAGATCTGAAGTCGGTGAGTATTTGTATTTATAAACCATACGTGGAATAAATTCGCTTGTGTAAGCTATCACAAAAGCCTAAAAATAGAAAACTATAGCAACAAATTGAAACACAGAATATTATTTTACATTGGAAACAACAGCGGCATACGTAATTGCACGCAGAATCCCATACCAAGCTCCAATATCTTCCACTTTCTCAGCTAAAGGTCTTCTTGCCTGAGTTACCATTTTGTATGCATCCAGTCGAATTTCGGCAATATTATTCAACAGGGCACATAAAGGAGCTAAAGGAAAGGCGGCAACAAATAAAGTGACAAATCCATATTGCAAAACTAAAATTGTTATATTAAAATTGCATCAACTATTCCGATAAAATTCTTACTCATTTCCAAATATTCGTCAAACAGAGCTAATCGACCTGGATCTTGCAAGTGGTAGTCTTCTTCCCATCTTGTATGCTGTCGAGATAAATCTTTTGTATTTGAACGATGTATTCGAAAACGCCACCAGTTATAAAACTTACTACAATAGAACTTAACAAAATTGGAAATATTTCAATCGGTTTATTACTTACGGATTAAATAACTCAACAAAATTATTGAAAACTTGTTTCCCTATCATAATAATCGCGAGTTGAATGCACAACTCGCTGAGACATCCTGCAGGATCACAAATATCAGCTTTTACTCTTAGAAATTCATTGGATCGGCTAATCGTATCGCCCGGGTAATCAAAAAATCGACCCTAAAAAGTAGATTTTACTAAAACTCAGCGACTCTAAAAGAAGCAACTCACCTTAAAAAAAGCAATGTAAATTAACGAAGAATAAAAATTCAAAAATTCGAATAAAAATATTTTGAATGTATATGAATCTTCATATTCAGTTTGTGTTCTTGGGTTCTCTAAATTTGTTAAGTAAATTGCTACTTTATGATATACCTAGGAAAAAATATGTATTCGAAAAAATAGTTTCGCATACTTGTTTACTTACACGTGTTAAACACATAATTATTATTAAATTTAATAAGGCAGCAGATGTTGAAGATACAATTTTGGCATGTTTTTTGAGGAAAGAACCTCCACCCCCGTATATTACAGATACGAGGGACAGTCTATAAATTATTGTTCCGAGTACAGCACAACATACTGTAATTAACTAAAAATAGTTTGAGTTAGTGTGATTTTATCGTGCAGATGATTGTTATTACCATGAAAAGTACAGCAGACCCAGTAATCACAAACCGTAAACTTTTCGACCAAGTCGGAAGGTACGCTTCCTTTTCTCGGGTAACTGGGTTCGTTCTGAAGGTTTTTACACTTGTTTCAAATTCTAAAAAAGTATTTTAAACATTTTATTTTATTCAGATTAACAAAAATTGAATTACCAGGTCGTGGTTCTTCATCTTCCTCTATGCCTTGTAAATCCCACTCCCATTGTATCATGCATTGTTTTCTTCGCCACAATTCCAAAAATAAAGTTGCTGAAAGGTAATACTAACAATTAATACATAATAAAATTTACAACTGTAATTACCCCAAAGACTCATAAAAATTGCAAAAAATACAGTAGCAGGATTGTCAAATAGGTAAGTCAATCTAGCAAATTTGCAACTGTCGACTAATCTTTGATACCTGCACGCTTTATCACACATAGGACACAATGTTATATTTCCTGGTCCAAATGGATCACATATTTCTTTGCTAAAATCAAATCTTTTACTATATTTCTATAAAATAACGGTTATTTTGTACCTTGGAATGTTATCTTTCCCATCCATTGTACAAAGTCCATAAAGAAAACAAAGAGTACCAACAATAGCTGGTGCATATAGCATTTTAGTATAAAACCCTAACCAACAAAAATATAGTCCTATTTTATCACCAAAATATTTTCTCACTAACGTCAGTGGCTGTTTTTTATGCCACTTACTTGGCTTAGCCCATTCCAAATAGAGCAACTGCAACAAACGCTCTATTTAAATTTCTATTAGATTATTACAAATACCACTACATACGCGTCTATCTAAAACTTTTCCGTCTGGTTCCGATTTGTCCCATCTACCTTCGTGAAGTGGAAAACACGCTTGGTATGTATTTTCGTTTAGCAAACGTCTAATTCCCACCTGAAAAGCTTGCAATATAAAATAGGTTGGAATTGAAAATTGTATTTACCTTATCTGTGTCATCAAATTTGACTCGCAGTAAAATCTGCATGACTATTAAACTTCTTTGCGCACTAGAGTAGCTTGTTTCACGATCTTTTACAATAAATCTAGAAAGAAAAAGTAAAATTTACTATTAGTAACTTAAAATTACGATAATTTTACGACGAGAACGCATAGAGATTTACAGATAATTTAAAGAAAAACAGAACAAGAAGGTCTAATCTATCTTAGAAAATATATTGAAAAAATCTAACTATATGTGAGATGTTAAGGTATTTTTAAGTAATTTAAGGTAATTTAATGTAATATAGATTTTCTACTTCTGTTAAACTTTCTTTGCTTCGGAACTGGACAAGGTTTTATTCTTAAATCTGGTTTCCGGTTTTGAAAAAAAACGTATTTGGATGTGTTTACACAGTCAACTTACTAATTTATAAAATTCTTAAAAATGTATAATCAATGATAAAACGTACTGTTCCTCAGGATCGGCACCCTTGGTAGCATTATAGAATGAAGGTTCTTCTTCAATTTTCGTCTGATCGTATTCGTAAAATTCGTTCCATCTTTTCCTCCACTTTGTTATAAATGTTTCTTGTTTCTCTTCCTTTTTTTGATCCGCCTGATGGAATTATTAAATTTGTAACAAAATTCAATTTAACAGATAGACAATAATTCTTACCCAAGCTCGCACCGAAATAGTTATAAAACGCTTAATTGGTAATTTAATTCCCATAACTTCTGCGTAACGATTTTGAGTCTTCCATGGTAAATGTATTTTCAAAAACCATGTTTTACCATCAAACGAAACATCTTTATGTTCTAATTCCAATTCCAAGCCGTCTTTAATTATATTTTCCTAAAAATGTCTTCAGGTTTTTGTGGATTATTTTCAAAAACGTTTAAAGCAAACCTGAAAAACTTTTCTTTGATCTCTTCGTGTTGCTTCCGCTTCTGTCATGACACCAAGATCTTCCTCTTCGTAAACGAGAACCATGTCAATTTTTCTTTTTCCATCTCTGAAGTAAAGACTATTCGGATCGAGATCCTAAAAGTAAAATCCGATATATTATAAAATTTAGAATATAAATAAGATCCGGTTTACAGATGTCAATTTGAACCCCACTCCTGATATTTTTTTTATTTCTTAATTTAATGTTCTAGTAACACTAATTTCAACCAAAAAATGTATTATTATGAATAACTGTTCCATGTTTCTACTTATCGCGTTATACAAAATAAAATGTTAGTACATACAAAATCGTGTTCATCAATAAATAAATAAATAAATACCTACTATCTATAAATATTCACTAAGCTATTTACTTTCTGTAATTGATTTTCATACCAATACGGTTATATCGCACGCAATGTATTAATTAGTGTTAAGTGACGAAATATTTAAAGGAAACTTTTTATGAAAATTTTAGTTGATAAAATTGTAACTTGTAATACTTACTTCTTCCGAGCTTACAGGCGTTAGAGGTGGAAGATCTGTGGTATAGTCTCCTAATTCAGGACTGTCGTGCACCAGTGATGGCAACGGAGTTCCTGGTAAAGCAGGCAATGTTTCATTACTTAACTGTGGTCCAAAGGCATCTCGATAAATAGATAACGGTTGCACAGCCGACTTCCCCATTTTTTTGTCGCCGTTCAACTAAAATATTAAAACTTATTAATACACATATTGGATCTGCTGCTTAACGTGGACTCTATACCACGGAAGTATGTACACTTTAATTTGACCAAGTATACTGTACGAGAATTACATCTTAGTGGCATGTAACTGTCAGAAATAAAATTCTTACTTATTATTTTACTATTTCATTTATCAGTTATGAAATAATCAAAATAATAATTTATTATATTATATTGGTTTCAGATAAAGCCACTTTTGTGTAAACTGTAATTTTCTAAATAAACACAATTCTGCATTTATAAACGAATTAGCCTTATCTATCTATTGGATTAAATAAAACTTTGTCACAATTTATTTCTAATATCTATTCAAGAAGCATTTTATCAATTTTGTCAAATCTAAATCGATTTTCATTACAATTTTTCAATTAAAAGATGAATAATATATACGGTAATGGTTCTTTTAATAGTTAGCAGTTACGAATGTTAAATTAAAGTAGCCTTATTGTTTTCCATCTACTTTCTGGCAATAAAGATTCTATAGTCGTTAAATTTAACAATAACAATAAATTTGTGTCAATTTTATCTTTTACCGAATATTTTTTTAAATCGAGGAATAGTTCTGAAAGCTTAACAAAATGATTTCGTGGAGAACATAAGCGTCTACAAATGAAAAACAACTCAATTACATTATTTAAATCGATAGTTTAACTACCATTGTTTTGTTACCCTGTCAGATTTTAAATCGACATACCTACAAGTATTAATATATCGCCGTGACTAGAAGTACATTGGATGTACTTTTAATTTTCGTACATCGGATCGAAGCCAAAAGCGTACATTGGTACACATCGGATTTCAATGGTTATTGAAATATTCGCCACAATATTTTAATATTGTTTTGACCAAAATCGTTCAATATTTTCAAGATTATAGACTAAACTAGAGACAGATTTCTACTAAACTGCTAGCAAACTAACATAAAATTCAAGTGTGCGTCATTTTTGTTTTAGCGGCTTTTAAAAGTTGACATTTGACAGCTGTCATCTGAAAATTTGGAAAATGAAAACTGCCAACCAAATAATTTAAAATTTAATCATTCAATCAGCAACTAGTTTTTTTGATGATAGACGAAAACCTGATGTGAATCTTGGTACTGCACGCTCATTGGAAATAATTCAACAAGTGCATGAAAGCGTGGCCGATGACAAAATCATTTCAATTAGGTGTCATGCACATCAATTTCACGTGCAACAGGTGACTATTGGGCCCATGTTTTGATCTATGCATAATTGCCAGGTATCAATAAAATATTTATTCAGGGAATTAGGATATTTTAGTTTTTTAAACCCCTAAGCATTAGCGACGGTTTTATCAAACATAATAATATTAAATTATCTAATATTTCGAAAAATACTGCAATAAATTCATAAAAGTAATATAGGTAGTATAGTAATGCTATTAAAAATATATAATAATGCAAAAGTAATATATTTAAATATAAAATAATACAATAAACAATAGTAAAGGACTACATCAAAAAATTAAATTAGATTAAAACATTTAGAAATTAGAAAATTTTAAACATTTTAACTTTATTTCAATCCTGACCACTTGTGTATAGTGTCATATGCCCTTACACATAGTTCGGGAGTATTAGATCCGTAATTCAGTTCCTTTGCTCTTACATTTTACTCATCAGTTTCATGAAACACAAATTTTTTATATTGGTGGTTCTAAAATGCAACTTATATATTTGTATTTTTAATACTCGAAAATTCGAACATAAATTAATATAATGCAGTTCTGGAACTTTTCTCGTTACTTCAGTGGTATGTTGGAATTTTTATTAATTCTTCTTTTTAATTTGTAGTAGTTTAATTAAAACTAAAGTAGTACTTATATACAGAGCAAATAAAGTTATTTAAAGTAAAGCAAATAAAAATTAGTGAATTTCACGGTGCTTTAAAATGTAAAACTCAGTTCACATTATTTATGCTTTCTCTTATGCGTAGAAGTATAAACCCAATTTTAAGATATTATTATGATTTCTTTTAGTTTTTAAAATTAAATTTTTAATAACTGTTCAGATGTTTCTATCTTAGCTTGTTTACGTCTATTTTGATCGTTTTGCTTTGAAAAATAAATAAAATTAGGAAATCCTAGTGTAATTCTTTCATTTAGGTTTGGATTTTATTATTTCAGTGTATGGTTTCAAGAAAATTACAAAATTAACTTTTTATATTAAAATAATAATTATATTGTGTCAAAGTACACAATTATATATATTTTATTTTTAAAACTTAATAACAAAATATCTGTTTTCATTTTATTTATAGTTAGGTAGTACCATTTTATATAAAGTTGAAGTTAATAATTAATTTCCTTTTTATATCAATCGTCAATTTAATAAATGTATTATTTAATTGTTCGTTCGTTTATGATTTATTTATACTTGATTGTTTTCAATAAAAATGTCCTTTTGCACTGCCATTGTTAATGTTATTATGAAACATTTACAATAATTACATAATAATATCCTAACGTGAAATGAATATCACTTTGAATTTTATGAAATAAGCATTATTTATTATCATTATCATGTAAAATAACCTGAAATAAATATTATTACGTATTAATATCTACATTCCGAATTATACAACATATAAAATGAGCCAATACTACATTATTAATTTTTCTCGTGTTATAACTGGTTTAATTCCTGTTTATTTTACTTGCACAGAATTTAGACAAGATCTTGAACAGCAATAATTAATTATCTTTGATTTTATCGGAAAATTATTTCATTATTCCAGCGAATGTAGGCGGGAAATTTAAAAGTTAGTTACAGGACTACAACATACATCCTAAAAGTAGGTTTACGCTATAGCTTATAGGTGAATAAATAAAATAATGTAAACTGAATTTAAGGATAATTCAATATAGACAAAAAATAAAATCGTTAGATTTGTTAAATGCTATGATTGCTTTTGCTGTCTACGTTGAACGCTTTCACTGTGCAGTTATGCATATTGCATTTATAATTTACTAAGCAAGCATCACAGAAAAGTATAATATATGTACATTATAATAAATAAAAATTAAAAATTAAAAGCAAGAATTAAATAACAGCCTTTTAGGATTTTTTCGAAATAGGTCAGACAAAAAAAACTATTCCACTTATTTTTAGACACACAGCTACTCGATGGATACTGATAGATATGGATTGTAGTTAATTAAATAACAAATTGTAGAAATAGGTACAAAAAGGGAAGATTTTCCAGATGAAGGTCATCGCTGAAAAAGTTTTACTGGCATGTATTTTCACAAAAACTAAAGTGGCAATAAAATACTTCTTCAAACATTAAAAAATCTTTTATCCGGAGGCTCTTCAAATAAAAATCAATGAATTTATTAAAAATGAATAAATTATTCAACTTATTTATGGATGGATATATTTATATTTATTTAATATTTTGTAAAATATTCAACAAGTAAACAATTCAGACTTAAATATTGTTGATTGAAGAATTTAAAATTTTATTCTTGAACATCAATAATGCCATCTCTTAAGTAATTATATTATACTATTTAAAAACAAAACAAAATAATGTACAATAATTTTATGTATTATCATTGATTTATAAAATATAAGTATGTACAGTAATAATTTTAAAACAATACAAACAATCCATTTCAAACTTTTAGCAATGTACATCGTAAAACCAAACTCGACACACAATTTACCTACATCAATAATCCTGATTTTTTTTTCTACCATTTCTAAAAGTTTTTGTAAGAAATCTCTAACTTTCAATAACTTTTGTAGGTCCGCCTGTAAATCATTACTTACTGTAGTTTTAATTAGGTAAAGTTAAAGTAAATGATGCAAACATAAGATTGCACTTGCAATCCATAATAGTTCTGTGCAGGTTTAGGAGATATTCTCAGCATGCATATTATATAATCATTAAAATTTTAATCAAGAATCATTTTTAAACTTAAGTAATATGCAAAGTTATTTAAAATTTTTACCTTATCAGTTTGTAGAGAATTCCTTCTATAACTAATTTTGAAAGCTGAAGTGGGCACTTCATCAATACCATTTAGACCGTTTTCGAATTCTGTTAAATGTTTCTGTGTACGTCCAATATTTACTAAAGATAAAGATCTCGATTTTGACAAATCTGCAGAAATTGATGAAGCTAGCGATGTTATCTGCGTATTTTCTTCTGAATTATATGGAACATTGAGGCTACAATTACTTTCGTTACTTGGACGTCTTGAGGATACTACAAAAATGTATGAAAATCAGTATCATATAATAAAAATTAATATTATATTAATTATTAATAATATTTTTTTAGCTATATTATTAATAAAATGATATTGTTATTTACTAATATAAACAAATGAAAAGATTTTTAATCTATGTACCCATGATAATATAATATTATATATTTTTCTAAAATTTATTGCAAAAGTACATTTACAAAATTTCAGATTTGTGTAGAGTAAATTCAAATTTACCAAATTTTTAATTAACAAAGTTATTAGGTATTAATTATCAAGTGATTATAAATTTTTAAAATTTTAATTTTCTCCCAGATCAGTTTCTTTTTCAATAGAAAAAAAAGAGTCGTAAAGAGAAAATGGATAATTGTTATAAATATATAAAGAGATCATTGCAATATAGGTGTATGGACATATTAAATACACAGTACAATTGCGTGAGTGCAGGAATTACATGTTATGCTAATTATTTTGTGCAACTAAATGATTAAATAGGTTTAAAAACTAGTTGTGTTTTATGGTGGCTTGAATTTTCAAAGTATTAATCGCGAAGTTAAAATAATAATAATAATACAATTATTTATAATAAATAAACAAAATAAAAATTAAGACTTATACAAACTATAATAATCAGTATATTGATCAATAAATCATTAGTCTAGATTTTTCGAGTTAGATTTATAATCTAATTGCTAATAATATGCAATTAATAATATCTAAAATAACTATGTAATTAACCAATCTCGTTTATAACAATCAAAAAAGTATAATCATAATTGGATACAAAATAATTATTATTAATATGATTATATGAAGGCTATTGTGATAAAAATATTTAAAAAAACTTTATTTATAAATATAAGTGGGTAGGTACTGGTAATGAATATATTATAACTATCGATTATGTGTACTACAAAGTGCATTTATAATTTTTGCCTTTATATGTAGTTGTTATAATATTTATAATAATAGTATGTTTCGTTTATCTCTCGGAAATTGCTGTCTATCTACTATGTATTCTTTGAGTATTGTTTTTATTTTAATATTCAAAGTGTAGATTTTCTCTTCTTCTTTTTAATTTCCACACGCTTTCTCGTGAAACATTTTTAATAATTTTTTTTTTATTTTTTGTTAAGTATAGACATAATAATATTTTTTTACTAATTTGTTGGTAATGTAGTGGAACTTTAAAAAACAAATTAATATAATAATATATAAATACTATACAAAAATTATTAAAAATATTAATTATTATAGTTTGTACTTTTTTAACTAGTTTCTACGTTTTTTGAAGTTAATTAAACATTAAATATTGATTAAGTAGGTACCTACCTTTATTAATTTAATTAATTAGACCTTACATTTTTTCTATTTTTTTAATGAATAACTAATATTAACTAAACAAAATATATAAAATCTCATTTCGATGCAAATAACCGAATTTTGTAAACATTAATTTTGAAAGTGATGCATCGGTATTGAAAGTTAATAAGGTACTGAAAGTAATTTACCGGTGAATTAAACATAAATAAATTCTCATTGGTCAGTTAGATTATTATTAAATCAATCAGAGGTCAATTTGAATCTAAAATTTACCTTAAATTGCATATTATAAGAAGATTACTGTCCAGTGAGTGCTGTACCAGCGGAATAAAAGCAAACTATAAATTTATGTTCGTTTATTATTTAACCAATCATAATATTATGTGTATTTTAAACTAGATAATATTATAATATACAATCTAAATAATCTCTACATAAAATAAATATTAAAGCGACGTTCTCATCCAATTAACTCTAAGTAAATTATTATGAAAAGATAACATTTCTTCTTTAAAACCTCGTTTTCATCTAATATGTATTAGAGGTGTAACACAACACGTTTTAAAATACAATTTCTTATAATATTTTGATATTGATTTGGACTTCAAACTTAAAAGAAGTGTCAAACGCGTCAGAATGTTTAAATTGGCACTGCTGGAAAATATGATTAATACATTTTTAATGTAGTATATTCTTCATAACCATTCTTGTGGATTATTCATATCCAAGTAACTGTGATGGATATGTGCATCCATTTCCGTTTAGAAAACAAGTGCTGTGGACTATACTTATTATTCGAACCAAATGTAATATTGACATATTAATATTTGTAAGATAAAATATAAAAATAACAATTTGGCTATTTAAGCATTTTCTAAATGCGAAAAGAAAAATATCCAAAAAATCAAAACAAAATTAAAAATTTTTTATATAATATTTTAGTGAGACAAGCAGCAATGAAAATTGTATAAATTGTTTTGAGTGTGATTCTGAATTAATTTATCGTTAAACCGTTAACTGCTGGGTCATTCCATATGAAATCAACCAAAAATATATAGTTTTGAAATTGACTATCACATATGTCTTTGAAACTTGGGTTAAATATACTCTTTAATATCTTGAATTCAAATATGATTTTTAAAAAATTCTAACTCTTATAGTTTTTAAGTTATTTAATTATAAAAATCGCAAAAACGACACTTGCTTGGTTCACGCTCAATCATACAAAATGTTATAACTTCAGTTCTATTAGTGCTACATAGTTGTATGATAACTCATTTTAAAGAGAATTTAAAGAGCTTTAATTTGATATTAATCTTGTTCACTTTCTAATAAAAATGAATTATTTTGAAAACTTCAAAAAAAAATTTCAAAAATTTTTGAGTTAGTGTTTTTTGAAAATTATAAAAATAATATATATTTATAATGGTGCTTTATATAAAAAATATAAGCATTTTTGTTTATTTGTTACTTGTCCCAACCGTCACATACGCTTGTCCCGACCGTCACATTCTTCTTATGAGAAAAAGTTGAAAAATTTAATTTAATTTCAAACCAGATCTTTAGTAAACGATTGTTTAAACCATTGAGTGTACACACTTCAATATCTTTACTAATATAATTGATAGTTTCTTACAAATTTCAAAAAGTAGCTGTACATCTGGAGTAGACTAGAAAGTAAGAGTCCCGACCGTCACAACTTTACTGCTTTTTTTTTCATTGAAAGAGATTAGTTTAAGCACATGAAATTCAAGTAGATTCAAACTGACTTATTCAATTTTATATGAATGTTCATATCTATTGTGTACTATTAATAAAACTACAAAATTATGGTTAAGTACTTATGTTAGAGTGTAAAAATGTCCCGACCGTCACCATGGAATGCCCCTGCTGTGAAATGATAATTCACAAAATAGAATACCAAAAGAATGCACATGTTTAGATTATAAACAAAACTTTCTATACCATCTATGCGTATTAGATTAACTTAATATTTTTGGGGTGGTGGCATTCACTTAATTGCCAATAACTTATAGATTTTAATAATGTTGGGAAATTATGGATATAATTGATATAAGTTAGTATACATACATAATGGTAGCATAAATAAAATCATAATAACACCGGGCCGTGTTACACCATTTTCCCATAATTACATTTCAGCTCTTGAAAATAGGCAACTTACACTACATTAAAATTTAGGTTTTGCAGTGCAGGTTATGTTACTAATTTTTACCAGTAAAAATGTTCTTTTTGCTGCAATTAATTCATAAAAGATGAAAAATTTAGTAGTAGTTTAACTTTAAAATTTGAGCCAATGCGTTGGTAGTTAAACGACAATTATATTTTTTTATATAATTACAAAATAAACATAAAATTATACTTTTTTGCGTGGAACAAAATAATTTTTAATTATCCGCCATCTGACGCCATTACACAATGTGTAATAAAAATAGCAACTTTCAGTTCCCCTCATAAGCGATGGGACACTTCTATGTTAGCAATATTAATTTTACATTTTGAAGCATTTCTTTGTCAAATAAAAATCGATTTCCTTGCAAAATTTTTTGATCCGTAGGGGTCTCTACGGATTCTGAGAGGTTTTATAGTGGTTTTTATTTGAACGAATACATCTGCGGCACTGAAGAAGGTCTAGGAACTTTTATGTCCTGTAAAACATGAATTTTCATTTGAACTGTTAGCATTTTCTAAAAATCACAATTTTTTTCAAACCTTCGTTCATTATTTTAATTAAATAATACATAATTGTTAATTAATAATGATCGTATTTATAGGCTGTACAAATACGACTGCATAAAGAAAAATTTTAACTACTATACTTTAATCTACCTTTACTTTATTTATTGACCACAAAGGGCGTTGCAAAAATTCTTGCCCCCGGATTCAATTTATCTCGGAGATAATTGAAGGCAAAATAAAATGGCTTATTTTCTTTTTGCGTCGTTCGCCTCGTCGGGAAAGTTTTGAAGATACATTTAAACTACAAAGTAAAAATTTATATAAGGTTTATTATGTAACTTTATAGAGGAACTGTCAGGTTAAGCTTGCAAAATAAATCCTTAATCCAGAATTTCTAAACAAAAAGGTATTTTGAGATTTCCGTTAACCACTATAGACACAGAATTTTGAAAATAATATATCTCGCGGTCGGTTTCTATTAAATGAAGATTATTTGCAAAGATGGAAGAGGAAGCGAGCGCATTATTACTTAATGGTCAGACGAAAATTAAAAGCTCCGGTCTGAGTTATATATTGTTTATCCGATACATACAGGGCCTATTTTACCATTAGGCGTATTAGGCTCGTGCTTAGGGCCCAATGGCCAGAGGAGCCCGAAAAGAGAGAACATAAAATCGTAAAATAAAAATTAAATACTGATAAAATAACCCAAGAATTGGGCCTTCAATGATATTTGTTACATTCGAATATAAGGGGTCCGAAAATTTGGTAGAGCCTAGGGCCCAACTCAGTTAAAAATAGGTTCTGGATACATAATTATAATTTATTATATTCCCTAGTAAGTCTTTTTGGCTTAAGCTAAGTTGATTGCCTACGTACAACATAAGTAAGATATCTAAGAAAAAAAATGAGGTAGCAAAGTGTTATCTGAAATCTGATGATTGCGCAACCAATACTAGTGCAATTTTTGAAGAAATGTAGTTGAAAATAAAAATAAATAACAATAAAAGAAATAAACTTAATTATTTTCCTTTTTGTGTTTGACTTCAAAGATTAATAACAACTCTAATGTCCGATTTATGATTAAAATTTATGATGAACAACTGGATTTGGATAAAAAACCATAACTACTATGTATTAGCTTTTTTTGTTGCTAGTCCGGACTGTTTTTTATAACTTTCCGAGTTACTAATTTTTTACTGAATGTCCAATTTATGTCATGCCGCACCAAAACTTTTGGGTCTATTGTAATATATTTCATTGTGTCATCCTTGAAGCCTATATCTCCATTGGCGCTTCAGGTTTTGCCAATTTGATCAGTCTAAATAATAAATCTTTTTCAAGAATTAAACTGAGAAACTCTGTAGTTAGTTTTTATCTGCCAAGTAAATAAATGCAGTCACTTTTGACTAGGCGACCGGATTATGTGCCAGTCTTTTTTTATAGTCCATTTATATGCCAGAGTCTATTTTAGATATGCATCTCTAAAGGTTAGATTAACTCTTTAAATCATTCATTTATCATTCATAATCAGCTCTTCAGTTCACTCCTGCACCTTCGGTCTCTTTCTCTTTCGAGTATTTCTTTCTTTAAAGGTCTTAATCCTCACGGTTGCTTAAACTGAATTGGGGAATGCCTGTAATCCTGTTTTTAATAGTTATTGGCGTCAATCGTCAACTTAGGGAGATCGCCGGCTTTGCGTGCCCTCTGAAGCACGGAGACGGCCATTTAAAAGTTTTAAACTCTCCCCGAATTCGAACCGAGTACCTGAGAGTCAGCAGTTGTTCAGCTAACTTATCAAGCTAATGATGTCTTTAAATGCCGATCTTAAGTCAAGATACTGTCAAAAGGGGAATTGCAGTCATAATTATAACTTCTTGCTAACTGGCGTCGGGAGAGAACCATTAGGAAAGGAACATTTGGACTCTAATTAAAGTCATCAGCAACAAACGGTTTAACAGCCTCAAATAATGCTTTGTTGAACTCAAATGTATGTTTAACATCTACGAAAAAACTATAAAAAATGAAATACTTCCGGTAATCTTCTGAATTGATAAAATTAATTTTGTTTGTTTTATTTTTATTGTAGCGCTTGGGACATTTATTGTTTGGTTTTATGACTTTTTTAAAACGGAATTAAAAATGTTATTCGTTACAGATATGCACTCAATTGATCAGAAATGCAATAGCTAGCAGGTTAGCTGATATTTAATTCGTCATCGGTAAAAGAGTTTAGTCGCTTCGATTAATGCTAGTTTTTTTCAGTAATGAAATTGACGGGCATGATAATTTTTCAATTTATTAAATTTCAGTAACAATTTATTTAAAGCTTTGTCCATATTTTGAGTGGAATACCATAACAAATATTTGCAGTGGTTTCTCCCCAGCATTGAAGTTAATCTTTTCTTTGTGATTTGTTCTATGCCTCTTACTATGAATAACAACATAATAAGTTGTCTAAAATAAATATCATATTCAAGACAATAAGTTTTAAAAAAAACATGAGACTGACATGCATATATTATAAAATTTTTACTGTCGCACTTTTCAATACTAAATTCAGCTGAAATTTTTTCAACTGCCTGCTGAAAAAATTTTCATTTCATTTTATTGAATAATTTCACCGTAATAAAAATTATTTGTTCTTGTAATTTGTTCAATAATTTTTATATTGTATAAGTAAACACATAATATGAAGTAATATAATAAAACTCACCATTAGATTTATTTGCTTTTTCGTATTCAAAATATAATTTACTAGTGTCTTTGCTGTCCATTATTAATGTAACAAATTCTTTAACATTAAACACCGTCATAGACAACAATTATTTCAAATTTATGTTTATATACAATAAAGATATATTATAATACACAAAAATTTACAAAATATACTTCGAACTTTTTTTTATAATGAAAATGATTAACTTTTAAACACTATTTATAAGTAAGTTCCACATTTCTTCTATATTTAATACTGATAATAATTGGTATGAGCAGTTAAGAAAATGATTATTGTTCATATTTTACAACTTTTTTTTAAACAATATGGGTCACAATAAAGTTCTTCTCAACATCGTTTTTGGTACACGCATTGCTCGAGTAATCACATTCTCTTATGAGTTTTTACGTCTCTTTAAAATGAAAATGCTTTAATTCGAAGATTCTATCGGAAATGGACAGTTAATAATAAATAAGTGAAACCATAGTGACACAAATACACATATAATAAAATCAATGGAAAGTTATAGGGAAATATCTTGGGTATCGTCATTGAATTTTCATAGTGTAAAAAATTGACTTTTCATTCAATACAATCGATTAAAAGTTTTTAGAGAAATATGCGTTATTGCTGTAGCTATAACTAATAAATAGGTAATAAGAAATCGAACGCCCCCAAAATGTACTATTTTTACTTCTACATTTAGGTACGATAACTCGAAAAACTTTATTTTTAGATTGAACGCTTAAAATTTTAATATTTGACATTTAAGTAAATTTAAGATTGCTATTATAGATTTACTGAAATCTATTGTAACCGTAATTTATTCACCAAATACGTTTAGATGAATTTTCAAAATTTATTACTTCAGTTTTCTCGATAATGATGATGATTGATGAGAATTGAAGATTGTATCCGATGGTATACTCGAATATTATTTACCAAGTAATATATTTATGTACAAGCACTTTATGAAAATTCAAAGTTTGTATAATATATAACACTCTATATCTGAAAAACTTATAGAAAAATAGTTCACTACATAAAATTTGAATTGTTTGAAACTATATAATTATACAAGAATATAGAAACAATTGAATATTTTATTGCGCCGCGTTGTAACCCAAATCGAAGCTTTACTTATTAACCTATTATTAACTAGAACAATTGCGTAGGTTTGTAAAACTATTAATTAAAATTCATGTTTGTATACCAAGGGGTAGCATATTAACCTCAAACTTTAAAGGATACACGCTCCTTCGAAATATATAAAAACATGAATCAGTTGGATGAAAAAATTGTCGTTTCTACCACAAAGAATTATTTTTAATGGATAAGCTAACCCAGTTGGCTTATATTTTTATTCTTCTTCAAACAATATAACATATTTGAAGTGTAAGTGTAAAATATAATAAGGGATTCAAGTTGTAAATTTTTTATTAAGACAAGAATAACTTCAGATATATTATTTTTGTATAATATAAAAACTTCACAATTACATCAGGGATATCATTATATAAATTATTATTTATCCATTTTTAATTTATTGAAAATAACTTACTTGAGTTGGAATAATCAAAAAATAAAATATTTAAAACCTTCCTACGTATTACTTGATAATAAATTGAGAAATTGAATATAAGATCATGTCGATAGTTATTTTAAATTTGGTTTTCATTTCTGTCGTAGTAAATAAATTGTCAATTACTTTTGTATTACATAGTGGGAAACTAATAATTTGGGAAATTAAAAACACATAAATACTTTCGAAGTAAAAGAATATAAATAGATTATTAGAAACTTTTCTAAATACCCGTAGGTGTCATGCTAGCTGGAGGGTGTAAAAATATACGACAGTATAATATATTATATTAATTATTTAGATCCAGGATTTAATCCAGAAAATCGTAGAATGACAATCAAAATCACACTCAGTATGAAATTGAAATTTTCCGGTTTCGCGTTATTATATCTTGCAGACCCGACAATGTATAAGAAAAATTATAATTATGTAAAAATTATTGAAATAATTTGGATAATTGAAACAAATTCCACTTGGATATTTATGAGGCCATACAAATTTGAAAAAAATAAACACAAAAATTTGGTAAGCTAGACTCAGAAACTAGGACAAATCACAGCTTAAAACATGAGTCGATTAAATTTAATCGTCGAACATCATTATAACATTGGAAAGAACAATAAAGGAAAAGTACGCTATCATCGTTTAAATTATTCAATTTTGTCTGACAAATTTTAAAAATTAACTTTAAAAAAATGATTTTAAAATGAAATGAAAAATTAAATAAAAATTTTTGGATGCCTCTTCTACCTACTACTTTAACCAGGCCTGTAGTCAGGATTTTATTTCGGGGGGAGGGGGCACTCGTTAAAATAAAAAAAATTTTTGGGGTTCCCCTTTCGAAATTTTTTTTCCCCTTTAAAATATAGCTATTTACCAATAATTTTATTTTCGAAATTCAAATTTTCTTTCAAAAAAATCTTTTTTGAACATTTCGGAGGGAGGGCTACGGGTCTGACTTTAACATTTCATAAACGACATTATCAGACTTTTTGACTTGGATAATTTTGTCATATTTCTATCTATTTTCGTTTAATCGCATATAAGAGAAAGTGGTCCAAAAGTGACACTTGGTTTTTTGCATATAAATCTTTCAAATAGAGACTTATGCTTACTATTTTATTTTCAGTATCGTTGTAAAGTTCAGAAATTTTTCATATATCTTTGACAGTCAAAAATCGAAAATAAAATTTCTTCTGGTTCTACAAGTTCTAGTTCTAAATCCGTCCTCCCCATGTTGCAAAATTCGATCCCACTACCCAAGTAACATTTTGAAGAGTTAACACCGTGTTAACACCGGGCTAACACTGCGGTGTTAATTACATAAAAGTAATAAGTAAAATAAAATACACGGTGTTTTCTTGGTGTTTTAGGTACCATGGTGTAAAAATTGTTACTTGGGTATTTTTATCAGATTTTCAATTTTACCAAACAATTAAAACAATTTGAGTCTTAGCAATGAAAACAATGAAAACCTAACTCATCGATGAAACAATTTTGATCCATTGTAAGCATTTTGCTGATCCTAATCCATTAGTGTTGGCTGTTACTCGTTTTCAGTTGGTTTTAATTGGCAATGTGGTTTTTCTGCTGTTAGACATTTTTCTACTTGTTCTAGTTTTGGTGTTTTTTCCATGACGCCATCATCAGTTAATATTGCTTGACCTCGACATCTGTGAATGGTTTTTTTCTAGGTGGAGTTTGTAGAACTGTATTATGAATAGAGATGAGATTTTTAGGTTGAATAAATTCAAAAAAAGGCAACTAAATATGTACTAATAAAAGCTATTTTAGATTAGTATTTTGTAGTTTTAGGTAAAAAAAGCACTAATTAAGTAACAAAATTTTAATGGACTTTCCAATATTTTCGCTATCGAGGTTTTGTCTTTTCTCGGTTACAATGTTTTTTTATACATTGAAAATTACCTCTCTACATCGCAAGATGTTAGACTATGTAACTATGTAAATTGCATATTTTGAAACTGTTTTTTGACATAAAGTTTATTTACATTTTTCTATTTTGTCTCAGCATTTCTTAGATAGGTACTAATGATAATATTTTTTGTAATTTATAGTCTTGTTTATGTCACTGTCAGTCAAAAACGAGGCGACAAAATTGAAAAATTTATAGGTACAAAATTAAAGATAACGAAATTTTTAACAAAAAATGTTCAAAAAGTTGTGCTGTAAAAGTGATTTTTATATGTCGAAAAACGGTTTCAAAATTATAAATACGCCCTCAAATCTTAAAATCAGAAAAATGTTTTGAAAATTCTAAAATAGATTGCAAAAATTCAAAAATAGATACTTTTTAGCCAATTGTTTAGAAAAAGGTAAAAAAGGTAAAAATAACTATGGCTCAGCTAACATATTTTTCCATTTAACAAATTTTATTTCTAATAAAATGTAAATAGCAGCGTAAATAAGGAAAAGGTAAAAACCTAAAAATCTCATCTCTAATTGAGGACCGTTTTTACAAAACTTGCTTTGTCCTAAAAGAAAATTTTCAGGAAACGGTTTTTATTGTTTTGCGAATTTGATATAAATAAAATATTAGTTTAAAATAAGTTAAGATAATTTTTTCCTATAGTGTCTTTTAAAAGCTTCTAATTTGAAATTTTCTTTTTTTTTTGCAAGTTTTTAAAAATATTTTACAATAAAAACCATTTCCTGACAATTTTACTTTTAGGTCAAAGCGAGTTTTGAAAAATCGGTCCTCAATTATGAATAATAAATTTCCATAAAAATAAAATAAATATTCAAAATATTTGAAATACCTGTGTGAGTAAATTCTCGGGTATAAGGGAAGGAGATGAAATAAAACAACTGATATCGGTCGACTAGTTTCGACCTCTATATGAGGTCATCTTCTGGACTGTAATTAAACATAGCCGAATACGGATACAATCAAATAATTATTAACATTAATTCAATAGTACCTCACGATAAGATGGTGTATGTCGTTAGAAACCCCACTTTGGCAAACCAGATAAAAGTGTGGAGACATTCAATTTCGTCAATTAACATATTCAAATATGTAAAGTGTAGTACAAGAGGAAGCTTAAAAGTTGTAAAATTTACAAAATTAGAACAAAATTTCGTAAACAAGACTGGAAAAATATTTTCATTTCAGTCCAGAAGATGACCTCATATAGAGGTCGAAACTAGTCGACCGATAACAGTTGTTTCATTTACTCACATAAGTTTAAGGGAAAGAACTTTCAATATTCATTTGAAGTACCTATTTCATTCAATCTAAAGCTTGATTATTTGGTGTTGATGTGTTAAAAAAATTGTTTTTATGGGTAAATCAACGTCGATTTCTTCATTTGCTGCAGTTGAAAGTCCAGATTTATCTAGATTAATCTTTTATATGGTCGATGAGTCAACTGAGTTTGGTAAAAGTTCTGTATTATTGAATATATTTTGATCCAATGGCCAAATACTAGAATTTGAAATCCACATTTTCCCCATTTTTTCTTAAAAATCAGGAAAAGTAGGTATAACAAATATACTAAAAAGCACTTTTAGAATTACAGAGACAATTCGCCGATTAAAAATTACAAATTTTTTTTTCTTTGTATTTGTTATAAAATTTATACCGAGTGAACGTCAGAATGTCTACCGCTGCACCTTAACTTTATTTTTTTTAAGCTTTTCTACTGCTTGATCATTTGAGAGAAGAAGTTCTAAACGCGTACTAAGTAGTATAATCCTTTTTTTGACCGGAGGACCTAGATAGATACTAAACTAGAACTTTAGTTTCAATATTATACAATCGAAAAAGAAAACCAGTTTTTGTGTTACTAAAATTTTAAAAGCAAATCTTATCTTGTAAGGTTTTGATAACGTTCCGATCGATTTTATTTCAAATGTACACTGAGAACCAACTCTGTTGGTTTTGTACTCTGCAAAGCAACACATTAAATCGTATCTTATTAGTTATTACTTTATACTTTGTCAACTTTGTTTGGTACTATATCATTTTAATAAAGTAAAGATCGCCTGAAATATGCATATTATTTTTTAAACTTTTGTTTTACGATTTTACTATTATTTTCGTTTCAACAATGCAAAAAATGGGGGTCCGATTTGGAACCGTCACTTTTTATCACCATTACTTTTTAACAATTGAATCGAGTTCATAAAAAAGCTTTTCAAAATGAAACTTCATCAGTGATATTATCTTCAAAAATACTAAATAATATTTATTATTAATTAAAAATTATTAGTTCTTGAAAATAATATAAATTAGAATTATCAAATTGAGCTACAGGACAAAATAAAACAACATATTTAAAACGAGCTTTCGGAAAATGACATTTCCTTTTTCAAGTTTAATATGAATTTAATTCATATTAAAATTGAAAAAGGAAATGTCATTTCTCGTTGAAATGTCAAGCTCGTTTTAAATATGTTGTTTTATTTTGTCCTGTAGCTCAATTTGATAATTCTAATTTAAATAATATTTACCATTAATTTTTTTTGGCGATCTATAATAATCAGAAATTCAAAATTTACTAAAAACCAATCGTGCACAGTATGAAAGAAAATTTATCAAAGCAATCTATGAATAGCATTTTATCCATGATAAATTCATAGATTTATTTGTTTTCGCGGACCAGTTAGATTAGAGGGCTGGGAAACACTGCTGTAGAATATCTAAAAATATATATTAAATATAATGTAGCTTATAAGTATATATAATTAAAATCTAAAATTACCTTATTTCAATAAATACTTACCGCAAATTACAAAATAAAAAATTATAAATACATTATAGCCACCCTTGCACGATTATAATGACATACCATTCCTTTGAAGAATAGCATTACTTAATATTTTTAACTAGTAACTATGTATTCAACATTAACTTCGATCGGAAATTGTAATAGAAACAAGTGGAATATTTTTACAACATTTTAATTCGAAGAAGTAAAGCTTTAAAACAGTACAAATTTAAAATTGAAAGAAATCTACTAGTAGTATCATAGCTTGAAAGATAAAATTAATATCGTTTACAAACATTTATCATAACGTAACGTAACGTAAGTAACATAATGTAACAAAAATTAAGCTAAGTACCGAATTGCTGAATTGTGATCTTTTTTTATCGTCTGCTAAATAGTATTTTTAATGTTATGTTAAGTGAAAGTAACGATACTTTTTAGATTGAACAAAAATTTGCTGTACATAAATACATAAATTAAAACAAACAATAAATATATTAAAATATAAATCTTAAACGAATTGATGGTTTACAATTCTTCACTTTAAAATTTGATGTTATTTAAATAAAGCTTAATAAATTACAAATAAATAGTTATAGTTAATATAAGTCGTAACAAATTTTGAAATCACGTATTTGGACATCTGTTTTGAGAGTAGGATAATTTAAATCCTCTTCCAGCAACGGAACCATCAGTTCTTACTGGAAGGATGAATGGTCCATTACTTGTGTCTAAAATAAATTTATTTAAATTTTTCTTTTCTTATTTGCACTTACAATTACCTGTTACAGGCGCACTTTGGGTAAAATCTCCATTGATGGATCCATCGTTAAGCCTGCTTCCACAAAGTCTAATTCCGTTGATAACTATGAAATCATCCGGGCAGCTAAATATTTCAGCACCTGCTTGTCCTGCAGGTATTGTTGGCTGGCCAACTAAAACGAAAATAATAATAATAAAGTGATTTTTAATATTTCAGTAAATATATAACGCATTATAGAAATAACACGTACGTTCGTCCACATTTAATAATTGAAACGGATATGATGAACCATTATATACTACGCTGTAAGTGATCGAACAATAATTTTTTTCTTTTCTGATACAGACGGCATAATTAAGATTATTCTGAAAATAAATAAATAATAGTTAAAATAAATAAAATTATTCAATTTCCTTATAAACCAAAATAAAAATTTTATTATTATAGTTGACCTATGTTAAGGGTACAAAAAATAAGATTAGTACTTATTATAATATTTTGTATAAGTAAATTTTTTTAATCAATTACTAGTAAAAGCAAATATTGCTGGTACAACAGCATTTACATACAGAAAGGTATAATAGTATACTACTATACTAATATAAATATTTAAGTTAATTGAAAAATACCTGAAAGTAACTATAACATGCAAAAGTAAATAGCTTTTTCGAATAATGACATTAATCTACATTTAACTTGATTTTTTGATAATTATCTACTTTTATTATAATGAACGTGCACAGGGGTGTTTTATATTTTTGTAATGTTTATTGTTCGTCAGTAATAATTATTGTCAAGAAAAGTTAATTAAAAAATTTAATGTGGCACATTCGAAACAGCCTCTTGCTCGTGCAGAAAAATAATCCAATTTATTTTTATTCTACACGCATTATTTCACGAAGTTTAAAAACATTTTCTTGTCGCAGTAGACAGTAGGGAAACTTAAATTCAGATACAAAAGCTGGAATTTTGTTAGATTTTCCGGAATATCTTCTTACAACTTGATAAAATAGGCTAAAAATTATTTAAATAAATCTTATTATAAGACATAATTAATTTCTATGCTAAGGAAGAAATCCCTCCATTTTCCAAATTTCTTCAATCGACTTTTTAATTTTTTTGGTAGTGGTTTGGTGGTGATTAGTAGTCCAATAATAAGTTTTGGTATTTCATTATTATTTAGTGAAAAATATCAAATTTATTAATTTTAAGTGGAAACCTAACTTAACCTTTCTAAAAAATTTCTTTACTAAAGGTCGAGTAATAGAATACATACAGGCCTAAGTGTCACTAATTACATATTTCTTTATAAGTAAATAAAGTTCGTTCCTATCTTCCAATCTAATCATTATTATAACAAAACGTATTATTATTTTCTACATTTTAAATATTCATTATTTTAAGGTGTATTTTAATTGAATAATAATAAAATAAACAATACCTATTTTCAATTTTGAAAATCAATTACAAAACATTACTACAACTACAAAATCTATTTATATAATACAATAACAATAATAAAAGAAGCTACATTGGTGACCTCATCGTGATTTGAACTACAACTATAAATTATATCATATAAAATTACCCTTTTTATATAATTTCTTTGATAAATGGAAATGTACCTATAGGGTTAATGGATTTAGTAAAAAAAGTAGTTTTAGTTAAAAAATAAAATATTTACGGTAGAAAATAAATTTGATCGATAAATGATTAGGTAGTAAACCTTATATTGTTATAGTATATCAAATACAGTCCAGTAGTTAAACAAACTCGATTATTAAAAAGCAATTCCTTGCCTTCAGTTCCTTCTAATATTAGAAGCAGCGGATGCATTTTTGGTCAAAAAGATTAGAATATGCTCATCAATCAAAACTGAAAGGACTGAAATTTTTAACAAAAAATGTCTAATAAATTTTGCTGTAAAACCGATTTTTATATGAGAAACCATGTCTTCCAAAGGTACACATTACATTGCTCGATTAGGACTGCACGCCTATTTTTGTCAGCCACTCTATATAAATATTATAATATATATTTATAGGAATAAATGTAGTATATTATTAGCAAATGAAAAACAAAATTTCCTTTTCAAAATTTTTCCATCGCCTGAACTCTGCCGCTATAGGCACGTACCTACTGTTTCTAATGGGAAATCAACTACTGCTGCATAGTGTAAGGCACTTAGAGAAGAAATGTGCAACTAATAGTATATTGTCATGTTACCAAATCATTTTTTTGGAATTTTTTTAGGTGGTTGGAAGATTATAAATTTTGATTGGTGTAAAGTGACTTTTTTAATTTAACTTTTTATTACATAATTTTGAATTTGTTGTAAATATGCGATTTTGATTGTTTTTCTATTTAATTTTGCTTTGAAAATAATAATTTATTGTGAAATTTTGTTAATATTTCGTAAATTTTGATTTTGGTGAGTCTTTGCGTGTTAGCAAGTAATGTTGGTACGGAAAGACGAGATATGCTCCCT
This sequence comes from Cantharis nigra, assembly GCA_958510845.1. NCBI lineage: Eukaryota > Metazoa > Arthropoda > Insecta > Coleoptera > Cantharidae > Cantharis > Cantharis nigra. The sequence goes on from OY294031.1 coordinate 24,434,808, forward strand.
TCCATCCTTGTCCGTGGAGGCGCACGGACGTATTTTTGTGAAGGCCAAAGATTTTTAATTTACGTTCCTGATTTGTGTTTTTTGATTTGGTTTTGAGAATAAAATTACTATTTGAGTGAGTAAGTAATATTTTTTTCGTTTTATATTTTTGTATGGAAATCATCCAAAGTTAGATTTTTTTTGTTTTGTTTTGGATTTTTGAAAGTTTGAATTTGGAGAAAATTAAAGTAAAATTGGATACTTTAATTAAATAGAAAAATAAAATTGGAAGATTGAATATAATTGCTTTTTGAAAACTTCATAAAATTTTCTATGAATTTGGCACATGGATTGATAGAGCGCATGTGCGATTATAATAATTGCATTTTGGACAAAAATTTTATTTAAAAATTATTTAAAAAATTTGCTTTATTAATTAGGTTTATGAAAAAGGAATTTTGAAGTTTGGATTATATTAATTTGGAAAGTTTATTTGAAAATTTGTCACCACAGCAACCCACTACTAAGAGGTCTCCGCATCCAATTAGATAAACTAGCTGGCAAACCAGAGTGGGAAAAGGAAGTTGAATTGTTTTTTTAATCCAACGTTCCACGTCAACTTATTTGGCACCAACAACGTAGAGCATTTTTGACATGTTTTGACGCCCAATTGGCCAATTCTTTTAGTCGCTCAATACTGTGGACTTTTGAGAAATTTATCAAAATGGCGAAAAACAAAGAGAATATGGATAAAGGGAAGAAACAGGAAGAGGAAAGTTTCCCGATTACGCAAGTACTAATGGAGGGAATCGGAAATTATGACACTTATAAAATATTTGGAAGAACAAAGGAAGATCGATAAAGAAGAATTGCTAGAAGCAACAAAGGAACTAAATGAGAATATTTAGAGGAAAATGCAGAGCAAAGGCGATAGAATACTTAAAACAGAAAACAATTTTGGAAATGAGGAGCAGGAAAAAAATTTAAAAAAATTTTGCAAGGCCGACATTAATAATACCTAATAATTTAAAATTAGAAAACAAAATTTGGTTATAAAAGAAAATTTTGAAGATAATATTGCCGAGAAAAATAAAAATTTGGAAATGAAAATTTGGATCAAGATATTTTGGTTAAACATAAAAATTTAGAAAAGGAAAATTTGTTCTTAAGAAAAAGTTTGGGGAAAGAAAATGATGAAAGTGGACCGCAAGTAGAAGTAAATGAGGAGTCGCAAGAGAAGAAGATAAGAATCAAATAAATAAAATGAAGGATGAAATGAGTCGGGTATATGCAAAACCGGACAAGTCACATTTTACAAAAATCAATCTGAGATATACGTTTTCTTCCTTGTGGCCTGTTTTACCATTTGCATAAAAGTTTTTGGTAATAAAAACAAAGAATCCTGCTTAAAATAGGCGTTGAAAACTGACATTTGTATCAAATTTAATGGTGAACAATATTCTTTTATGCGTTTATCTCAAATTCACGCTAAGTGACATGTCCGGTTTTGCATATACCCCCCTCAAATAACTTAAAAATAAATAACACCAATACTGGCCCGAAAGTTGATGGAGTTAAATGGATAATTTTTGGTTTTGAGAATGAGCACCCGCCCAAAAGCTTAAATATAATTTCTACAATATTATTATGTGATTTAACTTGTCATATTGAAGTTTTCAATGTTATCTATTTTCACAAATTAAGATTTATATATTTATTTTTTATTTTTTAGGTTGGTAACTTGAAATGAACCAATCAGAGGTACGTCAGAGAAAAACGACATATAGGCATGGTTTGCTCAATTCTGATATTGAGTTCTACCTAATCTGCATTTCCAAGGCAGCAAGCATTTTTTTAATAGGGTACGTATTTTTGATTAGTCTCCAAATATCATATCAATCAAAGCTATCATATTAACAGAATTCCCACCCAATTAAATGAATTTTGTAACTGTTTAACGGTCAATCATTGCTTATTTAAAACGTCGATTGAAAAACTTTGTATGTACTTTGACACGTTTTGTATTAGGTTTTCGAAAACGACCTCGATAAAAAAAATTGTTCTATTGACCTTGATTTATCGTTAATGTGTAAAGTTTATGTAATAACTAAAGCACTAAACATTTTTAACCACATAGTTCCGCTAATTTTGCTATTCCGTTATAACATTACAAATTCAGCAATTAGCACTCTATGGTCAACCTCAAATAGTAAAAAAAGACTTACAAAATACTGAGGAACACTGCGACTCAAACTTGTGGCTTGATCATAGTTAAAAGTTGTGATAACTCCTGTTAGTCCAGTATAATACTGCAAACAATTGAGAGGATTTGAGCATGTTGATATTTGGCATATTCTAATACGAAATCGCTTCCGTTCAATCGCACTTGCCAAGACTGCAATTTGTATCGGTCCAGCTACCTCAGTCACGTCAACATATACTATAAAAAAAATCAAAAAGTCAAATACTGATATTGTCTTTTGGGATAAAGATATGGTGGTCAATCTCACCCTAATTATTAACTGCACTTACTATGTTGTCCTGAATTATAACCACATATAACAGGTATTATATCATTTGGATTTTGTCCCGAAATTACAAGTCTTTCATTTATACAAGTTCCATTTGTTGGACCTCTTAACTGAAAATTAAATTATTACAAATAATTTTCTTCTATTTTTAAACAATATTTTTTACCTCTAAATCCACAAACTCTATTAACAATTGTCTAATATCAGTAGAGGCTTTCTGAATTTGAAAAATACACGACAAAGCGTTAACAGCACTCTCTTGTCGTGCTAACAGCTTCATCAGTTGATATCTCAGTCGAGGATTGATAGTTCCATTGCCTGGTGGTATGACTGGTGGTGGAACGATCGTTCCATTTGTGGGATAATAATTTGGATAATTTGGACTTTGAAAGTATGTACAATTTTGACTTGACGATCCACCACAAGTTCCAATAACTGAAAGTTTTGTTTAATTTAAGAAATTATGATTTTACTTTTTAATTGTTTAAGAGTGAAACATCACGTTTCAATCATCTTACATTATAATAATACTGTAAATATGAATATTATTGTATTTTCAAGAGCTAATAATTATAATAAATTATAATAATACTGAGAGATCATTTTTTATATTGTGTTCAGTTAGAAAAAATATGCATTTGAATGTTAACAATGAATAATCTTTGAAATTAAAATTATAAAATTAATAATCTGAACAAACACAATAAAATTGAAATAATATGTAATTTATTTAGCTTTTGAAAACTGTTTAGTACTAATTAATTTTTAATAGTATGTTAGGTTCCTAAGATGACAAGTGCTCACATCAAGAATATAGTCATAATTTTGTAGAGATGCTCAAAGAAGAGAAAGAACAGACCCAATGATTTTATCTTGGAATAATGAAGAACGTGGAACGGTAAAATATGCATAATAGAGTTGGAAGAGATTTTATTTCTGGATGAAGTTTTTTTTTAAACATTAAACACTTACAAACACAGCAAACACCATATCCGTTTGCACAGGTTCCCATTGCGGTTCCATTTAGTGTTGTACATTCTGTTGCATGATAGCATATTCCTTGATAATAATCCATTGTTGTTGTAGATTGGCACGCATTATTTTCGAACTTAATAATTGTAAATAAGCTGAGAAATTTGTTTTTAAAAATACTGGATTGATTTTTTAAGTTTATAAATTTATTGTCCAGTAATTTACTTTTAGTGTCGTTTGATTTTATTTGTAAAGTATCTTCGATATTATCGTAATAGTCATTATCGTGGCTTATAATATTGGATGTGTCTTCAATCGTATCAATTTCTTCGGCAAGTTGAGGCTTCACGGTTAAAGTGACTGGATCATTGGCATTTAGTGCTTGTAGGGAATTCTTCTTGTGCAATTTTGCCAAATACTTACTTAAGAGACCATGAATTTTGATATTGACATTTTCGTTGGAAGTAATGTTATTTTTATTATATTTTGTATATTTTTGAATATTATTAAGAAGATTGGAATCCAGTCCAACGTTAGTTTGGTTTCTTTTTACTTTGATAATTGGTTTTCTAAATATCTGTCCAGGGCTTAAATAACTAGTGTGAGTTTTATTTTGATTTTGCTGCACATCCTTGAGGTAATCATAAAATGTTGAAATATATTGATTTTTATCATTATAATTCGCATTATCATTATAATTCGTATTATCATTATAATTCACTATATCTCCATAGTCAGACTGTAAAGTACCGACGTCAAATTTAACAGAATCTTCGTTACTTTCCTCGTAGTAATTTTTTCTTCTAGTTTGATTAAATGGATTATTATGGTAATATGGCGTATTATAAGAGTAGTGAATACTTGATTCAGGATAAACATACTTTCGACTAGGTCTTTTGAAATCGTAATAATTATAATCCTTTTCTAAACTGGTATCACTAGGATAGAAATCTGAAAACCGTCTCTCAGAATATCTGGATAAACCAAAACTTTCTGGATTTCTAGTAACAAAGTCCACATGTTTGCAATAAAATATGTTAGCACAAATTACCCACACAATTCCAGTAAGAAGAACTCGGCACATTTTTTATTACAGTTTCACTGAATATTTAGGTCAATGTACCAAATCATAGTTTTCTTGGCAATCACTAACCGAACACTCGATAACTTTTCCGACTGTTGCTTTGTTTCTTGATAAATCGAGGAACAGGCAAAGCAACCCGTATACTTAGTTTTTAAAATGACAATATTATACTGAAGATTTAAAAAAACAATATAAACATTTGAGTTCTAAACAGTCACAGCTTACCAGAGCATAAAATCCTCATACATGCTCTATAAACACACTTTATACGAATTAACAATGATGCTCTGGAACAATTTACTCTTCTGATGGATAGTCATCTCATATTAAATAATTACTTGACAATTTTATGCAATAAAAATATTTTAACGATATATCCTTAAAATAACTAACGTTAATTACGCGAAATTGCAAAAGAGCTTCTAATAAGTCTTCATTATGGGAGCAGAAGCTTTAAATGGGGAAACTCTTAAAGCGCAAGAAGATTCAATTTTTAAAAAGTGTTATTGTCGAGAATGTTGAGCTGCACACTTTCTAAGATACCAATCCCATTAAATTTAGAACAGTTTAGAAGAAACCTTTGCTGTTATACATATTATGCATAATAATATTGCATGCTTTAATTATCCATCACAAGGATTTTTTTGAAGACGTAATATTTTGAATATTTACGTAACAGGAAATACTTTGTATAATTTATTGTGGTATTTATTAAATATGTAGCTCTACAAAAAAGTAAAAATACACTAATTAAATGCCGACCTTTCTTGAATAGTGTCATTATAAAATGAATTTTCATTAATTTTTTTGTTTATATTACTATTAGGTAAGTAAGTGGGGCGATTACGTGAATTAGGTTTAAATTTCATAAAAATTAATGGAACAGAAAGATATAACGAGATAATACTTTAAAGAGCCCAATTTGAATCCAAAACCTAATGTAATAGCAGAATCAAAATTAATTTCTAGAGAACACATGTAGTGTTCTATGCATGTTTCCAAAACTATTTTAATTGTTGATACAACATAACATATTTGCTATAAAAGAACAATTGCAATTTAAAAAAAAGTTAAGATAAACCTCAATGTCCTGTCTGAATGTTTAAATTCAAAGAACCTAATCTGTTTTATATTTCAAATATTTATGTTATTTTTATTTTTATATTTCTAATTTTGATTGTAAATCTTGAAAAATTAATTAATTGAATAACTTAATTTTTTGTTAGATAAAAATTATGCAAATTAGTTGATATAGTCTGCGACACCTGATATCATGTGTTTCGAATTTTGGATTTTCGTCAGGCAAACTTTCTAATAAGAAAGTAAACAATATAAAAAAAACTATTACTATGTACTATTATATAATTGCTAATTTAGTTTTTTCAATAAGATTTAAAAATCAATAATTTGAAATAAAAAATAACCCACACTGATATCTTCTTTTCTGATATGTATATTGGGGCTTCCCTAAGCCTTCTCTGGAGCCTTCGCTCACAGGTGCACACCTCATCGCATTGACGTCTTTCTTGTACAATAACCCTAAAATCAATTACTTCCAACCTTTAAAGTTTAACCAACTCGCTACAAAATAACATATTGACCCAATTAGATGGAGGAAAGGGGAACTGAAGATACACATTTGTTAGGTTTTCTTATTGGTGCCGACATATAGGTAGGCAGGTATTTATTCTTAAAATGTATGACTTGTGCGAAATGAAATTAACACTAGTATTACTACAGATTTATTTTAAGAAAAATGGAAATTTACAATATTTTAAAATGTCAGCCGAATTGACAGTACTAAAATTATCTTTGCAATCTCGAGCAGTATTGAAAAATTACCTACACTTATTTCCGCATCGATTAACTTCTGCACACGAACTGTTACCATGTGGTTACTTGATAACATGTAAGAGTACTATGTAAGTGGTTGTTTTTGTACAAAGTCGACAATGATGTTATGCTAAAGACGACCTTCTTTTTCTGATCGGTTTCGGTGTTTGGATTATAATATTTTTCTTTAATTATGAAGGTGTGACGTACGGGAAATTCATGTTTTTTTCTTTAAAATTTCATTTTTCTTATATTGTACTACGTTTAAAACAAATAAAAAAAAATTTATATTTATTCTTTCAGCGGAGTTTATCATGAAAAGTATTGCTCGGACTGAAAAATGTTATAGAACTTTTTTGTATAGAATTATCGTGTCTTTCCTTTTGAATGGAAGTATTAGGTTAGTAAAATTGATAGGGACCGAGAAAATCGCAAAAAACCATTTTAGAGCACCTTTACATTGTTAACAGAATGTGATAACAAAATTCTCGCATATTGTGCATAAGTTTTACAACTAAAAATTAATTAACACAATTAAGGTAAAGAGCGATAGACACATGTACTGCTTTTTCGACTTCCAAGCCATCACACCATGACATGTGTTTCTGACTCGTTAGTCTTCATCAGTATCGCATACTTGTTGTAATCACTTAATTGTGTGCACTTTACGGCTACTGGTCTAAACATTCCATGTGGACGAAGTATTCACGTCACTACACAAGAACAAAGACCGACGCCAACGTGCGTTCTCGAGCTATATCAGCGCTCATAAACTAAATATGATAACAAAATTCTCGCATATTGTGCATAAGTTTTACAACTAAAAATTAATTAACACAATTAAGGTAAAGAGCGATAATATAGCTCGATATAGCTCGAGAACGCACGTTGGCGTCGGTCTTTGTTCTTGTGTAGTGACGTGAATACTTCGTCCACATGGAATGTTTAGACCAGTAGCCGTAAAGTGCACACAATTAAGTGATTACAACAAGTATGCGATACTGATGAAGACTAACGAGTCAGAAACACATGTCATGGTGTGATGGCTTGGAAGTCGAAAAAGCAGTACATGTGTCTATCGCTCTTTACCTTAATTGTGTTAATTAATTTTTAGTTGTAAAACTTATGCACAATATGCGAGAATTTTGTTATCATATTTAGTTTATGAGCGCTGATATAGCTCGAGAACGCACGTTGGCGTCGGTCTTTGTTCTTGTGTAGTGACGTGAATACTTCGTCCACATGGAATGTTTAGACCAGTAGCCGTAAAGTGCACACAATTAAGTGATTACAACAAGTATGCGATACTGATGAAGACTAACGAGTCAGAAACACATGTCATGGTGTGATGGCTTGGAAGTCGAAAAAGCAGTACATGTGTCTATCGCTCTTTACCTTAATTGTGTTAATTAATTGTTAACAGAATGTTTGGTCCCCACTTTCGGGCTTTTGAGACGTTATTCAGAACACTATAATGTAAGTATATAAAAACATCCAAAAACCTTAATATATAATAATTGTTCCGTATGAAAATCCCTAATTCAGTGGACTATATTATAGGAATAAACCGGGTGCTAAATGAGTTAACCGAACATAGGAAATTAACATGTAAAAACTATTTTATTTTATTATTTTAGGGAAAAAATGAAAGATACAAAAATAATGCAGAAATATAAACTACGAATGATAAGACCATTAGATTTCATCTAGCTTTTACTTAAAAGGTCAGAAAATGCTTTAAAAATTGTTAAAATTTTCATTTATCGTACTAGCCATGTAATAAATTCAATTTAATTTTTATTTTCAAAAATAATTACCATAGAAACTTACATGGCCAGTCTGATAAATGAAACTTTTAACAATTTTAAAAGCATTTTTTGACTTTTTAAGTGAAAGCTAAATGAAATCTTATATTTTTATCATTTGTAGTTTATATTTCTGCATTATTTTTCTGTCTTTCATTTTTTCTCTAAAATAATTAGAAAAGCAGGAATTTGCATAAATAATTTTTTACATGTTAATTTCCTATGTTCGGCTAACTCATTCAGCACCCGGTATAAGAGTAAATTATATAACAACCAAGTTAAAATTCAACTTGGAAACACACATATCAAAAAAAGCAAGACAGAAGCTTTAAGGTGGTTTTACGTGGTATTCATGCAAGTGCCGATATACAGATATTAAAACAGGAAATTGAAGCCTACAATCATAAAGTATTAAGAATCACAAATATGCAAAACTCAGCTAGAGTTCCACTACCTCTCTTCCTAGTAGAGCTAGAATCAAAAGAAAACAACAGGGACATCTTCAAAATAAGAACTCTTAGCCATTCAATAATAACTTTTGAGCAGCCACACAAAAAAAGAGTCGTACCACAATGTTCCAGATGTCAGGCGTATGGATATACTAAAAGCTTTTGCAACAAAACGCTTTACTAAGGATTGTCCGAGAAACGAAAGAGGTCCAGACGTCAAATGTTGCAACTGCGGCAGGGAACATCCTGCTAACTACAAAGGTTGTGTAATACGTAAGCAATTAATACAAAAAAAGTTTCTTCCACTCCGAAATAAACAACTAATAAATAATCAACAGCACAATTTTTCGAACATTACAGTGGGAAGATCATATGCGCAACAGGTAAAGGAAACTATCAATTTGCAAATCTCCATCAACAAGCCAGTAATGACCAACAACAACAGCATAGAGATCTCCAACAACCTGGAAATACGAATCCCCAACAACTACCGATAACAGCAATACAACAAACTAACAATGGCCTAGAAAACATGTTGACACAACTAATGAGTAAAATGGACACCATATTAAACCTTCTAACAGCCCTCATTAGCAAACTGCCATAATGATCCCCACATTAACAATTGCAGTCTGGAATGCCAACGGTCTAGTCCAAAGAGTACCAGAACTTAAAACTTTTCTAATCAAACTAAACTATGACGTAATGATGATTTCCGAAACACATTTCACAAAAAAGAGTTATCTAAAAATACCGGGATATAACATTTATAGCACACAGCGTCCGGATGGTGCAGCTCATGGAGGCACTGCAATCATAATTAAGTCATCAATTAAACACATCGAACAAGAACAATTCAAACAAGAATACTTACAAGCAACCAGCATTAGCGTAGAAGACTGCATTGGACCAATCACACTCACAGCTATTTACTGCCCACCAAAATACAAATTTAACAAATTTAGTTTAACAAATCCATCAAAGAACTTAAAAACTCAATAAATGAAGAAAAAAAATGTAGCTATTCAACAATACTTACAAAAACAAACAGCAACAGAAGCTACCGAATATTCTTTATGGAGAGCGACCAGACGAATAATACAACCACAAACTCACATTTCCCCGATCAGATTAGAAGATGAAAAATAGGCCAGAACTGATGAGGAAATGGCAAAAATATTTGCAGAACATCTAAAAAAAGTTTTTCAACCTTTCCCAACTGAAATAAGCAGCGAAGAGGAAAGTGAAATCATCGAATTTCTAGAAGTGCCTCACCAAATAGATTTTCTTATGAAAAAATTCAAAACAAAAGAAGTGAAGAACATCATACTAAAGGAAATTAATCACAAAAAATCACCAGGCTACGACTTAATAAGTGGTAAAATTTTGCAAGAACTACCAATGAAAGCAATAAAATTAATCACCATATTGTCACACCCAAAATATAATTATGAAAAATTATAATTAATAATCTAAAAACTTAAGCTAAAGCTATGTGTAGCAAATACAAAGGAAATATCGATATCCGATATTTCCTCTGACATTCCAAAGTGTCTGGGACATTTCCTCTATCACTGAGAATCATTGAGTAGAGCAAAAAGGGTAACGAACCCTGAGACGGTATGCATCGATAATTATCGTCCAGAGGTTCGATCTAGATTAAGGAAGGGGTATTGAAGGATTGATAATAATGATTATGGGAAGCAAAAGGAGTCTCGTGAGTGAGGTGACCAGGTAAACGACTTAGCCAAGATCCTTCCGATCGACTAAGATGGGTCAATCCTTCATCCCCCTGATCTTATGTTTATTAGGGTAAGTGTTAGTATTAGGTTTTTATGTTACGTTCTAGGTTTAATTGTAACATGCTTGGGTTTTTAATATAATTAGTTTTTCTACAACAATGAGTTTTTAATTGTACGACGCTACAACCAGCCAACAATAACACCAACAGGGCAACACCATCTAGCTACACAACCCCAGCTATGGGGTGGTAAAACCCCTTATGCGACATGGTGGAGGTTTAAAAGCCGGTCCTGGATGGCTGAAAATCACCGAATTTTTAGCTAAAATATTTGAAAATTAAAAATTATTTTTTTATGATTAAAGCAATTCGTGAGGAAAATAAACGCTAAGTCAATTAATAAGGATAATAATTAAATAACGGGTTTAGAATTAATGGAATTGTTTTTTGGTAATTTTAAGGAAAATTTTAGAATAATAATAATATTAATTTTAACAGGAAATATAATTTACTCTTTTACAATAATAAATTACGTAAGTCGACAAATTGTTACATAAAGAATTCAAAGCAAACGCAATATAATAGGTATAATAGGTATAATAGGTATATACCTATAATATAGGTATATGTAATTTCGCACATATTTCGATTTTAGGATAATATTTGATTGATTTTAGAATAAAGCATGGAATTTTGGCAACTTTATTGTGTCGTAGTTTAGTTTTTTACAAACTTATGAAAGAATAAGGGATGTTTGATTCCAAAACTTGGTGAGTTTTATTTATGACCCACAGCCTAAAATTGGGTCCGAGCTTATTGGTGAGGCTGCCTATAAGATAAATAAAATCTCCAAATAAAAGGTTAATAATTAATTGGAGGTAAATATTAAAGGGGTTAATAAGTTGTTTTTTAAATATAACTGGTATTAATTTGGGTTAAATTATAAGAGAAAATATAGTAAATAGGATTATGTTATACGACGGTAAATAAGATATTAATATAAATAAAATACGATATTGGAGTTCAAATAAGTTCACTAGACTTCTTTGCGCAAATTACGCAAGTAATAAATTATTAAAGAAACGCGTAACTTGAGTATTTTTGTAGGTTTATAGCAATTCATACTAGACGGTATAATTAATTGAGAAATAATAATTAGAAGGTCTTAATGCAGCATAATTGGGAAGGACCACAAACGCGTTCGAAAAATAAATTACTTTTGAAGACCGCCTCTTTAGAAGAAAATTTGCTAGAAACTCATGAAGGTGAAAATAAAACTCCAACTCCAAATCAAAGCATAATAAATATCGAAGACTCAGTAGAGGTAATTAGTACTTCAACTGAAAAAAATAAGTTAAATTTAAGTACGGTACTAGCAGGAAACTCTAGTAAATTTAAACCTGCAGAAGTTAAAACATTAGAACAAGGAGAAATAGAGAATCCATTTAACCGAAGTTCAAAAATCACTCGTAGCCCAACCAAATCGGCAATAAACGAAAATTTGTTTGATTTTACCATTCCGGCAAGTGAAATAGACGTAGCAATTAAAGAAATACTTTGTTCAAAACCCGAAGAAAATAAAATTTTGGAAAAACCCAATTTAACAGTTAATGCTTTAATAGACACGGTAATAAAACATAAACCCAAGACAAAATCATCAATAACAGTTAATAAAAATAACAAAATGGAAAGTCTTAATACAACAATTCAAAACGCGAACGCCGCGGAATTAACTCCTCGCTTACCTAAATTTATATCTCCAAATATTTTCAACCCGGCAACGACAAACGCTTTAAATTTCTTGAATTCATATGAAAGGACAGCAATAGCAAACGGTTGGTCTGATGTCCATAAAATAAATTATTTCGGTTCATTTTTGGAAGGCGCTGCTAACCATTGGTTTATAAAATATAAAGAAAACCCGAGTAATAACGATAAAACATGGAATCAAATTAAGGAGGACTTTTCAAATAAATTTGCGGGCGAATCGGGAAAGCGCATAGCTAAACTAAAACTAAATAGCCGAAAACAACAACCATTAGAGGGAATTAAGAACTATTTTTATGAATTATTAAACTTAGCTGAAGAATTTGATCCCAACATGAAAAATGAAGATTTTATAGACTACTTTGAATCTGGTCTACATACAAAATATTTTCAAATGTATTTTACACTAAAACATTCCGGAATGAATTCCGAAGAATTAGAAAAAATTGTTCATAAATTAAGTGATTGGGAAGCAAGGATTGAAACTAGTGATTTAGCTCAACATTTCACTTCATTGTTAGGTATTAAACCCGAACCTACTGTAAGCAAAAACGCTTTTCATGCTATCCAAAATAAAGTAGAAAGTAAACAACCTCAAAATTATAGAAGAGTATTTTGTGTCATTTGCAGAAAAGACGGTCATTATACAACTGACTGCTGGTATAATACCAATTACACAAATCCAATGCAAAATAAATACCGCGTCCCGCCTAGGCAAAATTATAACTATCATAGTAGGGGAAGACAAAATTATAATTATCAAAGCACTAGTAACCAAAATGCAAGTCCTCAGACTTTTCCTTCAAGTACCTATTCGAACAGTGGTCGCAATGCGAACGAAAATAGGGGAAATTTTAGAGGAAGAGGCCGTGGAGGAAAACAAAATTTTCAATCGGGACGTCAAAACACTTTCAATACCTTTCAGTCAAAAAACGACAAAGGACGGCAAAGTCGGCCCGTTACCCCGCCGTCCTATGCCAATTAAATGAAAAAGGGCCAATAGACAATATATTAAAAATTAACGTTCTTGTAAATAATAAAGAAACCGAAGTAGTAATTGATACGGGCTCTAGTAAGAATATAGTTTCTAAACTTTTAGTAAAAAATATTAATACGGATCATGTAACACGAGAATTAAAAACAGCCGGTGGACACAAAGTGCCAATTATTGGCACTACAAAGTTAAAATTAGAAATTTGCAATAAAATTTTTTATATTTCAGCTCTTGTTGTAAACGAATTACCAGTACCATTATTATTAGGAACAAATTTTTTGAAAGAAAATAAGGTGTTAATTGATTATTATAGCGAAAATATCATTTTTCAATTTAGTAATGAAAACGTAGTCAAAAAATTTTCAAAGAAACTGTCAAATCAGGCAAATAGAAAAGTAACATTCGCGTCAGAAATTAAATTAATAAATGAACAATGTTCGAATATCAACCAAAAAAATATCAATAGCATAAATAACAGCCAAAGTCAAAAACGCGTTAGTCAAAAATTAAATAAAAAAATAAACAATTCAAAATTTTATAAGAATAAAACGACAAAATCATATTTCGAGAAAAATGAATGGGTCATATGGTTAAATACGGTACAAACATTTTTTAGAAAAGAAAATAATCTACAAGAAAACAAGTTGAACATTACACCGCAAAACGAATCTTATACTGATAACGAATTATTACAAGAATTATGTCAGGACGTAAACGAAGAAATACAAACCGAATTCAAATTAAAATTAACTAAAGACTATCGGGTACAACCAAATAATGCAATTAGAATTTTATTAAAATTAGAGGGCGATAAAATAGATTTTCAAAAATTAGAATTAGAAAAGTAGGTAGATCAGAAAAATTATTATTAAAATGGTCAGGACCATATTTTATAAATAAGAAAATAGGAGAAGTCAATTATGAAGTTCGGAAAGGTGAACCTTTGGACTCAAAAACGGAAATTGTTCACGTTAGTAGAATTCTCCCTTATAATGAGGCCTGGAAGTGCCCAATTAACGACACATAAATAATTACCCTGTATGAACAAATATAATTCACATTAATATTAATTTTTTTAAAGTCCTAAGTAAATATAAGTTTTTATTAGTTCGATATTTTTTATGTAATATAAGAGAATGATTTTATATATACAAATAATAACAGTCGCAAATAGAATAAAACTAGAAAACAAAAAACGACTAACCGCACTTTCAATTAGATTTTATGGGTAAAATAAGATAAATAGAAATACAATTTTACAGAATCAGAGAATGGAAAAACGGGATAATTTAAAAAATCATTCATGTACTTAATTAAATAAAATTTTAGATGTTACATAACATGTATGGAAATATTACCGCAACCTATAGTGGAAATCTCTCCAGGAGTGGTATGGAAACCGCTTCCAAAGGTGGTTGCATATGAAGCAACTATACCAATCATCTACCAGATGAAATGGACGCAGGCAAGTCCACGACAGGATTTTAAACCGGTAATGGAAAATAGATGTCTCGATGGAGCAACCTCAGATTGCCTAATCGAAAAGGCAATCCAAAGCTTAAGTATCGCATACGAAATCGACCTAAGATTATTGGAAAGAAATTTCGAAACTCTGCTAAACAAAGATGCACCAACAAGGCCCAGAAGAGCACTGGATTTTCTCGGAGGGGCTCTACAATTTTGCTGTGGTGTTGCAACTATGAAAACGTTAGATGGGTTGACAATGAACGAAAAAAATTTGGAAGAACATATAATAAAGTTAACAGAGGGGTTAACATCTACAATTCAAGGTATAGGAAGAGATTCAAAAGCATTCAAAAATTATGAAGAAGAAGTAACGAAAACTTTCCACATGGTGGAGACAAAAATCAATTTAGTGGAAAGTGAAATTCAGAAAGCCCAGGAACGAGACTACGTCACGAATAATGTAATAAATCGACTACATAATACAGCATACGAAAATTTACGCAGAATTATCTCATTAACGAGATTAATAAAAACAAATGCAATTTTGGCAGCATGCAAACAGAATCAAATTCCGTTAAACATTTTGGAAATGAGCACGTTACGAGATGATTTGGATAAGCTTGAGCAAGAACTCCAGAAGTCAAATCAAGGACTGGCCATCCCCACAATTGACATTACACGTTATTATCAGCTTCCAATTTGTGATTGTACGTTCTCAGATTCTAAAATTTCAATACATTTAAAGATACCAATAGTTACAAACGATTTATCCTGGAAACTTTATGAATTAGTAACAACAGCATTTGGATGGTATAAGCAAACTTGCAGTTTAAATCACAACACATTGTATCTGGCAGTATCAAGCGGTAATCAAAAAAAGCAATTAATAAGAACAGTAACTGGTATGGCTCTACATCAATGCAGGGCGTATGAAGATAAATTGTGCTATATACCACACCTTACCACAGATGACTTTCATGGACCATTATGTGCAATAAAAATGTTTAAGGGTGACACGGTAGAAAATTTAAGCAAACATTGTCCAATGAGCTGCCATCAATCCACAGCAATGTTAATTATGGAAATCGCGGAAGAAGAATACCTAATAACCCACCCTAACCCAAATTCCCATATCATATGTTCCGATACATCTCAAAAATTACTCAAAGAAAATTTACCTATTGGATCCTTAAAATTATTTCTTCCTTGTTCTTGCAAATTAGTCCTTTCAAAAGACATACTCATTCCAACACGATATCCTTGCAAAGAAATTAATCTTCCTGAAATAAAAATTACTCATACTCTTCCCGCTACATGGTCAAATTTAAAATCCTTTATTATCCACCCAAATTCAAATAATCCTCCAACCTACAACAATTTCTCGGAGTGCATCAACCATAATTGGACACTACAGGTTCCACATCTGAATTTGACAAACACACCAGAAAAAATGGAAACCATAATTAGTTGGATTAAAGATTACGAATTGACAACGGCAAGTTTCACAGATAAATACGGTTACATCAGCCATTCAACATTCTTAATTTGGAATATTATCATGACGATAATAATAATTTATCTTGTGTACAAAATTCGAACACCCATACCAATGATAGCCAGCATACCAGTAACAAATGCTGAAGGAGAAACGACTTCAAGTCATCACGAAATATTATTAACAATTACCCTCGTAGTTTTTGGAATAATAGTTTCAATACTAAGTTTTTGGATAGCAGTAAAAATAATACAATGGTATAAGAAGAAAGCAACAACAACGGGTAAAAACCGCCACATCATACAACAAGAAGAGAGTCAACGAGAAAACTCCAAAATCTGCAACACACGTTATAGGGTCAACCTACAGAGCGAAGAAGATTTGCAAGCTCTACAATCTGGAAAAACAGTGTGCGCTTCTTTGACTTTAAATATGGAAAACGAATAATTATCGGAATAAGTCGCGAGTGCTTAAAAAAAAAAACGTGTGTGTATAAAAAAGCAGAGTAATTAATAAAAAGTGTAATGAAAATAAAAATGAAAAGTGAAAATAATAGTAATAGGATATCCTAAATCAAGAATGTGGCGAAAAATTCGTACAAAAAGTGTAATTAAACAGAGCTCTATTTAAACATCAAATCATCACTTTTTCTATGAATATTTCTAAACATCAATTAATTCAAATAATAATATTGTAAAAGTTAAAGTATATATTAGAAAAAGGGTGCGCACCACTACAATTAAAATGTTATAAGATAAAAAGTACCAATTAAATAATGAAATAAGCAAAAGGGTACTACAATAATAAATAATGCATTATATAAAATAAATAGGTCAAGAAATCTTAGAAAGCAATTGCATAGGTCAGTTACACATGAGATAAATAAATAGGTCAAGTTTATGCGAACTAAGTAAAATAAATAGTTGTAAGTTGTAAGTTGTAAAAATAAGTACATATGAACAAGTTCAACAACACTAAGCTGAGTAAGAAATCGAAAACATTCATTTTTAAATAGCAACTTCATTTTAACTGATTTTATTAATTTCGCGATGTCAAAATTGGGCAAATGACAATAAAAATAGTGTTGAAAAAATCTCAAGTGAATAAACAGGAACAGCAAAAGTTGTTACAGGATTAAAAGTCAATGACATATTATAGCGTTACATAATAAAAAAAAACAAAAAAAAAAAAAAAAAAAAAAAAAACACTTGAAATATAGTAGGTCAAAGCTTTGAATTGTGTACCGAAAATTTATCAAAATTAAAATTTGATTTTCTATTGAATTTTTTTTTAACTTAATCAAACTTGACTGCACCGTTCCGGTATGGAATTTGTGGGAGACCATTGGATAGTACTCTTGTGGACTCTACGATGCCCTCTTCTTCCAAAATACTGAACAAGGGTAGGATAGGTTTTATGAGTTTTTGGAAATTCAAAATTATCTATATTTTGGAAACAAATACCAAATCAAGCAAGGTTCAAACTAGGTAACACAGAAGCTGACCAAAAAATTAAAGTAACAAGTCAAAAAAATTAAATAAAAAAAGGAATTAATAACTTGAGAAATTTCAATACTACGTTGGAAGTCAGTTAAAAAGGAAAACATTCTAATATGAATAATTTGAAGTTGTCTTATATAAAATGAATAATATGAATTGAATATATAATTAAAAATATTTCGTAAAATTGTAACTATCATAGCTTAAAAAGTGGAAATAAACTTTGTGAAGTGTAAAATGAACTAAAATTGAAAGTGCCTAAATTAAGTGAAAAGACAAAAGTGAATTATAAAAACATTAATAAAATATTTTGCGTAAGAGAACATACTTAGGAGTTAAGGACTAAATCGAACTATTTCAACAAGTGCATAATATATTAATTTTAAGAAACAATGTTTATTTTTTTTTAAATAAGACCAGTATATTGTTCTTCTTTTAATTTTTATAGTATATTTGACATAGGACATATAGTCAAAATAACTTTTTTAATTTTAATCGTTATTAACAAGCTTGCTCAAAGGATTCTAGATAGGTGCCCACATTAAATTTAGTCTAATTTTTATTTTTTATATTTTGTTGTGTAATATTTTTAATTATTCTTTCTTGGATTGTTGGTCGAAACGACTTGGGTCAGCCGTTTTGTTGGTAGGGGGAGATGTCACACCCAAAATATAATTATGAAAAATTATAATTAATAATCTAAAAACTTAAGCTAAAGCTATGTGTAGCAAATACAAAGGAAATATCGATATCCGATATTTCCTCTGACATTCCAAAGTGTCTGGGACATTTCCTCTATCACTGAGAATCATTGAGTAGAGCAAAAAGGGTAACGAACCCTGAGACGGTATGCATCGATAATTATCGTCCAGAGGTTCGATCTAGATTAAGGAAGGGGTATTGAAGGATTGATAATAATGATTATGGGAAGTAAAAAAAGGAGTCTCGTGAGTGAGGTGACCAGGTAAACGACTTAGCCAAGATCCTTCCGATCGACTAAGATGGGTCAATCCTTCATCCCCCTGATCTTATGTTTATTAGGGTAAGTGTTAGTATTAGGTTTTTATGTTACGTTCTAGGTTTAATTGTAACATGCTTGGGTTTTTAATATAATTAGTTTTTCTACAACAATGAGTTTTTAATTGTACGACGCTACAACCAGCCAACAATAACACCAACAGGGCAACACCATCTAGCTACACAACCCCAGCTATGGGGTGGTAAAACCCCATATGCGACAATATTGTTTAATTCCTTACTAAGACTTACCTACTTTCCAGTGCAATGGAAGGTAGCGAAAATAATAATGATTCCAAAACCAGGAAAACAACCAGAAGAAGTGACATCTTACAGGCCCATAAGTTTGCTTCCCGTTCTATCAAAAGCGTTTGAAAAGCTATTGGCAAAACGATTAAAGACCATCCTACATATAAAGAAGCTTATACCCGACCACCAATTTGGATTTAGAGAAAAACATTCAACTATAGAGCAAATCCATAGATTGGTTAAAAAAATTAGTATGGATTTGGAAGAAAAAAGATACTGTTCGGCGGTGTTCATGGATATATCGCAGGCATTTGATAAAGTTTGGCACCGCGGATTGCTGTATAAACTAAAAAAGATGCTCCTTTATGACTTATACCAACTAATTTAATCTTATATCAGCAATAGACACTTTCTTGTGAAATGTCAAGAAGCATACTCAGGAATATATCCAATTGAAGCTGGTTTGCCGCAGGGCAGCGTCCTGGGGCCGATTCTGTACCTCTTGTACACTTCAGATTTACCAACAATGGAACAAAATACAACAGCTACATTCGCGGATGATACGGGCATCATGACATCACACACCAACCCAAAATTTGCGTCTGAGTTATTACAAGTAAACCTACAAAAAATTGAAAAATGGTTGAAGACGTAGAGAATAAAAGCAAACGAGACAAAGTATGCACATGTTATGTTTACACTGCGGAAAGAAACCTTTCCTCCTGTAACCCTAAATGGCAAGCAGGTTCCACAAACAAAAGTAGTCAAGTATCTGGGCATGCACTTGGACCGACGCCTAACATGGAAAACCCACATTTGGACAAAAAGAAAACAACTAAATATACAAATTCTGAAAATGTACTGGATTATGGGAAGAGAATCTAGACTCTCCCTGGAGAATAAGTTGCTAATATACAAAACTATAATTAAACCCATTTGGACATACGGTATACAATTATGGGGCACTACATCCAACTCAAATATAGATATACTGGAAAGATTCCAAGCAAAGGTGCTGAGAAATATGGTCAACCCACCTTGGTTCGTTACAAACGAGATCATACGAAAAGATCTTGCTATACCTATGGTGAAAGAAGAAATTGTCGCTTTCAGTGACAAGTATAAAAGCAGACTTAATACACATGCAAATCAACTGGCCGCAAGTCTTATGGAAGATCAACCAGACAAGCGCAAACTCAAACGATTCAAACCTCAAAACCTAATAAACAGATTTAAAGACTAACATTTACTATAATATTATAGTATAAACTTTTGATTACCCTGTACAAAACTTAATTCAATAAATTAATTTTATAAAGGCAGAAACCACTGGGTTTTTGCTTAAATATGTCACTTTTAGAAACTGACCAAACATTTATTTATAGTTGTAAGACAGATTGTAAATATTCTGGGTAAATAAAAAAAAAAAAAATTCCTATGTTCGGCTAAGTCATTCAGCACCCTGTATAAAATAGAATCGGACAAAAATCAATGTAGCATGTTATTAAGAATCAAGAAGAGTCTCACATAAGATATAGAAAAGTGGCACCAACCATAGACATCCGATGATGCTTAAACACTTGTTAAAGCGAAAAGGAAATTAAACCATGCAAAACTACCAATTCTACTTTCTTACACATGATAATTACGAGCATGCTAAAAAAATAAATAGAAATAAATGAAAACATCACAGTAATACAAAGTAAGTCGTCTTCGTGGCACTAATAAAAATTACAAACATTGGGCAATTTTTAATAATACATAATACGGATAATTGGGGATATTTTTTGATTATTGCGCACTACTCAGTTATCGTCTAGATCAGTGGTTCTCTATATCATCCCTATAGACTCCCAGAGGTTCCCGGTATTATTCAGAGGGTCCATGGAAAATTAAAATTAATTTGGATGTCCCTCAACGTCAGGGGGTTCGCGCAAGGTTTAATACAAAATAAAAAAATTATGACCCATTTTTATTATTATGAAAGTTAAAATAAATAAATAACAATAAGTAGATTAGTATAATAAATAATCCTATGGTCTTGGACAAAAGAACTATAATTCTTTGTATTTTTGTTTGGGAACCACTGATCTATATAATTTCGCAATGCTCAATAATCAGAGAAACTTTTGAAAATTCGGTTAAAATTAAATTATTATCTGTAAAAGCATTATAACTATATCAACGTAACTAGCTCAAAAATTTTGTATATCAAGATTGTTTTTACTTTTTACGTAAAAGCAATTATAGTATGCATATCGGTTTAATTTGTAATTTTTGCATATTCAACTAACACGTTAGAAAAGATAACCTCCCTGCACTTTTGAGTAAGATTTCATTTCTGATGAAAGTGTTTTTACTATTTCATAAAGAATATAAATATTTCAATTGGCGTTCTCTATTAATATAAGACATTTAAGGGAAGAAAATACTTTAGCTGCTCAAAAATTAGCATTTTAGAGAATTTTTTCTATGAAAACTGCACTAAGGATCTCTTTCAAATTTTCATTACATTTTATTGATTATTATAATATCAGAATAAAAAAAAATTGGTCCATTTGTATCCCATATCCCTAGGAACTCAGCCGATTTTACGAATTTCTTTTTGAAATTTTTCGAGTGATTTTTCGAACTCCAAAATGATAGTTTTGAGTAAAATAGTTTTTAATGTTTGATTGCATATGAGATAAATCAAATTTGACATTTTTGAATATTTTTGGACAACAAAATCTACTTAATGATATTAGAACTTCCTATTTGCCAAGTTTCAATATTCTGGCTATCTTCATATTGTTTATAATTAAAAAATATCGATCGCTTACTGTAAAAACAAGATAAGTGCAATTGAGGCTTACTGAAAAACAAATGCATAGGAAATTCATTGTATTCGTCTTGTGTTGGCAAATATAGGTTGAATAAGAGTACTTACCTGGTTTTGCTTTATAGTTGATTGATTTACAGTTTGTATATAATTTTTGCCTATTATTTTTCTAGTCTTGCAGAATAAATTGAAATAAAATAATTTATAATATTTAACATTTCAACTTCAAACGTTGCATCATTTTGTTCTAAACAAGATAAGTGCACTTTTAACATTTGACATAAAGTTTCCTGGTTTTGCCAGAATTTTTGCTCTTATTTGAATGCAATCGTGTGCATAACTCGTTTTGCTCAAAAATGAAGTTACCTTGTTTTGGCATTAAGCCGACGATATGATGTAGGTATTTATCTTCTTTCTAAATATCCTCTCGATCATCTTCAAATTTTTATAAGTGAATTAGAGCTTGAAGTACCTTTGTAAACAGTGCCAATTGCCATTAAAAATTTCCTGTTTTGCTTACTAATATTTTTAACCAGTCCACTAAAGCACTTAAACAATTACGTTCGTTAATGATATGAAGAATTATAAAGTATAGAAAATTGAGGTAATGGCATAACACTGCTCGTTCTAATCCATAATGATTCATGGTTTTATTACCTAAAATTAAAACGCTAAAATTACAATTATTATTTAATAAATTATATCTACTTTTTTATTTATTATAAAAGAAACGTTTATGCATTTTTAAAATTATTACTATAATTATTTAAAAATTTCTAAGCAATAAGTTTTTAAAGTTAGTTCTGCATTTACCAATTTAAAATTGTCAACCGTAAAACTACCAAATGAAAAAAAATTAATAAGCGTCTTATTGTTATGATTATGGTTTTAGTGTTCTATTTTCTTTTTAAATTGTTTAAAGATGCAGTAAGTTTACAAATTCACTATACGTTATAGAACAATGATAACAATATAAAATTTATACCAATATAAAAAATTATTTCGTCTAT
This sequence comes from Cantharis nigra, assembly GCA_958510845.1. Taxonomy (NCBI): domain Eukaryota; kingdom Metazoa; phylum Arthropoda; class Insecta; order Coleoptera; family Cantharidae; genus Cantharis; species Cantharis nigra. The sequence continues at coordinate 24,457,521 of OY294031.1, forward strand.
TAATTAATATTAAAAATTTCATGAATTATTTCATAGATATTATAATATCGGGCATTACGGTCGCCCTGACCTTCTACTGAAAGATTCGTATGGATAGATTAATATCTACATAGATTTACATTTCAAATAAATACCCGATACATTAATATCTTATATTTATGTATACATAGTAGAGAGGATAATTTGAAATATAAAGTTATTGTATATATATAATATACAAAATTTTATCACTAATCTAACATATTTAATAGGTAACAACACTATAAGCTGTAATTTCTTTTTAATCTTAACTATATTATCAACAATCACATTTGATTCATACAATAATAGAAGTTGCATTCTTGTATCTTGTAAGCAATTGTACTAAGCAATTAATTAATTCATTGTTAACTTATATTGAGTTAAAAGAAAACATTTGCAAAAAATGTAATGATTCAGCGATATTATCTTAGCTCAATTTTATTCAATATAATTATGTTCTTGCTTTCCCGCCCAATTGTGTTTCCCAAATTTACGCAAATTGCAAACCAATCTTAATGTTAAAAAATATAGCAACTCCACCACAGAAATGAATGAAAATCCAATAAACAAGCCCAACAGGCCACCACAGTTTGCTAGAAAATCCGTTTGACCATAGAGTTCGTTACGTTCTGATGATAAAAATTGACGTTCCTTGAAGTACAAAATTAATTTGAAGTGATAACCATTCCTAAAATTGGAACTATATAATAAAAAAATGAACACTTAACAACAATTAATTTACGTTTGTGAGGTATTATTGCAATTTTCCCAATTTACTTTTGTTTGTGATATTTCCACGTTGTAAGTTGTCGAAAAGCACGAAGGTAAGCAATTACAAATTTGATTTGGAGGTTCGTCAAGCTCCTTGGTGCTGCCATCTAAATTTACTTTCATATTCACTTCGTTTGCCAAAAACTTTGCTATAAAAGAATTTTTAATATAAAAAAAAATTATTTTTAAGAATGTACCTTCGGCTAACAGTAAGCAATGTTTCTGAGAAGCTCCGCATATGGGTGTCGATGGAACTCCTGAAATTAAATTAAAATAGTATAAACAACATTATAGATCCAACTACCTATCACTTACTTGGCATGTGAAATGCAACACAATTGCAACTCTTCAATGTAAAATTAGTCAGACATTCTACCTGACAATTCTGTTGACTGTACAATCTAAAAAATCGCAAGACTTTATCTTCTGGTAGAAAGCATTGTCGGTCTTGTGGTTTATAATCGTATAATTTCGAATTCGTAATCATCATGTTTGGTTTAATTGCAGCATTGATAACTTCATCCAAGGATAATCTAAAATAATTTTCTTCCACGCGTGGAATATCTGCCGGATGATGCACATGTACCTTAAGAAGTCAAATAAAATGAAGAGAAATTGAAAAATTTTATAATAATAAATTATACTTAATATGGGGAATAATCTACAACTTAAGACTGCGTTCAGCATATGTATAAAATTCAGCCTATTCGCTATGTGCATTGCTCCAGCTGCCCTCTGGTGGCTCAGAAGAGCAAATAAATTAGGACTGTTGACATATAAAAATACACTAATAGCGCACAATTTTTTATTTTTAATATATTTTTGATGTTCGTTTAGTATAAGCGCTGATGTAATAATGTACATCTGTAATAACTGAGGCAACATATTGTGCGAAAAATGGGTGAGTACGCTATGGGAAATTTGAATATTTTGGTTTTGTATGACTTTTGTTGTGACACTTCTCTTCCTTTTCTTGAAAGAAATTCACGAATAAAATAAATATACTCAAAAAAGAGTGAAATAAAATAAAAATTAAAAATTTTAAAAACCTCAGACAAAAAAAATTCCAAAAATTAAAATTAATAATAAAAGCGCCTTACCGCCTTACTTTAAAAAGTATCCCTTTAACCCTAGATTACTAGATTTATTTTGCCGAACATAATTCAGGGTTCTTGTATGGAAAACCTGGAAATGTCAGGAAATTTAAAACTTATCAGGGAAAGTCAGGGAATTTAAAATTTTTATGGCCAATGTCAGGGAAAACAAATTTTGTCAAAGAAATATTTTTAAATTTTATATAATATTTTTTCATTTTAAAATTTTTTTTCACAAGCAAATTTTCAATTATTTACAAGGATTATAAATAAAATCTCTTATTTACAACAAATTCAAAATTTACAAAATTAGGTCAATTTATAAACTGAAAAAATTATTTTTCACAAATCAAAAATTTAAACTTTCAAACATTTTTCAAAAAATGATTTGGTAATACGACAATATATTACTGTATGAAATAAATGTTATAATAATATTGATTTTTATTATTTTGAATTTTTTTCGGTGCAAATTGTTTTCCGATTGCTGTACTATTACCATTGTTTGGTATTACGATACTGAAATGTCAGTTAAAATTAAAATTTTTGTTAAAATTAAAACGACTGTCTAGTAATCTAGGGCTAAAAAGGAAAAAGCAATTTTTTCTTCTTTACTCAACAACATAAACTCTCGGACACTTAACTCGAAAAATCAACTTATCGTTCCTCCCCCCCCCTCCTCTACAAAATTTAAATACTAATTTTAAAGTCAGGGGAAACGGAGAACTTTTAATACGGATGTATAAACAGGTTTCGTAAGGGGAACAAATATCCGTTTCCCCTGACTTCAAAATTAATGTTTAAATTTTGTAGGTAGGGGGGGGGGGGAATGATAAGTTAATTTTTCGAGTTAAGTGTCCAAGAGTTTATGTTGTTGAGTGAAGAAGAAACTATTATTTTTTTCTTTTTAAAGGGAACAGTAGTTTTTGAAGTAAGGTACTTTTATTATCAATTTTTATTTTTAGAGTTTTTTTACAGGTAGGGGTTTTTAAAAATTATTATTATTTATATAATTACTATATTATTTATTTTTATTATTCAGTTTATTAAAACTGAACTGCAGGCCCAACCAGGGGGGGACGCTTGGAGATTTGTCCCCGACTCCCGGGATCCCTCAAGGGCCCGGACGAATTACTAAATAAATTACATAAATAAAAAGGACGATCGACTGATCAAGATTGCAAGAGACTTGAAACCATTGGCAAAACGAAACCCTGGAAGACCACCCAAGAGATGGATGGAGAGCTGGGTTTCTACATCAGAGGTAATTTGAACAGGGGAAAAGCGTGAAGAAAAACAGGCAGATGCCTATAATAAAAGTAGAAAAAGAAGAAGAAATAAAAAGGAAATAAATAAAAAATTTGAATGAATAAAAAATTAGATAATAATATTGTGATGTATTGTACTTCTGAAAATTAGTTGACAACTACTGTATTTTTTATTTTTTAATTAATTTTACCCATTTTAGTTGTTTTGTGCGTAGTTTTTCTTAATAAAAATACAAAGTTTTATGATTTTCTTTTTTATTTATGAAATTTTTAAGAGCAGAAGGTCCGCGAAAAGTCTTGCCACGGGGCCCGACCTGGCACTCGACGGCCTTGACTGCAGCAATCTATTTATTTCTTTGTTGCTGTTTGTGACTTGCTCTTGGGAATATATAAAACTTGCAATCACTATTTTTACCTCTATTATGGCAATTAACAACACAGCACGTTGAGTGACAACCCATTTTAATCATACGTATGTCTTAAATCACGTAAGGCAAGTCTGAAAAAGTCCACATTAAGTTCTATTACCGGCCACTCCGAGCGCTTCGATAGGTTTGCGTATCCCCTCTTAACCCATGCACACAGCGAATATAAGGTGAATTATTTGGACCGTTCGATTTGGAGCTTTAACTCCAACTTTTTCAAAATTTCAAACCTATTTTTGATTTTTGATATTATGAGATAATGATGGATTTACCTTGAAACCTTGAAATCCACCTGTGCAACAAAAATCGCTAGGAACTTTCGACGAATGCAAATTTATTGTTAATCCAGCTTTTGCACCCGAAGAAAATGCTCTTCTTGGATATGAATAGTTTAAAATTTTTAAGAATCCAGTTTCTAAAGACCAACCCTGTGATTTGTTTGTGGAATGAAACCATTTATAGTGATACCTACAAGCAGTAGTAATTACAACTGAGAAATGTGATTACAAGAAGTTGAGACATACACGTCATCTGTGAACATTTCCGTCCGATCCAAAATATTAAAAGTGTAGCAAATTCCAGCATCTGTTATCACCGGTACAAAAACATCGATATTATTGGGCCAGGTTTCCATCCATCTGCAGTTCAAAAAATTGTCACTGAATTTTGGTCCCACTTTTACCATAAAGTCTAATAATTCTTCATTTACAAATTTATAACTGCCATGTTTTTGGGTAGAATTGCACAGCAGCGGCATGTACTCATACAAATCTTTCCTGAAACCAAATCTGTGAAAATGCTAAAAACATATAAAAGTATTACTCGAACTCAGACAGTTTGAAATTTTGTTCTTTTTGGCCCATTTTGCTGTAATTAAATAACGATGGCTGAATTTTTGCTTCGGGACAAATTGTAACAGCAGGAAACGGAATTTCCCAAATTGGAGTTTGTTTGGCTGCAAAAGTAACAATAACTGGTGATTCTTCCCATTTTTGATACACTTTCAGTATCAAATTTGTGCAGAAACATAGAAAAACTATTATAGTTGCCAGCCAAAATAATCTAAAAACAATGTTTGAGTATAGTCTAATTTACACAGCATTTCAGAACCTTTCAAAAATATTTCTTCCTTTTTCGCCTAAAAACTTCAATCCGTGTAAACTAGTGTTTTGGCAATACTGAAAGCAATATTGGTTTAAATTTTTCATAAATTTTGAACGATTTAAGTTCGTTCTTAGTTTTGTCACTTGGGTAATGCGAACTTTGTAATTTTGAATCTTTCGGCATTTTTGCTTCATTTCTACTTTTGTAACTAGCAATATAGAGGACTAATAAAGAGGTCGCAATGAATTAAATAGTTAGGTGTCCATAACACCACACCTATGTTATTAAGGGTTATGTGTCATTGTTTGACTAGGTAACGAAAATCAATTAAGGGTAACTCTAATAATGCAAGTTTGTTAATAAAAAATTATATTTGCTTACTCGCTTTTCTCTATATATCTTCAAGAAAATTTTCTAATTATAAAGTGGTTTGCAAGAAATTTTATATCATTAGTCTTTACCTATTATTTAATAATTAGTTAATTCTGTTTATCTTACAAAGAATAATTTTAAATTATTACATATTACTATTGTTACTAAAATATATTAAATTTTGGATCATTCAGATCTTGCTTATCCGATCATACGTGTTTACCGACCGTATGTCTTCTTGTTCAAGTGCCTATCAATTTCTGGTGTTGGCTATCATCTTAACCATTCCGATCTTATTTAATGCAGCAGAAAGAGTTTTGTGGTTTTCGTGGAATACTAACTTCTAAAATTTTTTAGCAACGCAATTCTTCTTCTACCAACGCTTCTTATTTAGGCTATCTTACCTTGCAAAATCCATTACGGTAGTCGGTATTTTTCCTCGTTTCGCATTATATGACCAAGGTATTGAAGCTTTCTTCTCTTAATCATCATCATAGTCATTTTCAACCTTTTCTGTCCACTGTAGGACAATCAGCCTCTTTCATTGACAGAAAGGTTTCGGCATTAAGACTACTCTTACTAATGTTGATTACTTTTGGTTCAGACTCCATCCTTCTGAGTACAGTACAGTCTCGATAATCCGAACACACGCTAATCTGAGCACACCCTAATCCGAACAAAATATCCAGTAATCCGAACACGAAAAAAAAACTTAGTAGTCCGCATAAATTGTTATAATCACAACTTAGTTGAGTTCGGATTATAACTATTTGTGCAGAGTACTAAGTTTTTCTTCCTTTGTTCGGATGACTGAAGATATTTATTTTTATTTTTTATTAGTATTATTACTGAGTATTATTTACATGCTTTACTTTGAGTATTCTGCGATACAATCACATCTGGAATGCTTGGCTGTTGCATGTATATATCAACATTATTCTTTTTATTTTGATCTGCTGTAGAATGATAAAAAGAAATTGTCCAGGTTACATGGTGTTTTTTTGTTTTTTTTAAACTATTGAATTTTTAGTGCGTCATAAAAGCGTGTTTTTTGGTTTTTTTAAAACTATAATATTTAGTACTGAGCCCGATGCCTCCTAAACGAGCCACGTGGTCAGAAATCAATGATTTTGAGTGCTTCAAGGCTTTGTAATTAATACTGTTTTTTAAAGAATGTTTAGTTGTTGCATTTATGTGTTTATTGATTTCAAATACCAAATAATACCTTATTAAGTACATATAATTTTATTATTTAAGTATGTTAAAGCCATACGCTAGTCGGATATCCCAAAAAAGTGTACGCCGCGACGTCTTCTGGTCAATTATGCCACTAGTTGGGTGAGAAACCGTGCATGCTTAAATACATTCTATGTAAGAAATGTTAGAAAATGTTAGAGAATTTAATTTCTCGATTTAATGTTACTAAAACCGGGTATCGATGTCAAGCTTCATTCCAGAGTCGCGCTTATAGTTGACTTCGGCGCTTCGCGCCTCTGTCAACCAACTTAGCGCTCGGCTGTAATGAAGCATTTTCTACCTCGGTACGTAATATACTATTACTAGTATTTTGGTTTAGTTCCCATGGCTTTTCATTGCTGTGAAAATTACGAAAACAAAAATTAATATTTAAATATATATAAATTTACACTACTTTCTCATATTACATTATATTAACACTATACATAATATAATAATATAAATCACAGATGCATTTAACTTACATTAGACAAAAAATTGCCAACTTTTTCACCACTAAAAATAGTAAAACATAATTTTAACATTTTTTTACCAACGCTTTATAGAAAATATTTTAAAAAATCTAAGCTTATATGAGTTAATTACAGATTTAGTCCTTAATAATAATTTAATAATAATAAATTGTGTTCCCAACATTTCCCTCTGTACTTTTTCGTTTATAGTCCAGTCAATGAAGACCAAAAATGGTCGAATAGAGGAAATAATTCGTGTAATCGCAAATTTTTGTATATTGGTAGAGGAGAGTGTCATGAACAACATACTAAAAGTCCTGACCGGTGGGGGGTAAGCGTTGGGGAGGGGAAGGGGTTAAACGTCACTTTTTCTCGTTTTTCTTGAATAACTCAAAAATCGCGCCTTTTAGCGAAAATGTGTTCATATAGAAAATTAAACTACATAAAATTTCCTACAAAAATACTTTTATTTGTTTTTTCACTAGAGTGAATAGTTAGCGATATAAAGGGGGTGGAAACATCACAGGTTATTAAAAATGGTATTTTATTCCTAATACTTAAAATCGCAGCAAGCTGCTGCTGCTCCTGCTACAGCGTGTCATTTTTTGGTGACAAAACATACACTCTGATTGGTCGATTTTTTTACCAACCTAAAAATATATTAAATTAAGGCTAAGAATATTAATCCAAACCGGGAAATTTAAATTTTTAAGCAAAAATGAGGGAAGTTTAACCTTCGGCTAGAAAAAATTAAGACTTGGAGAGCATATTTATTTAGAAAATGAACCCAAAATAAAAATTCTAAGTAAATTTGTGGTATATAAGTGGTATGTATTTATGGTTAAATTTAAAAAATGAGAATAATAAAATAAGTAGAAATTCAATAATTAAAAAAATGAAAAAAAGACATAATTATCACATTACAGGTCTGGATTAAAGATATTTGAAATTATGAAAAATTCATAATACGATATAACGTTATTTCACGGTTATTTCCGATCATCAGTCGTATATAATGAATAAATATTTATTTTAATTCGTTTAATTACCTTACTGCTTACAGAGTTTAGCAGCAACTTTCTGTGTTACTTTAAAAGTTAATTATAAAAATAATATAAAAATATAGTCAAAATTGTAAACCGGGGGGTCTGGGGGTTGTGGAACACCCTCCAGTACATATCGCAGAATTTCCACTCTTTTAGAATACTTGGAGAAGATAGGGAATTTATAATTTTACAAATTTTGCCAGGAAAAACCAATAAATTTGAATTTTTAAGCAAAATTGAAAAAAATTAAAGAAAAATTAAAACGTTCGGCGAAAGAAAATTAGAATTCGAGAAACTTATTTATTTTTATACGGTATTATTATAACAAAAAATGTTAATTGCCCGACGGCACATCAAGTTTAGCAGCAACTTTTTGAGTTACTTTGAAAATATAGAAAAACGGGGAATACCCCAATAGCTGAAAACAAAATTTAAAAAAACAATGCGGTCCCCATACTTTTCTCTCAGCTTCCCTTTAATTGTTTTTAATGAGGTATTCTTCCCGAAACTTGTTTCAACAACTTGTCCAAGGAGAACTGGAAGTCGTCATTTCCTTCTTTGTAATTAAATATCACCTCCATTGATGCAAAATTATAGCAATCCTCTTGATAGATTGCATCTGCAGCAATCAATTGACCAGATACGTCTTAGGATGGTGTATCCCCATTTATCCTTCCTCTTATGTGCTGAAATTGTATTGTCACAACTGAAGGATCGAACATTGTAAACCTTTCGCCGCATATTATGGAGTTTTTCCTTCCGTTTGTTATGAAATTTATCGTCAATAGCTTCACCACAAAACAGACAATTCGTTTTTTCGATTTAAAATCAAATTTCAGTTCAGCTGAACGCTATCGTGGAGCACCGTGCGACGCTGAAGGTTCTAGCTCTGCAAGAGTTTCTCTGAAAAACTTTTTAATTGACTCAGGTCTGGTGTACTCTTTTCTGCAAGACTCACGAACAACACCGTGTTTCTGTCCCTAAAGCATTCAGCTTTGCCGTCTTTTCTTAAATCCGACCGACAAATTAATTAAGTAATAAATCAAATTTTAATTTTTTTAAACTTGTAATTGTGGTTATCGATTGGTTCCTTGATTAATTTGTCGGGCAGATTTGTTATCCAATAGATATCTCAAGGAGAAGAAATCGGGCATTAATAACTGCAAATAACTCAACTATATATAAACACAAGCACAGTCAGCGCTGGTTCATTATGTTCTAAACCGAGCTGGCAATTTTAATAATTCTCGATTTTTCCACCTCCTGTGCCTCGCAAACTATTTAACTTAAAGAAAAATTGAGAAACACCTTTTTTGTAGGAAATTTTATGTAGTTTAATGTTGTATATAGACACTTTTTTTCTAAAAGCCGCGGTTTTCGAGTTATTCAAGAAAAACGTAAAAAAGTGACGTTTAACCCCCTCCCCGCCCCAACGCTCACCCCCCATCGGTCAGGACTTTTAGTATGTTGTTCATGACACTCTCCCCTACCAATGTACAAAAATTTGCGACTACACGAATTATATCCCGTATTTTTCCTTCATTGACTGGACTATTACTGGACTATAAATTTATATATGTTTTAATAGAAATAATTTAGATAACCAAGATTTACAACAATAAAATCTTAATAAAACAATAATGCACTATTATAGTGTGTTATATTATAAGTAATTATTGCCGACTAGTTTCGAGATGTTAATCTCGTCCTCAAGGCAAATCGTCAAACCGTGCTAAAATCTGATGTAAAACATGCATACTCATCAGTATAAACATATAGTAGAAATTTGAAACAACACATTCGAACATACAAATGTTGTTTTATTCAATTGAAAGTGTGTTCCATCAACCTCTAATTTAATAATATCTTAGGCCTTCGAATTTAGTTACGCCATCTTTGATTAATTATTTTAACCTGATAGTTAAAATATTTACGATGGTAAAAATTGAGTACAAACAGAAATAAAAATGTAATATACAGCTACAAGCGATTTAGACTCTTTTGGATTCATTGCGAATTATTCAATGGCGGTTATTAGCTTAGAGGTTAGCCGAACTACTGCTGACTCTAATAAACTCGGTTCGAATCCGGTGAGAGTCTAAAACTTTCGTATGACCGTCTTCGTGCTTCTGAGGGCTCGTAAGTCGGCGGTCCTCCTAGGTTAAAAACAGATTTACAGTCTAAATGCTAAAACCGTTTTCTCAGAGCAAGAAGCTGATTGTCATGCAGTGAACAGAAAAGGCTGAAGAGAAAGAAATTCAAAATAGCAGGAGGAAGCAGTCGCAAAGCCATTGTTGGATATTTTAATATAGTACTCGTAACTCTGAACAAAATGGGTATAAACGAAAATAAGGAACATGTAAACAAGGTCAAACGAGTTACAAACAATTTATATAAATTAGAATTATCAAATTGAGCTATACGACAAAATAAAACACATATTTAAAACGAGCTTTCGGAAAATGACATTTCATTTTTCAAGTTTAATATGAATTGAGAAACAAAAACCATAACAATTACTAATTAGTAATTAGTAATTAGTAATTAGTAATTAGTAATTAGTAATTACTAATTAGTAATTAGTAATTAGTAATTAGTAATTAGTAATTAGTAATTAGTAATTAGTAATTAGTAATTAGTAATTAGTAATTAGTAATTAGTAATTAGTAATTAGTAATTAGTAATTAGTAATTAGTAATTAGTAATTAGTAATTAGTAATTGTTATGGTTTTTGTTTCTCAATTCATATTAAACTTGAAAAAGGAAATGTCATTTTCCGAAAGCTCGTTTTAAATATGTGTTTTATTTTGTCGTATAGCTCAATTTGATAATTCTAATTTATATTATTTTCAAGTGCTAATAATTTTTAATTTACAAACAATTTAGACTATTTTTGATTCAAAATGGGAGGGGCTAGCAAAATGTCATTATTAAACATTTTGAAGTATCTCAAAAACAATTTTTTGAGAATTTTGAAACCTAAATTCTGGCAAAATACACCTTGTTATATTATGTATATTCTGTTAAATACATTTGGAATCCACTTTATGCCACTAAATCCCAATAATTTAATAACTCTGCTTGAACTTCATCTGATTCTGAAAACGTTTCTTTCTTCATTTGTTTGAATGCTACCCCCACTTCTTCCATTTAAAAAGTTGGTCCCGATTCAACTTCTATTGTGGGTTTATCTAGACTGCCTTTCAGGGATTTTTTGAGTTGTTCCTATATAGGTTTATCTTTGTTCTTTCGAGGTCGTCTTAGCTAAGTTATATTGCCTCCTTCAGTGAGATCTTTACTTTACGGTGTACAATGAAGGTGTCAAGCTTAAGCTGGAGCATCTCTATTTCTATACATTTCTATTTGCTATTTATTTTTTCACAAAAATCGTATATTCGATAGCATATCCCTTCATGAGAGTTGAGTTGAGTTGAGAGTTGAAAGTGGTTGCTATTTCCTGACTTTTGTTCTCTTTCGAGACTTAGTTCTGCTAATTATTCTTTTTATTCGTGGTCGTCGTTTTGCTCTGGTCATTTTCTTTCACCACGATTACTTTCTTTGTAGAGCAGATGTCAATAAATCATATTAATATAGTAGTACATCAAACTATAGTTTTAATTTAAGAAGTTCATTACAACTTCTGTTCTAAAGAGACGATCCAAGATTCGATTTATAAGGATCCTGCTACTGATTTTACTAGTTATCTATGTCACTAGATCTTAGTAGATGATAGGTCTGCCTTTGTGTAAACCAACCTGATTATCTATAATGATAATCTGATAATCTATATTTTATTGCACACATAATGGATAATATGAGAGCGACTCACCTATCCAACCGAAACCGGGGTCATCTCTTTTATATTATTTGGATATAGTTTCCATTCTGCACAAATGCACAAATGCGTTGAACACATTCATCAAGAAACAAGGCAGCTCCTCCACTCTATTGGAAATAGAAGTAGTATAGATAAAATGCAAATTAAATTAATTTTATATCTAGCTGAAGTACAATTACCATGCATCCGTGAAATGTCTAAATAGGCTTTGCCTGGAATTTTGGAAAAACCGTATATTTTGGCCGTCTATTCTTTTTAGTCTTACAGTTAAACGCTTTTTTCAAAACGTAAGTTTGTCCCTTATTGCAATTATTCTCAAATGGCCAAAAATTAAAATTGTGTTTTTTCAATAGAGAAAATAAAAAATATAAAGTGTATAAGTACAGAAAAGAAAGGTTGATTTTCAAGGTGATCCTATTCGTGTATTACATAAAAACCATAAAACGAACGAGCTGATAATAATTACAGCGAGTCGTCCTCCATCAGTTCAAGTGATGTTAGCGAAAACTGTGATGAAAGGTCTGCGTGTAATGTATTTGACTCTGAACTAATTCCATGCAAATTAAAAACGTGCTCTAAAAGTTAGCCAGAATGTGATCTTCAAGTAGAACTTCTTTAAATTGCAAGGGTACAACTGTAGCTCTAGTTTCAGCTCAACCAGAAGGCTTATTTCCAAAAACTCTTTGTGGGTAATTAACAGATGATCTTTCATTCCAGTTCACTATGCGTTCTATCCGTCCGTGGCTTGAATTTATCAGTTCAGCCAGAAACAGAGTTTTCTGTTTCTACTGCAGATCATTTTTACAAAAGATGACGTTTACTGAAGGTAAAGTAGATTGATCCAATAGTCAAGTTTGAATTTAGTAGATTTCTTTGAAGAAGTGAAAACCGCCCGCCATTGGTTGAATTTGAAAACTTACGACGGTTACGCCACTGATTCATATTTACTAACCCTCGAGCGCGTTCTTATTTATCTTAAATAATTTAATTTAAAACATCAATAATATTGTAAGTTATTGCCAAGTCTAAAAAAAAATCAAGTCGATCCTGTATCATACGAGGAAATTCCCCTACCTTGACCAGTTTAAAGCGCTACAGATCATTAATAATTATCTGTTTGTAAATTCATTTGTGATATATTACCCGATACTATTAACATTGTGAATTAAAAATGTAAAAATTATGTGTAATGATATTAAAATGTTATTCGATGAATGGACAATAAATTCTACGCTGTTAAATACTGTGACGCTTAAATTCCATATAAAAAATAGTTGACAATGAACTCTGAATAGTGGTTAAATTTGAGGTTATGTGGGGGTGCTTCTAAATAATCACAATTGGCAATTTATTACGTAAGTCTTTTATAAGTTAACAACAATTTACATATAGGATAAATGTGACAAATATTGTAGAAACTTATTTTTTAATTTGACCTGAATGCCTCTAATATTAAAATGTAGTATTTGGGGTTGAAACATCATGCTTTATTTTTAGGTCTTCGCAATCCTTTTAAATTTCTTAGATTAATTGTACCTTGGCATTAACTTGACAATTTATTTTACTTTGCGTCATTAATTTGATAATAAGGACGGTCACAAACACAATTGAAAATATTTGCTATGTTTAAAAAAATTGAGTTGTTATGTTTTATGTAGGATGTAGCGGTATAGCCTAAGTTGTTTTTAGCTGTTACACTTACGATTCAGTACAATTTCTTTAAAATTTTATGTTATATTCAAAGAATTTTCAAATAATTTTTTTAGTTTACTGAAAGCAAGTAAAGAGTGGCGGCCCGTATTGAGAGGGCGACAAACTGGCGTCGGTACCCTGCTCAACCATAACAATCAGCGGCGGCTCGTCAAAGGAGGCAAGGGAGGCTTAGCCTCTTCTGAAATTCTAGATTTGTAATTAAACTTATCAAACAATTAAATTTTTTTAGATTTTTGATTGTGAAAACTGTCAGAAAATAAATAAACCTTCCACAACACTTATATAAAAAGTAAAGTGAGGCTACCGCAGAAGCGTAGAACATACATGCAGATTATGTAGCCATCACATGGATTGTATACAGTTTAGACTTTATACAATATCTATACAATCTATACTTTATGATTAGCCTTCTCAAATAAAAAAGCGACGAGCCGCCACTGCGTGCAATGTATAATTAAATGTTTTGTTATCTTACACTCTCGTGTGCATACGACCTAAAAATTGTATTCTCAGTTATTATATTTTCCGTGTATTGAGAACTCGGAATGGAACTAGTGAACCGACGAATCTCATTAGAAGAGAAATATACGCCCGAGTTATGCAGATGTAAAACCGCCTGAGGCTTAATTACAAGTTTACCGGTATAATCCGTATAGTAATTTTATCTGCTTTTGTATATGAACTTAGTAGCACTTGAACTGTAAGTGGGGTATTATCTATCTGATAAATTTTATTTGTACTTTAATTATTGTAACATTTGTTTTCGCACCTGTTGGCTATTTTCGAGGGGGTACCACTGAAAGGAAATCATAGGAAATTTGAAGAAATCTTGGGAACTCCATTCCCAATTCCCTTAATTTCATCGGTCGACGAGATATTTCGTATTAAATCACTTTGATATTTATGCATTCTCAATGCCTTAATGGCCTGAATGTTGTAATTAATATCATCTCTGGCTGGATACTCGGCTGATCGCCTCGTGACATACAGTTCAGCTCGCGATTAATAAATTCTTTATTATAATAAATCAAGTAAAATAATATACTTTAGCCCTATGTCTATGTCACATTTCTTTTGTTCTGAATTTTTTTTCAACTTTTGACTAAAAGTAACCTTGGTCAAATATGTAGTACATATAATAGCAAAAAAGAAGGCGAAGTAATATTAAATTATCTCGTTTACTTTAATCTTTGGCGCATTAATGATCAAAATTCTCTAGAATTTTGGCTCTTACATTTCTTCTCATAGGTTCAATATTTTAGGTCCTGCACCTATAGTAAATTGTTGCAAAACGATTTTTTTCAAATGTAAAACAAATTGCGGAAAATGTGTTGACGTCGTACAGTAAGACTTGAAGGCTAGTTTCGCCAGGCGCTTTTCGCAGACGTGTCATTGTACGCATGCGCACTATATGAGTACAAAATTAATACTAAACCCAGAATAGAAATTTCAGCAGTAAATCACCTGTAAATGTAAATAATTTTAATAAACTGAAGTGGACATATTATTGAGAATGTATCTATTTGTAATGAACGTTTAAATGATTTTTCTAGGATTTAAACGTCTAAATAAGTAAACTTTTCATTTCAAACTAACTGAAGTAAAATAGTAGAATCAAAATCGAAATTAGCAATTATTTGTTTGGTACATAGCGATTGGACTATTTTATTAAAATAGAAATTAAGTAGGTCCTTCAAAGGTTAATGGTTTTAATTGTGATCGATTGTATAACCGATGGCGAGTAATAAAATTACTACCCGTACTATTTTATTAACATTTCTTAAGTGTTGAGTTGGTATAAAATACAAAGAGAGAATTTGTCAATTAATAATTAGTTTTAATAATAACCGCGAAGGTTAATGCCATCTAGTAAATTATTATAGGTTTTATTCTATACGTATAGTGTTTGCCCTCCAACGGTGTTGAATTGAATAGTCGGTTGGATTGAAAACATTAGCGATGTGTAGTTGTGGTCATTCCACCAAATTTTTTGCAGTCCTGTATTCCTTTAATTAAAGCAGTATTTTCTAACCAAAAATCTTAGAATTACAGTTGGATTTTAGTAGTAATTGCAAATTTTAATGAAGAAATTATACAAAAGGAATTCATAATTGGATCTAATAATTAACTAATCAACCAAAATGTTGAAAAACGCTGAATTAAAGCAAAAATAAATTTGCACCATGAGCTCTATTAAATGGTTTCTCGCCAATATGAATTTTAACTTGATCCATGTAATCTGTCGGTTTTATTCCAATTAGTTTAGTCAAAACAACATTCAAATCTATAAATTATTATAGATTGCTATAATAATGGGTCGATGACTACAATGATATCTAGGTCACTCGCCATGAAGTGCGTTCTGCCCCAATTTATAGATGTATTTGTTCTTTAAAAACATTAAACTGAAAATGATTCCAGGTCATAAACGTTCTCATTCGTTCTTTGAAACAACAACCATAATTGTGTTTTTTATTAAAAGCTCTTAAAACAAGCAATCCTGAGTATCATCGAAGCTTGCGCGATTAACTTATGTTTGCCTGCAGTTGGGTGGGGCTTGTGCGGCCTGAACACCGCAATGTCACTGCCAAAAATAAATGTTTTAAATATCTTTTTTAACCCCGGCATTTCATATTTTGTGTGCATGGTTAAAATTATTGATTGATGTTAAATAGACCTATCTTAATCTAACTTTTTTATTTTTTTTTTTGATTTGTCAAACAGTTTTAATTTTATGCAGACGTTGTCAGTTTAGTTAAACATTACTGGGGTAAACCCGGCAGATTGCATGTATCATATCAAAAATTCATACTGGCGAGAAACCATTTAGCACGTGTTTAATTTTGCCCATTTTTTGCTTTCTAGAACTCCAAGGTTAAACTGTTGAAACAGGCAATATAAACTCATTTTCAAATCAATAAAAAACCATACTCAAACCGCGAATTGTACCGGAGAATAAAATAATATTACGTCTAATTTTCTAATTTGTGTGTTTTGTACCACACAATGATTATATTATTGTCTATCGTTAGTTATTTTTTTGTTGTAATTTGATTTATCACTAATTTAAATCTTTTTTTTATGCATATAAAGTTCAACAATGGTTTTCTGAATTATTTATGTTGTCATTATATTAGAAAATAATTATACACAATATTCGAATGACCATGCTCAGATGGAGTAAAATTTTCTTAATGATCCGAATAAAAATTGGTGTAAAATTTAAAAGAAACCCTAATGCGTAATTATAATTTTTCTATTAGTAATGTTGAATTTAAAACAAGTTTTCCTACGATATTATTATAGAATATTAATTTCTGCCATTGCATATATAATTAATATTTTATGATGCTTAATTATTATTATTGTTTATAATTTATTCACATTTATTGACCAATAACTAAAAAGTGTGGTTTTGAGGTTAAAGTGAATTCAAATTTTTTTTGGAGTAATTAATTTCTCTTTTAAACTTAAAAGTAACAATCAAGCTAGATAGGTTTTGAATTGGATCACTTTATGCATGGCAGCAATGGCTAGACGTAAACTTGAAAAGGAGGGCTTATCTCACCTAAATTACCAATTCAACAACAAAATTAGAAAATGTAACTTTTCTTACAGCTTCTTCGGCAGGTTTGCGTAGCTCTGACGAACTGCTAGATTGCTTTGTATAATCAATTCAATTTATCAAACTGGCAATGACGTCAATTCGTTGCTAATAATTAACTATTGACAAGTTTTAATTAAAACGCCTATAGTAATAAGCACAAACTGAAGCTCTTCTAAAACGCAACTTACAAAGACCTGGCAACAGAGAAAATGCAAAATATTCCTATTACAAAATCCATACTCCTGCTATTAATTTTATATACAATTATTCAGAAATTTAATTATTAAAATTCATTATAATTTATAACAATTGAAACTCACGACATATTTTTATAATGAAAATTTTAGAAATTCTATTAATAATAGTTTTTTCACACTGAACTTTGTTCCACTGTGACGCACTTGGCCAAATTTATACCTACCACTAATTTGTTCTTAATAAGAAATTATTTTTAGACAAATAAACGAGAAAAAAAATGTATATTTTAAGTAAAAACTGTTGTCGTGCCTAATAGAATATATAAATTATGTAATAAAAGCTAGTGTCATAACCTGGAATAAATTAATTGATAATTAATATTAATCGAAAACCGTTTATTCATGTAGAGGTCGAGAATTCCTGTCTGGTATTTTTGTTTTCTGATAATCTACAAAACTATGAGGAAGTTTAAACAATGTTTTGTAAATTTTTTCTTCGAAAAAGTAAGTGTCTCGTGATTTGATCTGTAAATCTATAAAATGAAAAATTTTGATTTGTGTTGTGATTTATTTCTGTGGTTGTGCATCCGCTTCCAAGTAAAATTTTAGTTTGATAAAATTTTAAATATTTTATTTTCACTTATCACAGCACATAAATTTTAATAGGTAATTATAATTAATTGTTCGTCTATTAACGATGCTGGTGTCAGTCGGTAATTATTATTGATGCACATCAAAAGTTGAAGTTTAGTGTGATAGCCTAGTTAGATTTAGTGAATAAGGTGATTATGCAGGTCCTGTCGAGAGGTAAAATGATAATACAATGCAAACTACAGTTGACACAGTACTGTAATTAATTTTCATTAAACATTAAATTTTTTAAATGCATATGAACAGAATAAGAATGCTACAATCCATTTATCGAAGGGGGATAAATATTTTTATTTTCTAATTTTTTAATTTTGCCCCCAATGAAATATGAAGATCAATTAATTTTTGGTAAAAACTAGAAAAGGAGTCGGACGATTTTATTTTGCATGAAACGATTCCAAAAATATAATATACAACAACCTTGCTGTTTAGTTTCTATTTCTAATTTAAATGTTTGATGTGAGTTTTGGGTTATTTTCCTAACTATCTACATCAAATCATTTAAATTAAATATTGATGGGGGATCGCAAATTTATTTGCTTAATGCAGGAAAATGGAATAAAACTAATAAAATTAAAGAAAATTAAAAATTTGACCGATAGAAACATTAATTTCACACCAAACTACAATTTTTCGGTTTGGCAAAGGAAAATTGGGGTCTAATAGGAACAAATGAAGGACTGTTTCTCGTAATCTATAGCCACCTTCCGGTTCGAGACTAATATAGAAATATTAAAGGTTTTTTAAATAGCTTTTCCGAGTTATTTCTTGACTGAATATACTATTATTATTGACGTAATAATCGTATTATTGATTTTGCTTTTCTTATTGTATTCAAATGTTTTCTAGTGAATGTTTAAAAACCCCATTGTGATACTATAGAAGTAATTTAAAATTCTAAATATTAATTTGTTTAATTTAATTTAATTTAATTTTGAGTTGTTTTAAATGTATTTTAAATGTCCGATCCTGGCAAATCGTTTATTTTTTGTCCTCCTCGTTTGGAAGAAGGGATTAAAAGAACAGGAATTATTTAAAAGGCCATAGAAGAATATAATATTAATTCATTATCAAGATCTTGGCAGTGCTCTTGTGCGACTCTGTATATCTAGTATTGATCCAAGATAAATAATATGAGATGTTTAAAATGTTCGTGCCGCACCTTTGCGATAGGTACACTTATTACCGTAATTGACGGTTCCGTTCGGAGCTTCGATTTGACGCATGGCGAATTACAAAGAGTCTCGTGATTGGATAGCAGTAGTCAGCAGATTCCTACCAAATTTTGGTATTGGTTAAATTTAAACATACCACATGTTTGTTGATCAACAATAAACTTTTAATTCATCATGTTCTATAGAATGAATTGCACCGTTGGAATTCTTCAATAAATTTTTAACTTATGATTTTAGTATCGCAAGAGTAGCAAAGTGTTGCTTTGTTGTTATAGTTTATTGCCAAATATTTTTGTTTTTACGTCCAAAAATGCGTTTCGGTATGTTCATTAACTATTATTAATTATTTCAAAAGTATTCAGGTTGGTTTAATTATAAAATAATATTATGTTTGGTCTGGTATTGAAAATATTAAGTTATATTCTATTTATATATTTCATTGATTATACAATTACAAAATTTTAGTGGTGATACACTTGATTGGTTAATTTTTATTTTTTTGGAAAATCGCTGTTTTTGTATAAAAATAATATAGACAACCCACATTACATGAGAACACCAATCGTTCGTTGGAGTTGTAAAATTCAGGTTGTACATTAGTAAGAAATTAATAATAATCTATAGTATTGTTTATGTATTATGGGTATTGGGTACTTTCGATATACGTATTTAATAGTAATCGACTATTATGGGGGGGGGGTCATCGAAATGACATCACAGCATGTTTTTTGTTGGAATTGCTTTTTATAGTGTTATGAAATTGACTTGCTTAACAATTAATTTAGTTGTGTGTTAGGTATATAAAGAAGTAGGTCGATATATAGACTAACGCCAAAATTGTATCTTAATTTATTCAAAATTATTATTTTTTATTAAAATATTACTTTCAAAAAATCACTATCTGGATATCAAGAAATATTGCCAGTTGGAAATTGTTGATTCACATCAGATTCAAAAAATAATTTCTTTTTATATTTCAAAAATATAATATTGTAAACTAATATTTTTTTAATTAACAGGATAATTTAAAATTGAAATAAAAACGTGCGTTTTGTGTACGATACGACGATACCGAATAAGTTCTGCTCTGTTTAATCGAACTCATGTTAAAGAAAGTATTTAATTTGATTAACTTTTCTTCAAGTTCATTCTAATTCATCTAATTTTTTATTTGCATCTACCGTATTGAAGCGCCAGACTAGAAAATTGTTACATCTCTGCTACTTTTTATAAGTTTTGTTTTCTGTTAAAATAACACCTTTGTTATTTACTAACTTTATTTTCGTTTATTCTGTATGTAGGTACATTATAATCTTTAATTCAATTTCCTATTGTGATGAATACATCATGAGCATAACTAATATGTTGTTTATAGGAAAACTCCCCATAGGTATTATATAAATTTATAAATATGACATAGCTTTATTAATTAACTGGGCAGCACGTGAGAGGTGTCAAGTAAAGTTTAAATTCCAAATTTCCAGAATATCTAGATTTATAGAATACGACCGCACTTGATTTTAATGACAGGAACCTCTCACATCAGGTGACTATAGTAATTGGACATTTAATACAATAGTCAAAGAAAAGCAATCCACCCTAGCGAGATTTGCAACTAAATGAAATAATTATATTGTGATTTTCAATTATCTTTCTCGCAAGTTTGTTGTACTTCTATATTTGTACTTGCAAATGGAAGCAATTGAACGAAAGAAAATTTTCTTTGTATTTCGATTATTAACCTTGGCTTGATAATGTGTTTATCATTTACATAAAAATATTACGTGATATCTAATCTCAAATAAATCGCAGTACCACCTATATTATTCTCTATGTTTTACGTTTTAGTCTGTTTAAATTTTTTACTGCTTTTGGCGGGCACCCTTTATATAGTGCGACGTCAGTTTTACTTCAAAAAGTTATGTGTAGCAGTAGCAGTTTGGATTAAATTTAAAAAAAGACTGTATCAAGGAACTGAAGGTAATTAAAAAACTATAGGTTTTTAAATAAATTAAACTTGGGTCAATTAGAATTTTTCAATTTCGTTGGTGCATCACATTTATGTAGTTGTAGATCTGTAGATGTTGATAGTAACTATCAGCATCATGTGAACAACTGTTGTTCACACACCATGGACTGGATGTAACGAAATGTTTAGCACAATATCATGTTCTCTTATTCTTTCGTTTATTGAATGTAGAGATACTATTACCTATGTATTGAAAAAATGTTTCTCATATTTATATTTTAGTACACAGGAAAAACGTTTTTTTTTTTAATTAAAAAAATAATTTTTTTAACGCAAACAAAAATGTATTTAAATCAAATTAACTAAATTAACTAAAAATTTTAGTTATAATTACAAAAAGTTAGTTTATGAGCTAGTCAAATTTTTGGTTTAAAACAAATTTTTGTTTGACAAAAAATATTTTTACTGTGTAGTTGTAATAGCCTATACAGTTTCTTGTTACTACAACAAAGTTTTTTCTGCTGCAAAAAATATTTGTTGAATTACTCGTTTCGGGCTAGCTCAAACTCATTTTCAATTTTTCTACACTGTAAGAAAATTTTTGTTATAAGAAGCATTTTATTAGCCATGTTACAAAAAAATCTTAAATAAACCAGTTTCGTGTTGTATCATATATTTTTTTGTTACTGTCGGTTTTGTTAGAACAACAAATCGTTTTCTCGGTGACGTAAATCACACATTTTCAATTTTTTACGCCGTAACAAAAATTTATTATAATAAAACTGGATAATTATGTATTTGCAAAAAGGATTTAGAGGTTAATTTTTAATATACTGTCGGTTATGCAATTTTCCAGTTAACTCTCGCATCGCAGGAGAAATGGTTTTTCACCAAAAATCTAATTAAACCTTTTTCTATATTTATCATAATAATTAATTAATACTCGTGTTCAATCTTGTTGAGTTCAAGTATATTTGATAAAAATCAGTCGATTAAAAGTCAAGAATGCATTAACTTTTGTACTACATCAGCACATAATTTCTGGTTATCGATTGAATGATAACAAACGGAACCCCCAAAACAATCAGGTGTTTGTATCAATTTTTAAAAATTTGCAATTAAAAATGTTTTTATTAATTTTTCATCCACAAACGTTTTTGAATCAAATTTAAATACTGTAGAAACTGTACTTGCATCAGAACACTAATTTCTGGAGATTTTAAATTACAAAGTTAATTGTAAAAATAAAGTTTAT
Organism: Cantharis nigra; assembly: GCA_958510845.1. Taxonomy (NCBI): domain Eukaryota; kingdom Metazoa; phylum Arthropoda; class Insecta; order Coleoptera; family Cantharidae; genus Cantharis; species Cantharis nigra. Next base: position 24,479,736 of record OY294031.1, read on the forward strand.
GCAAACATTCAATTTGTTATTAAAGAGAATTATATGGGAATCATACGTAATTCAAAAAAATCGGGATTGCAATACTTCCTTTTTTACAACGAAGTAAAAGGTACCAAACAAAGTTAACATTTAATAAAAAACATGAATTATTAAAACTCCCACCCCCTTTTACAACATATTTTTTTGACAACTAATTTACTTCATAAATTTTAAACCATTCAGACCATTACTGACATCTATACTTCAACTTCAAAAAAATTGAATTAAATAATATAAAAATTTAATTCATAACGTCATAGTTTAATTATCAAACAATTAACAATTAAATATAAACTTACCAAATTAATATTCATATAATAACCTTAGGTATGTAAAATAATTTTATAATAAGTTTTATTCTCGGTTTTATTATAATTTTATCCCATTTACTGCAGGCACCTGAAGAAATAATAATTTAAATAATTAAATAAAATATGATATTTTAATAACTCTAATAAAATATTTTAAAACTAAAATAATAACTATAATAATTATTAAAATAACTTCGCCTGACTTAAAAAATTTCATTGTTCAATTAACAATTTAACAAAATTAGTTAACCGCATATATTAAAGCAAAGGTTTTAGTCGATCTTTGAGTAATCCCGAAACCGGTATCTCGATGAAACCTTGAGGTCCATATTATGTTGTCTTGCTATTTGCATGTATTTTCTAAACTGAATGGGGTATTTCTGCATCAGTTACGCAGAAGATGTAACATCGGCTTCATTCATGGGAATTGTGACCATAAAGGTAGGCCGTTATTTCTTTATTATCCGATCTAAACAGAAAAATTGAATTGGGCTATGGCCCTAGACGTAAAAATTCATAGGTTTTATTAAAACCTTTGGCGTCGTTTGAGGAATTTAGGGATTTTTCGAATGTAACTTCGACTTTATTTTAGAGATTTCTATCGGCTTCAATCAATCAATCCTGAGAGTTTTCCAAAAAGTAATTTGTTGTGGTTTCTCATTCTAGCTGATCATTGCTTAATAATTATTATGCAATTTACTTAATAATAAATCATAGGTACATCTATTTGAGGTCATCCTCAACAATTTTCATGTCGAATTTCTGCCATTACAAGATAATGCAAAATTAATTTCTGTATGCATTTAGATGTAGAATTTTATGCTATAAAAAGATCAATTTATAAAATTATATCGGAAAGGACGAATAATAATAAAGAAAATGTTAAAAAGTCTTAAGATTCAAAACAAAAATGTATATCAGAAAAGGAAAGGAGAAAAAACAGAAATCCCTCGGAAAAAGTAGAAATAGATCAGTGTGGAGTGTCATCTGCTTGGGCCTGAGCATCAGCATTTTCCTTTCAAGAAGTCGGTTCAGGCTGTGGTATAGCTTTGCTAATCCGGACAGATAAAATTTTCAACTTATGCAGATTAGCGAAACTATAACAACAATAATAATAATTTTTTTCTGCTTAATGTTTTCGAAAAATTAGTATTGCCTTATAGTAACGCATTTGATGCCTTAGTAAAAAATTATGGGGTTTCTCTAAAGTGTATGTACGATTAGAACACGTAACACGATATTCACATGTGTCTGGACTATCCTAACTATCATTATTCGAGTATCCGAATTTACGTGCATGTTCTGATTAGCGAAATTGTACATTTTGAAGCCGTTTTTTGTCTTATAAAAATCAATTTTACACCAAAACTTTTTGGAAATTTTTTGTTGCAAATATCATTCCGTTTATTTTTGTTTATATGCATTTTTTTTATTTTATTGTTGCACCATTTCTGAGTGACGGTGACTTAAAAAAGAAAAAAAGCTGTAACTCGGAAACGGTGCGACAAAATAGAAAAATGTATAGGTACAAAATTGAAGACAGTGAAATTTGCAATAAAAATCGTCTACAAAATTTTGTTGTAAAATCGATTTTTATATGACAAAAAACGGCTTCAAAATATACAATTTACATTGCTAACATTGGAGCGTCCGAGTTCTTTTAAGAGTAACTGTATAATATGTACCCCGAGAAAAAAATTATAGTAGGTATACTAATTTTTTATTAAAAACGGCATCAAAAAATTTTTCTTGTACCTACTACAAAATAAAATTTTTGTTTAAAAGTATACCTATATATTGTTTTGTTAGGAGCAAAGGTTTGACTTTTTGTGGCGTGTTTGTAGGATTTACGGATCAAACTGCAATAAAGGAGTACTTTGTCGCCGGCACTGAAATAAAACAATTACTTTCAAAGAAGTCAAACTTCAAGTTTGATAATTGAATCGAGTAAATTTTTTTTGCAAATATTCCACGACTATTATTATTCCATTATTAGTTTAATGTTGCATCTGTACGATGAGCTTATTAAATAAAAAGCGAAACTAATTGTGTCATCGTGGATTATACTTATACGTAATTCAAATAATTCTGTTCTAATTTTTGTGTTTAAAAAAATATGTAAGCTTTAAAATTTTGATTTAAAATAATTTTATTCGAGTTGATAACTTAAATATGATAATATATTATTCTGATAAAAAAAAAGTTATTTACATTGATCTTGGTTACAATATAATCAAACGCAGTTCAATGCGAAAACTTATCGAGATCAGCTGTGTTATATCTTACCTTATCAATTTGAATGAATTTCTCGTGTTTTAATAAATTCGTTCGTTAAATGTCAATCAAGGGTATCCCGATCGGTCATTTGAAGAAGAGGTCATAATTTTTGTTAGTGTTATCATAATTTACAACATGTACATATCTCAATTTTATTAAAGGTTAAGCATCAATTGAATTTTCCTTACATGTATGATTGATATTATTGATGTTGTGCTGTTCGGTTTAGTGTCTTTCTTTGGATATTTGTGGTTAAATTTGAACAAAAATAGTAAGTTTTATTTTGCTCATTTAGATATTGCAATTTTCTTTTTATACCTACAAGTTTTTTATTTTTTAAAAACCTGTTGAATACTTTTTTCCCATATAAATTATATAACAAAAAATCGTCAAATCGATTCCGCGGAGGTTTACAATCGATAACTGCATTGTATAAAATTGATAGTAGGCAATACAATAATAATTTTTTATGCTATACGTTACCTTAAAATATTATCAAGTAAACACCTTTATTGCTGGTATGAATGGATCGTTTGCAAAAATGTACATACTATCACATAATAATATGTGTTTTAAATATAGAAAGAATGTAAATTTCAAAGAAAATGAAAGTATCGATGATTTAAATTTTTATGCAATCATATTTTAATGCGAAAAAGTTTATATTATGAAGTAATAAGAAGTCGTTTAGCCCACCACGGAGGAAACGTAGTTTTATCTAATGAGAAGAACAACAAATAAGTGGGTTTTGGATGAAATTATATATTCAAATTTTGATCAGTTAATTTGAGTGAGTGTTGATGTAGTTTTGTCAAAATTTAAATTTTTAAAATAATAAAAAGTGAGCGTGAAAGTGGTAATTCCGCTACGATGCGCAGATGAATGTGAAACAGGAAGTTGCACGAGAAATTAGACCATTGGTTTTATCATTCAAAGAACGAAATGCACTTTTTCGAAATTAAAACATTTCATTTTAAGAAAAGAAACCAATTACTAATAAATTGAGGCCAAATCTCAAATGTTCTGTTTTGTCATCTCTGATTACATCAAAAAAACTTTTTATTTTAGAAACAAACCAGTCGAGTCAGGTGCAAATTGTAGAAAAGAAACCAATCATGGCCGAACCGGAACAACCGATCGAAAACGGAGTCCAATGGACTCTTGGAGATGAAGAAACAAGAGACGTGTTTCCTGAAAATGGCGATGGTTCAGCGGAATCTCTTCCACCTCCGGCGCCGTCCGATGGGCAGGGGGGTCATAAATTTACAGTGGAGGACCAACAGCGACTGATGGAAAGAAGAAGACGTTTGAAGTAAGTCGAAGAAATATTTTTAATTTATTTGCTTGTACTTTGAGTTACCGGCAATGGTATAAATGCATATTTGCATTGCACTTTTCTTAATTAATTCCGAATGTTTTGTATAAGCAATTTACGCATGTTTTATATTTTAACGTAAACTGCCTAACCTTGACTGATAGGCTTTCTCCTTTTATCTAATTATTTATTAATCTCTTATTTTTAAAGAAGGAATGTTGTCATTATATGTTATGTTGTTATACGATGTCCATAATCATTCGCGGTGATATTCATTGTATGTAGATAAAAAAATATGGTCAGGGTTATGATTTAACCTTGATAACGACAACTTCGAAGCAATATCTACATATTATAATTAGGTATTTAGAAATTACCCATTTTGGTTTTTGAAAATTTAAAAGCTGTTATACAGACTTACGTACTGGGCCTTTTGCTCTTTGACGTTCTGCAATTACTCCCCTCCCCTCACAGATCTCAAAGAGATCTAGATCCCTTTTGGATTCTGCTTGCATGGAAGTTACTAAGCGCGGAAGTCCAAATAGATGAGTTCAATTAGAAGATGCTTCTCGTCCAAAAATCCACTATTCACTATAATAGTTTTAGCTGCAATAAATCGATGTGCCGCATATTTTGAATGATAGCATTACCACCTGTTGGAGGAATACCTCGATGCCTGTTACTATCGACCTTACTTACGTTGGTGAAGTGGAGTGATTTGTCAGTTATCGGCACCTTTTTTACAATATTTACATAATTCAAAAGTGTGATTATTCTTAAAATAGAATTGGCACATTTATACATCACTCATATTCTCATGCACATATAAAATTTTGTGATAAAGTAGTAAGGTTATGTTATTGATTTGTTAAAACACAACCAATGTGAAGTGTAAGGGTTATCGAATTTTTTATCACAATAGTTTTATTTTTCGGTAATTGTTACGCAAGATTAATACAGATTTTCATAATAACGATTTGGCAAGGCAATTTTGAAAAACATGATTGCAGTTAGTACTGCGAGTGATCGTATGATTCTGCCCAAGTTCATTTAATGTTTTTATTTCATATTTTTAAAAAATTTTATTGGCGTGATGAATTCTCATATGAGGTAGGTTGCACGTTTGTTTCACAATAATTGTGATATTTTCAATTTTCCAAAATTTGCTTTTAAATGCATGATGCATGATTTTCTATTAACTCCCACTATCTGTGCATTCCTACATTTCTGCTTTATCAAATTTATATTTCTAGAAGTTATTAATCAGTATTAAAAATTATAGAATTTTATAAATTTCTGATTTGATGATCTGACTATGATTTTATAATATATTATGCAAGCTTCGAAACAGTCCCTTTTCGTTTTTTTATTGAATTTGAAAATTAGAACTTAAATGGGGTTTTAAAATTATCAGAAAAAAAACATTTAATATTCTGCGATCGGCTACTGTTAAATAAGAACAGTACTTATTATTATTATTAGAACAGTACAGTAACACTACTTGAACTACAAAATGTCACTTTTACTCCGAATAATGCTAGTTTTTCTTCAAACTTAAATAATGATTATTTGGTACTTATGTTTCAACCCTCTTAGCCCTTTTTTTTACTGTTGATGGAAGCACCAAAAACGACATATTATGGACCCAACGGGTTAACATATTTTGGGTAACGGGGTTTCCTATCAGTCACGCATTATTACTGCTAGTAATAATTAAATATCAATATTCTGGCCGACTGACTCATCAACGCCCGAGTCCATACCTCTAAAAGGATGTTTTTACGGATTCTTCACATTTGGGATTTTGCCTTAATCGACCTCAAAAAATCTATATTTCGGAGTGAATCATAAAACACTGTGGGGGCTCGTGATTTGTCAAAATTGGGAAAATGAATTTCAAATTACAATAGATGATAAAATTATTTCATATCAACACTATTTTCGGTGCCCGATTTAGCCTGATTCAAATATCTTTATTTCACGCCAACTTATCATGTTCACGTCATGTAATAGCTTAAGGGTTTAAGATCAGATCGAGGAAAACGTCGATAGTATCTATTTCACTAACCGTAAAAATGTTTTTCAATTAAAAATTAAAGGTAAACAAATAGAAGATTAAATATAAAACAAATTTTATAAATTTAAAAAATATTACTGAATTCAAAGAAATGAAAAAAATTGGAAGTACAGTACTGGAGTTGTTTATTGACTTTTTAATTTTATTATTTGTATGTGGTTTATTACGTTTATGCAAATAAAACTTGAGTACACAAAATCTTGTCGGAAATTATGTACAACAACAAAAATGTATATTTAAGGTGTGCTATAGACGTATACACACTCAAGCAAGTTTGCAGACTTGACTTGAAATTAACGTTTGGTTTATGTCAAACGCCGACGTATCTCTGAACGGCGTCTTCCCAAGTTGAAACATTAAATTCATATGGAAGCGTTTATGCCCTATCCCGAAATACAGGCTTACGCTACACACATGCAGATCTGACGATCTAGTTTGTGCAAGCCAAGTCTCTCGATAGTGCATATAGCAAATTTAAATCATCAATAACAAAAATACTTATGCAATTTTTTGTTAATTGGCGATAAGATTATAATTATTGAAATGTTCACTTTTGATTCTAATCACTTTTAACTGAACTATTCTTATGTCAGGTAGTAAATTGAGTAATAAAGTGAAAAAATTATATTCGAACGAATTTGTGACGTTGCCTATTTTGCACAAAGGGGAAGTGATTCGGACTTTAAAAAATTAATTGGAATAGTGTCTAGTTGACTTAATTCTTTCGCACTAAGAATAATATTATAAAGATAAAATCTTCAATAAACGGGGTAAGAATGTTTTGAACTAAACCTTTGAACAAGATAATGACTCGAAACATACGGTGAAAATCACTATAGAACGGATTATTAAAGAACTATAAAAGATTACTATAAAGGATGGACGAACATTTGAATTAGTGTTTCCAGGATGGATTTGTTTAAAGGATGGATTTAAGACCGAATCAGGTCATACAAAATATTAATTGGACGATTAGGCATTAGCGCAATATCACAAAGTCGTTTGAATGTCCATGTTCGTTCGAAAAACGAAAAATGAGTTTTTCTTTTTTCAGATAACGACATAAAAACCTGATTTTTTTCGAGATCGGCAACTATAACCTTAAGTAATTTATTATATCCTAATGCTCAATTAGGCATTTTAAGAATATAAAATGGCAGGATGGGGCTATTGAATTTCGGAAAGTATTGATTTATGGAAACAATTGAATAAACTTTTTTATTGGGAATTTAGGCATATAATTTACAAAATTACAGATAGTTATCGATCTCGAAGGTTCCAATTTTTTATATTATGTTTTTTACTCCTTAAAATTTGATGCGCACCTGAATCATCAGTATATTTCCATATTTTTTTCTAAAATATCCGGATATTACATTTGTCTACGTTTGGGTCATATTGGAAATGATTGTAAATCGGACTGAATATCTCTACAAAATTTGTAATTTACTAAACAAAATAATTGCTGGTTATTTTCATTTAATTGCTTTTATTGAGGCTATTGTTTGCTTAGGTGCCTATTTATAAATTACCAACAAACAAATAGGTTTTTTTTTATTATTTTCCATACTGTTATTGGCTGTCGTCTGTGCAAAGTGCAACTTCTTTGCATATAATTTCAGTTAAGATTTTGCTATTAGTTTTAATAATGGGGCAACAATGATTTGCAATGGATGATAATAATGAAACATAATTTATATTATAATGAAACGAAAAATATCGTCCTTCGCGCTTCTATAGTTGAAAATCGGTGTTAAAGAGTTTTAGTCTTTTTAAACCTTCAAGTAATAATTGTAATGACAAAAATGACTTATTGTTGCGTGTTAGACTTTACGTGCTTAAGGTAGCCAATACTACGCTTAGAAAATCAGTATAGTGAAAATTCTCGCGCTGGAAAAGTTGACGTTCTGGTCAAGTTAAGTTTATTGTACGACATTGATATTAAAAGTTGGGCGATATTTTACTTGTTTTGTTATTCGCCACAGCATCAACTTTGTGATAAGAACGTCACAATACAATTTTTTGAATATAATTAATTCGTATATAATTAACTTAATTACTACTTCTCTGGGAGGTGAACTTCATACAATCATATTTTTTTATCTTGAATAACTAAACCAAAAGTTTTAAAGGTGATGCGAGCTCGAGTATAAAATTTATTTAGTAATGAATATGTGGATAAGAAATAGAAAGTGTATAGCAGTGAACATTTAAATTCCACGATGAACTCCTCAAGCGATTTTTTTTGGGACCTACTCGGTCGGTGCGACGAAGCTGTAGAAATTGAAAGTGGCGATATTGAGTTCGATGTCGATGACAGCAAAATGTTGCCGAAGCACATGATGAGGCGAAAATCCAGTAAACGATTCGTTATTGGTGACGAAAGCGATGAAGATTGTTTAAGAATTCCCGATATCGAAGTTACTTCGTCTGATGATCAACCACTTATGAATTCAGTGCTATCTTCTTCTAATCTTTTAATGCCTTTCCGTGGTACACTTAAGTAAGTTTTCAAGATTTAGAAATTAAGTATTTTTTAAGTTAACATTTTACTGTTTACTGTACATAAAGTAAACCAGAATACTCGGTTCCGTAGAATCTGTTTAAATTTTTCAAAAAATCAGTTTTGTTAATGTCTTTTTTCGACAGTTTAGGGTTCCGATTTAGATAAGTTTATTTTCTAAATGCTTTTCTCAAAACAAGTTCGACTGATTCGAATTTAATTGACTCCGCGAACATACGTAAGATCCAAATATGGCCTTCATTTTTTGCTTTAAAAAAACTTAAGAGCGTAAGACGTACTTCCTTCTTTTTTTGAAGATGTTTGACTTCTTTGGACTGTTGAATTATAATCAACTGTTGAAGATAACTGCTCTGTACAGCCTCGGAACAGCCTTTGCTTTTCGAATTTTATGCACTGACCCTTTTTGACGACTGACTTAAATCACACAGAATATTAAACGTTTCTTGAATACGCAATTCTTTGATTGTTATTGTAGACCGTTATTTAATAAAAAATTTAAGAAGCTTAAAATGTGTCATTATTTTTGAAGGAGAAATGACATTGAAATACTTTCATTAATAGAATCATTAAAAATGTAAAACCATCGTATGTTCCTGACGGATACGGTATTATTGGTGGATTTCCAGCCTTGACCATCGTCCAAGACGTTTTTTGATCGGAATTTAAAAATCGGAAGATATTTTTTTAAATTTATAAGTTAGATACCTCAGCCTTTTAACGATGAACTTTTTCTTTATAATTTAAATATTGATTTATTCATATTTAAACGTTTTCACTTTTTATTAATTTATGTTAGTTGCAAAACATGTTTCTCAAAAACTTACATGTACCTCTCTATATCTTAAACCTTGGAAATTTACAAATTTATTGTTGTTACTGTGATTTTTAAAAGTTTTATTGTTACTCGAAAATTCATACTTTCAAAAAATGGATAAACAAGCAACCACGGATAAAATATATTAAATGAAAGAACCAGCTAGAAATGTAATGTAAATAGTTAATATAATATAAAAAAATAATAGCTTGTGCCATGTGTAAATGGATAAATAATTTTGCATCATGTAAGTTTAAAAAATAATACAATCAAAATTAATATTTAAGTGAGAAGTTTTATTAACGTACATAAATTAATAACACACCGTAGTATCCCTATTTTAAAATATACATATGAAAATCTTGCATGCGTCAATTTACTGCTCTTTGAACTCAACATCCCATATCAATTTTCTGCAAACAACTTACATAATCTTCGGTAGTTTCTTACTGCTCTAATTTATATGTGACCGATGTTGCAATATACAAAAGTCACCCTAACTTTCAATATTTTGCATATATGCCAAAATTTATCCCAACACTTTTTCATAAAATCTATCGCTTTTACCTAATCGCAATATACTACATTTATTTTTATTAAAAACTTCCCCACTTCAATAAATTTTATTTGTAAATCAAGTTTTAAATTCTATTTTCAAGCTCAGGTAATTTTGTTAACTTCATTTTTATCAATATTATTGAGATTATTTTAAATTCACGAAATAGATAAGATAGGTGAATAATTTTTCTTGATTATTCCGCTTGTGGAAGCACACCCGTATATCCGAGAATTTTTAATTGTAGAGATGACAGATACACAAATTTCGCACAAGGAATTTTGCGATCCCCATAACCTAAGCCAAAACGGGTAGGAGAACAATCAACAACTAGCCTACCTAGGGCTGTCTCCATAATCATCGGTTAATGCAGAACCACACCGGTAACAACCACTTGGCACAAGCCTCTTTTAATTTATTAAAAATCTTATGAGTCTTAAATAAAGATGTTGAAGACCAACCAGGGAATCCGAAGTCTGAGCAGCTTGATGAAAGCTCTCTAAAAATCGACCCAGGCAACCCGCGCAAATAGATTTTCATTTGCTAAAATGCAAGTCCTATTTTCAAATGCATTTGTTGATTGTAACTTTTTTTCTAAATATCTATAGGTACTTGTGACTTCTGAAAGGTTATAACTTATAAGTTATAATCACCAAGAGAATTGTCATCGTGCAATTGGTAAATCAGCGGTTCCCAAATAGGGTTCCGTTCAGATCAGAGGTTGGAAACAAAAATAGTTCCCCTTGGTGTATTTTGTAGTAGAATACCTCACGTTTGTGGGGTACCCTACACCTCCGAGACCCCTCAGTCGAAGTTCTGCAAAATTGTTAACATTACCTAAGAGTTCCGTGACCGAAATAAATTGGGAACCGCTGTTGTAAATTATAGTAAATGTGCAAACAGTAATTTAAAAGTTATCGGTCTATAATATAATGTTTTTTAATTGCATTATTATTAAAGTAAGATATCCAATTTATAAACTTTTTTTTTATATTTGTACTTATGTGATTTAAGTGAAGCTGTACTTCGAAAATTCAAATCGGGAAACTTAAGTTAAATCGGTAGTACTTAGCCTATTTTCATTTTACGTTGGCAAATTAAAACATGTTTTATAAATATATCACTGGAAAACTAACACTAATATAAGGTGAACTAAAAAAATTAACTATTAACCAAAACTTCAAGTCATTTCAAGTCCCTACGGTGCATGATGGACATTCAAATTCAGCCATTGGGATTATATTTTATTTTGTTCCAATTGTCTAAAAGAATGGGTAAAGTAGTGCATAAAATTAAGAAGACATGAAAAAATTTAATGGTTTGAGTGAGGTGGACTCATTTGGAGTTGGCATTCACAAGTTTATTCCTCATAACGTAAATTTGTATGCCCAATATTAAAATTAATTAATGATCTAAACAAATAAATAATAGTATATTATTTGTGATTTTAGTACGACAGCAGATTTTTATTAACAAATTTAAAAGTTTTTAGAAAGACCCTAAAGTGAAGAGTCGCCAAAAAAAGAAATAGTTTTAATTATTTACGAAATTACAGCATTGATCAGGTTTAAAATAGCTTGGAACGATAACTGTACACATCGAAGATCGTGCAATTTTGATTACATTTTCTGATAGCTATTCCAGTAGCGATACTGAAAGCCAGTATACATAATAATTCTAAAAATGTTTAAGTGTCGTTCTCATTTGATGTAAATCATAATTACACAAAATTTGAATTAATAAAAAACCTTTTTTTTCTTTAACAGTTCTTTTGCAGATAAGATTTCATCTTAATCAGTTTTATAATATAGATAATCAATAATCTTGATTATAAGTGGTTAGATTATTGATTATTTATATTACAAAACTGATAATAAACAAAAGTTATAGAACTTATAATTATTATTATAATACCTACATATTATATTATATTAAAATTATTACTTATTCAATTATTTTTAATTATTTATTTATTTTTGCTATAATACCTATCTGCCTATACTCCACTTAATCTTGAATAGCACGAATAAAATTGAAATTACTTATTTTTGCACATTAACTTTTAGGGATGCATAATATAGCTGAATTTCGTGGCTCGACGATTCAGCTTTGCACTACAAAAACTGACTGTCAATGTTGGATAATAACAATCCTTTTTTTTTTACTATATTTTATATGCTTCCAACGGCATATGCTAACTATACTTGAGTTTTCCATATCACTGTGAAGTGGATGATTATTTACCTTGATTAATTAATATATTACAGACTCCCTAGTGCCTAATGGAATAAAAATGCCCGTTCATTTACACTTTCACACCTGCAATGTTAGTGCATTTGTCTTATACTCCTTATATTTCAGTTTCAATATTTTTCTGACTAAAGTTTATTTCCGCTTATGCTTATTTTTTTAAATTCATAAGGGAATTCTTTTTAGAAAGAACTTTGTCAGCTTTGAAACGACTGTGTTATGTGAATGGCCTGATTATTTAATTATAATTTTTAATTTACAATTCCTGCCGTCAATGGAATTGAACAATTTGTTTAGATTTTTTATTATCTAATATGCTCTTTGAAATTTAAGGAAATTAGGAGAATAATTTACCATTGTTTCATTTTCTTCACTAAAATTAATTATTTATTTCTACTTACATAATTTAGTTTACTATCCGGTACGTAATTCATCTTACGATCAAAGAGTAAAATCGTACACTACGTTAAGAATTATGAAATTTCTCATTGATAAAAAAAACAATTTTGTTTAAATAATTTACATTAAAAAGATGTTTAGCGTCTTAGAATTTCAATTATTGTTAATAAAATAAATAAATTAGCAATTTCAAGTATTACGGACATTTTAAAATTTATTTTTCGCTTCTACATAGATATTATATACCTTCTTCTCTTTTGAAATTGTTCACCGATGGTCTCTTAGTTCAATACTTCTATTAAACATGCAGTTTAGGTTCGTTTATAATTTTTTTTGCTCTTGTACTTAGTTTTTTTTTAAATATTAACTACTACCTACCTAATCTAGTTGAATTTTATCTAACTTTTGCATTTCTTTTTAGTAGGCTGAAAATGTGACTATTACTATATACGTTTTAGGTTACGTAATTAAATTCTATATTTTTTTTCAGACCTAGTATGTCCCAAGGGACAGTTATGATACACAACCGGTCTTTCGAAAAGGACTTTACAGTAGCGACGCCGGAAGAATTTGTAAAACGGTTTAATGGAAACAAACCAATCAACAAGGTAATACTTTTTAATTTACTAATTTGTCCGACTTTATTTAATGTTTGCATTACTTTAGGTTTTGATTGCTAATAACGGTATTGCTGCTGTGAAATGCATGCGGTCTGTAAGACGATGGTCATACGAAATGTTTAAAAATGAAAGAGCCGTTCGTTTCGTTGTTATGGTTACACCTGAAGATTTAAAAGCCAATGCAGAATATATTAAAATGGCCGACCATTATGTTCCTGTTCCCGGAGGTACAAATAATAACAACTACGCTAACGTGGAACTCATTGTTGAAATCGCCACAAGATGTCAAGTTCAGGTAAGAACTAAAAAACAACACTTTGTAGTAATTCAATTTGTATTTCAACTTTCTAATAATAAATAGGCTGTTTGGGCTGGATGGGGTCACGCATCGGAAAATCCAAAATTACCCGAATTATTACATAAAAATAATATCGTATTTATTGGACCACCTGAAAAAGCCATGTGGGCGCTTGGTGATAAAATCGCATCGTCTATAGTTGCTCAAACTGCCCAAATTCCTACACTGCCATGGTCCGGTTCAGGTACTGTTGACTCAACCAGGAATTTGGTAAAAAAATAACGAAAATCATTTTAGAGTTGAAAGCTGAATATACGGGGAAGAAAATTAAAATATCTTCAGATTTATTTTCAAGAGGTTGCATTCATACCGCCGAACAAGGTATACAAGCAGCATTAAAGATTGGTTATCCGGTTATGATAAAAGCCTCCGAAGGTGGTGGTGGTAAAGGCATTCGTAAGGTTGAATGTGAAGCTGATTTTGTCGCTTCATTTCGTCAGGTACTTATTTTTAACTTTATTTTTAATTTTTAAAAATGTAACTTGTGTAGGTTCAAGCTGAAGTTCCAGGTTCTCCAATTTTTGTCATGAAATTAGCTAAATGCGCAAGGCATTTAGAAGTGCAATTATTGGCCGATCAATATGGAAATGCTATATCTATATTTGGGCGCGATTGTTCGATTCAGAGAAGGCATCAAAAAATTATTGAAGAGGCACCTGCTGTGATTGCAGAACAAGATATTTTTGAAGAAATGGAGAAGGTAAGAAATCTAATGTTGTTTTCAATTTTTTTTTTACTAAATGCTTTACAGGCAGCTGTACGTTTAGCAAAAATGGTGGGCTACGTTTCTGCCGGTACCGTTGAATATTTATATGATACTTCTGGTCATTACTACTTTTTGGAGTTAAATCCACGTCTGCAAGTGGAACATCCTTGTACAGAAATGGTATCAGATGTTAATTTGCCAGCAGCACAATTACAAGTAAAGAGTAATTCAAATTTTGCAACAATTTTTTTAACAACGATTTTATAGATTGCCATGGGCCTTCCTTTACATTACATTAAAGATATTAGGTTATTATACGGAGAATCGCCATGGGGTTTAACAGAAATTGACTTTGATCAACCGACTCATAAACCTGAACCTTGGGGCCACGTAATTGCGGCTAGAATTACGTCAGAAAATCCAGATGAAGGCTTCAAACCAAGTTCTGGAACCGTTCAAGAGCTAAACTTTAGATCATCAAAAAATGTGTGGGGATATTTTTCTGTGGCAGCGTCTGGTGGATTGCACGAATTTGCCGATTCACAATTTGGTCATTGCTTCTCTTGGGGTGAAAATCGGGAACAGGCTCGCGAAAATCTTGTTATTGCTCTTAAGGAATTATCAATTAGGGGTGATTTCCGTACAACGGTGGAATACCTCATTACATTACTCGAGACTCCTAATTTTCAGGTGAGGTCTTTTCGTTGGTACATAAGTTTGAAATACTAAAAATATGTTTTTATCTCAGGAAAACAGAATTGATACTGCCTGGTTGGACATTTTGATATCGGAACGCGTCAAATCAGAAAAACCCGACATTATGTTGGGAGTTATTTGTGGTTCTTTACACATTGCCGATAAATGCATCAGTGAAGCGTTTACAGAATTTCAGTGTTCTTTGGAACGTGGACAAATACAAGCTTCAAACGCTTTGACCAACATTATTGATGTTGAACTCTTACACGAAGGGTAATTTTAAAAAAATCATTAAATAACCAGATTAAATTTTGTTATTACAGATATAAGTACAAAATTCAAGCAACCAAAAGTGGTCCCAATACTTACTTTCTGGTAATGAATGGTTCGTTTAAAGAAATTGAACTTCACAGGTTAAGTGATGGAGGTTGGTAGACGGATTAAATTTTTTTACTAAAATAATGTGAAACTTTTCTCTTAGGTATTTTATTATCGGTCGATGGATCTTCATTCACAACTTACATGAAGGAGGAAGTGGATAGGTATCGAATTGTGATCGGTAATCAGACCTGTGTGTTCGAAAAAGAAAATGATCCCACTTTGTTAAGGTCTCCATCTGCAGGAAAGTTGATTGGTTTTTTGGTGGAAGATGGTGGACATGTAAACCGTGGACAAACTTATGCGGAAATTGAGGTAAGAAAATTTGATTTGAACTTACTCAGATTTTTTTGCACAACTCATTTGCTATAGTTATTCATTTCTTTAAATTCAAATTAAAACATTTTCTGATGTCACTACAAACAGTATAATTAAACTTTTTTCAAATACATAATTATTACGCTGCCTTTAGAAACTATTATATAATATTTGTGGTGGGGGGTAGCATCTCATCTTAATAAATTTCAAGTTTGTGGTTTGATTCCCACAAGCCTTGAATTTTTTTATGTAATTTATCAAACCTATGCTAATTAATAAATATTTAAAATTTGGATATTTCCAGGGATTTTGAAGGAATTCCAAATAAGTGTACACACAAAATTTCGAGATATTTAGCCCTTAGATTTGTGTATAAAATATTTTTGCAACACAACATTTCCCATGATTGTAATCATATCTAATTAATGCTCTTTTCTATTTTTCATTTAGGTCATGAAAATGGTGATGACTTTGACTGCCGGCGAAGCTGGTAATATATTTTATGTCAAACGTCCTGGAGCAGTGCTAGATGCTGGATCCATTATTGCTAATTTAGAATTAGACGATCCATCTTTAGTTACCAAAGCTCAAATGTATAACGGTCCGTTCCCAGAACTTGAAGTTTCCTCTCCCTTAGCTTCAACAAAATTAAACCACATTCACAATTCCTATAAAACAATTCTCGAAAACACCTTAGGAGGTTACTGTCTACCCGAACCTTACAATGCTCCACGTCTTAGAGAAGTAATCGAAAAGTTCATGAGTAGTCTTCGCGACCCCAGCATGCCACTTTTAGAACTACAAGAAGTGATTGCATCAATATCAGGTAGAATTCCAATCGCCGTTGAAAA
The DNA here is from genome assembly GCA_958510845.1 of Cantharis nigra. Taxonomy (NCBI): domain Eukaryota; kingdom Metazoa; phylum Arthropoda; class Insecta; order Coleoptera; family Cantharidae; genus Cantharis; species Cantharis nigra. The sequence continues at coordinate 24,496,216 of OY294031.1, forward strand.
AAAGATTCGTCGCCTGATGTCCTTGTACGAAAGAAATATAACATCGGTGTTGGCCCAATTTCCTAGTCAACAAATTGCCAGCGTCATTGATGGTCATGCTGCTAGCATGCAAAAACGTACCGAACGCGACGGCTTCTTTTTAGCTACTGAAGGTATTGTGCATTTAGTTCAACGATACCGAAACGGTATTCGTGGTCGCATGAAGAACGCTATCCACGACTTGTTGAGACAATATTATGACGTAGAAAGCCAATTTCAACATGGAAGTTACGATAAATGCGTATCTGCACTTCGAGAGAAACACAAGGACGATATGTCCACTGTAATGGCTACAATCTTTTCACATGGACACGTCACCAAAAAAAATTTGTTGATCACGATGTTAATTGATCATCTATGGTCAAAAGAACCCGGTCTAACGGACGAATTATCGACCACTCTTAACGAATTAACGTCTCTGAACAAAAGCGATCATTCGCGAGTTGCGCTGAGAGCTCGACAGGTTTTAATAGCTGCCCATCAACCTGCGTACGAATTACGCCACAATCAAATGGAAAATATATTTTTGTCAGCAACTGATATGTACGGTCACGAATTTCATCCTGAAAATTTACAAAAGCTAATCGTATCCGAGACGTCAATTTTCGATATCTTACACGACTTTTTCTATCATACCAATCGTTTAGTTTGCCATGCCGCACTAGAAGTTTACATTAGACGAGCGTACACAAGTTACGATATTACGTGCTTGCAGCACTTAGAATTAACTGGAACAATACCAATTATACACTATCAATTTTATTTGCCATCGACTCACCCAAATAGACTAATGAAACTTGACAGCATGAGAGATCCTACCGAAGAATCCTTAAAACAAGATAATTTCCAAAGAACCGGCTGCATAGTAGCATTCGATAATTTCCAAAAGTTTGAAGAATTGTCTGACGAAATTTTCGATTTAATTGAAGATCTCTCAAGTCCAGCTTCAGTCTCTTCAAAAGATATGAATGCTTTAGAAAGCGGATCCGAATCGCGCGGCAATAGCACCTCTATAAATGTCAGTTTGACGGTTGACGCAAATAAGACTAACCCAGAGGATGAAGTTTTGCATGAACCCATTCATATTTTGAATATCGGAGTGAAAGATAAGGGAGATCTTGATGATTCAAGCATGGGACGACTTTTTGGTAACTTCTGTTCAACTTATCGAGAAGAGTTACAGAAGAGGTGTATTCGCCGTATCACTTTTATTTTATTAAAAAAGAAACAATATCCGAAATATTTCACGTTCCGGAATCGCGACGGATTCAAAGAAGATAGAATTTATCGGCACCTGGAACCTGCGTGCGCGTTTCAATTGGAACTCACTAGAATGAGGACCTACAATTTGGAAGCGTTACCGACCTCAAATCAAAAAATGCACCTTTACCTCGGAAAGGCCAAAGTGGGGCCCGGTTTGGAAGTCAACGATTACCGCTTCTTCATTCGTTCCATAATCAGACATTCAGATCTCATCACCAAGGAAGCGTCGTTTGAATATTTACAAAACGAAGGTGAACGCGTTTTGTTGGAAGCTATGGACGAATTAGAAATAGCGTTCTCTCATCCGCACTCTCGTAGAACGGACTGCAACCATATTTTCCTTAATTTTATACCATCGGTTATAATGGATCCATCGAAGGTAAGTCATTCATAAATTATAGATTATTCAAGTTACGCTAACGTACTTTTGCAGATTGAAGAAGCTGTAACAAGCATGGTAATGCGTTATGGTCCACGGCTGTGGAAATTGAGAGTTCTTCAAGCTGAACTGAAGATGACGATCAGATCGACTCCAAATTCCTCTACTCAAAACGTTCGACTTTGTATTGCTAATGATAGTGGATACTATTTGGACATTAACATGTATACAGAAGTGACTGATCCCGTCTCGGGTATTGTTAGTTTTAAAGCTTACGGTAAAAAACACGGTCCCATGAACGGTTTACCCATTTCGACTCCGTACTTAGCCAAAGATTATTTACAACAAAAACGATTTCAAGCACAATCTAATGGTACCACTTATGTTTATGACTATCTCGATATGTTTCGCCAAATGGTAGATCGCCAATGGAAGCAGTACAGCGAACAAAGATTAGGTAAAGACTTTTAGTCAAATAATCTGTTCCACTCTTAACAAATAAATATTTCAAATTATAGTGCCAGTCAACATTCCCGAAAAACTAATCGACTTCGTCGAATTGGTGCTCGATGTAGAGACCGAAACTCGTTTAATAGAACAAAAACGTGTGCCAGGAGAAAATAATGTTGGAATGGTTGCCTGGAAGTTTACATTATTCACTCCCGAATATCCCACTGGACGCGATATAATTGTCATAGCTAATGATATTACCTTCCTTATTGGTGCGTTTGGACCTAGAGAAGACAAAGTTTTTGGACTTGCTAGCGAACTTGCCAGACAACTCAAAATTCCTAGGGTTAGTTATTTTGTGAAAATTTCAAGTTGGTATCTTAATTTTAAACTTTTAGATTTATTTGGCTGCAAATAGTGGAGCAAAGATTGGTCTCGCCGAAGAAGTCAAATCAGTTTTTAGAGTGGCGTGGGAAGATATCAACGAGCCCGACCGAGGTTTTAGATATTTGTACTTGACACCTGAAGATTATGCTAAACTTAGCTCCACCAATTCGGTTAGAGCTGTATTAATTGAAGATGAAGGGGAATCCCGCTATAAAATCACCGATATAATTGGCAAAGAGGATGGCATTGGTGTCGAAAATTTAAGATATGCTGGTATGATCGCCGGTGAAACATCACAAGCTTACAAAGAAATTGTTACAATTTCTATGGTGACATGCAGAGCAATAGGAATTGGTTCTTACTTGGTCCGGTTAGGACAAAGGGTTATACAGATTGAAAATTCTCCAATTATTCTTACCGGCTACACAGCTTTAAATAAGTTGTTAGGTAGGGAAGTTTATGCTTCGAACAATCAATTGGGTGGTACACAAATTATGTACAATAACGGAGTCACTCACAAAACAGAACAGTCTGATTTAGAAGGAATTTCAACTATATTAAAGTGGCTCTCTTACATACCAAAGGTAATTGTTTATTTAAATTAATTTTTGTTTTTATAATTTCTTTTCTTTTTAGGACAAAATGTCTCCCCTACCTATAACCGATTTTGTGGATCCAATCGATAGGGAAATTTGTTTCGTTCCAACGAAAGCCCCTTACAATCCTAGATGCATGTTGGCTGGTAGACCGACAAGTAAGATTATTAATTTCCTTATAACTGAAAAGCTTTACAAATAAATTATTTCAGATAATGATGACGGTTCAAACGAGTGGGAGTCTGGCTTCTTTGATAAAGATTCTTGGTCAGAAATTATGCAACCATGGGCCCAAACAGTTATAGCTGGACGTGCAAGACTTGGTGGTGTGCCGGTAGGAGTTATTGCCGTTGAAACACGAACAGTTGAACTCAATTTACCTGCCGATCCCGCAAATTTGGATTCGGAAGCAAAGACTGTCTCCCAAGCTGGACAAGTTTGGTTTCCCGATTCTGCATACAAGACTGCACAAGCTATCCAAGACTTCTCAAGAGAAGATCTGCCTCTGTTTATTTTTGCAAATTGGAGAGGTTTTAGTGGAGGAATGAAGGATATGTACGAACAAGTTGTGAAATTTGGAGCCTATATAGTCGATGGTTTAAGAGAATATAAAAAACCAATCATCATTTACATTCCGCCAAATGGCGAACTACGTGGTGGAGCCTGGGCTGTTGTCGATCCAACGATTAATTCGAGATATATGGAATTATATGCTGATCCCGATTCCAGAGGTGGAGTTTTGGAGCCAGAAGGAATTGTAGAAATTAAGTTTAGGGAAAAAGATTTAATTAAGGTTATGCACCGAGCTGACCCGGTGATATGCGAACTAGATGAAAAAATTAAAACAATTAATCAAATCCAACCGGCAGAATTTGAACGGAAATCAAGTATGTCCCAAACCATGGAACGCAAAAAAATACCAGAAGTTGTGGAATTAGAAAAAAAAATTGCTGAACGTGTGGAAGAATTACTTCCAATGTATCATCAAGTCTCTGTACATTTTGCTGATCTCCACGACACACCCGAAAGGATGCACGAAAAAGGAGCTATTAATGTAGGTTAAATTTGATTTATTTTGGATTTGTTATAATTTTTTAAAAATTATTTTAGGATATTGTGCCTTGGAAGAAAGCTAGGAAAACACTTTACTGGCGATTAAGAAGACTGTTATTGCAAGATGAAATATTTAGTGCCTTATTAAATACACAGCCCAATTTAAATGTGGGTCAAGCCGAATCAATGTTAAGGAGGTGGTTTATTGAAGATAAAGGTTCATCAGAGGTAGGCGTTATTGATGTTAATAATTAACCCAAACACAATTTAAATTTTAATAAATTTTAGGGCTACCAATGGGAAAATGATGAAATTGTAGTTGAATGGTTATCCCAACAAAAGCACAAACCTTCCGATCAATCTATAATTTCGTATAACCTTCACTGTGTTAAAAAGGATGCGGTGGTGAACCAAATTAAAGCATCATTAGAGGTAAGTGTTTATTGTATATAAAGGAACAATCCTGAAGTGTGATTTAATTGTAGGATTGTCCCGACGTGGCTCTCGATGCCGTTGTACAAATAGTGGAGAAATTAAATGACAACCAAAAAGCAGAAGTAATAAGGATACTTTCGCAATTAACAAAAAATTCAAATGAATAACGATAACTAAAATTATAAATGTAATTTATTATACCAAAATGAAAGAAAATATTTATTTTATAAAAAAAGCCAGTGAACGCATTCTAACAAATTAAACCATGATTGTGATGCTAGGAAAATTCAAGAAACTATTAGGTTACTCTAATTTTAGTTTTAATTGTGTTCTTTCGTTAACAAGATTATATTGAAATAAAATAAGAACGTGCACAGAAACTGTGGATAAACATTGTTAATATAAAAACTTTTACATTACAAAAAATTGTTGTTAATTTTATTTTTTTTAAATTAATACAGGGTGATTTGTATTATTTTGTATCTGTAATGTTTGTTATTTTTTAAACAAATAAAAAAAATTAATAAAATTTGTAAGTTATAATGGCAACTTTTTATTATTACCAGTTCAGTGTTTAAAATGAATACTGTAATTCGATAGTAAGGATAAAAACCAAACCATGACTATGAAATTGAAGGAGTAAATATCTCTAACAAGAAGGGGGCCCCTACTCGACATCACCGATTTCGTCCGGATTTATAGTATATGGAGGGTTTGACTAGAATTGCAAGTGACACAAGTTGTAGCTCCAGATGGCCAAGCGTTTAGGAAATAAAAATTTTTATCGGAGATGGTAATATATACATAAGTCTTTTACGTTATAAAATTTCCAAGTATACCAGCTAGCACAGTAGTAAGAAGTCGGACTCGAAATGCGACAGTCCCAGGTTCGAGTCACTGTACGAGAAGCTTTTTTTTCCCTATGGCTTCTTTTAAATTTTTATGATAAAATTTGCAACCCGCATTTTGGGCTATTTCAAATTTATATGTTTGCTACTAAAAAAAGCTACCTGTACGTGACTCGAACCTTAAACCCTCGCACTTCAAGTCCAACGTCTTACAGCTGTGCTAACTAGTACTTGGAAATTTTATAACGTAAATGACACGTATATATTAGAAAACAATTTATTTCCTAAACGCTTGGCCATCTGGAGCTACAACTTGTGTCACTTGCAATTCTAATCAAGCTCTCCAGACACTATAAATCCGGACGAAATCGGTGATGCCGAGTAGGGGCCCCCTCCTTGTAAGAATTTGTGTGCACTTGTTTGGAAATCCTTGAAATTTGTTAGAAATCATTGAAATTCCTTGAAAATTTTCTACAGTCTTGGAAATACTTAAAATTCCAAGCCTTTTTTTACAACCCTTTGGCGTAGTTAATATTAAAAGCATCAAGCATGATTCTCGGCCCCCTTGAACAGAAATCAAAACTTTTAAGTCTTATGAAAGCATCAGCATAGGTCTGCACAATTTTTGTCATTTTTGGTGCTACTTTGAAAATATATATGCCTATTTCCAGTCGTTGCATAAATTACTATTATTTTATTTCTTTATAACCCACAGTAAAGAAACACGTCTTCTTTTGGCCAGATATAAATTATTTATATAAATTTGACTGCCTGTTCGGTGTGCTGCTCCTAGGTATAAACAGCATATATCTATTGCTGCCTAAAACTCAATAAGGAATAGGAAATTTTTGTCCTATTATTCCTGGGAGTGAGAATTTCGCTTATTACTCAATAAGGAATTTTATTAATAAAAAAGTAATAAAAACTTTATTTATTTTCTGTATGGATATGAAGCAGCCTTAAATCAAACTTTTAAAACGTGTTAACACCGCATTTTGAGCGATATCACTTAAAACTTGTACAGCAATACCAAACTTACTTCTAAAATTTATACTTGACTCTTTGTACAATTTTTACCAATCACTTTGTATAATTTTAATATCACTTTGCATAATTTTCATGCAGTCTTTATGACTAGCTTTACTAACTTAATATAAAATTTGTAAGCACATTCAGCTTTAAAGCGCAAAATCATTATAACAGTCTTATTATTATTTTCATCTATGCTTTAATGTAAATTCGATGCGAGCGAGACCAAAGCACTTAAAAATTTTTATAATGCTAGCAGTTGGATACATTAAAAAGTTTTCTAAATCATTTAAACAATTAATATTTGGTAAAGCCTCAATACTTAAGTGAGGATAATATGCCTTATATGAACTGAAGTCTAAATTATGACCAGGCTTATAAATATGAAAATAAATATCAGGAATTAAACTACTTGGAATTATCAAGTGCACCTTACATCTCCACGTTTTCCCGTTAACTACTTTATTTGCGTCGCACAAATGTAATATTTTCTCGATTTTCGTAAATACCATATCAAAGTCCTTAGATCCTTCTTCATGGAGAAACAAACCAACACGCGATAAGTACCGTTTATTTGGTTGCTTTACTAAAAATAACGATTTCGGTAGCATGTAAACGTGACTAGTTACGATATGATAATTTGTTCTAAAACTGACACGACTCATTTCTTTACTAAGATCACTAGTCATCGAATAAACACCTCCTTGATGAATAAATCCATAAAATATGGTTAATAATACGTTGATTACGATCCAAACCTTGAATATGAAGTAACTACTATTGGTTTTCTTTTCGACCTGTGGTTTTTCTTCTGCGAGAAATGATTTCACTATTGATTCATTAATTTCAGGATAAATTTGTGCTCCGTATAAGTAAACTAATGGCAGTATTAACGGAATTAAAAATCGTGGTTCTTGATGAGGAAAGATTGATAACATTCCAAGTGGTATTAAAAACGATGCGGTCATTAAACCCCTAATACTGCGAGTTGTCGGTAAGTAGTGGTATTTTGTTTGAAGCAAACTGAAAATAAAAGAGAACATTAAATTCTTCTTCCAATGTGCTCTCTTTTAAATGGCTCAATGTTTAGCTTATTAATAGAAACACAGCCTCAAATTTTTTCACAATAAAATGCCTGAATAAAATAAATGGTAGCTGCTTGATTACTTGTTTCGCACCACTTTGTACATTTTGAGATGAATTAATTGTTAAAGCTACCTGTTTGGTATAATTGACATATGTTATTCCTCTGCCACTGATATTGAAAAATAAATTAGATACTGCAAACAATCCCCATGTTGAGCCACTTAAAATATAGTAATACCCCATATATACATAAATTTTATAACTTACTGTGAAAACAGCTCCATTAAGTTGAAGTAAGCTATCACACCCAGAATGTTGAATAATAACGGAATGTTTACTGCGGCATGTAAATATTTGGGATGCAAACCATGTTGAGCCAAGTTGGTCGGATTTATATTATACTTAATGAAGTTAAAAGGCGTAACAACAAAGTTATCTATTGTCACTTGAAACATCCCCACTTCCCCCCAAGTTAGATACCCAAAATAAAGGGAATCGATCACGATAAACAAGATTAAAATGGGTAAAACGCACAGTAAAAATGCCAACGTTCTCAAATGAAATGTTAATGTATTAACCGATTTAAAACCTATACCCCGATATAGCCAAAAAAATACAGGAGCGCCAGCGTAAGCCAAAAATGTAGGTCGGTTAAAGACACCAAAAGTAGTCAAAGTTGCAATGACAAGACAATTCTTTAACGAATCGTCTTGTAAAAATAACTTGAGCTTGTGAAACTTTGCCTTTTCCACAACACTTTTAGCTTTATTGTAACGAATATTTATGTACTCGCGTTGCCTCACATTTATCGTGGTAAATATTAAACTTTCCGATACAAAATACAATAATAAAGCAAATAAAACAAGTTCAATTGTATTGGAAAAAGTACGAGTCGCGTAAGTCGTCATAATGTAGGAAACTGATAAAATTAAGCAACGCGATTGATATTTCTCACTGTTCGTTGAGCAAATTTTGTACAAACTCCAGTCGACCAGAAATGACAGAAAGCACATCATTAGACGAGCACAAAGTAATATCGAATACGTCGATAATATTGTAAATCGAAAATGTGTGGTTAAAATTGCATCAATAAATTTAAGTACTTGAAACGAGGTTCCAACTATTAAGTACGCAGGAGCTGCGCTCCTTATAGGAAAAGTTGCGTTGAACTCCCATGGTTTGTTCACTTCCACATTAAATGCATTCGCTAAAAAATTTTTATTTGAGGTAGTTATTTTGGAAATGACAAAGTTTTACCTGCAATGACTTCGATAGATTGAAAATATTCATCGGGATGAATGTAACCCGTTTGTGGTATTACAGTTAATATTATACGCAAACTCGCGAATAACAAATACAGTCGATACATTTTTGCAAAACTGTTTTGTCAAGAATCTACATTTTTATCTCAAACTTCAGAATAGTCATAAAATTAGGTTATGGGTTTGTTGTCAACGACAAAAACGAACAGGATTGTACTTAGTAAACGTGTATTTTTTTCTAACTTTTTCAGGAGCGGACTGAAATTTTGTTTCCATCTGGCTTTTGATTCGAGCTGGTTAATTTCAAATATTTATGTTTTCAAAAAAATTAATAAAGTGATTTGCTCCGCTGAAAACTGATCTATTCAAATTTGTTCTATGACTTATTTGTTTTAAATAAAAAAAAAACTTATCTGTTATCTTATCTGTCTTATAGGTACTTCAAGTGTACTTTTAGAATGAGATTTTTTGGCACAGTCTAGCGGTCCGGCGTAGCTAGTCCGGCGCAAAAATAATTCGGTGCATGGATAATTTGGTGCAAGGACGATTTGGTGTGACCCGTTTTGGCACAGGGACTATTTGGTGCTGCAAAAACGACGCACACTCAATTCGGCGCCAAACTAATTGTGTGTATGGAGCGACTCAAAAGGACGATTTTACGTACAAAACTACAAAATTGTATTTGCTGCCTTCTTTCTTACGAAAACAGAGAAGGTGTAAAACAACATATTATATAAAGTTTAGATATAAAATAATTTATTTAAAGTAAAAATAAATTGCAAGTATTTAAAAAAAATTATTAACTTCAAAATTTTACCTTTGCATTTCAAAATTATGTGCTAAATTACGCAAATAATTAATAAGATCTCTATTTTGAAAATCTCTAAGCATTATGAGAATTCGGGCATCAGCATCTTTAATTTTTCGTTTTACAATTTTCTAAGATTTCTTTAGCTTTTCTAAGATTTTCAAGATTTATTAAGATATTTTAGGATTTTCGACATTTCCTTGGATTTCCTAGAATTCTCTGAGATTTTGCTTTCTATATTTCTTAAGATTTTCTGCATTTTCTAAGATTGTGCAATTTCTTGAAATTTCTTTACATTTTTCCGGATTTCATCAGATTTCTTTTCGTTTATACTCAATAGTACCTCCTCGTTTTTTACTAACTGAAAAACCGAGAAGAAATCGTCATATGCAAAACTTAAGAGAAATTGGAAAATATTTGAGGAAATCTTAAGAATATCATTTCCGGGAATATACCAGGAATTAAATACTATAGATGACCTTTTTTTTGCTTTTTCACTTTCTGTGATTTTCTTGGCTTTCTTAAAGATTTTTTTAAATTTTTTTAAGAAAACAATTTCTTAAAAACCTGAAAATTTCTATATTTTTTTGAAATTTCTTTAAATTTTCTTAGGATTTTCTGGATTTTTCGAGGTTTCTTAAAATTTTTTAAATTTTCTACAATTTCTTAAAATCCTGAAATTTTTTCAAATTACTTTAGGCTTCATAAAATTTTCTTTTAGTTTACTGAGATTTTTTATATTTCCTCGGATTTTCTATTTCCAAGAATTTTTGAGATTTCTTTGAATTTTCTTAGATTTTCTAGAATTTCTTAAGGTATCTTAGAATTTTATTCGTTTTCACAGATGTTCCACTTCTTCCAGATTGTTTTAGAATATTTTAAGATTTTCTACATTTCTTCGGATTTCCTATTTACTAAAATTGTTTGTGATTTTCTTAAATTTCCTTAGATTTTTTGAGATTTTCTAAGATTTTTTAGTATTTCTTTAAATTTCTCTTCACTTGTACATCAGATATTTTTAGCGATTTCCTCCTAAATTTTTACTAATTGGAAATCCAATTGGGATATAAAAAAGTGAAAACAAATCCAAAGAAATCTTTGAGTACCTATCTTAGGAAATTCTAGAAAATCTTGCTTAGGATATCTTAAGTATGTTAAAATAAGAATAATATTTTCTCAGAAATTCAAGAAAATCTCGAGAATAACATAAATGAGGTTTTTTGTGCTTTTTCAATTTTGTAAAATATTCTTGGTAATTGGCTTTCCTAAAATTTTTTAAGTTTTGTATCTTTTAAAGGGGGGTAACTGAGTAACTAACTCGTTCCCCCCAAACCTATCAAGAACCAACAAAATCCACTAAATTTTGATAAAATTTAAAAAATATAGTACCTGAATTCTTATTAAAATATATTTATTTACCTTGCCCCTTCCGCTCTCCCTGGATTAATATATTCTTTCTATGAACTATACTTGCGTATTCAAGCAAGAACGTATCCACGGATACGATGAATTTTCTAACATTTTTTAGAATTTTCTACATTTCCTTACATTCTATACCTTTCTAAGATAACTTGAAATTTCTTCGAATTTTTTCAGATTTCTCTTCACTTGTATATCAAATTTCCCTGACAATTTCCTTCTGGAATGTTGCTGGAAAACCTAGGGGAATATATAGCCGAACATAGGAAATTAACATGTAAAAACTTATTTATGCAAATTCCAGCTTCCCTAATTATTTTAGAGAAAAAATGAAAGACATAAAAATAATGCAGAAATATAAACTGCCAATGATAAGACCATTTGATTCCATCTAACTTTTATTTAAAAGGTCAAAAAATGCTTTCGAAATTGTTAAAATTTGCATTTATCGCACTGGCCATGTAATAAAATCAATTTAATTTTTATTTTCCAAAATGATTACCATGGAAACTTTCATGGCCAGTCCGATAAACGAAACTTTTAACAATTTCAAAAGCATTTTTGGGCTTTTTAAGTAAAAGTTAGATAAAATCTAATACTCTTATCATTCGTAGTTTATATTTCTGCATTATTTTTGTGTCTTTTATTATTTCTCTAAAATAATTAGGGAAGCAGGAATTTGCATAAGTAAGTTTTTACATGTTAATTTCCTATGTTCGGCTAACTCATTCAGCACCCTGTATAAAAAAGGAAGATGAGTAAAGTAAATCTGAGTAAATCTTATGAAATTAGGAAATCTTAAGAATAGGTACTCTAGACGAGCTTCATATTTTGCTTTTTCAATTTTCTGAGATTTCCTTGGCTTTCCTAAACAATTTTTAATTTCCTAAAATATCCTAGAATATTTTTAATTTCCTATAAAATTTCCTTTTCCCGGTAATGAGGTATATCACCACCCCTCATCAAAAGCCAATAAAATTTAATAAATATTGTTTTGCAAAATATACCTAAATTCTTATCAAAATATATTTAATTGCTTCCCCCCCGATAACTTATTAAGCGGGTGGCCTGTTGCATACCCGAACATAGAGAATTAACTTAAAATTTATTTTTTAATTAATGTTAGATCGTTAGTAATTATCCCACTTCTGATGTTAGATCGTTCTTCTTTTACTTCTAAAATATTGCCAATTATTGTTCTTCTTAATTAGTGTTATTCTTGGTTATTCTTCACTATTCTTGCTTATCATTATTGTTCTTATTCCTTTCTAATTGTTCTTCTTCTTAATTCCTCTCTTCCTTATATAGTTTTATATATGTGGGATTTTCACATACACGGTCGTTCTAATATTGTAACAGTTCTACTATCAGGTCCGCACTTGGGTGACATCTTCTTCTATTGGTTTATTCATAGTCAGGACCGTATCCCCTACTACTATAACGCTAACATAGATAATAATAAATTAAATTCAATTTCTTATGTTAATTCCAAATTTCGAAAATATAAAATGATTCGTCGCGTCGCCGGCATTAAAGTATAACAATATTGTTTTAACAAAAAGTTAAACCTTAAGTTTGGTAATTTTTTACACTTTGAGGAAATTATTTTTTTAGTTCAGTTTTTTAAACTAAAATCGGGCAATTTCAATACTTCCACCCTTACACCGGTAAATCAATGGTGAATGTAGAAAAAATACTATTATAATATCGTTGAGTAATACATATAATAATATTATTATTTACAATAATTATACAAAAATAAATAAATCCAATATTATATACAAAGTTATTCTAAAATATTAAACCTAATATTCGATTGTGACGCATTTTGTTTTTAAATATTCGTTCAATGCTTCTTGACCTGCACGAAAAGAATTTATTTATTAATTAAATATAATAAAAGTTTGTAAAAAAAAGTGTTTACCTAAATCTTTTCCAAAGCCTGATTGCTTGAATCCACCAAAAGGTGCGGTGACGTCAGTTTTATTGTATGTATTTACGAATACAGTTCCACTATCTATTTGGTCAGCAAACTTTAATGCTTTAGAAAGATCTTTAGTAAAAACTCCTGAAGCTAATCCATATTCCGTGGCATTGGATCTTCTTAAAACTTCGTCAAAATCGCTAAAAAATAAATACAAAAAACTGAAGTAGCTGACTCTACTTGAAAAATTTAAACATACCCATTTTCAAATTTGCTGACAATCATTATAGGGCCAAACGATTCTTCTTTTGCAATATACATGTCGTCTTCGACTCCAGTTAAAACAGTCGGTTCAAAAAACAAACCAGGCCTGTTAACCCTCTTACCGCCACATTCCAATTTTGCCCCTTCCTTCACTCCAATACTAACAAATTCCAACAATTTGTTCAAATGAGCTGCATGATTTTGGGGTCCATGCGATGTAGATCTACATAGAGGATCTCCAATTCGAATATTTCTTGTTTCTTGTACCACTCGTCGTACAAACTCATCGTGTATGCTATCTTCCACAAATATACGACCAGCTGCTATACAGTTTTCACCTTTATTGAAAAACACACTTTGCATTCCTATTCTAACGGCTTTATCCAAGTCGCAATCAGAAAATATCACCAAAGGTGATTTTCCTCCTAATTCTAACGAGACCTTCTTTAAGTTGGATTCTGCACACGATTTCATTATTATTTTTCCTATTTCTGTACTTCCAGTAAAACCTAACTTTCTAACATCTGGATGTGAAGCAAGAGCTTGTCCAGTTTCTGAGCCTGTAATAATAATCAGTAGTGAGTAATAAGTTTGTGATGCTGTCAAAGCTATTTTGTGTACCTGTTCCAGGAAGGACATTAATAACCCCATGAGGTATACCGGCTTTCACCGAAAGTTCTGCAAACTTAAGAGCCGTCAAAGGACAAACTTGGGCAGGTTTTATTACAACAGTGTTTCCAGCAGCTAAACAAGCAGCCATTTTCCAGGATAACATCATTAGAGGATAATTCCACGGGGTTATTAAACCACAAACTCTGAAATATACCAATTAAATTTTACAGAAATTTTATTTCAAGAATCTTCTTACCCTATTGGTTCCTTCTTGGTAAATGTTAGATTTTTATTTGGCCTTGCATTTGCAATAGGAATTGTGGATCCTTGAATTTTATCGGCACAACCTGCAAAGTATTTCCAGGTCTGGATGCTCATTCCAACGTGTGTTTTTAGGGCAAGAGTGTAAACTGCTCCCGAATCAACTGATTCAAGGGTTGCCAATTCTTCCTTATGTTCCTGCATTAAATCGGCCAATCTGGTTTAAAAAATTTGATTAATAAGTTTTAATAAAATTTTAGAGATGTAAATTTATACCTGTTTAGCATTCGACCTCTTTCGCTAGCGCTGATTTTACTCCATTCTCCACTTTCGAAAGCTGCTTTGGCTGCTGAAACAGCTTTATCTACATCTTTTTTTGATGCACATTGTACCTGAAAACATAATATTTAAAAATTATTATCAGGAAAAAGCTGCGATTATTTTGAATTGTTTACCTCACAAATAACGTTTTCGTTGCTTGGATTGATGGTTGGTAACGTACGTCCGGATTCACAATCAACGAATTGGCCATCGATAAAAAGCTGAGTTGCAACTTTAATTGACATACCATTAGCATTTATTTCAATACCCTTGTAATCAAGTTCGATTTTAGTATTATCTCCTCTGATCCTTGTTATAGTGGTTAAGCAAAATTCTCCAAGAGTTGGAGAAAGAAATACGTCTTCATTTTCTAATTCAACTTTTGCGAAATCTTTCACTTCTTCTACTAATCTCACAACATCCATTGAACCACCACCAGATGCAAAGAAATCAGTATCGTCATCGACTTCAAGATTTAAAATTGATTGCCAAGTATTTTTGATTTCTTTTATTATTTCCTTTTCTTCCTCCGAGTAAACAATATCTATTTGTTTTGAAACTTCGTCTAATTGAGCAGCTTTCTTCATTCTTCCTATAAAAAAATGTTTTTGTAAACTTAAAAAGAAACATTTAAACAATTAAAACCAACCATTTATTTTAACGCGCTCAACTCGAACAAGTACTCCATCTGATCCAGAAATGATCAATCCTTCCTCGGTGATAATTCCCGGAAGCGTTCCAAGAATTTCTACTTTTCTATCACTAATTGGCAATGCTTTTTTCCAAATGGAAGAACCAAATAATAATGCTTGGTGAGATTCGGTAGTACCAGGAAGTGTCATCAAACATGAAGCACCTGGAACGGAATCCATGCCCCTAATAAAATTATGCAGATCTTCTCCAGTCTTATTCCAATCAATCTAAAAAAAGTTGATTAAATTTTGCAAAAATTTCCAATAGTAATCTTTACTTTTTGTAATTCTGGTTTATTCAGCATTGGGTCGTAAGTGGCTCCTTTTTCGGATTGAAATATTCTGGGTGCTGTTCCAAATGCTACCATATCTACCGCCTTGCCGACGGACATAACTCCGACAGGATATAAAAATCTTTTATATATTGAGTCAACAGTATCGTTGGGTTTTACGGTACATTTTTCTTGAAGTAAAATCGGTCCCGTATCCAATCCATCGTCCGCCCAAAATATTGTCAAGCCTGCTTCTTTGTCTCCGCATATTAAAGTCCTAACAGGAAAAGTATTAAAAAAATGTTATCACCAAAAATAAAAATTATATTTGAGTGCAGTAAACAAATTATGTAATCAAATAAAAATTGGTTATTGAACTTAGTAATAATTTTTTGTTCCTATTAAACAGGAAATGATATCTACTTGAACCAATTAATATTCAATAACTTTTAAGATAACTGGCTAAAACCAGTTCATGTTAAAGAATGCGTAATTAATTTCACGCTTCAATAATTGTGTTAGGTATTGTACTAACCCAATAAATTAAATTTTTTAATTTCCTTACCAATTAATTGAACTTGCCCCACGATGCCTTGGTAGTAGCGAAGGATGGTAGCAAATGCTTTGTAAACGGGGATAATTAATAACTTCCATGGGAATGAATTGTGAACAATAGGGTAGAATATTTAAATCTGCATTAACGGTTATATAAGCTTGAAAAACTTCTGGAATAACTTTTCCCGCTTTTCTCCATGATTTAAATTTGAAAACAGGAACATTGTTTTCTCTTCCAATTCGGGCTAAAAATAATAATAGTTACATTTTTCAAAAATTTATAACTCGAAAATCTTTATTTTACCTAATGGATCTTCCCGGTTTCCTTTATCGGGAATTGTAAAAATTCCAACTATAAGGTATCCCTGTTGACGAATTAATTCAAAAACATCGGCAGCGAAAGCACTTTGCCCAATTATGGCAATTTTTAGGGAAGCTCTAGCATCTAAGTTAATTTGCTACAAAAAAAATTTAATTTGAGTAAAAAATTTAAAAAATTATTTATAAAAAGTAAAGGGAAGCTTGAATTAAATTTTCTAAATTATAAAAAAATTACTTACATTCGGTGGCATTGTTAGTTTAAAATTTGCACTTGTATTTCTAAAGATCTTGCGAATGTGAGTTGTCGATTTCACTTTTCAGATTTATAAACTATCTCTCGCCTTATCTATTTGACTGTATCTATTTAACTAACAATATTATTGCTTTCTCTACACAGCTTGTTCGTAAAGTACTAATTTAATTTCTATATTAATATTATTTTAGAAAACCCAAAAAATGCGCAAACACTTTTTAGAACTAAAATGTTTTTAAGTTATCAGTTATCACATATAAAATCCACTGTAAGTATAAAATATCGCCAACGTTTTTACCATACTATGGCATCATCAGGTGATAAAATAAAAAAAAGAAAATAGAAATTAAAAAGTAAATAGAAAATAGCAAAATACAAAATAGAAAAAATTTGGAAAAACTGTTTGTAAAAATGTTTTTAATTTATTTTCAAGAACATTGATCTTTCAACTTTAATTTTTAGTAGGTATACTGTATTATGTAAGTATTTATGTAGGTATTTTATTTTAATTGTATGTATACTTACCACTGTATTATTTTGTTTACTAATCTTAAAAATTTTGAGTATTTTCCTATTTACTTTCGATACATATAAACTTTTTTATATCAACAATACATTGTTTAACATAATTATTGTGACATCCATATTGTTATTTTATTAAGATTTCCCAATTTTTGAGTAAAATTTATATTTTCGATTTAGAAATAAAATAGGTAAATAAAAGATAACATGAAAAGACGTAAATGGATAAAGAAATAATATAAAAAAGTTATATACGAAATCCTGATTTTCTCTGATCTCTGTAATCTTCCGACCGGTATTTTGATCTTTGCAATATTATTTAATTTAATTTAATTCAAAAAGAAATTTTTAAAATGTATTTTGAAACCTATAATTAGGTAAAATAAAAATGTTTACTTTTTGGACATCCTCTATATAAAATAGAGTGTTATTTTAATTTGTTATGAAGAGTTCATCAGGGTTACTATTACATTTATTCAAAACTGGATATATCCAGTTTGAGAAACTTTTCTTGATTTAATTATATCTTGCATGTGAACCTGATATCGACGTTAAATTACACAATAATAGTTTATATTGCTAACTGATACTGTTCAAAACCAGATTGAATTATTTATGTTATTTACTTGTTAAATAATCTAATTTTTTATAACTTAAATCACTTATTAAAAAGATGCTACATAACATCTAATGCATAAATATTATATGTATATAGTTATTGTAAATTATAGGTAATATTAAAATAAATGGACAAAAACTGCTAGTGCATTTATTGCAACCTTCATCCAGCAGAAATATTGTGTTAAAGTAAGGTTGAAATTCTATTATTTAATGCATTCTGCAGTAAACAATATAATTAAAGTTAATTGAACGTCATAAGTAGGTATACATAGGTGTGCTGAATAATTGACAAATTATACCCAACTAATAATAATTACTTACCGACATACATAATTATATAAATACCGATATTCTTACCTAAGTCAGAGAGGCACAATTTTTCTAATGATTTTCTTCAATTCCCAAATATAATCAAAATTATTTCAAATATTTTATATTAGTGTTGACTAATATATGTATAATAATCATTAGTGTTAAACCGAAAAAAATTTAATAGATTATATTTATTTTATTAATATATCATAGTTCCAATGGGAAAATACCTTCTCAAAGACTAGAAAATTCCAGTTTTAGATAATTACGTACAAACATGATAAAATTTTGGAAAATTTTGTACTTTACGTTAATGTAAAATCCCTATAAGGGATTTTACATTAACCAAACGCCACCACACGCAGCTTTTGTAACTACTCCATCAAGTATACCTAAGTGTCTTTAACGTGTTTCAACAGTGTTCGAGTTAGTTTTCCTGATATTTTTTAATTCAGTGCAGTGTTTATCTAAAAAAAAAACCAGTCTTTCAGTCTTTTTTAAACCAACATTCTACCGAGGTATACTTGCTATGGCAGACATATTGAAGGTGTCGCTAGCGCCACCATCGGTAGTGTAAAATCCCTATACCTAATAATACAATCGATATAATACTATTTGTTGTCTGTCTGTAAGTTGGAATGTACTGTATAACATTTTTGGTCAGCATAGGGTACAGATATATTTCCACAGATATAAAAAACCAAAAAAATACTAATTAATTATCGAAGATAAATCCAATCTGAAGTTAACGAAAATTATTAGTATTGTTATAGTGGAAGAAATTCCAATTATTTTCTTGGATCAAAGCCAATAATGATTGAATTATTGAGTTGGTCTGTCTTGTAGTCTTTGGCTTAAATTGCTTTCAAAATTGTTAAAAATTTGAAACAGTTTTTAAATAAAGTACTACGAAGACTTTACTTACTTGCAACAAGAAGATTAGATAAAATTTTAAATTTGTAAACAGAAAATATTAAAGAAAAATTTACGAATGCGTATCTAGGAACTGAAATTAAGAAATTTATTAAACATGATATGTCAGAAAAGTTTGCTGGTTAAATAACTCAAATGTCTTAAAAATTATCAAAGTAATTTTGACCAGCACCACATTCATAACCCGAACACCGCTACAAAAATAACAATAAAATCGCACAATGTTGCTTGTTGCAAGCGTGGTCATCTCCATTCATTTATTTAGTTAATTTTTGTATTACAAAATAAGAGGTTTCTTCTTGCTTGGTGTACTCCTACGTTAAATTAAGCTTTAACCATGTCTATCTTAAGATTTTATTGGTTTTTAATCAAAAATCAGTCTGATGTTAGCGAATACCAAAAAATTTCCATTTAGGTACAATATTTAGCAATCTATTCCTAAATCAACCGACTCTAGGTGCTACAAATGGTATCGGCATAGCTAATAATTTTATTTTCTCTCAATTTAAGTTGAAATTTAACATTTATAATTTATTGATTTAATAAATTATTTATTCGTGAATACAAAATTTGAATTTTATTTTATATCAGTGGGAGTCTCGTACAAATTTGTTTCACCGACTGAGTGAAATGAAAAAGTAAATATATATTATAAGTAATATTCAATTAATTTTTTTTTAAATTTTTAGTTTAAAATTATTTAGGACTAAAAAATTACACTTGAATATAATATTGATATTTAATATTTCTCACATGTCACATATTATGTTACTTATCTTTCAGTTTCTTGCAATATTTATATAAATTTATTATGCAATTTGATTATTATTGCAAACAAATTTTTATGCAAAACACAGCAATATAATTTATTTATCTATTTAGAAGATATCCTAAATAATCCAAATTTTAAATTAATTTTTCAAACTTAACGTATCTACTTAAATTTTAATCTTTAATGGAAAATTTTACAACCTAATAT
This sequence comes from Cantharis nigra, assembly GCA_958510845.1. NCBI lineage: Eukaryota > Metazoa > Arthropoda > Insecta > Coleoptera > Cantharidae > Cantharis > Cantharis nigra. Next base: position 24,516,112 of record OY294031.1, read on the forward strand.
TAATATCGTGGACAACTTGACCATACACATAATCCAACTTATCGTCGCTTTTTATAATAATTTTTTAAAAATGTCATTTTTAACTATCAATTTACTCTAACTTATAATTACAAATTTTATAACTAAACAAATTGAGGTTTACAAAACATATTAGAAGTACTCTCAAATGTATTCAACTTAGGAGAAACTATACCCGCGCAATTAAATTTTACAAACTGTAAAAATGCACATCTTAATTTTAATTTATTTAAGTATATGTACCTCTTTGGTCAAATTAAAGGAAAACTTAACCAAAGAACTAATAAGATCCGTACAGATAAAATCCAAAATTTTAAAGTAAAATTTAAACTAAATATTTTTTTAAATTCTTTACTGTGAAATTGAAACAGTAACAAAAAGTCGATTATCTTTATAATTATATACAGTGTGTTCACTATAAGAGGTAACAGTGAATAATTCTTTTATCTTACTAGACATAAAAAAAGTTTAAATAGTTTTGTATTTAGCTCGAAAGTTGCCATCGGAAACCGCGGAGTAAATATTTTTGGACTTCAAACTCAACCGGAAGTAAACATGAATTTTTTTTAATGGCAACATGTCTTTTTTTTAACAATTTTGTAATCTGCAGTTTTTTCTCTATACATACATATAAAATTATCATAGGTTACATAAGAAAATTTTCGACAAAAATGCAAGATAATTTTATTAATTATTTTATATTTATTTAGTGTGTTATGAAAACAAAACAACCTCACGGTACAGAAAACACAACCTATCTGATAAATTCTTCAAATTGCCAACATTTTGTTCAAGACATGATATACTATAGTATCATTTTGTTTTCATAGCACACTAAATAAATCAAATAATTAATTAATTTATCTTGCTTTTTTCTCGAAAATTTTCTTATGTAACCCTATGGTAATTTTATATGTCTGTTACGATCATGGACTCTTCTAAGTCCATGGTTACGATCAATGATGACAATTCGGCCATTAACGTCAATGGCCAGACAATAACGTCAATGCCCAGCTTAGTTGGGCATTGACCGGTCATTGACGTCAATGACCATGCATTTTGGGCGATGTTGACATTTAAAATGTCATGTGTGGTTTTTTCATCATTGTCCGGGCAATGACGTTAATGCCCAATACAGGTTGGGCAATGATGTCAATGCCCAATACAGGGTGGGCAATGATAATACTATTATTCTATAAATTCCATCTGAAAGTAATATATTAAATGTGTCTTTGCAATTAATACTAGTTATTAAGGGATTATTACTAACTAAATATTTATCTATAAGTATAAATAAAAAACGATTAAAACTAAATATTACTAAATATTAAAAAAACTTTTTAAACAAAACTTTTTTTTAGAAATTAAATATAAATTAATAAAGAATGCACTAAAAAGTAAAAAATAATTTTTCAAATAAAAACAAAAAAAGCATCCTGAAAACATTAATATAAAAAGCGTGGGGCTATGAATTTCACAATTTAATATCGTCGGCGAGCTGACAATACCTGCTAACTGACATTTTGGCGAAAATGAGATATTTATATAGTTAGCTTCAGAACTTCATTGCGCACATATTTATAGTGTCAGCTAACCAAAAAAATAATGTATTGTTTAAATTATTTGACCTAATCAATATCTGCTATTTACAATCCGGCCTGCTGAGAGCGACAATTACCGCTATCTGTCAGTTCTCTGCATGTTTATGTATGCGATATACAATTATAAGTTTGTTTTTTACTATTTGGGTTAACTAAAGTGTTCTGGCGATAACTAGGAAACAATAAATACTTAAAAGTGTATTTAGTTTTCTTGCTCTCCTGTAAAAAGGGGATTTTGCAGTTAGCAGGTATTGTCAGCTCGCAGACGATATCTGTAAGAGCCCCACGCCTTTTTGTATCGATGTTTTCAGGTTGCTTTGTTTGTTCTTATCTTATTTGGGGACGTCCATTAATTACGTGAAGCGATTCTGGCAATTTTTCGACCCCCCCCGGTGAGATGTTGTGCGATTTTTCTGGACCCTCCCCCCCCTCTCTAATCTCACGTGAGATTGTTTTACTTAATTACTTAAATAACTTAATTTAACCCAGAACCCAGTTCTCTCATTTACATACATTTTCTTGCGGATAAAAAAAAATTACGTGATATTTGTCAAGACCCCCCCTTTCCTCTACGTGAGATTAGGTGAGAGCGTCCAAATCTTTCACGGCTACTTCTGTGTTTCATTTTAGAGATCTATTGCGCATATTGAAAAACCTTTTGCATAATATATAATATCGTTGACTGACAGAGTTATCAAGACACGCAGCCATATGGAAGAATTGTAAATTCTATATCCCTCTCACTCGAACGCACTCCGCTCACTATACTGTCCACACGTTCTAACGGAATGGATCGTGAGATTAATAATTGTTAATGAGGATTTACATTGAAAATTAGCGCCATCTAGTTGTCGCGACAATTTAGTATTGCATTAAAACATATATGGCTGCGTGTCTTGATAACTCAGTCAGTCAACGATAATATTCTAATCTATTTATTTTTAGTTTATTCAGAAAGATAACAGATAATCAAAAATGATTAATTTAAAAAATTTTATTTCATTATTTTTTAATTTTTATTATTTTTGTTTTTAATTATGATTGTTTTATAATACAATGAATATATTATATTATGTCCATAAATATCACTTGCCAGTTGGCTGTCAAATTTAAGTTGTCATTTTGCTGTTCTTTATAGTAGCTATTCCATAATATCATCATTGTCCAATCCTTTTTGGCCATTAACGTCATTGGCCGGCCAAAGACGTAAATATTACAATCAGAAGAAAATATTTACATCATTGCCCACCGTTAACGGGCGTTGACGTCAATGGCCGGTCAATGACGTTAATGGCCAGCGTAAATGGACATTGACATCATTGCCCGGCCATTAACGTCAATGCCCAATTTACGTCATTGACCGTAACATGTCTGTATAGAGAAAAAATTGCAATTGCAAAAATTACGAAAATTTTAAAAAAAGACATGTTGCCATTTGAAAAAATAAATTCATGTTTACTTCCGGTTGAATTTGAAGTACCAAAAAATTTACTTCCGCAGTTTCCGATGGTAAATTTCGAGTTGAATAAAAAACTATTTAAACTTTCTTTTGTATCTAGTAAGATATAAAAATTATTCACTGTTAACTCTTATCGTGAACACACTGTATATAATAATATTCGGAGATTGTTACCCAGTCAGTCTGCAGCACGGTACATAATTCTGCTGTCTTCAGACTCGCTTAAAATCCCCAAAAATTTAATTGTAAACGAATTTGGTACAGTAATGAAATCAATAGAACTAAAAAAACTTTGTGTAACGGTTTTCTGAAAAACCCTGTAAACTTTTAATTTCCTTAATATTAGAAATTTAATCGGGGGGTTTTTCTGCAAAAAATTTATGTGACACAGCATAAAAATTATTACTCGCTTCCCAGACTTGTCAATTATTATCATTTATGAGTATACCCAGAAAATGTTTTACTTTTCATCCGTAACAGATTGGAATTTTACAAACAATTTTAAATATTTTATAAAAATTCCCCGATTCCCAGAAATATTCTATATACTAGAATATACTAGAATAATACATTTCTATTATTACTATTCAGTAAACAAATCAATAATTGTATTCAACTTTTAAAACTATTAATTTTTAATCAGAAAATTATACGTAATTTGCGGTTAATTTTCTATTTGTACTCGTATTTCAAATATGCACTTCACAGAATCTAATTCAAACAGATAAAAAAAAGAAAAACGTTTTTCGGAAAAAACTCAAAATTTTGTTTATTCTAGATACATGAAATGTTACCTAAATTAGGCTTTAAGTTTGTAAACAATAATTTGTGTATAATATAATTTTAATGTTTGTTGTACCTATATAATAAATAATAAATAATAATTTATATTTTTATGCAATACCTATTATAAATAGCTTGTCACTATGGCTATTTTGGCATAGGGAATCTAAAATAGCATTCATCAAAGAGAAAACATTTTATTTTCGAATTATTATTGTTTTCAGGTGTATGGCACTTACCACCTTATTTATATTTTGGATTCAAAATAGTCTAGATATATAGTTTATGATTTATTTGCGCTAGCTTTTACTAATTTTGTACCCGAGATATGAGATATCTAACACCAATGCGGAAGGCAAATGTTAGCCACCTCATTTCCAATTTCGAAACCAATATATTGGATGTATTTGTGCTTATTTTTTCGTTGTACCGATACAGCGAATCTTAAAGAGGCCTCCTTAGGGTTCAATATTTAAAAAAACAATAATTCTCAAACTGGAGTCGCGACCTTCCAAAGGAGATTGAAAAAAATATTTGATTAATTTTTCAATTTCTTTATTTACTGATCAATTTATTATTTTCAATCATTTCTTTGAGGAGTTCTTTGAAATTTTTAAGCGCAGAAGAAGGTCGACGAGCAAAAAGTTTGAGAAACACTGAATTATACGATTTGTTACTTTTTATAAGTACCCTTAGTAAAGTACCTAATATTCTACTACATTAACTACCTTGAAACTTCATATTTATGATGATAACAAAAAACTAAACCAAAAAATAATAAACAATTTAAAAAAGTAGTACCTACTTCTTCATGGAAATTTGAAAATTACAAACGCGACTAGTTTTGTCTTTATTCAAGACTTCTTCAGGCGTTAACTATAAGAAGATTAAAACAAAATGTTTAATTTTGTATCTCTAAAAATTTTAATTTATTAAAAAACAAAATATGAATTTATTTTTGTTTTATCTACTACTGCTTTTCATTTTTCACATATTTTTAATAAATTTCTATTTTGTCGTTTCCTCTATAGTAATTGTCTTGATCCGCAACTGAAGTGATGTCGACAAAAGCGCAAACCTTCAAACTTTTCAAATCATGCTAAAGAACCCAGAAAGGTCTATTGAATAATTTTTTGTTTATTATTTTAAAAATTTTGAATTTTGAATTTTCAAAATTACTTCTTGATATATTACAGAATATATTGTAGTGTTCCAAAATCCTCTATTAATAATTTTGAGTTTAACTATGTAAATTTTATATTTTTATTGGAAAGATATTATATTTATTGTGAATTTTGTAAATATTTTAATTTTTCATTTTTTTCCCTCCGAGTAGTTGACATAACCGCCAACTAGAAGGATAAACCGATCCGGTTTATTAGACTACCAAAATGGTCACTTGAGCGTTTGATGCAAAATTTGTTTCATAATTTTAATCAAAATTATTGAGATAATTTGCTTGATTAATTTCAATTTTGAATTGTCCAACGTAATTTATGAAAATTTGAAGATTTTTAAAGTTGAATTGGATAATTGGAAAAATTATAATGAGTTTGTATTAAAAAATTAAAGACATCATAAAATATAATTTGATATCCTTGCACATGAGCGAGTTATCTCTTCATTTTATTTTTTCATTCAATATTGAAAAAATTTATTTAAAGTAATTTTGAGATTTTCAATATGGATTTTAATAGGAAAGTAATAATATAAATATGTATAATTAATAAAATTTGGTTTTCCAAATTCTATTTCATTATTATTTGAGTTATTCTTTGCTAAATACTTATATTTAGGATTTGGGTTTTTCTGAAAAAACCATTATTATCTCGATATAATTAATTATATATTTCCAGGTTCAGGATGTACATACAGACACGAAACTAATTCTAATTTAAATATATAAATTTCAATTCAAGATACATGATTGCAGTAGACAATTTTTTTTAATTAAATTGTACAATAATAATAAAGTATGACGTAACGGCTCCCAGCAGTGATAAAATCATTGTATGATTAATTTTGAAAAACCCTGCTGCTGAAAAGGACGGACATCGATGTGTCGATAACTTTACCAAAATATTTAATTTATCTTGTAATACTTTGTATTGGGGGTTTTCAGAGATAGATAAATTTAATAACAATTTATAGCCGAGCTGGCCTGTGTGATAGGCTTGCGTTGTTGCTTTTTCACACGACACAGCAAACATTACACCAAGGACCTGTAAATAATACAACTTTTACGCGATTTGTTATGTATTTGTGACTAATGTACATACCAACGCTTCCAATGTCCAAAGTACCTGAAGACCAGTAATTATTCCGTTCAGTCCAAATGTTAATACGCAATTCAAGGCATCGATAAAGTTGGCCAATGTAGCAGCCATCAAGAAAAGTACTTGCCAACCAAAAATAGTATTAAACAGAGACACTTGTTCCATCAATATGCAATAAGCTTCCAGAACTTGATCAACCGTTTGAACTGCAATACTCTGGCTTGCTTTCTTCGCACCGATAAGGTACACAACTTTTTCGGCAAGCAAACTTTCACTCAATTTTATAATAACATTGTTCACCACCCGAAATCGAAACTCTAACAATTTTATAAAGTCGACTATAAAAAATGTCATGATAATCATATAATAATTTTGAATAGAACGACCAACGTAATATCGGAATTGTACGAAACCCACTGAGACTACCCAGACGTAAGCGTCAGAAGCTGATAAAATTATAACAAACAGATGAAGAATAATCAATTCGTTTCTGTTATATTGAAGGCTTCTAATTGTAAGTTGGTCGAAATCTATTTTGTCTAAATGAAAAACATCAGTAAACATCTTAAAGAACTTTTCGCAAGATTTTGCACTTATGAAGATCGGCATGATAATCGAACAAATGTTGGTTATAGTTAGAGCTATGTACAATATAGAATCAGTAACAACTTTACTGAAAAATTGAAATTCAGGATACACGTGGATTATTCGTCCCCAAATGGAGTAAACAAACGCAGCCACGGTTATTAGTACTAAAACAAAAACACCGATATTGTAAGCCTCACATTTTATCACTTTGTTGTTAGAAAAATCAAAAAGCGGTGCAATTCCCAAAATTGATCCCAAATGATAAATTAGGCGAGCTGCGGAAATATCTTTGTAAATTTTCAACTTCTGCCCTTTCATTGTGAATGTAGTATGTATTGTAGAAACATTCAAATAGAAAACAATAAAAAATATGAAATTGTTTAATATTTTAATGGAAATTTAATGGGTATATTTTATTGTATTGTCAGAATATTTAAATGTCTGTGTGTTTTTAACTTCGTTATAAACGCATTTAGTGCTGCCATAATTTAGGTATATTATATTGAACGATTTATACACATTTTATTAAATAACTTCGATCATGACACTATAAAAGCTTTTTTTTTTAAGATTGGCAGATTACCCATACCCTGAGAAAAATATGTATCATACAATTTTCCTCTAATAATGTACCTTGTTATAACCATTAACTATGATTTAGGATGTGTCCTTTTATCAGACTACTAAAAATTTCATAATTGCAACCTAGAAATTGTGATAATCAGGTATCATTTAAGTTTGGACAGACATTTATGAATAAATATCTTAAGGTACCTATTCATAATTCTATTGTTGTTAATTTTTTCTGTAAATATTTATATTTTAACCCTTAATAATTAAACAATCAGCAGTATGGCTTAAAACCTATACCGGCCGACTGGGAAGCGGGTAACCGCGGTTCAAATCCTGTGGTCGCGTCGAATACACTGATCGCCAACACACATAGTACAGAACAATATAGGTAGTAATTAATTAAATTAATAGTTTTTTATATAAATAAAAATTAAGATATTTAATTTCCGCGAATCATTAAAATTGTGAAAACCTGGTCAAGAATCATTCGTTCCGATATTTTTGCTCCTTCCACTCTTCGCGGTTACGTGCCGCCCCGCTCGCATCTACTGTCTTCTCATCTGCTCATCTTTTGGGCAGTTGTCCTACACTCCTTTTTCTGCTTCTCAGTCCCCAGTTTAAGATTCTGGTCAACCATCTGCCGTCCACCGCACTCAGAACATGTCCAGTCCAACTTCAATTTTGTTATGTCCGTGATTCCTATTTTTCCCGGATCCATCCTTGACGTTGCCTATCACGTAGAGTTATACCGAGCATTCTTCTCTCCATTGCTCTTTGTGTCACTGCCAATCTGCATGCAGTCTTATTAGTAATTGTCATAGTCTTCACGCCGGCCGTAGGTTTTCTGAGAACTTTTTTAACATCAACACAAACGACAGTCTTCCAAATGCCACCCATCCAAGTTTTTCTGTATATTTTCGCGTTCTGGTTGTTTTTTCCAAACCTGATGGTATGACCCAGGTACATGTAGTTGTTTACATTTTCTATCATATTTCCGTCTACGTTAACATCAGTTTCAGGATTATTAGGCATAATTTTTGTTTTTCATATTTTCATACAGAGACCTCTCTTCCTTATTGTCCATTAAGCTAATCCAGCATTGTTGTTATTACTTCTTCATTTTTTACAATCAAAACCATGTCATCGGCATAGCGTAGATGATTCAATTGTTTGCCATCAATATTGATACACATACCTACATGTCCAGTCCAGTTTCTTAAAACCGTTTTCCAGTTCTAATGTAAAAAGTTTTGGAAACAAGGTATCTCCTTGTCGTGTCCTTCGGTTCATTGGAATTCTATTTGAGAGACTACTTATTTTTATTGTTAGGATTGCTTTATCGTAGATTTTTTGGATCAAGTTTAAGTATTCCACAATCATTAAGCGCCCTTAGTGTTGATCTTATTTCGATAGTATCAAATGCGTTTTCGTAATCCACAAGTACCAGCACCAACGGTATGTTGTATTCATGTCATTTTCGATAAGCAATCTAATGCTCTATAAATCGTTGCCTTGGAAGAAAACCGGCTCAACTCAAAAAATTGCGATTGTTTGCTTATGTTATAATCAAAACGAAAAAGTAGTATATTTTTATGTGGAAAAGTCTTACAAATGTAATTTACATATCCGGCCACTTGAGTGCAGTTATGTCAGTATTGCATTAAGGAAACACATTATCAGTAGTTCAACAAAGTGTGTCGATTTTGCTTCAATAATGACACATTTCAAAAAGTACCTCGTGTTTGTTGAAATTGCACCGAACAGGATTTTCTTATGAAGAAATTTTTTCTTATGAAGTAGTAGTATCACCAGAGCATTTTTCCCATTTTTCCAGTCATTTATTGACATTTTGTTCGCCATAGTTAATCTGTTCGTTAATAATTTCATCTTCTCTTTGGCTTGGTACGACCCGGGAAGAGGAGGTTAAACGAAAATTTTTATACCCAAATGAAATGGGGAAAGTTATGCAATGTTAACATAGCCAATTTTTTTTATTAGTAGATTTATAATAATTGAAGAGGCAAGTGGAAGAAGGTGTTATGTTACAAATACATATATTAGTAAGATAAATAGGATTTAATAGGAATTAATGCGACATAACTCTTTCTACCACTCTGTACTCGCTTTAATTTAAAAGATAGAGCCAAATGCTCAGGAAGCAAGTTGCATATGTACATAATTCCTTCATCCACATCAAAACCAGACTTTTTCAGAAAATGTTACTTAACACCTTCCTCCACTTGTCCCTTCAATTGTTAATTTGTTATTATGAGGTAAATAAGTAATAACAACTATTCCTTCTTAAATTGGTGCCTAAAACATAACGGTCGAATTAATGTAATTTAAAATTTTAAAAATTAAAAAATATCTATTCTGGGTTGCTTAAGATTTAAAATATTGCTAGTAGTCAACTTGTTCACTATTCGTCAAGTTGACATAAGTATGTGTATTACGGATTGGTTTCAGCAGATCACTTCGGTTGATCAGAAATTTAAACTAAAAATTATATTTCACTAAAGATAGTTTTACTTTATTAATAAGTTAGATTTAAGAAGAAAATAAGAAGAATCGATTGTATATAATTTCAATAACACCCAATAGAAAAATTATTGCATTCTGCAATTTTGAACATACATCAGTTTTCTCAGTGTATATAGGTAATCTGACGATCATTCAAATTAAAAAAATGCTTTTAGTGTCAAAATCAAAGTTATTTAATAAAATGATTAAAAATCGTTCAGTATAATATACCAAAATTACGGTATAGATACACGTTCACAAAGTAGTTAAACACTCAGGCTTTTTAATATAATACATAACAATTATATTGATTGAATATTTCAATAAAATATTATGCAAAATCTAGAAATTAAAGTATAAATCGTTTTTAATTTTATTGTTACATTCTATTTGAACACTTTGGGTTCTACATCATATACTATTCAAAATGAGAATAAGGAAAAAGTTGAAAACCTACAAAGATATTTTCGCTGCTCGTTTAATTTACTATTTGGGATCAATTTTGGGAATCGCACCACTTTTTGATTTTTCAAATCACAAATTTATAAAAAGTAAGGCTTACATTTACGGTGTTTTTGTTTTAGTATTAATGACCATTTCTGGATTTGCCTACTCCATTTGGGGACGAATAATCCACGTTTATCCCGTATTTCCATTTTTCAGCAAAGTCGTTACTGATTTTACGCTGAGTATAACTCTAACAGTAACCAACATTTGTTCGATAATTATGCCTACGTTCATAACAGCAAAATGTTATGAAAAGTTCTTAAATATGTTTAATCAGGTGTTTCATTTAGATAAAATAAATTTCAATCAACTTTCAGTTAAAAGCCTTCGAAAGAACAGGAACGGATTGATTTTTCTTCATCTATTAATTTTAATTTTATTGCTCGCTGACGCTTACGTATGGTTAACCTTCTTAGGTTTCCACCAATTCTCATTTTACATTATTCGTTCTGTCCAAAAGTATCATCTGATTATCATGGCGTTTTTCATAATTACTTTTGTAAAATTATTAGAGTTTCGTTTTCGGGTGGTGAATAATGTTCTTGTAAAATTAAGTGAGAGATTGATTTCTGAAAAAATTGTATGCATTACCGATACGAAGAAAGCAAGCCAGAATATTGCAGTGCAAACAGTTAATCAAGTTCTGGAAGCTTATTGCATATTAATGGAACAAGTATCTCTGTTTAATACTATTTTTGGTTGGCAAATTCTTTTCTTGATGGCTACAATATTGGCCGACTTTATAGATTCCTTGAATTCTATGATAACATTTGAACTGAATGGACTAATCACTGGTCTTTCGTGCCTTTGGACACTTGAAGCGCTGGTATGTAACTCAGCAACCAATGCATATCAAATCATCTAAAGTTGTATTATTTGCAGATCCTTGGTGTAATGTGTGCTACGTCTTGTGATAACGCAACATCGGAAGCCTACCATACTGGACAACTCAGCTATAAATTGTTATTAAATCTATATATCTATGATAACTCGCAATACAAAATATTACAAGATAAATTAAATATTTTGGGAGAGCTATCGACACATCGATGCCCCAACTTCACAGCAGGGGGATTTTTCAAAATCAATTACACTTTGATTTTATCATTGCTGGGCGCCGTTACGTCGTATGTCATTATAATTATTCAATTTAATTAATTAAATTGTCTACCACAATAATTTTGTATCTCAAATTTAAATTAATACGAATTAAAATAAGCAAGACACGTGACTTTATCAGTAATCATCAGTAGTGTATACGGATGAAGAAATTTTAATTATGCAACATTGCACTTATCACACAAGCACTATTATGATAATAATGTTCTAGAATAATTTTGAGATTTTTTATAAAAATGTTTTGAGTTAAAAATTTTTTAGTCATAATCAATAAATTTTTATGACCTTAATTATTTCTTGGCTTACGTCGACTTGAGATTTGCAGGCATCTTTAAGGAGGGGATGGAGCCAGTATTGAATTCAGACCTTTTCCCTCAATGAAACTTTCGTGAGGGGCACAAAATACAAAAAACCAAAAATACATGTTTATATTAAATAAAATCGTTGTCTACACCAAGTAAGTATAATTGCCATCTGAATAATTCGGTGGTGGAGTATCTACTTGCACGAGTAAATAGACGGTTGTTCTATTCCCTTAACTAAAATATTTGCTTTGTTCACTTGCTTTAGTACTAAAAGTGTAGTTTAGACGATGCAAGTAACTGAATTTAGTTATTTATTTTAGCAGCTTGCTTAAGCTACCGTTCACGTGTAAATCAGGCATAACCGACCTTCTCTATATATTAATATGTAGTGTACTAAAAAATTTGATGTGATACTGCCAACAAAAATATAATATACTTTATTTTAAAAAGCATTTTATTGGAAAATTACCTCAACGGTTTGCTACTGCCTATTTCGATATTATTATTATAAATTAAACTAATTTAAATTCAATAATTTTTTTATTAAAAGATAAAATTATATAACCATTTATATATCCCTTTCCAATAAAATTTTTCTTAATTTAAAATAAAATTAACATTTATAACAAAATAATGACCATACGACATGATAACATTTTGTCACAAAAATTGATAACATTTCTGCACAGAATGTAGTGCACAATTGCAAACACTTTAAGCTTGTCTCTGTGCAGAAATTGTGGCAAAAAGTTACCATGTAAGACAGTCTTAAGTCTTACTACATACACTTACACATAGAGAAATGCAATTTTTTTGTGACAATTATTATTTTATTAACCCCTTATTAGTAGCATCACGCTGCTGCAACCATTTGAGGACAATTAGGTATATTACAGATATTTCCAGCGAAATTTTCACGTGTGCGAGCTTCGAAATAATCAAATAGAATAGGCTTGTGGCAAAATTGACATTCCTATAAAAATAAGCATTAATAGCTTACCATTTATTTAAATTTATTTTCTTAAATTATTATAGCTTACCTTGGTACATTGAGGGCCATTGAATGGTAACCCTAATTCTTTCCAAACAGCTACCATATCTTCAACTAAAGTATCTATGAGTTCTCTAGTATGGTACGGAGTTGGAGCTAGACGCAGCCGCTCATCACCTCTAGCCACAGTGGGGTAATTGATAGCTTGCACGTAATGCCCTCTTTCCAATAAAAGATCCGAAATTGTTCTACATTGTAAGGGATCAGCAATCTTCACAGGAATAATGTGACTAGGGGTATGTTCCACTGGAAAACCATGTTTGAATAAAGAAGTCCGTAAGTACTTAACAGTTTCTTGATGACGACGTCTCAATTCCCTGCCTTCATCGGATGCTAAAATTTCTATTGCTTTGATGCTTCCAGCTAAGACTGTTGGTGGTAAGGAAGTTGTGAATATAAAACCAGCAGCATAAGAACGAAGTACATCGACTAAGAGATTACTAGATGCTGAAATTAAAAATCACATTGAAATATATTAAGAAAACCAAACAAAACATTCAGTATTACCTACGTATCCTCCGATGTTTCCGAAAGCTTTCCCCAAAGTTCCCGTCACAATATCCATTTTATGAAGTAATCCCTCCCGCTCACCAATACCAGCACCATGTTCTCCATATAATCCCACAGCATGAACTTCATCTATGAAATTTAAACCTCCATAATGATGAGAAATATCACACAACTCCTAAAAAAGATATTTGTAGAAGATGTTTCCAAATATTTAAAACATTCAGTATTACCTCAAGAGGACAAACTGCCCCAGACATGGAATGAACAGTCTCAAAAGCCACTATCTTAGGCACTTTTTTATCAAATTTTTTAAGTAATTCTTCTAAATGTTGTGGATCGTTGTGCCTAAAAATATGTTTGGGAACTCCACTATTTCTAATACCCTGAATCATTGAAGCATGGTTCCCAGCATCCGAGAAGATATGACACCCTTGAAAATTTTTGAAATTCTTAATAATTGAATGAAATATCATGGAACCACTTACCTGGCAGAGCTCTAGCCAAAGTGTAGAGAGTGGAATCGTTAGCAACATAACAAGAAGTGAACAGTAGTGCTCGTTCTTTTTGATGTAATTTCGCTAATGTATTTTCCAACCGTTCATGTAACATTGAATTCCCTGATATGTTTCTAGTACCCCCAGCACCGGTACCATATTTCTCCAATGCATCCCTAAAGAACCATAGCTCAGAAATTTTCGAAAAGTTTTCTGAAGAGAACTTACCGTACAGCACTTTTCACCTCAGGGTGGCTAGACATACCAAGATAGTCATTAGAGCACCACACCGTGATGGGTTTCTCACCGTAGGAATATTCCAAAGCATGTGGAAATTGACCAGGACCAGCTAATCGATTAACTTTTCTGAATACACGATAAGAGTGATCTTTCTTCTTACGCATAATTTGGTCATGGAAGAATTGCTCATAAGGAAATCCATCTGTAATTAAAATATATAATAGCAAAATTACAAGCGTTATATTATTAATTGTAATAAAATTGGTTAGGAGGGTGGTTGAGACCTTAAAAGATTGGGCTTGACCTGTAGTTCGGTGGAAAATTCAGTAAAAGGTATATAAATAGGTGCTAGGTGCACTGTAATTCTAGAAAGCTAATATTTTACACTGACATATGGTCAGTATTGAATTAAAATTCTAATGATTCAGCAACACAGGCCCCTGGTTTTGAAGCAGGTACAACTGCTTTTGTTCAAGCTTCAGATATTATTACTTACTACAAGGCTGAGTGAATCTAGAGATTATAAATTTATAAATCAAGGGGTAAATACCTCGAAAATTTTATATAGACTCATTTGGAACTCCCTTGGAATTCTTCGAGAATCATTGGAATTCCTGGGAAATCATTGGAATTTTTTAAAAGTCCCTAAATATCTTTGGAATTCTTCGGAAATCCTTTGAAAATCATTTTAAAAAACAATAAAATTCCTTGGAATCTGTAGAATTTCTTAGAATTCTCGGAGAAGCTCTGAGAATCTTTGAAGTTCTATTGAAATCCTTGGAGTCCGAGTCCTGCATACCCACCCCTCTCTAAGTAAAAGTAAAATATTTTTTCTCCAGTCTTCACAACTCTGATTTTTGACTTTATCATCAATCATTAAAAGCTAGGTTATCAGCTGATTTAAATTGGAATAAATTAAAACAATACTTTTTCAAAACATGAAAACTTTGAAATGTTGCTTAATTTTGCATGTAAATTTTAAAATTTTAATTATTTTATTTTCACAAAAGATTTTCCATTTTGGGGCAAAGTTCTTAAAAACATGAAAGCTACAGTTAAACACATAGCTTTGTAATTTTTGGGACCTGCTGTGACAGATTTGGCCATCTTCCAGTTTAAACTTAATGTAGGAAAGGAGGATTTCATTCAGATTAAATCCATTAATAAGTAATAGTCTTTAAATTACCTCGAGTTGATGTAGCAGTTTGCCCTACTTCGATAGTATCTTCTTGGTTTACAACTTTGGAGATGTTTACTTCAGTCAAAAATGGACACTTGGCATCGGCACTATTTACAGATAGAGATTGATTGCCTGTACAACAAAAGTTATGTAACATTTAGCACAAGTCACTTTGATTTGACATTTAAACGTCCAACAAAATATTAGAATAAAAATGAAATACCTTGACCAACAGCTGCTTCTGAATTCTTCCAACCGGTTAGAGTACGGGACACCACAGGGCAGTGTTTTCCATACACCTTCAGCAATTCTGGTCCATAATTATGAATATAAGTTGAACTTAATTTTGTTAAAAATGGGCAAGGCATTTTTTTATTAAGTATTTGATTTACTATGTAATCTGAATTCATACAAAATTATTAAATAATTTCAAAATAAAATGTTCAAAACTTACGAGAACGTGACAAACACTGCACAGCTACCCGATTAGTCTACAACAAATTTATTAATCAAAAACAAGTAGATTTGGAAGGAAAAATGGAAATTTAATAGGGTCAATGAATAAATTTCAGAATCGATGACTAACTTAGCGCGGTCACGAATCTTTTAACATTGCGACCTTCACTTTTAATTTTTACAGGACCGAACTAGGAAAATGCCAGTGAGTTATTTGGCAGGGCATTGATAATTTGTTTTAGAAATCCTGATTAAAAATGTAAGCTTATCCAATGTAAAATCTTACAAATACATTAATATTGTAATAACTATTTTTTCTGTTAGATTGAGCATTCAAAAAATTTTACATAGGAAAGGAAAAGCAAGGTTAAGTGGACCCGTCTGGAAAACTTGTTCTTATAAATTTTAAATATTTTAGCCGTTAGATGTCTCTGGCAATCTTTACATTAGAGAAGAATGCGGGACTATTTTTTCTTGTCCTGTCCCGTCCCGCAGTGACGCCTCCACCAGTAGGTCCCGTCCCGTCCCGCAGTGACGCCTCCACCAGTAGGTCCCGTCCCGCAAGTCCCACGGGTTCCGCAAATCCCGCGGGTCCCGCACATCCCGCACGCAACGCTTTTGGGTTCGTGATTGGTTGTTTTCTTTCAACCAATAGCCAACGAAATTGCAGAACATTTTACAAACGAAGATAAACCTAAAATTGATAGTACGGATTTGGATTTGGAATCATATTGTAATATAAAACTATTAAAAATTGATAAAACAATGCCAGTAATTCAGTTTTGGAAGATACTCGCCAGGAAATTGCCGTGTATTCCCGCGCGGGACTAAATATAATATTTAGACTAATATTACTAATATACTAATATTTATTCATATTTGACTTTAATTTAATGAAAAATGTAATAAAACTTTTTACTGTGATTCAGATTTGTCAACTGATATATTCAGAAATCGTCAATTATAGTTCAGAAATCGTCAATTGTAATTCAGAAACCGCCAGTTGACTAAACAATCTGAATTACAATTAACAATTTCTGAATTACAGTTGACCTTTTCTGAATTACAACTGCAAAAAGTGTAGAATAAACATTGTTTTAGGATATGTTTTAAAACAATATTTTAAGATATTTTACAAATTTGGTAGAATAAAAATTTATTTTTCAAAACAAAAAAATTAATTAAATGAAGAGAACGCCAATGGGCGAAGAGCGAAAGAAAAGAAAAGAAAAATAAAAACGAGGTGTATTTGAAACTTTTAAAATATTGTAACTAAAGAGGCAATTCAATAAACTGCATACAATCGAACATCGAACATAATGACACCATATAGAGAAGGAATAATAGAAATTCGAAAACATTTAAATCCAAGTGCGGATTTTAATAAAATTAATGTTTTGTGAACACAAAATTTGATTTTCATTAATTTTTTAAGAGGTTTCTGCGTATTCTATTCCACCGACCGATAAACTAAACTTTAAAAAATAATCTTAATCTTGTTTATAATATATCAGTGCAAAAAAACAATATTTTAATGCAACAGAAATTAAAAAATTTCAATTGAGCAAGTTAATTAAACCTAATAAAATAAATAATTTTCAATTTAATTAGTGTTTAATTAACTTGTTCAATTAAATTTTTTTATTTTAGAATATTATATCTCAAAAACTAAAACCTGCATGATATGTAGGGCCCGGATTCTAGGCAATAGGGAACCCGATATCTGGTATGCGGAATACAATTTATGCATATAAGCAAGATATTATACATATTATAAATTATATGCCGCATACTAAATATCACATTTCCTGTTGCCTAGATCCGGGCCCTAATGATATGTATAAAATATAAATGCAAAAAAAGTAGGTACAGCAGATCAGTATAATCTATATGATATTAAAATATTGTTTTGGTTTTTTTTTATTAGCATGTGATAATATTGTGAAAAGTTTAAATTTTTTACTTTAATTTCGTAACTCACATAAATAATTAGATCAAAACTATGTAGGTAATTAAAGTTGTAATATATAGTTTGCTACAGGTGATATCATGTTGTGTTTCGAATTTTGAATTCTCATCATTAATTAAATAATTTGGATTTTCAAATATTAATTGGATTTAATTGCATAACTTGGTTTGTTATAAATTTGTTAGTATTTATTTTGTTTATAAATTATTGCAGGTTTGTCTGATGACAATCCAAAATTTGAAACACATGATATCACTGGTGTAGCAAACTATATCCATTTAATTACATAGTAGTTTTGATCTAAAACGTAAAAAGATTTAAACTTTTCATAAAATTGTTTTGAGCTAAAAAATCACTCTTTTGGAGTTGCGTATGTAATTAGACATTATTTATAAATTTATATTATAAATTAGATTATGGAATAACATTGACATTGTCTTACTTTATTACTACTTATATTTTTAGAATATCAATAAATAATCAATTCATGGTATCTAATCATAAAATGTAATTGAGTGTTGATTTAACAGCTGAATATTAAAATGTTTTTATGTATTTTATAAACCTATAGATATGCACAGAAAAAATTATTAAAAAAATTTTATTGAGATTTGAAAAATAAGAACTCTCGAAAGTTTGTTCAGGTCAAGAAACATTGCACGAACGATTAAAAATATATTCATAAGATTCACATTAAAATTAGTAGACCTGTAATTTGCAAACAATATATTCATGTCGATAATGACCAAGTTCTATCTTTACAGAAACAATTATAGCTAGGTAAAGGTACAAATTTGTAATAAAATATAAAATTTTCATATAACAACACTTTAAATTGTAAATTAAACGACTATGGTAATTGCCATTATATTCACTTTAATGTATGCCAATGTCACGGTCATCTTACGCAAAAACATGTAAAAATTTTAATCAAAATATTTCCGAAAAGAAAAAAAGCTTGAAATAAGATTAAGCAAATAAATTTAAATAATTTATTAAGTAATTCACAATGACGCAAATGGTAACCGAATTTTTTGAATTCGGTATAATAATATTATACTTGCTATACCTATGGATGGTATGATATCTGTAATTTAAAAATGTTTATTTTTAAAGATCATTAAATTATAGATAACGAAAACCGCATAGCATCCGAAAACCAGATTAAATAACGTAAAAATGCAAAATATTGAATTTTATCCTACATAGTTGTTGTATTATCAAAATTGCTATTAGTTCAAAATAACAAAAAAATTTTAACGTCAAATTTAAATAGTCGGGAATTTTAAATATTTTATTTCAAAATTAAATCAATAAACATTGGCTCATTAAAATTGAAAAGTAAAATTTTTATGTGACACAATTTCGAATCTATTTATTAATTTAATTTGTATTTAATATTTAATTAGAATTTACTCGATATCCTTGATCTACAAATTATAAACTAATATTATTTGTGGAAAAAGTTCCCGAAACAATACTTTTTGTCAGAAAAAATGTGTACTTACGGAATTCAACATGTTGAGAAAAAGTCGCACAGACTCAACTTTCACTTGGAGAACGAGAACGTAAAATGGCACAAAAGTGAATCCGCTTTAAAATTTATGCAAGTCATGTAATCGTATTGTAAAAATGATTTTATTTGCTAACGATTTGCGTTATTAATACGCCACCGAGAACGATTTATAGATAATTTTTTTCGCCTTTATTTAAGTGCTTAATTAGCTTTTACAAGTACCCATACTTGTCTTCTAAAGATTCATTAATTTGGGTCATTAGAAATTTTAAAAAACACCTTCCAGCTAAAAGTGTTTCCGGATTTATCATTGGTTGTAAGTAGTTGTTGTTACTTGTGGGAGAAAAATTTAAATTCAGGTAGTACTATTACTTTGAATAAATAACAACCACCACTTTTAAACAAATCGTGTCGAATTTCTTAAATTTCAAGTCATACTTACTTAATTTTTGGAGTTTTCCTTGTTTAGTTCTTTTTATTGCATTATAATTAATTTCATTATTACTGGAAATATTCAAAACATCCTTTACAATAAATCATAACTAATAGAGACAAAGGAAATAATAAAACATAAGAAGAAAGTTGAAATAAATTTCTTGAATTGTATACTAATTCTTTAATTTAATTATCATAATTATTATTATATGTTCACCAATGTAAATAATTATCACAGGTATGATGAACTGCAACAATTTACATTTTAAGTGCCATAAGTGCACTTAAGTTAAAGCTCTCACGAATTGCTAAGCAACAATGATTACGGAATTTGAACTCACGACTACTTGTTTTTCCAGATGCCACTCTGCTGATGAGTTCGTTTTATTTTGCAATCTTCATTTGCGCAGCCAAGGGGGGGACTAGGGGGCTATAGCCCCCCCAGACACAATAATTATACTCGAAAATAAGATGACCACGCCTCTTTTTCCGAAAAATTTTTGCCTGCCGGGCGCGCCTTTTACACAGCTAGCTTCGTTCGCATCCTTTCGCCCCCCCCATAACAAAATCCTGGCAATCTTCCTTTGTCAATTAAAATGGTTTTTTGTTAAGGTACTCACGAAAAGACGTATATATGCCTGCTCAAGAAACAAAATCTTAATTTGACAAAATTTTGTTTTATTATTCATCCATAAGCTGACCTGGCCTTCTGATAGTGTGTGAATGATATGGTAACTACTTTTAATCTAAGATGAAGGAAACGTTTTGGATTAAGATTATAGATATTTATTTATAACAAAAATGCAGTAACAGCTGGTACCGTGAAAGCGATGGGGCTCTACTTTCTCAAACAGAATATTAATTACAAATACATAATTATTATTAATATTATTGCCAACTTTAAATATTATGTATTGCTATTTCTTACAAGACCCAAGGTTTGTGTGCATATTGTGTGATTTATTTTATGACAGAATTATTTTTTGTTTCTAAAGAAATACATTTGTATGGGAGGTTTGGAATACTACCCAGAATTGCAGTAATTGTATGGCATATACCTGTTAGGATGTGCTGAAGGGGAAAGACGAAACGTTTTGAAACCCAAGAAATCTAAACTTCAACAATAAACTTATTTTTAAAATGCAATAAATAAATTTTTAATGTATGTGGAATCACACTTCTAGTCGTCGCAACAGCAAAAATATAAAACAATTTGGCAAAACTTGCAAATAGATACCATTACTTTGAAAAATTTGCAACGAGAATAAGCAATGACGCGTGATGTTGGGAGTTGGAAATAGCGGTATTTACTTTATGCTGCATCTACCTCTGAGAATTTTAAAAGTTTATTTCATGTAGTACTACGGCTTGCGGCTGCGATAAATTGTTATAAAACAACTTATAACTTACGAATTTTTTTATTTTTAATTCACCTAGAAAAGATAAAAATATTAAGAAAAAATCACTCACCAAAGTACTCAGCTAATTCAATCTTCTCAGCTAATTCAAGAGAATAAAACAGCTGAAGGTGAAGCATAGATGAGCAGTTTTCCATCTCACCTTGTGTCTGTCGAGAACGAAGTTTAATCTTATAGTATCGCTTCACCTCCACTGCTTCGCCGTGGTTCGGATTCCACGTAAAACAGTAAGTCCTGTCCTCGAAGCCATGGCCGGCTGGGTGGCTTTCTAACAATGGTGCGCCGACATAGGACTGCCCACACGACAAATAGTCTCAAGCAAAGACATCTTTCTTACAAAGATTCAAACACATATATTAATTTTAAAATAAAAAAAATTATTTTAAAATTAAATAATTATTTTTAATTAAATAGTTTTCCCCGACTGAAAATTAAATTTTTCCAGACAAAATTGTCAATTCCTTGACATTTCCAGGGTTTCCAGACGAGTGAGAACCCTGTTCTCTATACCTACTACTTATCTGGGGCGTAAATTTTATGTTCGCTTATTGAAACATGCGACCAGAACCTACGATGACCCATTATGTTCCTGAATTAACTGAGAAAATACAATTTTTAACAGAAATATAAATTATTTTATTTTATAATTAATTCATTAACCTAATAATTTAAATAATGCAAATGTTTGAAATATTATACACTGCGAGAGCAAGTCAATGTGTTTTACAGTTTTGTTTACGACATAAAATAACATTTAATTTTCATTTCGATAAAGAAAGCTCAACATTCAACGACAATGGACACTTCATTGGTAATGGGTTAAGTAGGCTGATAAATCCCATTGACATTATACAATTTGCCATTACTAATGAACTAGTGTTCATTACCGGTGCAGACAATCAACAAATTATATTAACATAAAGTTTAAAATAACGAATCTTCTTCAACAAGAGTTTGATTTACAAAAAGTTTCTGTACAACCCCTTGCTTTTTGTCTGTACTTGCGGCCCTAATGGATGCTGTAGAGTCACCTAATTCGAAATTGATTTCCGTGCCTTCTCTAACGAAAGCGTGATCTGCTTCTATTTTTTGACCATTCACCCAGACGTCCAATGTTTGTTTTTCTACATAATAATAAAAATAATTTTAGGT
Organism: Cantharis nigra; assembly: GCA_958510845.1. Taxonomy (NCBI): domain Eukaryota; kingdom Metazoa; phylum Arthropoda; class Insecta; order Coleoptera; family Cantharidae; genus Cantharis; species Cantharis nigra. The sequence goes on from OY294031.1 coordinate 24,538,282, forward strand.
TAAATTTTAATTAATTCATTTCATCTTACCTAAAACAACACGAAAAAGTTGATTATTTGTGGAAACCGCCCAAGTGCGTAGTGCTTTACTTTGATTTTCGGTAAATTTTTCTAACGACTTTCCATCTACAACAAGGCTGTAACTGAATGCGAAATATGGCAAAGGATCGACTCTTAATTCGCATTTAGTTTGTTGTTTCCCAATAGTAAATCTTTCCTCTCCAACAAGTTTGAACATCCACTCTCGACGCAATATCTCCTAAGATTTAAATCTTGTGGAATTATTCAAAAAATATATTCTTTTGTAAAACAAATAATAGTAATAACATTTTAGTTTTTAATTATTAATTGTTAACATACCTTTCCATCTATGCGTAATACTCGTTTTCCCGATGTTGTTCCATGTTCAAATTCAATGGTGTGTAGACCATCTATCAAAGGAACGTTCCAGTAAGCAACTAAATCACTTTTGTCTTCTAAATTTTTTTGCGATAAATTAGCACTTAATGCCATAGCAAAAAATTTATTTTAAATGTACAATAAAATTTACATAATACAACTTGACCGTTTCAGCGCCTAAACTGAAGTGAAACTGTAAATAAATGTATTTTGTTTGTGTTCATGAATAATAAACTACTTAATATAGTCGATATTGTTCTGTAGCTTCATATGCTTTCGTGAAACCTACATTTTCAATGCTAACAAAAAAAATCAATAATTTTCCAGTGCTTTATATTCTTTGATATACCTAACATATGTAGCGCTTACAAACATCGATTCACATATTAAAAATGCATAATTACAGTTGTTTTGATTCATATCTATAACTACTACTTCTGTAACAAAAGAAAAACTCATAGTATTACGTAAATATGTATATTAACCACTTATGTTGGACAGAAAATAATACAATTTTACAAATCAAGTACTTATTTGAAATTATATTTGTTTAATTAAAAAATTTTTTTTTGTTTATTTTGAATTATTCAAATTCCAGAAATCTAGAAGAAGAGTCATGCTAAGATGGAACGAGATGGAAACTGGAACGGAGAAGCAGCATCAGCCGTAAAAATGTCAGTACCTACATATTTTATCCAGATACCATCAGTGCCGGATTTACATTAGGGCAAAAAGGGCAGTTGCCCTAGGGCCCCGGACGCTGCAGGGGTCCCCAGCGTACAATAAAACCTTGATAACAGCGAACAGCGGAATGTCACGTCACTCGACATTCAGTCTCCATCTGTCCACCCCGTTCCCCGTTAAAGTGCACTGTAGTGTCTATAGTTACTGCATGACTACTCATCGCACCGCGTGGATTATTTATGATATGATATGTGATCATAGGCGGATTTAGGGGGTGGGGACGCCCCCCCCCCAAGACGCTTGAAATGAACAAGGAAGCAATTTCAAATCTGAGAACCCTTTTTGCCCGTTTCGACCCTTTGTGCCCCCCCCAATTTTGGATCCGACCCTGTATGTGATTATTCACATTATAGGGATTTTACATTAACCAAACGCCACCACACGCAGCTTTTGTAACTACTCTATCAAGTATACCTAAGTGTCTTTAACGTGTTTCAACAGTGTTCGAGTTAGTTTTCCTGATATTGTTTAATTCAGTGCAGTGTTTATCTAAAAAAAAACCAGTCTTTCAGTCTTTTTTAAACCAACATTCTACCGAAGTATACTTGCTAAGGCAGACATATTGAAGGTGTCGCTAGCGCCACCATCGGTAGTGTAAAATCCCTATTCTAACAATCCCAGTAAGTAATGCGTCTGGAGAAAGATCATTTTCTACTTTAAAATTAGTCAAAACTTACTTAAGAAATTCTATGGGTAACAATGATTTAATATCTTTTGCATTATTATCAATTGAAGAAGAGTTATTAAAGAAAATAAATACTGATTCTGTTATTAACGAGTTTTTAAATTCAAAAACACGAAAATGGCATTTTTGATGAAACAAAAATTATTATTTATATGTATACCTGTTATGTAAAAATAAATTATTTAGCAAATTTGCAATAATTAGTGTTTTTGTTTTTTACTAATACAAAGAGGAAAAAAAAGTTGCATAGGGTATAAGGGCCACGATTCTTTGTTGCCCTAGGGCCCCCAAATTTGTAAATCCGGCATCTTCGCAAACCGTAGAAAGGCAAAACAGCTGAAAAACTGTATTTCGCGAATAGTAGTTTAAAACAAAAAGAAGAGACTGGAAACATTATGTTCCTCTATAATGAGTTTGGTGGCTATGACAAAACATTGTCCCTTTTCAACCACGGAAAAACAACATTTTGTTTGCTTTTCCAAAAAAACAAAGGACTCAATGCCCACATTAGCATAAAGATCAGGATGCAACACGCTTTTGCGTTGCTTTGTATGGTGGTAACTTGGAAAAGAAAATCTTGGAAAAAGTCCTACACGAACGTATAGAAAAATCAATGATAAAAACCAAAATTCAATCTTGTTTCTTTAATACCAACAAAAGACGCTACACGATACTATGCGTTTAGGAAGATCAACCAACCCGAACCGTCAGAAACGAAAAAAATATTAACATAATCATAATGTTAATAAATAATATAATACCGTTTATATTAAATTGTCGACGTTTCGCCCAGCTTTTTAAAAATAATGCAGAAATACATACTACAAATGATAAGAGCATTAGATTTCATCTAGCTTTTACTTAACCTTCATAAACCCGTGGTCCAAAACTTACATTGTAAGTAAGTACAGCTGTACCCCGCTCGGGTTTATGAAGGTTAAAGGTAAAAAAATAATGCTTTTGAAATTGATAAAATTTTCATTTATCATACTGGCCAGGTAAGTTTCCAATGTAATTATGATGAAATCTAATGCTCTTATCATTCGTAGTTTATATTTTTTGAGCAATAAAATTGTTCGGTATTTCAAATTTTAAAATTATCATTTTAAAATGATGAAGGGGGCCCGCTTTGACCCACTTGCACCAGAGTCTGGTTTGACTTGCTACGTTCCTGAAACTATTTTACCTGTTAAATTTTAATTATAAATTAAATTTTAATAATTATATTGTTTAATAAATTCAAACACCAACGAAAGATTTTCTCTTGTCAGAAATAATATTTTTGTATGTGGAAAACTCCTTTTAACGTCCACGGAATAGGAACACAATTTCAAGTGACAAAATTAATATCATCTGATATTTTTGTTCAATAGGTTTCCTCGCCTTCTAAAATTTCTATACGTATAATGTACAAATAATATACATTAAAACTAACAAAATGACCGAAAAATGCTCTAAAATCAAAATATGCAAATAATAAACGATTCACCTTTGAAGTATCTGTTACATATAAAATGAATTTTATGTACTTTTGGAAAGCTTTGTCTAAGATGCACTTTGCATTGAAATCTGGGCTCTACTGATAATTTAGAGGCCGGATAAATAAGCACGGTATTTTACAAAAATAAATTCGAATTAAGGTAAGTGACCCAAATTCAGACAGTGTCCTAAATTCAGACATTTCTGTTTTTTCCGTTAAAATAAGAAACTTACAATATCCATATATTTGTTAAGACACCTGTTAATACAATTTAACATTGATTCTTTCAATAAAAATTTTTATTTTCATTTTACCAACACCCTAGCAGTAAATACATAAGCTTGTTAATAATGGTGTTTGAAATTTAGGTTATGTGTTTATCTACAAAAAATTTCTAATAAGAAGCAGATTTTAACTATCAGTTTCTGTACCATAAAACGCTAATTGAGAAATTTGAATAACCTTTGGTTGCAGTTGAATATAAAGGCTTAAATTTTCTATTTCACAAGTTTTTATCGAAATAATGTTGCTCAAATATCTTATTTTGGGTCTCTGTCGGAATTAGGTTCACTGATATGTCTGAATTTGGAACTCACTGTCGGAATTAGGTGATTTTGGGATGGTTATAAAAAATTTATAAATTAAATGAATTTATCCGAGTTTTATGAGAAATAACTGGTTAGATCTCCTTAGAAACAATTTGTAATTCAAGAAAATCAAAACCTATCAACGTCACTGAATAACTATTAATTATATTGAATAAAATGTAACGTGAATTCCTTAACGTGTCTGAATTTGGGTCCCTTACCTTATGCCAAAAAAAGTTAATAATTAAAACAAAAAATGGCATCTTAGATGGGTAATGCAAATAAAAATTATAAGTTCAAAATATTATTTAAAATAATATGTTCAAAAGTTAAAACTTTCAGGTAATTCAAATAAGGGTAAATAATAAGGGCAGGTTCTCACCGACAAAGATAGATATAAATTTGCAATGCAGTAGAGAGAGACCAAAATATGTTACAATTTCTTAATTTTAACAAAAAGTATTATACATTCAGGAATAACTAAAGTAGAAATATAAAATATAAAGATAAGTCTTTCACATAAAATAAAGTTGATTTAACAATTTAATTTTAAAAATTTGGTTTTTATAACATACAAAAGTTCGCGTTTTAAAAGGAATTAAAATAAAAAATTTTTCCTATTTATATTGGTTTAAATTTACCAATTTTTTTTTAAATTAGTTTTATTAGAAAGGGTTATCTTTATATTTCTACTTTAGTTATTCCTGAATATACAATACTTTTTGTTAAAATTAAAAAATTGTAACATATTTTGGCCTCTTTCTATTGCATTGCAATATTTTATCTTTGTCAGTGAGAACCTGCCCATAAATACAATTCATGTTGAAAAGAATTAACAATTAAATATTGTTCAAAATGTTGAATTATTGTTAAATTATGTCTCATATCGTCTAATCTAAACTCTAAAATATGTTTATAGGTAGAAAAGCTTCTTTCTACAGTAACACTTCTAATAGGAGGGTATTTAAATGCAGCTACCATACCCATAGAGAAATCCATGTTAAAACCAGAAACATCTTAACCACTTAAAATCGAAGAAATGTTTTCGAGTACCTACTTTGGTATCCTGTACTTTTTTTAAGACCACAGTAGTGGCTTGGTGTGATCGCTAGTTGAGTTATGAGCGGAAATTCTGGGTTCAAAGCCGGATTCGGTAGAATTTCTAAGCTCAGCCCTCTGGTGAACATCAAACTGTGGATCGAAATACTAATAACTTTTCTTAACATCTTAATGGAAAACGGGGTACAATAAGCCTAGAGCTTCAGTACAAAGTGGGCATTGAACCACTACCCGTGCAGCTAATACGAATAATACGAATCCTGCACTTTTTGTAAAACCTTGTTCCATTTTGGTTTTAATTAACTGCCCAGTTTCACCTTCTCCATCTGGTCAGAACTGGTTCTGGAGGTAATTGTATATTTGGTAACTTCTCTTTAAAGGCCTGCACCCTTAAAGGCGCTTTAACAAATACCGCTACTTATTAATTTGTTAACTAAAGGAAATTGCATCCTTTCTCTTTCTTCTTCAGTAATCCTTCTCTCAGCAATGCGATTGAACCCATGAGTCAAACATGTGCAGTGAATACTTTTTCACTAGGTACTGCCTCAGGTAAAAAAAACGTTGATATTGTATTGCTGTTGGTTTTACTTAATTCCTTTGAACTAATTAAATAGCCTCTTGAAGGAATATCTTCGTGCAAAATACCGATAATTAAATTGGCCACATACCTTTCACGACAATCAGTTGTCTCATCAATTGTAAACTAAATAAAATTTTTTGCAATATTTTTAATTTTCTGAATTATTTGTTTGTATACAAGAGCAACGGGGTTTTTGCAAAGGGTACTTTCATCTCAAATACTTCGTTTACAATACTTTGCAAAAAGATTTTAAAAACACGGATTAAAATTTCGTCTGTTTGTTGCATCCAGAAGTTGATGGTATGGTTGTCGTAATTAATTATTGTTTGAATGTCTCATTTTAAAATTTTTTAAGTCGTTCTATGTGTACATTTGTCTTTAAGTGTTGATCAATATTTTTGATTTTACGCATTTAATCTACAAATAAAATGTATAATATTAAACAATGCATTCCTTCAAATAATAACTATGAAGTCTTCACGCAGGCTAGGCAAAATATTTTTTTATCTTCAATTTTTAAATCGGGATGCTTTATAAAATCGATGAAAATATACCGGGTGCTGAAAGAGTTAGCCGAACATAGGAAATTAACATGTAAAACCTTATTTATGCAAATTCCTGCTTCCCTAATTATTTTAGAGAAGAAATGAATGACAAAAAAATATAAACTACAAATGATAACAGCGTTAGAATTGAGTCTTTCATTTTTTCTCAAAAATAATTAGGGAAGCAAGAATTTGCATAACTAATTTCTTATGTTCAGCTAACTCATTCAGCACCCGGTATAAAATAGACTTCTAATCTTGGCCTGTAGGTTCATTTAGCTTCAATTCATTCAAAATAAATTTCTAGATATGAACCTGGTCAAATCCAGAAGTAAATTTTCAATAATTTTTAAATAAAACGTTTTGAAGATAGGTCTCAAACAGTTGACTTAACATTAATACTATTCCAATCGAGCTCTTATTCGAGTAATAAAATTTGAGCAACCTTTTCACAAAAATTTATCTTATTTGATTAAAGCTGCCCCAGTGAACACTTCAAACTTTTTTTAAATAAAGCAACTGAATTTGGTAGATTAGCTTAATTCTCATTTTCCCAATTGTGACAACACGAAGGAAATAGTAATTTAAAAAAAAACTTTACCAGTTAGGTTTTATTGTAATAGCTATAAAACTTAAATCATACAATTTATGCAATGCTGCTGGCATTTGATGCAATCCTCGGCCACAAATCTGCACATTCTTTAGCAACTGGTCCTGTAATAGCAGATCCTTTCATTTCGCCTTTGTTGTTCACGATTACGCCCGCATTGTCTTCGAAGTATATAAAGGTACCATCCTTCCTGCGGAACGGTTTCCGCTGTCTTATAACAACGGCTGGCATAACCTTCTTACGAAGTTCTGGTTTACCCTTTTTCACGGTAGCCACTAACATGTCACCGCATCCTGCTGCTGGCATACGATTTAAACGTCCACCAATACCTTGTACAGCGATAACGTACAAATTTTTGGCACCTGAAAACGGTAACATTTAGCACACGTGCTTAATAATAACAAAAACCAAAACTCACCGGTATTATCGGCACAATTGATGACTGCACCTACTGGTAAACCAACAGATATCCTAAATTTGGCTCCCGCCGAACCACCACGTCCTAAAAACACACAAAATTGAAAACTAACCTACAAATTTAAAAAACCACAATACAAATAAAATATAGCGTTCACATCACGAAAAAATTACACGTAAATTTACAATGAATTTCAAAATGTGCACAACACTTAAAATACATTGAAAATTTCACAAGATGACCGATATATTTTAAGATAAAATATTACAAATTTACATACCTCTCTTCGACATTTTGCTTTACAAGTGAACGAACGTAGGAAATGAACGACACCACATGAACATCTATTTGAACTACTATTACTACTGCAGCGCCACTATCGTATAATTAATTTTTACCACAAAATTTCAAAATATCTTTGAATAAATTTATCGTAGTTCCAAATTTTTGAAATTATACTTTGTGCTAATTTAGAAAAATAAATGCTCCTGTTGGAAATCAACTGGATTAAATCAAACACAATCATAATTATTAATTGTTATTTTAACATGCAAAAATTATTCCCAAATAAAGAGAATTGGTTGTCCTTGAATATAATTTTTACTGAATTTGCACGTCGTGTTTGTCACCAGCCATTTATTATTTTGTGCTGTTTGAACTAAACACTACTTTTAATTTCAAAAATAATTTTTGTTAGTCTACAAATTAAACTGTTTATGATGAGTGGAAATTGTGAAGTTCGGTTCGATAAACCATATTATTGTCCAGGAGACACAATTAATGGAGCACTTATATGTCCTTTTAAATCTGAACATAAAATTCGAGGTACGAAAACATCTTTTTTGAAAATTTAATTAAATTTTCCAAAATTAATTTTATGAAACATAACCAACATTTTCATTATTATTCCATTATAATGACCTACATAATATTATGTTTACTCAGCGGTGTGCTGTAAATAATTTATCAACGGGTCCACAATTTTTGTTTAATTTTTAGAGTTTCATAAATTTATTTTTGCGAACTGAAAAAATAATCTTATTCTTCCTCTACGTCTACATCCTGTTATTACCATGGGATGTACCAAATTTACACTGGCATTGAGCACTTGCATAATACATATATTCTAAAGCCTGTATGACACGACGTTAAATTTGACGTCAAATTTACATGTAAATTTTTAAGAAAATATTTAACACCGTTGCATACAGAAAGTTTATCGTCAAATTTTATGTTAAATTTTCATGTAAAAAATTTAGAACAAGTTCTAAATTTGTCGGTAAAAGTGCGTGTAAATGTGCGTAGTAGACATTTTCCCGTCTAGAGTCCGCCCAGTTTTTAAAATTAACATTGTTCAAACAGAAAATTATTTTTACCTGCATAAAATTAAAATTTTACCTGGCAAAAATATGAGCAAATTTTCATGTAAATTTGACGTCAAATTTAACGTCAAATTAACGTCGTGTCATACAGGCTTAATATTCTAGTAGCCCAGACAGCATACAAGTCAGAAAGACTTCGTGAAATAGTCTTTTTAAAGACGCCTTTTAGAAGTTCAAATATGACATCTTAACGACCTCCTTTGTAGAACTCTTAATTAATAGCTCTTTAAGGAGTCTCCTTTTCTGACGTCAAAAATATGAGCTTTTTAAGAAGCCTTTTTCTGCCTTCATAAGACGTTAAAAATATAAGCTTTTTAAGAAGTCTTTTTTGAGATTTGCTTGAATTAAATTTAGCGCAAAGCGTATGGTGGTATAGCATGCACATTTTTGTAAACTAGTAAACAGCTTGTAAACTACAGGTTATGTAAACTTCGTATGTTCGTAGATGTAATACTTCGTAATTTTTGTAGATTTGTGTAAATTCTTTTGTACTTGTATTTGCAGATATTTGAGGTTAGGTTAAGTTTATTGACCGATTTCGTAAATAAATCACGTAAGTTAATAAAAAATTGTAACTCATTATTTTTTAATGTTTGTCATTTTTTTTTTCAAGAAACAATAATTGCTAACAATAATGAGAACACAATAAATTGTGATGGTTGAAACAGCAATACAGAGGGGTGTGGCTGAAGCACTGCGGCGATAGACTTGATCATAGAGACTTGATTAACCGAAAGAAAAAAATACATTGTACTTTGACACAAATATCAAATATGTACCTTTTTTTGACGTAAATACTTGTGTTTTTTTTTCGAGTTAATAAAAAATTAATATAAAATTAGTAATTATTGTTTATTAAGAGCTCAGAAATACAATTCCTTAGGAAGTCGTTTTATGAATTCAGACAAAAGAGCTCTCAAGAATTCTTTTCTTTGAAGTAATTTGAAGTCAAAAAATAGAGTTCTTTTTAAAGAGGTCTTGATTCGATCGTTAGATGGCGCATTCGAAGTCTTAAAAGCTTCATAAAAACGTCTTTCTGATGTTGAGTCTGACAATATGTTCTGTGAGTCTGACGTCCAAATCATAAATCTGAACTCGTGCAGACCACAGAACATATTATTGGTGCAGACCTAATTAAGACGTCATATTGCTATCTGGGAGGGTGCTAACCTTGCATCGAAAAAGAATCGATATAAAAAATATCAAGTTTAATCTTGTTAAAAAGTAAAAAAATATATTTTTAAATATTTAAAATATTTCAGACGTAAGTATTTCTTCTAGTAGGTACAGCGTTTTTTATGTTTAAATAAACAAATTTATTTCACGACTCATTAATATTTTAATATATAAGTAAATAAATATAATTTAGTAGTATACAGGGTGCCCGTTTTTCTAGCTCCATCGTGGGGATCTCAGTTATAAGCGATACGAGGCCGGTTATATTAGAGCAAAGTTGCCCATTTTCATGCTTAAAACAATTATTTGAAGGAAAATTTAACGTGTCATTTTTAGTTCTTGAATTATTGGAAAAAAACGGAAATTTCTAATTTTTGTTTTTGTTTTTTCAAGCGAAAACTAAAAGAACTAGACGTTTTTAACTAAGACGTTCTTGGGGCACTTTTTTACAAGGAATCTAAATCTGTCATCGTATTTTCCAAGGCATTCTGGATGCCAAAGTTACAACACTCAACTTTGGATTTTCTTATGGGCGCCATATTGGATTTTTACGTTTTTGAAAAGTTTTTTCTTTTCTGATTACAACGATGTATCACACGATATGGGATTGGAAAAAAATCGTTTTTGCGAAGAGTGCTGTGGAAAAAAAGCCAACAATTTTGTTTAACAAATTAGATTTTGACAGTTCAGTTGCTTGACAATGCGTAACAACTTTTAAATTCTTTTAAGTTTATCTACAAGAATGCCGTTTTCAAGTGAAGAAAAGCGTGGTATGCTTCAGATTTATTGCGCCTCCCAACGAAATGCGCAAATTAAGTCCGAAACGAATCTCCAGTCGTATCCACAGAGAGAGCAACCAGTTAGAATTATTTTTTATTGCTACATAGGAATTTGGTTGGTTTTTCTTTTTTTTTTCTTTCTCCGCTGGATTATTATTTATGGGGAACTATATGAAAGATTTGATTTTTAAAACTGTACTCATCGATATTGATGAGCTGAGAAGAACGACAATCACCACTTTTACGACTAAGATACGAAGACGATTTCGCCAGCTATTCAGAATCTGAGGAAACGAGTAGAATATAGTGTTCAGAAGTTGAAGGTGGAGTATTTGAGCATCTGTTATAACTTTGTTTTGTTTCGTTTTACGAAGAATAAACTTCTAGATCCAAATTCAATAAAACTGTCAAAATTTAATTTGTTAAACAACATTGTTGGGGCTCTTTCCAAAGCACTCTTCCCAAAAGCAATTTTTTCATGTCGTGTGATACATCATTGTAATCAGTAAAAGAAGGACTTTCCAAAAATCCAATATGGCGCCCATAAGAAAAACCAAAGTTGAGTTTTGTAACTGGTATGAAGAACACCTTGGGAAATACGATAAAAGATTTAGATTCCTTGTAAAAAAAGTGCCCAAAAAACGTCTAGTTTTTTTGGTTTTCAACTGAAAAAATAAAAACGAAAATGACATATTTCCGTTTTTTTTCAATAATTGAAAAGCTAAAACTGACACTTTAAAATTTCGTTCAAATAATTGTTCAGCATAAAAATGCGCAACTTTGCCCTAATATAACCACCTTGCATCTCTTATAAAATGTAACTAAAAAACGGGCACCCTGTATAATAATTAATTATTATACTTATTATGTCTTTGATTTCTTTTAAATTGCTTTTTATTTAGAAAAGGAAATGCAATTTTAAATGTTGATAACATAAAACAAAAACTCAATTAATTATATGACATATAAGTCTATAAGTGTACTTGATAATAAACGCATTATTCAAACATAACATTTCTTCGCTCCTTGGGGGTATTTGTGGGACATTGATTGGTGGCGGGGCTACTTCTTGTGTTGTCTCTATCCGTTGTTGTTGAGCTGGAAGCTCTGATGTTCGCATCTGTTGCTGTTCAACTGGAGGCTGCTCTGGTGTTTGCATCTGTTGCTGTTCAACTGTAGGCTGTGTAATGTTGCTTCCAAATACATGGGTTCGTCGATATGGTTCGATAATGTCTTCATTTAGGGCTGTGTTTTCCTGTCGTTGTCGTATTTGATCTATATGTCGTTTATAGCTTTTCCCATTGTAGTCAATTTCGTAATGTAAGTCTCCCAGCCTTGTCTTGATTATACCTGGGACCCATTTGTCCATGTTTGGGTTGCCTGACATGAAGTAGATTAATTGGGTTGGTTGAAGCGTACGGAAAGATGTGTCATGTTCAGCTTGTTGATTTTCAGTTATACGTGTTTGGATATCTTCTGGCCTGACCAGATCCAGGCGTGTCCGTAGGTTACGTCCGAGAAACAACATTGCTGGTGGTTGTCCAGTTGTGGCATGTGGGGCTTTCCTGTATTGTCTGAGGAATTCATTTAAATTTTGCTGCAATGTACCTCTCGTCGTTGCCATCGCTTTTAGGGAGTTCTTCACCGACTGGACGTAACGTTCTGCTTGACCATTGGTTGCTGGGTGATATGGTGCGATAGTTTTGTGCTGTTTTACCCCACTTGATTGTAAAAATGCCTTGAATTTGGACGAAGTAAACTGAGGACCATTGTCGGAAACAACTGTTATTGGAGTGCCATACGTTGCAAAGAGTTGATCAAGAATTGCAGTTGTTGATGCGGTTGTGGTTGAAAGGGTGGTTTTAACTTCAAGCCATTTACTGTATGCATCGACTACTATGAGTAACATTGTACCTGCGATCGGGCCCGCATAGTCGATATGTACTCGTTGCCAAGGTCCTTTCGGATATTCCCAATGGTGATCTTGATATTTAGGAGGAGCGTGTGCGTGTTTTGCACATTCGGAACATGACTTTGCTACATTTTCGATGTCGGTATCAATGCCTGGCCAAAATACAAATGAGCGTGCTATACCTTTCATTTTCATAATACCCACATGAGCTGCGTGTAAATCCTTCAAGATTGCTTGTCTTAGAGATGGTGGTATTACAACTCGGTGCTCAAATAGTAAACAGTTTGCAGCAAGCATGTAGTTAGATTCAGGAGATTTATAATTAAAGCGAGATAGATTCTGATCTGATTCTAGTAATTGGATAATTTTACCTAAGAAGGGATCCTTTCGTGTTTCTTTGGCTATATTTTCGGAACGTACAGGCAATTGGTTTACTTGATGTAACATAAAATGATCAAATTCATCTAATTCTTCTCCCCTTACATCAAGGTTGTTGATTTCATTGATGCAATTTGCTAACGGTGCGCGGGAACAATAATCAGCATTTGCGTTATCCTTGGTGGGTTTGAATATAACATCGTAGTTGAAATGTGCTACTATGTATACGACTTATACATAGTACAGGTAGTGATTTCTGAGGATGTAAGATTTGCGCCAGTGGTTTATTATCTGTGATGAGCGTGAAGTGACGAGCATATACGTAATGAAAGAAGTTTTGTGTTGCCCAAACAATGGCATAACGTTGTTCAGTAGTGGACATTGTTCGACTGGCGAATGCAATTGGTCGTTCTTGTCCCCCTTCTAATCGATGGGATAAAACGGCACCTAATCCTGTTTTACTGGCATCGGTGGCTAATAAAATTGGTAATGTTGGATCGTATGGCATTAAAACTTGAGGCAAATTCAAAATTTCTTTAATGTTTTCATAAGCACTTTCAGCTTCTAGTGTCCATTCAAATGGTTTGATATTCAATACCTCGCGAAGTGGGCGGTTTCTTGTCGCAAGATCTGGGATAAACGAGTTATAGTAAGTGGCTTTTCTAAAACAGTTATCAGTTATCACGCGAGTCACGCAGTCCGACCGCCGTAGGTGTAACATCGAATTACCATGACGAAAAAGCGAGGGAAATCAAAGGGAAACATTCCTGAAACCCCAACCAACAGCGAATCCGAACTACAACAACTCCGAATTCAATATCAAGAACTCTCGGAAAGAAAGCGAATACATGAAGAGCAAATGCAGAAACGCAAGCAAGAACATGAAGAACACCAAAGAAAATATCAACTGGAAAACGAGGAACGCGAGAGACAACTGTTGGAATCCACTCCTCTACCCGACATGCCACTCATCGACGACAGCCCGTCCATCAGACACCTACCTGACCCAACCGACGAAGAACACCTGGCAACATTGATCGCCCATCGCCGACAAATATCCATCAACTTGGAAACCCAAGGCAAGGCAAGGCAGAAGTGGTTAGACAAGAGCATCTAGCAGCACGCAAGTGCTGCCTTAATCTCCTACAACTGATGATGGTGAAATGGCATGGGTAATTTATTTGATGGAAAATTACTGAAAACCTTGGAAGTGGCATTGGAGCCTGGCTGATGGAAAACACCAGATCGTCAAAGCCTTGGAAACCCTGATGTCCGAAGCCAGTGACCTGGATATGGAAATCGCCAGCCTAAACTCATCCCGCTCAACCATCCTCAACCAATCAGATGCCGAAGCCGAACACGAAGCCTCCTCCGAGGACCAAGATGAATTCACACTAGTCCACGGCTCCAAGAAGAAAAGAATACGAAAAACCGAAAAATCGCCTCCACCCGAACTTCGAGAGCGCTCCAACCGTTTCAACCATCTTCTAAACAAAGAAGACACCGACCAAAATACCGAACCATCGGATCCACCTCCCGAGACAAACATAGGCGAGGCACCCACACCACAACCCATGGACCCCAACGCAACGATCCCGGCTCTACTCAGCATCAAAACCAGAATCCCACCAATTACACTAAAAGACACAGCAAGATGGCCATCCCTGATGAAAAAACTCCGAGAAGAAGACATCAAATACTCCAAGGTGCGATCATCACCCGAAGGATTACAAATCTACCCGGCCACCCCAAACGACCATCGAAGTCTCCGAACTACACTCGAAGCCACCCTACCCAACGACAGCACTGGCTTCTTCTTCCACAAGATGTCAGAAGAGAAACCATTAAAAATCGTCATCCGAGGGATCCACCACACCCTCGACTGCGACCTAATCAAAGAAGACCTGACATCACAAGGATTCCACGCAGACCACCTAGCCAGGATGTACCGCGGACGAGACCGCAAACCGCTCCCCCTGGTAATGGTCACACTCGAAAAGACTCCATCCAATCGAGAAATTTTCAACATCACCAAGATCCTGGACATCGACGTCCAAATCGAAGCCCCACACAGGAAAATGAGACTCAGCCAATGCCACAAATGTCAATCGTTCGGGCACACTCAAAGCGCTTGCCACTCACCTCCAAGATGTGTTAAATGTGCGGGTAACCACCTCATCCACACGTGCGAAAAACCAAGTGATCAACAGGCCACATGTGCAAATTGCGGAGGACCGCATACCGCCAGCTACAAAGGATGCCCCCGCTGCCCAAAACCAAGACAAAAGCCAAAGTTCCATCGCAATTTCGCAAGCCACCATCAACACAACCCCGCTCCACACGATTGGTCAACACACCAGAACCAAACACAACCGGCTCCGCCCCAAATGCCAAACATCATCGCTCTGATCACCACCCAACTGGCAATTCACAACATTGATCCGACCATAATCGCAAACATCATCAACAATTTACAACCGATTCTAACAACAAACTAATCAAGACTGTACTCGCCCAAAAATCAATATTTTTGCTCGCCTGTACTCGACTACAAAACCCGACCAGCACTCAACTTCACCAACCTCGACAGTACTCAACTGAAACGACGACCCTCGCAATAACGAACAGCAAATTCTATTTTTACGGCAATCCGCCGCTAATCCGCCACACACAAGCTACACGCACTCCAGCGGGCCCTGCAAAACACCAACGTCAAACAGCCAACACACAGATGAAGGGGATAAGGTGGCTTCGCTGTAGTTCTTCTGGTGTAGAGGGTTTGGGTGCATCACGGATTGCTTCAATATGCTTGTCAGATTTGTGTATGCCTTGATAATCTATTTTGTGACCTAAAAATTCAACGGATGAGGTACCAAAATCACATTTTGAGCGATTTAGTTTAAGACCATGCATTTTCATGCGATTTAGGATGGCTTCCAAAGCGACCATGAGGTCATCAAAATTGCAAAAATCAGTACATCCATCGTCGAAAAAGTTTTTAACATTTGGGAGTTCTCGAAGAACGGTTTCCATACGTCGTTGCCAGATTGCGGGAATATTTGCAGCTCCATAAACTGCACGTGTTGGTCGAACTAGTCCGTGGGTTGGCGTATTAAGGGTTAATGCGTGGCGAAATTCTTCGTTAACAGGTAGGTGTGTATACGCGTCAGTGATGTCTAAGTGACAAAATTTTTTGCACCTTTCATTTGATTAAACAGGTGCTCAGCTTTTGGGATGGGGTGTTCTTCTATAACCATCCGGAGATTCAATGTCGGTTTGTAGTTTCCTGTGATTCGAAGCTTTCCATTTTTTTTTGCTACAATATGGGTTGTTGACGCCCATTCAGAGTGTTCGACTCTTTCATAGAATCCAGATTGTATTTTAGCATCAATTTCCTTTGCGTATGTCTCGCGTAATGCGAAAGGTACCTCACGGGCACGGGCAAATACTGGTGTTGCGTCTGGCTTCAAATGCACTTCAGCCGGTGGTCCGGTTAGTTTACCCGCTGAAAATATTGTTGTGGCGGGCGATTAAGTTATTGAGTTGTGTTTTTTGATTTGTTGTTAAACACGGTGCTGAGGTTGTTAGTGTAGCAATTTGGTGATTAGCAGTGAACAATTTATAAAAATCAATTTCGTTTAAAAAATTTGAAATCCATTCCGTTCCTAGTAGTGTGGCAAAATTTTCTTCCACTACATATAAGTCTACTTTCTAACATTCTATCGAGGAAATCAATAAAATAGTTTTAGCCGCCACTGAACAAACGGTTTTGATTCGCGCATGTGTAATTTTGGAATTTTATGTGTACAAAAAAAAATGATCGAGAACTTTTTTACGGATAATGATGTGTCTTTACACCAGGTACGGGTCGTTAGAGGAGGCAAGGGAGGCTTACCTTCTGCTGAAATTCATGAATATTTAAATTTTCAGAAAAGTAAAAACGCCAAATTTAGAACGTTGCTCTATCAAACGATAGGGCTTCCACAATACATATCCAAAACGCATCGTGAGGCTACTGCAAAAGCAGCATACTTGGCTTTAACGCATAACTTAGGGTCAGCTTTCCTTGTGAATCATATGTCTTGGTGTACTTAAAATCAATATCATCCAAATAATTTTTTTTATTTATAACTAAACTCTCCTTTATCCCACATGGATTCGTTTTTGTTTTATAGTATATTTTATAATCAGTTCCCTGGCACTCCATGTTACAGAAAATTGCGTAATGTGGTCACATCACGCAAGAGGCGCTAGTAGAATAGTTCATCTAGTGACGTCTCATGTGACGTAATTAAATATGCGGAAGATTTAAAATTAATTTTATCATAAATTTCAGACATTGTTATAATGTCACAACCTTAATTAAAACAACCTTTCTTAGAACATTACACCGATTAAACACTAGTTGAACACAATTATCAAGTTTTATTATTAATAAGTTAAACGAGTTAAATTATAAACACAACCATCGAACAGCTGTCAGCAGACATAATATGTCAATGACGTCATCAACGTCATCAACTATGAGCAACACACTTGAACTAAACTACTAACGCCATCCTAAGGTACTAAAATTTGTGTGACAACTTATGACCGCTTTTTATATTTTTTCCCATTAGAGTGCTAGGGGGCTGTTTTATAATTAGTCCTCCTAAAGGACAAAGCTACGAGCCGCCACTGCTTTATACACACTATTGGAACGCGACCGACGTTTGTCTCAAATTTATGAAAAGTTCATTTACTACACATCATATTATAAACCCTGTGTTTTTTTATGTATTTGTTATTCGTTTTAATTTATATTTGTTAATTTTTTTATTTGTAGATATTCGTGTTAAATTCAGAGGCGGAGCTCATGTAGAATGGAAGGCAGGTAAAGCATACTACACTAGCCATGATCCATACTTTGAGATGCAATCAAGTATATTAGAATGTAAGAAACTTTTTATTAAAGCAATATAATAATCTATTCACCTTCTGTAAAAATAACTGTTAAATTGTTACTATGTTCGCGCAATGTAAAGGGATGTTAGTACGCGAGCATCTTGCGAAAATAACAACTTTAGATGTCAACAAACAACAATAGATGTCTGATTTTTGATTATATACAGTTTAAAATATAACAGAAATAATTTTCGGTCATTGGCCTAGTAGTTAACCCGATCAACTACTGGCCCTAAGGGACCCGGTTCAAATTCGGAAAAACTTTAAATTTGCTAAGACCGTCTCCGTGCTTCGGAGGGTACGTAAAGCAGTTAGTCCCTGTGGTTCATGATTGCCACCAAGGACTGTTGGTTTTTTTTATACCGTTCGGTGATATAGTGTTATTTTACTTGACACTTTTATATAAATTCTTAATTATTTCTGATTTTTTAAAGCTGAAACAACATTTCAACCTGGAAATTATACGTTTCCATTTGTTTTCAATTTACCAGCAGAATTACCTTCCTCCGTAAAAGAACTTGAAGGCAATATTAAGTACCAAGTTAAAGTTACAGTTGATATACCTTGGGCACGGGATTATACTGTAAAAAAAACCTTTTTTGTTTATTCCTACTTAAATCTTAACGATGTGCCTTTGTTAAAGGTTAGAAATTTATAACAGTGACTGTTTTGTTACCTACGTTAATATTTATTTTGTAGAATCCAGCTGTATTTACCGAAGAAAAGAAATATTTGTTTGGTAACGAAGACATAATTAAAGTTATTGTTAAATTACCTAAAACTGGATATGTTCCTGATGAGATGATTTCTTTTACTTGTTCTGTAACAAATTCAACAAGTATTACAGTAAAGGATGTGCGTTTCCATTTTGTTCAGGTAATTTGAATGATATTGATTTATAATATCCATGAAAATTAGGAGAATATGAATGGAGGAATAAGATATTTTTAATTTTTTGATGGACAACAGTTTTTATCAATTTTTACGAAAATATTATGTTCCCACTATAGTTTATACATAGTATTGTAATCTTCTCAAAAATTAAAAATCGAAATTTTGTTATTGGAAGGTTTCTTATCATGTCCTGTTAAGTTTTTGATGAATTTTAAATGGATGTTTGTCCGTATGTCTGTGTGTGGTTAGGATATGAAAAAAGAAGTATCAATCGCACGGGTTAAATCACGCAACCAAATGTCATGAAATTCGGCATATATGTGCATCATAGTTGAACTTAGAAGAAATTAACTTAGAAATGGTGAAAATTCGTTGAACATTGCGGAATTGATAAAGAAAATAAAAATTTTTATTTTTATTTTTTAAACCATTTTTTATGCTCAAATTAAATGGAGAAAGTTATGCAATGTTTACATAGCCAATTTTTATTACTTAGGTCTCTCTAAATTAAGTGAATAACTCAATAAGATTTTTGCAATTTGCAAATTTTTGCGAATGCAGCAGAACAGAAAAGCATATTTTATAAACCTTGTACTTTTTAAGGTTAAATAAATACTTTATTTGGCTACACAATTTCTTATACAATTTTACGCAGAACAAAAGAACTGCAAGGCGCAGACACTCTAAACACGTTTCTGCGCAAAATTGTCTATGAAATCGTGTGCGAAATTCAGTGGAGGATTAGGGACAGTTAGAGCTTAAAAGCATCAGTTTTTACATAAAAATTTTTTAATTTATTAAAAAAAAACAAAAAATAAAGTTATTTTTGATATTAAAGTAAGTACTATTTTTTATTTTACATAATATTTAATAAATTTTTATCTTGTTGCTCCATCCTATGGTAATTGTCTGAATCTGCTACTGGCGAAATTGGGTAGTCTAATACATCTTTGAAAGATTGGCGAATCTCTATTATTATTCTCTCTATTTAATATTCTAATCTATTTACCTCAAGGAGTTATTTATTAATTTAATTTATTACAATACTTTTTTTTTAATTTGAATAGGGTTATGAATTAATAACCGAGGAAAGAACTAAAGAAATTTTGGGTTTGGAAGGTGAACCGTTTTCAATTACAAATGGAACAGTTTTACCTTTTAGTGAACAAACATGGGACTTAGAAATGAGAGTTCCTAGTGATGTGTACAATGGCAATATTCAGCATTGCAAAATTATGAAGGCATTTTGGGAATTAAGAGTAAGTCAGGTAACATCAAATTAATGCTACAGATACTAATTGAAATTTTACTTTTATTTGTGGATATTTAGGGAGAAGTACGTCTACCACTGATGTTTTCTAATATAAAAATTACAGTTCCAATAACAATTGGATCTGTGCCTTTTGTAGCACCCACTACAACAAACAAAAAATAATGACATCCAGAGTGCCTAATAATGGACAACAAATGGGACAGTGTAAAAAAGATGTACTTATTGGGTTTTATCTTAGGCAGAAATAAACCTTTCTTTCTCTATGGAAGGGGGGGGGGAGGCTGATGTATAGAAATATATAATATAATAAAATATATGTTGACCTTGGAAAAGACTCCCCCCTCCCTATATTTTTGTCTTTGGGTTTATTATCTCAATCCTTCCATATTATATAATTATTTTTTTATTTATATTTTATATTATTTTTTTAATAAATCTTATAATGTCTACAGCGGTTTTTTATTAATTTAAGTTTTTACATTACCTGCTGGTATTTTATTCTTTATGATATTTATTAACGAAGGATGGAACTAAACAAATTTTGGATTCGGATGGTCAAACGATTTCAATTGGTGCCTTTTTCCATAACACCACGGAACCCAAGTAACATTTTGTGCTGAAAAAATTTGTCAGCAAAATATTTGCTGCCACTGCGGTCTGAATATGAATTATAATTCATATGTTTTGTTCAATTTTAAATTCGTAGTATAAAATAACAGTTAAAATATAATTATTGTTCGTAGGTAAGCTTTGCGAGTAACAAAGTAATTCAATACGCTTATGTTTACTTTACAATTATGAGTATTATTGTCAACTTATCAACTATGTGTATTACGTGTTAATTTCCGTATTTTGTATGTAGATGCAGACTAAACAAATTCTTATTGTCTACCGGTTTCAATCTTTATTTGATCATCTTCAGGACAAAGTGTCTATAAATTAGATTTCTTGTAATGTTTAAATTGATGTTTGACATAATATTGTAATAAACAAATAAGACAACTTCATATAATATAAATTCACAAACAATTCAATTCACCCAGTACATATGCAACAAATTGACAGAGCTCTATAACCAAAATGGTTATAATAGTTATTTTGGTATATCTTATTTGTTTATAATATCGACACTCCCAAGGAACAACGCAGTAACTCATTTTAACCTGTTTTACTGGAGAGGGATTTTAAAGTTTTGAAAAGTACATACGTACATACCTACATAGAAAATACAACTTTTCTATACTGATTATCTCTGGAATTATTGGTCGTACGGCAACGTTTTTTTTTTACAAAAAAAGGTTTTTTCTCGGGATTACAGCAGTAATCATAACTCAAAATGTTAGTAACTCGAGTTACGGTGTTGTTCCTTGGGGGTGTCGATATAATATATTATCAGATTATCACTAAATTGTGTGCAACAAACAAGTATGCGATACTGATGACGACTAATGAGTCAGAAACGCAGAGTGTGGCGTGCAGTATACTTAACTATTAAAAAATTTATATAAACAAAAATGGATAGAATTTGAAATAAAAAATGTTGAATAAGTATTACTGATGTAAAAACAATTTTTATATGACAAAACACGTATCTTTAAAACATAGAATTTACATTGCTAACATATATATAGGACTATATGAATAATATTGTGAACCATTGTATGTACCTTTTTTCACAAATATTAAATTTGACCTTGCACTAGGAGTCCTTCTTTTATATAATTAAAAATAGTAAATTTCAAAACTAAATTAAAGTGTTGATACGAATTTAACATGGGTGAAAGCAGGTGTGAAATTCAATTGGAGAAACCAAACTATCATCCAGGAAATACGATTAACGGAATTGTTATTGCTTATTTCGGTAAACTCCGAAAACAAAGTCAAAGGTATGATTCATAGACGTATTTAAGTTTATCAGCGCCTGGGGCACGATAGTCCAAAGCGCCCCTAGGTGTGACATAAACAATATATTTTTTTTGATTCTTACGCGTTGTTTTAAAAAAAATTTTCACTTTAATATACTACCATTTGTTTAAAGCATCTTTCAACATTTTTTGCTCCTATTTGAAAAGGACTCTGGGGTTCGAGTCAACTGATCCCCATGGTTAATACGCCACTGTTCATATTATAATCTTGCTAACCGTGGCAGACATTTCATTTTCCAGATGTGTTGTATGAACATTTAAAATCAATTATTTAAATTATTAAAAATTTAAATAACATTAATTTTGATCAGTGTAATTAAAAATAGTATATTTCAATAATAAATTAAACTGGTGACACAAATTCAAGATGGGTGAAAGGTGTGAACTTCAATTGGATAAACCATACTATCATCCAGGAGACACGATTAACGGATTTGTCATTGGTTATTTCAACTCTGAAAATAATGTCAGAGGTATGTGATACCTTTTTTGGAAATTTAAAATTTAATTGAAAATTTAATTTTATAAAACATAACCAACATTTTCATATTACCAATCGGAGGCGTGGCTTATTATTACGCAGTGGTGTGTTGAGAAATTTTAAAATAGGGTCAATAGGGTCACAGTTTTATCTTAATTTTATTGCAACATTATAAGTACGTTAATTTAATAAATACAAACTGTGTTAGGTACTATTATTATTAATTATTAAACAATATTTAACTTGAATTTAAAAATTTTAAATTTAACTAACTTATCAATAGAAATAATTTGTTGGCTGGTTTAAAGTTTTAAGAAATCCAGGCTACTCTTAGATTTGCCACTAACGAACATCAAGAAAATCATATGGGGACCAACAATCATAAAATTTATAATAATGCAGTACTGTAAAATAATTCATTGATTTATCTACAATAAAATAAAATACTTTTAAATTAAAATTATTAAAAGCACAACATAAAATAACTTTGACAAAATAAGACTAAACCTGCAGATGATGATGATGATGAAGACTAAAAAATTAAAAAAAAACTTATTTAAAATTAAAGAAAGGTATAGGTACCAGAAAGTAAAAAGATAATGTTTCAAATAAGAACAAACAAAGCTTAAACAAGCAAATAAAAAAAATTGTTTATTGGACAAATTTGATCATTGTCGGAATTTTCAATATTAAATGATGAACAGTGCTCTCTTTATATTAACTATAGAAAGAAAACTGATTAACTCCTTATCCGGAATTTTGTTCAACATTTGATTGACTACCAGTTATTCAACAGCTTTTGTTTGACATATATTTGTTCGACGGTATTTTAAATTACAATGTCATTGTATAAATTATTATAAATATTTTTATATTTATTTCTATAGAAAAATTGTAGCCTTAATTGAAACCAAATATCAAAAAACTAATAGTTATAAAAAAACTATTGTAAAATATAAACTAGTATGAAGTTTTGATGTTTTGAGTATAGATTGCACTCTTGGACAAAAATAATAAATACTGGACTGCCGATGTTCGAATTATTTTACGTTTAACTACTAGAATTTATTTTTTCATCAGATTGTTGCTTATTCATGAAAACATTGAAAAGGTCTAAAGCGGTAAATCAAATTTCATAAAATAGTATCTGTATTGAGTCTATCTAGTTTTCGTTTTTAAAATATCAAGTTAATTCACATTAATAAATATTTTATCTTTATATTTTAAATATATTTGCAGATATTCGTGTTAAATTCAAAGGTGCAGCTAGAGTACAATGGAAACAAGGTAAAACACACTACCGTAACGATGAACCGTATTTTGAGATGGAATCAAGTCTATTAGCATGTAAGAAAATTTTTAAGTTTTAATTTTTAATAGTAGTACTAAGTGAGGCGAAATACTGTACAAAATTTCCTGATAAATTTTATCTTTAAAATTACTCAAGTCAGTGGTGTAATTTTCGATTACTGTTACGGAATCTGTATTACGAATTTCACTTTTTCCTATATACGATTGGAAAGAGGATAAATTTTTAATTATATTAAAAAAGTTTTGGTGGATTATCCATTAGTTTTCGAGAAAACGGCATTTAAAAATCGAAATTTTCCATAATGCCTATCATGGGAATATATAGAAATTGCAAGTAACGGGTTTTCTCTTGACGGTACGTATATACTCGCTTAAGCTAGTCACTCACGTTCCTGCGCCGCAGTACGATTCTGCAGGATGAGACAAAATTGAACTTGGTCGGATCGGTTCGCAGACAAGCCGGTCATACTGCAGCAGACTAACCGATCCCATCCGACCAAGTTCAATCCTGTAGAATCGTACTGCAGCGCAGGAACGCAGAATAGCCGTCACACGCGTGTCGTAACCCACCCAGACCGGCGCTGTAAAACCACGCCAACGTAATTCCAAAAAATTTTAATCCCAACATTCCATCACCAGACGAAGAAGATCAAAGTGCCTCCGGCCCTCTATGCCTCGCATACCAATGTGCGGGCTTCCCAGTCTAAGTCGGGCTTTCTAGTCGAGGTGAATTGAGTTCAAGGATGTTTTTAGCGTATTAAGCGTCAGCCAGAACGACCCGGAGCGCAGCGGAGAGCTGCGTAGGTTCAGTTTTGGCTGGCGCAACCACAGAAAATCACGGATTCACCGTAAAATGAATGGATAATCCACCGAAAAATGTTTTTAATATGTTTATAAAGTTGTCCTCTTTCCAATGGTATAATATAGGAAAAAGTGAAATTTGTGGTACAGAATATGTAACAGTTCCCTAATTTTCAACAAAGTTTTTCAGTGTACAATTATTATCATCTGATTTGTAAAATTTAACATTGCATTGCATTGGTGTAAAATTACTTGATAAAAGTAAACTTTGTTAAGGAATATTAATTATTAACCGTTAATAGAAAGATGGGAAAAAGTGTTTTTATTCATTAGTAGGTAATCGATAAATAATAGGTAATACAAAATTTTACAGTTTATTGTACACAATAAATAAACCATATAAGATGGTTACATAATCAATTAGAATAACATTGTTTTGTGAGAGAACCTTACAATGTAGACCACTGTATATTCACCTATTTGTATGGGATTCACCAATTTTTTTAAATCTTACAAAATGTTTTTGATTATTGAACTGATTTTCAAATGTCAAATGTTACGTATTGGTCAAAGGGAAAAGTGATTTTAGGCATTATTCAAATGGCCACACTAATTCACTGTTTCTATTATGCTTTTCATTATACATAATGCTATATTATAATATAATTTTAGTTTATGGTTTTATATAAATTCTTAATTATTTCTGATTTTTTAAAGCTGAAACAACATTTCAACCTGGAAATTATTCGTACCCATTTGTTTTCACTTTACCAATAGATCTGCCTTCTTCGGTAACAGAAACCGAGGGTAATATTAAATACCAAGTTAAAGCTACAATTGATAAGCCTTGGGCTCCAGATTTTACTGCAAAAAAGAACTTTTTTGTTTATTCCTACCTCAACCTTAACAATTTGCCTTCATTACAGGTTAGAAATTTAACGATGACTATTTTATGTTGATTATTATTTTGTAGAATCCAGCTGTATTTAGTGAAGAAAAAACATATTTATTTGGTGGTAGCGGTGACGTAACCAAAATTGTTGTTCAATTACCTAAAACTGGTTATATTCCTGACGAGATGATTACCTTTACTTGTTCTGTAAGGAATCATTCGAGTGTGAAAGTCAGAGAAGTAATTTTTAATTTTGTTCAGGTAATTTGAATTTTAATTATTTATAAGAGAATGGGGAGAGTAGGAGGAATAGGATTTTTTTCAGTTTTTTATGAGATTTTTAAAAATTTCTTTTAATTATAATAATAGTTTACAATTAATAATATTAGATAAATCGTTGAGAAAGCGCTCATAAAAAACAAATAAAATTGTTCGACGTTTCGAGATCTTTATTATCCCATTTTCAAGGCTACCAAACAAAAACAAACAATTAAAATTATTAAAGATCCCGAAACGTCGGACAATTTTATTTGTTTTTTATGACCGCTTTCTCAACGATTTATCCAATATTATATCATGGAAGGTCCACAATCGCATCACAATATAGTTTACTATTATTTACGGTTAAAATTTATTTTTCAACCAATGGTAAATCAAGAATAATATGCCTGCATGGTCGTGACTTCACACGGGTGATTTCTCGGTTGTGACACTATGACAGAACATTATATCCAAGTTTCACTGGCCTGAAAAGACAGATTCCTGACTTATGAACAAGCAGGAAAAGTTTTGATTGCTGTAATGACAATTTGAGATAAAATTATAGATGAAGTTTTTTTATTGATTTAATTATTTATTTTGCTTGTTTTGTATTCTTTGAATAGGGTTATGAATTAACAGCTAGATCCAAAAGTACTAAAGAAATTTTGAGATTGGATGGCCAGACGTTTGCAATTACAAATGGAGTGGTTCTACCCTTTAGTGAACAAACATGGGATTTGCAAATAAGGGTTCCTAGTAATGTGTACAATGGCAGTATTCAGCATTGCAAAATTATGAGGGCATTTTGGGAATTAAGAGTAAGTTACAGATAACATCAAATTATGCCATAGAAACGAATTGAACTTATAGGTGTACTTATTAATGTTTGTTTAGGGCGAAGTGCGCTTACCCCTGATGTATTCGAATTTAAAAATTAACGTTCCAATAACAATTGGTTCTATACCTATGGCAGCTTCAGCATCCACTTCAACGAAAAAGTAACAGCGGCCAAGGTTATCAATTTATAATTATAACAAATGAGGCATTCTAAAGAAGATTTAAGTCTTATTAAGCCTAACATCTCACTGATGCTTTCATGTTAAATAATTTCTTCTTGTTCCAATTGTGCAGGTTATTCTTACCACAGAATTTTTTATAAGTGTCTATATTGTATATTTTTATCATTATTGAAGAAAAGTACTTACTAAATAATAATTTTGCTAAGAAAAGCAATCATTAAAATACTCATCTTGAAAAACAAAAATGTATTTGACTCAATGAAATACATACTTGTATTGCACGAAATATAGGTAAATGTTGAATTAAATAAAGCCATTTTCATTGAAGAATGGAAAAATATGTAAAAAAAACTCAACGTTTTAGGAATTTTCAGGATTTTTGACACTTTTCTAATTTCACAAATGAGAAACATTTTCATAGAAGGTTTCTATTCTTCACCAGTGATATAATATAGAGATATATAAAGATATATGTGCTTCAAATAAATTTGCTTAGTTTTATTAAGCTTTATCTGAATCAAAATCTACATGCATTTTACCAAATAAATACAAATACGTAACTGATTGACCTACTTGAGTCATAAGTTAGGGATCGGAATTTTAGGCATTAAAATATGCAGGTACCCGCTAAAAACTGCAATAATTCATGCTGGATACCAATTGGCTCAAACATTAAATTAATTACATTAATTTGGTGGTTGAATTTTAGTTGGTGTTCGACGCTTTGACAGTGACTTCAATGAGACACCATCCTTAAATTTAGAATAATATAATTATACAGAAAATAATAATTTTTTCCGAATTTTGAAAAAGATATCTAAATTCTTATCAAATATATTTATTTACCCCCTCCATGAACTTTGCCGGTATCCACCTTATTGCAATATATTGAATGGAAGGAAACGAAACAATAATATTTGGTAGACGCTATTCTAATCGACATTATTTTGAAATTTAACAAAAATACTTTTAAACCGTTTCAAACTGTTGCAAAAACAAAAACTCCACAGTTTGCAAAAAATGCAAAATATAAGCAATTTTAACAACAATTTAAACTCAAAATATATATTTATAGGCAAAATAAAACCGGCATAAAATGACTCAAAAAGCGTAAAACCATGTTGCCTGTACGCAAAAACAAGATGCAAATGCCTGAAATTCTGGTACCTAGTCATAAGATACTGCCGTAAAGACATGTATATAAGTATATACCTACTATATACCTTTTAGAAAAATTAGCTTGTTTTATTTGGGTTTAAAGTGTCCTATCTTGTCAATGCTAAGCAATGCTTTTCGTAAATATATGAAACTTTACAAACCTAAAAGCATTCTATTTTTATACTTTTTGCTATTGTTATTATTCTTAAAATATAAAATGGTACTAACCTAGGTGATATAATATTATAACGTAATATAAAAAGATTAAAAATGTTATTTATAACAACTATATTATTTAGGTGATTATACAAATGTGACTTAGTAATAATATATTTACAAGTGTAACGAAGTGTCTTAACTATAACAATAAAATACTTGAATTGTCTTAATATTATTTCGTTACGAACAAAACAATAAAAACCAACCAGTGATAGTTGTTCGTTTTTTAGCTTTAGGAGCTTCACATTAGTGGTTGCAAGTAGATAAATTTGCATTACTTAACCCTCAACCACTGACACGGAGTCTGACAGACTCCGTGTAAACGTATATTTTGAAAGTAAGACAAAAACATGTTTTCTTTATTGGCTATTTTTATAAGTTTGTTTTGCAAAAATATGTGTTTTTTTTTAATAAATACTTAGAAAATATGTTGGGTCTAATTTATAAGCAATAAAATATTTACATATCAGCTCTAAAAGTATTAAATAACCCTATAATTTGATAGTCAGTGGTTAAGGGTTAAGATTAAATGGACTGCTCATAAGATGTTTTCTAAGGCGACTTGCAGTGCAGAAAAAGGGTAAATAAGTGGACATTTAAATGATGTATGTAGTATGTTTCGATGCTGGTATTTTTTTAATGGGTAAAATACTCGAGTTTTTGCCAGAATCATGTTGATGTTAGGCCGGTTACATCTCGACGGTCGACGATGTCGAGACCGTACCTACCCAGTGTGATATAGGTACCTATTATTTTCGACTATAATAAATTAAGACATGATAGGACATAATATATGGAAGACGGCCTGGCGCTTCTGTGCGTTGACTGCTAAGCCGAAATCATCGGTTTGATCTCGGTCGGAGTAGAAACTTTATTTTGACCGTCTTCCCTCGGGAGGCAATGGCAAACCACTGAGGTATCCGCCTAGAAAGCCCTTCTACAGAAAAAGAAGTGATCATTATGCGTTTACGTAAAGCGAAGGAAACTGAAAGAGAGAGGACTTATATTGGTGAGTATCAAAAGCAGAATTTTCAACTTTTGGCTTTCGTTTTGTCGAAACGATCGAAACCCCAATGTAGAATTTAGCTCTGAAAGCTTATAGGGTTGTATTCCAGTATACTATATCAATGAGACCAATAAGCGCTATTTGAACTACTAAAACCAGTGTGGCGCTACCTTAATTAAATTTTACTCATACATTTCTTAAATATTTTGAATTTAATCTTAACTTTAATTTATATTCGATCTTCGCTTCTATTGAAAAATTAATTTAATAAAAATACATTCCAATAACACTTAAATCTACTCGAGCGAACTTAAGATGGGCGAAAGGTGTGAACTTCGGCTGGATAAACCTTATTATTATCCAGGAGACGCAATTAATGGATTTGTTATTTGCTATTTCAACTTTGAAAATAAAGTCAGAGGTATGATCGCATGTTTTGGAATTTCAAAATTAATTTTGCAAAACATAACCAAATGTGAGGCTTATTATCAGTGGAGGCGGGGAGGTTTTTAAATGGTGAGCGATATGGGAAAAAAGGAAATAAAAGTAATTTTTTTGTAAATGGGGATGGGTTATTTTTATTTTTGATGCGCTATAAGGTTTTTGTAAAATAAATAAAACTGGCGAATTGTTTATAATAGTACCACAAATCCAAAACTTTAACAGGTTGATAATAAGCACTGATGTTTACAGAATTAAATAAATTAATTTCTACTTCGTTTTATGATTTACTGTCACATTTTCAGACAATACATTAATACATATCTCAAAAGATTAAAATCAAAGATGTTAAACTCACCTAATAAATTCCCATATTATCTTCCAATCTAATGAATTTTCTACTTTTTTAACATTTATTTGTTATGTAACCCAATTTTTGTATTTGCATTTTTAGTAATTAATTATTACCTATTTGTTATTAGTCAAATTTCTATTTTTGAATGTTTTGTAGATATTCGTGTCAGATTTCGAGGCGAAGCTGATGTATATTGGAAAGTAGGCAAATCACGCTACTCGAACGAAGAACAATATTTTGATATGGAATCAAACTTATTAACATGTAAGAAACTTTTTGAATCACGTCATAGTAGTACAGGCATAGTTTAATTATAATTAAACTATGGTACAGGGTGGCTCAATTTTGATCCCTCTTATGGGGAAATCAGTAACTATAGGAGATATCAAAAAATGGATGGCGCATCGTCGATCTTTTTTTTTTTGAGAAAAGCCGAATGGCCAAAACCGGAATTCACTACCTTTTTTCGTTTTCGAGTTATGGCCAAAAGTTTGCTTTCTCGACTTTTCGTTAAATGTCGATATCTGGGTTGTTTGTAACGTTATAGAAAAAATATTTACACCTTCTTCAGACACTTTTTTAAGGAGAATAATCTGGGCTAAAGAAATTTTAAATATTTTAATTTGTTTCCGAGTTATAATATAAAGTTGTGTTTTTTAAATGGAAACCATAGATAGCTATGACATATTTAAATAGAGTTTTTTATCCTCTTTTCAATGATATATAACATGTAGGGTCTATTATTTCAGTTTCATCCCGTTATATTAAAAAATGTTAAATAAAAATAAAAGAAAATCGAAAAATTAAATTTTTAAAGATATTCATAACGCATTTATGGTCAGTATGCTATTGATTTTTGTTATGTGTTTCGTAATTTGTGCATAATTGTATGCTATTTTATTCTATGGTTTTATGCATATTTTTAATTACCTACTGATTTTTTTAAGCCGAAACAACATTTCAACCAGGAAATTATTCCTTTCCATTCGTTTTTAATTTACCAGTAAATCTACCTTCGTCGCTAACAGAACCGTATTGTAATATTAAGTATGAAGTTAAAACTACAATTGATAGGCCTTGGGCTCCAGATTACACTGCAAAAAAATCGTTTTTCGTTTATTCGTACACAAACCTCAACGATATGCCTTCATTAAAGGTTTTAAGTTTAATAATATAACTGGTTTATTGTTTTCACCTTAAATTTTTAGGATCCAGCTGAATTTTCTATAGAAGAACAATATTTATTTGCTGGTACTGGCGTAATAAAAGCTGTTGTCAAATTACCTAAAACTGGCTATGTTCCTGACGAAATGATTTCTTTTACTTGTTCTGTAATAAATCATTCCAATATTAAAGTAAAAGATGTGCACTTTTATTTTTGTCAGGTAACTTGAATTTTGATTGATTTGTAAAAGAATTATGAAAGAGTATGGAGGAGTGGGATATTTCAGATGAGATCAGAAGTAAGTGTCAATTTGCACGAAATATTATTGTCTACTATTCATTTCTTTAATGAATATTTCATAAGCTAGTAGGTACTATTTTACATAAATTTTGAATATAAAATAATAACAATAGCAGTCGAGCAGTCAATTATTCCTATATGCATAGTAATTATTACAGAACGTAATAAAAATTTATACAAATGAAATTTGTACAACAAATTTACAATGTCCCATTCTTCCTGGACTCGGAAAAAGAAAAAATCATTTGCATTTAATATTTTTAAACTATGGTTGTTTTATATTCTTTGAATAGAGTTTTGAATTAATAACTGAGACTAAAAGTATACAAATGTTGAGTTTGGAAGGCCAAACGTTTGCAATTATAAATGGAACAGTTTTACCTTTTAATGAAGAAACATGGGACTTACAGATGAAAGTTCCCAGTATTGTGTACAATGGCAATATTGAGCATTGCAAAATTATAAAAGCATGTTGGGAATTACGGGTAAGTTAGGTAATATCAAGTCAATCTTATTAGTGTTGACGTAAAGCATCTGGAGTACCATAACCTGGTGTGAATTTGAACGAATTTTCTTGTTTATAAAAAAATTTAGGCTATTCATTCGAATCCATCCCATTTTATGGCATATATAATATATATACCTACTTCGCATTTTACTCAAAACAAATATAATATTATGTATTTGTTTTTGTAACTTGTAAATTATAATATATCAGAGGGTTCAGAGACAAATATGAATCACAAGTCAAATATTAGAGCTCTACGTCAGACTAATCTGGTACATATAATGGTAACTAATTATATTTTTTTAGGGCGAAGTATGTCTACCACTATTGCATTCTAATATAAAAATTAACGTTCCAATAACAATTGGGTCTGTACCATTTATAACATCGTCACGATAAACGAATAACAACGACTATAATGGCTTAATAATAATACTAGGACAATAATAATAATCGAATATTCGACTTATGATTATTTACAACAAAGGAGACAGATCTCAAGTGAAAGTATTTTATAAATTTATATGTTTTTTATAAACTTAATGTAATGTAATTTAGAATGAATTCTAAATACATTCTTACAAATACAAATGCCTGATGATGCCTCCGGGGGCTTCCCCTAATATTAACCTTTGTTGGGTAATCGCGCTTGCATTTCAATATTTTTTTATGCAAAATAATATAGATATATATAGATATATATATATATATGTATCTTGTTAATCCATTTATGTAAAAAAACCTATTGAAAGAGTGAATGAGTGAAATTAGATTGTAACTCTTGTAAATGCTTTTGGCATTGGATTTTGTAACATAACACCTTGTTAACCTATTGTTAAACATATAAATTACAATTTTGTTGAAGATGTACTAAGTACGATAATCCGGACCAGAAAATATAGATCCTACTTGATCGAACTAGGCGGAACTTAACTCAATTCTGTTAACAGTACGTATAACCTACGTAAATAGTTATATCACGATTTTTTAAAGGCCGCAGTGGCGGTATAGAATTTTCAAAAATTAACAACAATTGCATTTAGAATAGACGAATTTTACTAAAAAAATAAATAGTAATAATTTATTATCGTTGACCTTTTTTTTAATATTTAAATAATAAAAATTGTTGAGATTTAGGTCTTTATTATATCAATTTAATTGACCGACGTTTCGAGTAATTTGTAATTTTCATCCTTGAAAATGGGTCATTAATAAAGGACTCGAAACGTCGGTCAATTAAATTGATATAATAAAGACCTAGATTTAGGTCTTTATTATATCAATTTAATTGACCGACGTTTCGAGTAATTTGTAATTTTCATCCTTGAAAATGGGTCATTAATAAAGGACTCGAAACGTCGGTCAATTAAATTGATATAATAAAGACCTAAATCTCAACAATTTTTATTATTTAAATAAAAAAATAAAAGTTCTTGTCTTTACACATCTGTCGTATTCGGGAGATTTTTTGTAACAAATGGACTGGTTTCTTGACTTATTTGTCTCAACTTTTATTATTTTTATAAATTCGCCAATTTCGGGGGATTTTTTTAACTAGTAATACTAAAATAACAAATTAACTAGGTACCATAATTTCAATAGAAAATTTTAAATTTCATGTTCGGGTTATCGTACATTTTCCGTATGAGTTTATTTGTGCTTAAATTTGTATACAACTGTGATTTAATAATAATATTAATTAACATAAATGTAACCGAGTGTCTTACCTATAACAATAAAATAATATTTGTGTTCTAAACATAATGTGATTATTATTAAATCTTAATATTATGAAAAAAATTGTCTGGAAAGTACCTATTTATTAAATAAAAATAATATTAAAAATGTCTTGTAATGAAGTAAAATATTAAAGGAAAAATTAGAAAACTGTAATGAAGTGTTTTAGTATTGTTTTCTTAGAAAATGAACAATGGAAACTAGCCGGTGATTGCTTTTCGGCCTACCGGCTTCACTTTGGTATTCTGGTGGATACAAATAGCTCAGTTTAGATAATAAACGTGTATTACGTTTACATTATCGATTCCATGAAAGAACAGAACATGACATAACAGAACATGACATAACAGAACATGAAAGAACAGAACATGACAGAACAGAAAATGAAAAAACAGAACAATGAAAAAACAGAACCATGAAAAAACAGAACATTGACAAAAAAGAACTCTGAAAAAACAGAACACTGAAATAAAAGAACATTGACAAAAGAGAACATTGACAAAACAGAACTTTGAAAAATGAGAACACTAAATTTATATAAATTTTTTATTTAGGTGTATACAGGGTTGAATAAGAAAACTTTACTAATAAACTGTGTATAAATCCTGCTCTATATAAGCCCTGTATAACTATTATACACAGGCCGTGTTCGACTTGGACGCTTACACGCTTTTGGTACCAAATGGTGCTAAATTCCAAATCGAACGAAGTTTTAGCACTTGTGCATACTTGTGCAGAGTAGGGGTAAATACAAAATTTTGAAATTACATTTGAGGTTAGTTAACCTAAGTAATTTAATATTATATTCCATAATATTTTAATAAATCAATATTCAAATTACAAGGAAGATAAATGTCTTCGCTAGTATACTATTACTAAAACAGAAAATACTACATAAATGCTCTTACAACTTGCAGAAAACGAATTAAAAGTGTTGATTAAAACTAGCCAAGTAACAGGTAATGGTTAAGATTAAATTAATTTAAGTGCCTTATTATTATACTAATAAGATTATTATTTTTTAAAGTTTATTTAGATTAATTTATAATTTATAAAGAAAATCATGAATTTTAAAACTCAAATGACAAATACACAGTAATTTAAGTTTAAAAGTGTAGGTTTGCTACTGTTTCGTGCTAGAAATACTTTCAAATTTTGACACCACAGCGCCACGCTTACGCTGCACTACCTAAATGAAATTTGCGTTGTGAGCGTGTAAAATTTGAAAATCCGTGACGTCACGCCCATCATCTGTGACGTCACGGTTGCGCCTGTGAGCGCCAACATTTCCAAATCGAACGCTAAAAGCGTTAGCGTTGGCGCCAATTGGTACCAAAAGCGTCCAAGTCGAACACGGCCACAGTTGTACTAATCAAGCGTGTATAGATGTTGTATAAATAAAACGTTACTAATAAACCGTGTATATCTCCACTAGTGTATAAATTTGTCACTATTATCACAGTGATAATAGATATATTCTATTGGTTAATTATTAAAAATATAATTAAATTTCTTAATTTTAATTTCTGAAGCCGGATCTCAAACAAGTAGTTAGTAATTTATGTTCTCATTTTTCAAAGTTCTTTGTCAATGTTCTCTTTTGTCAATGTTCTTTTATTTCAGTGTTCTGTTTTTTCAGAGTTCTTTTTTGTCAATGTTCTGTTTTTTCATGGTTCTGTTTTTTCATTGTTCTGTTTTTTCATTGTTCTGTTTTTTCATTTTCTGTTCTGTCATGTGCTGTTCTTTCATGTTCTGTTCTTTCTTGTTCTGTTCTGTCCGGTCACCACATTATCAATTAAAACGAGTCTAGTTTACGTCGACCGACTGGTATAACTTCAGATTCTAAAAGCCAAGCCTTCGTCCGTACCACAATAGCAATTGCTGTGGAAATTTAATTGTAACTAACCGCTCGTCTTCCTTCTCTTGTACCACAATTACATTTTACCGCACAGTGGTAGATTTAAAAATATAATCAGTTTACTTTTCAATCATTTAAAAAAAGATGAAATACTCTAAATATTGTTTATTAGATATTTGAAATATTTACATCAAATTATAATGCATTACAAAATATGTACATGATATATACACAAAAATTGTTAAATATGTTTTTATAAGATGTTACAATTACACTATTTATATTTACATAACGTAACTGTAATTTAACAATATAGATTGATTATATTAATAAATTATTTAATACTTTTGTTGCTTCTCGTCTTTTAAGTAACGCTAGAACTATAAGTCACATTTGAGCTATATTTTCTAACCGTAAAAGTCATAATCTTCTAATTGCATTGCTAAAGTTCAGACCAATGAGTATAACATCATATAGAAAATTTTGCAATTAATAATAAACCACACAAAATACACGCAAACAACAAGTAGGTAATATATTAAACAAAAGTACACTTAAAAATGTATAATACACTAAGGCAGTAAGTAAATTCGTTTTTATTCTGGGTCCTTACTTTCCACTGAAGAAATTAAATATATTCAGAAATAAACACTTTCTTAAAATCAGGTACACTTCCACCATAGTTCTGCAACTTATTTTTTTCCTTCAATTGACTATTGATATCGTGATTATATGGTTCGTATCTGTACTCATTTTCGCTGTAAGAATTATCTAAATAAGTTGCGCTGGCATTCATATTTCTAAAATTATTCAAATTGTCGCTACTAGCATTAAATTTCTTAGGCAAATTATTAATCAATCTATAATCAAATTTATCGATGTTATTAATCGAATTATGTTTCTTTTCCACGGCAACAAACGAATTAGATCTTGGAATTTTGTAATCAACTTCGATGTACGCTTGAAAATTTTCTAACGAACGCTTTGAATTCGATCGCGTAATTCTAAAATTGTTCAGATCAAAATTTTTAGAATTTCTGGTATTAGTACATCTCGCTAATATTTCTTCAGTAAAGTTATCGGATTTTGGTTTTGGTCGCGGTTGCTTAAACGTAGTGAACTCATTCTTTATGTTATTGTTTATAATTTCGTAACAGTCCGAATTGGCGACCGTAATGATAACTCTATTTTTATCCAATTTTAACATTTCGTTATTTTTTTGAATCGACTCCGCATCATCTAAATAATTATTTTGGTAAAAATCAAAATCTCCGTTTGCTTCGGTGGTTATCGAATAACTGCTTTGGGAAGTACCGTCGTACTCCATCATGGTGTCATTTAAATTTGTTGTGTCTGTTAGATACTCATCATCAGAACTTATATACGATAAGTCATGCTTAAAATTCTCATGAGAGATCCTCACACTGCTTACGTTTTTTTGGAACATTTCTGGATTTTGTTTAAATTTTTGTAAATCCTTTTGTAAGTCGTTTAAGCAGTCTTCGCTTTTACTAATTCTATTGTTAAGCTTTAAATGGTCGTTTTTGCCTTTTGCAATTTTAGATCTTTTAAGATCGGTTTTGCAGGGAATTGATGACACGTTTTCCATGATCGATATCCTGCCTAGACTATCCTGACTTAAACTAATACGTTTTTGTAGAGGCTTAACGTTACGAATATCACATTGCTGTAAATTATGACAAAGCGAATTGTTGGTGAAGCTTTCATTGCGGCGAACCAGCTTAGAACCTACGTCGTAATCACGAGTTGGAAACAAACTGAGCTGACTGGATGATTTGTTGCTATCGCATTTGAGACAAGATCTATGATCGTCTAAATTAGTATTTGAACATGCAAAATGTAAATCTTGTCTTGGACGGACGTAATCTTGCCGTTTTAAATGTGACGAATGAAGATTAACGTTGGATGATTGGGTCGGCACGGTTTTGAGACAAGCTAAAAACGAAACAAGTTAATTATACTTATTTTTTTAAATTTATCTAACTCTTACTTCGTTGATCTTTATGTCTACGATAATTATGAATTATCGGTAAGCGACCATCGATGCTTGTGTACAAGGAACCGTTCGTGATGGGAAATTTAGGTTCCGACGAACACGTGTATCCTCTTGTTCTCTCCGAATGTTGGATTACTTCCAAACTTTGCGGTTGACTTCCAAAATGGCGAAACTTCCCGTCTAAACCAACTGAAATAATAATTAATTGTTAGATAAATGCGTATCCGTGACCTTGGATTGAACTTACCTCCTGGTGGTATTTTATCGTTTGGTTTTCTTCTGTCGGAACATTTGTATACTTGTGAAACCCATTTACAAAATCTGGTATCCACTAGACCTAATCCTATTGGTATCAAAATGTCTTGTAACTGGCCCATCCACAAAGCTATGCCGGTAACAGGCCAAGGTGATATTAATCCCGGAAAAATGCACAACACCTGAAACAAAAACAGTAAGATTAATTTTAATAACAAATTTGTGTTTAAAAATTATGGTAATGATTAAAATGCCACTAGAAGAGTGGTATTTCACGTTTCTGATGTAACTCATGCTATCACGATGTAATAAAGTTATATTGCACTTCTGCGACAGTGTGATCTTTTAAATTTATCTAAAAAGTGCAAAGCATTTACCGTTGGTGATTTATTGTGGTTAATAAGGATAATTTAGACATTCGTAATCATCAAAGAATAGTTAGACAAATAATAATGTTTCTTACAAAAGATCAAATTTCGGATAATTGGCTAATTGGATAATTGGTCAAACGTCCATTGAAAAAATTCAAGTTCATATAGAAAAGTATGTGCAACATAGAAACTTTTTGTAATTTTTGTGGGTGTAATAACAATCATAATTATTATAATTTGTTCCAGTGGGTTTGGTACATATCACACCTATTTTCTGTACATGTAATTAACCTTTTTAGTGGCTAACTGCAAACGTAACTAAAATGAAAGTAAATTTGTATATCTGTTATTATATTCAATATTATTCATTTAAGATTTTCTTATTGCGATAAGGAAGATCGTTGGCAGAGGATTGCAGAACGATTTGTGTTCCAGTTTTCAAAGTTCGTGTTTTTAATTTAACCTTTGCACTAAAAACCACAATATATTTCACTAATATGTAGGTTAGAGCAACTATTATAGATAATAGTCAATGTTCCGTATTTGAATATATTAAATATTACTTAATTCTAAATTTTTGGTAACTGTCTTTAAAATTAACAAAAATAACGCTATTGATGAACGCAAATTAATGGAAAACATATTTTTAATTATTTTAATTAAATTAATGCGGCATTCTGTTACCTTTTCTTAAACCTTTACGGTGAAAATGTGAAAGAGGTATAAGCAGATGTGTAATATGTAATAAATTTTAATATTTTCGTAATCGGCGCCCAAACTCCACGCGTTTTGGGCTGCCCATAAATCTAGGGCATAAACAATAAATTGTTGTCAGTTTTGTTACGTCAATGAAATCCTCAGTCCTCCTATGTTAGGTAATATTTGATAAACACACATAACACTGTTAAAAAAATTACAATGAAGTTACCTAAAAAAGTATTCCTAAATGTTTTCATTGTTTATTGTTCTACAACTTGAATAAACCGAACACCATTACATCTTAATATATCAAGAAATTAAAACGTTAAATCAATTTCGCTATTGCTAATTAATTACATTACACGAACCGAATAATAAAACACCTAGAAGCGGAAGTGCTGGAAGCTACGAAGGAAGATTAAATAAAACGTTCTACTAAACAGACTATTTTGATCAGAAGATGAATGAAAAGAAAGTTCTTGAAAGTAGTTTAAAGATTATAAAACGCTGACAAAAGGT
The DNA here is from genome assembly GCA_958510845.1 of Cantharis nigra. Lineage (NCBI taxonomy): Eukaryota > Metazoa > Arthropoda > Insecta > Coleoptera > Cantharidae > Cantharis > Cantharis nigra. The sequence continues at coordinate 24,577,424 of OY294031.1, forward strand.
AATTAAAGTGAAATAATACAATTCGCAAATTAAAATGCACGCAAAAATGCCGCAGAATAAAATTATGCTTACGCAACTGCGAGTTGAACAATCCAAAATTATTAAAAATTTTGTCGTGTTTCGTCCTTTATTAGCCACTGTCTTGTTTATTTTTATGGTCTTCCTTGAGGTTGCGTCATCGACAATGCTGTATTGCATCAATTACTTACATTTACTTACAATAACATTAATTTACATTAAAATTTAGCACTGTTGGAATGTATCTTCCACTTTCCTACTGGAACAATAAAACGTGATTTCCTTTAACATTTTTCTCTTCTTTTATTTTTCATTTTCAATTAAAATCGAATCATCCAATAACAAGTTTATTATTATTTTTTTTAAATTTATTTATTTATTTACCCCTTTAATAAATTCACGACTCTCGCTCACTATCCAGCGTTTTAGCTTATATAATTCAGGAATTGAAGATATTTATGTAAATAAAAATTTGAAAAAATAATTTTTATCAAGGGTATGCAAGTGAGCAATTATGAATTCCATGACATTACACATTAACGTATTATCGCTAATTTAGGCAAGTAATATGTAGGTGTGATTTTATATAAAGAAATTTTTGCTATTCATTATCTGGATTTATTACACGTGCATAAAATAACATTGAATGAAAAAAACACCTCGTGCGTTAAGAAATACTGCATTATTCATCAATGAGCATTCAGCTTTATCTAACATTTTTGAATTATTCTGTTGAAACCGTAAACCTATTTAATTGTTTTCATTTATGTAATTAAAAAATCAAAACTTTTCAATTTTTCAAAAGTTTTACCTTTGAAAGGAAGAACCACATAAAGAAATCACTTTTCTTGTTTGTTTGTTGTTTTGGAATTTAAATATCGAAAGCCTGAAGCTTAAAAATATTTACCTACCTAAACTTCAAGTCTATGCATGTTGATCTAGGTTCGCGACAACTACTTTTATATGTTCCAGCTGGTTTCAACTTGAAATAATTGAAAGGATAAAAAAAATCTCGACACAAGGTTAAGGCTATAAAACGAGATCATCGCCGTAAACCATGGGTGAATACATTACTGTCATATTCGTTATTAATTGAGCAATTAACTAGCATCATAAAAATCAAATCGATAGAATAATCCCATTCATATAAATAGTTGCTTTTATTGCAGTTGAAGTGTATATCTAATCGTATTTGTTCCGCTGGATGAAGCATCTATCCTTTCGGAATAGATCCAACCTCCTCTGTCCGGATCTATCAATTTTTTTCTATTTAAAGATATTTTAATTTTTTAACCCATATCTGGTTAAGAAATTATTGAGCTTAACTTGCCTTCTCAGAATATCAGGGCCAATAAATAGACCAATGGCTTTGATTTATTGAAAAAATTTATTGGTTGGAAATTAAGTCACTTAAGATTCGCTGACGATCTTGTTATACAGAGATTATACATACATACATTCAGAACCATAGTTACTGACATAGTTTTACAAACAAAGAGTAAATGATGCAAATTATACAGCAATACAGGAGAGATAAATAAACAATATTGTGCAGATGACGGACAAAAACTAGTAAGGAAAAAGGCTAAAATAAAAGAAAACTATTAGAGAATTTTAGACAAAGTCCAAAATCATAATGCAGCCAAGAGAGATTATGAATAATAATTAGGGAGGATAAGAAATTTATCTGGAGAGTAAACATAGCATTGCAGAATTAAAAATACTTCTCCCACAGAACAAGGAAAGATGTCTTCGAGCAGATCTTTCACAGAAGAATGTTCCCGGGATGTCCTGATAATATAATAATTAATTATTCACCTATGAAGGAGAAAATTGGTGACTAATGGAAAATTCGGTCAATTGAGAAATCAAAATATTTGATGTTCTATAATTTTCTCCCCGGTTTATGTAAATACCTGAATTTGTTCCTTGTTACACTCGCAGGATTTTTAAAAATTTCACTTTCCACTTGTCATTTTATAGGAAATTTTATTGTTTTTGAAAATTGTTTATTTTAAAATAAGTTTCGAATATTTTCTTGCAAAAAATTTTAGTAATTCAGTAATTTAAATAATTAATTAAAAAATTATTGAATTCCCTGAAATAAGCTTGAACGTCAAAGCAATAAATGATGATTTACATCAGTTATTGCTGTTTTGTATTATATTTACTACCGAACTAGAACTACACGTAACGTATATTGCAAAAATAGTTAGTTTACTTCCTAACTCTTGAAAAAATTGGAAATTGACGACGAAGTAACAATTGTTAAAGGTGAACCGGCGAAGTCCTATTCCAATTCTTATGTGAATTCCAAAATATTGTAATTAAACGCAAATTTAAGATGATTTAATATTTTATTTTTGAAAAAATCAACGTTGATAAATTATTATCAAAAATATGATCTATATGGAAAATATGCGGACATGACTTCTAACCTTTGGGCCTGGTTGAATAATTTTACTCGACAGATAACCACACCTTATTAAGCATATAGCCGAAGACTAAGGCTTTTGGCCTCCCAGAGCTAAAACCTATTTATTCTTCTATTAGTAATAATACTTTGCTTGTCATACATACATATATCCAGATCATTTATTTTGAAATTTAAATATAGAACCAACTCTATCTGGGTCTCCGAAGGACAAAAAGATAGAAAGAATCCATTCAATCGCTTAATTTTTTCAACAATTTTCACTAAAATGAAGTTAGCTAGAATAATTTATTGTTAACCTTCAACATAGATGAAAGTACAAGAAAAATAGAAACAGTATTTTTGTAAAAAAAAATAAAAATTTAATCTAGTCAATCGTATAATGAAAATCAAAATTATTTTCGAGATAAGTATGATTTGTGCTATATTAAAATCAAAAATTAGAAAGCGAAATATTACGTATGGTATTTCAATCTAACAATACTTATTAATTTTTATCAAGTTCAGCGACCCAGTATTATTGCGCTACCCACACCCAACATGGAGTTTTTTAGTAAATGATAATAAATTATTGTCATTTATTGACAACTTTGTTAGAATTTCAATATTTCATTGTTGTAAAGTTGAGCTAGTTCGAGTACTACTTATCAGCAACAATGGCATTCAAAATTCAAATACGCCTTCACGTACACTCAAAGTGTAAATCGAAATCTAATGCTACAAATATTTATTGTTATTCTCTTGCATTGTGTCAGTAACGGTTAAAACAGTGTTCCTTTGTTCATCGTTTACTGAAATGTACATATCCTCAAAACTGTTGTCCATCATAGAAAACTTGAAAAATTCGTTCTCTCGAATATTAGTTGCAGATTTCGAAAAAAAGCCAATTAAATTTTAAAATTAAAGTGATAAACAATATCATAAAAGTTTCAACTTTCTAGTTTGACTTTTGAATTTTGATGGTGTCATTTAAATATAGTTTGCAAGTTTTATCGATAAAATTGGTACCTACCACAAGACGATGTCAGCTTATTCTGAAAAAATCAATTTCCCAGAAGGAAACTATATAATTTGTATTATAAATTTATTTGTCTAGAAAAAATGTATTTTGCCCACTCTAAAGTGTTTGATATTAATCGAAATCGAAAATTATGAAACGAGCTTTGATTATTAATTGCAATGTTTAAATTCTAATCAGGTTTGATCTATAACACTTTTTATGCAAATAACATGCAGCAACTTGTAAACAAATTTAAAAATCAGGATGTGTCCAAAATTTAATTAAACTTTCCTAATTTGTAATTCATTAATAGTAAAAGAAATCTTCAATAAAATATAGTCGTGATGTTCTAAAATCAACGTTTTATCCTAACTAATAAATTATAAGTTTCTATTAATCCCGTACAACACAACCTGTAATTATTTAAATCTTTACAATGAGTAAATATAATAATTAAAGTGCGTTGTTGCTACTTAAAAAATCAAGAACAAGAATAACATAATAATTCTGATTTATAGAAAATTTAGTGAAAGTAAAGTATTGTAAAGAAGTTTTGTGCAGGAAATTAGAATCTTGATATTTATGTAGAAATTTCCAACTATTTGAGTTATTGTGTGCATAATAATTGATATATCAAAAAAATTGGAGCAGAGTGACAAGACGTCTCGCAATCAATAAATTTAGACTTTACTCGATATTTTCGTCTGTAAAGAAAACCAATGTTCGATTTACGCCATAAGAGAAAATTTATGTGAATATAATTTATGAGGATGGTAATATGTATAGAAGCACTAAAAGCAGTAATCAAAAAAGTCGATTACTGTAATATAATATTATTATTATTATCATCAGTAGCGGATAATTATGTTATGGCCATACCATGTTTTTGAGTTATTTGAATTTTATAATACCTATGCAATGTTTATGGTAATTGAGCTGGTAACATTCCAGCCATGCATAAAAACCAAGAACCAGAAAAATTGGTACAATAACAAAACAGAAAAATCGCAAAAGCGAGCATTGGATGTAATCAGTTAAGTGTAAAAAATAATATATTATATGATGCACTTTTATGAAAATCGTGCTAACTTTCATAATTCTTCATTAAAATTGATTTTTAGTTAAATTTATGGAAAATAAAGTGCTGCTACAACTTCACAGTTGTAATTTTACGTTATAATTGATGTTGTTAATCATTACGTACGAGCATAAAATTGTGTTAATTGCTTATAAGTAACCTAATTAATTTGAACGTGAAACTTGGCATCTGTAATAATTTATTTACTGAACTTAAACAATAGTATACACACATTATTTTAAAAAATGTGCGAAAATAAATTAATGGTTAAGCCACCGATTATACCACATCTTTAAATTAAATATTTTTTTACTAATTCCAGAACCGCTACATCTCATTTCCCCTAGTAATGAGAAGTGAGAACGGTTGCAAAGCAACTGCATTGGGAGATTTTAGAACAGAAGAGGCTGAATAATATTAAAATACCAATCTATTTATTTAAAAAAAACACAATATCATAATATAATAATATAGGAAAAAGTGAATTTCGTATGGTATAAATTGACTGACAGATCCCGGTATTTATTACTTTGGTAAGATTTTTTGTTATTGTTATTTTCAGCATTTGTGTTATTCTTCTTCGTTCTTGGTTTTTGTCGATTGAATTGTGTGTATGTGTGTGTGTGTGGAATAAATAAGTGGCTTCTGTATTTGGTTTTCCGTCATCGCACCTGTGGTTGGTTTTTCGTGCAAACGAGGTGATGAGAGATTGAAAACGTCATGACAACGGTGTCCTAGACCTAGACTATAATACTTGCCAAGCAATTTCGAAATACTGTAGATTAAAATTGGTATATCTTGAGAAAGAAAAATCGTAGCAAAACAAACAAAAATGAATTTTTAAAGGAGATAGCAGTACTCAATGATTAAGTAGAAATGAGCGTAAAAATTTGCTGTCTTCAAAGGACAGACTCCAAGGTATATTCAGGACCTTAAATATTTCCGATAGCCGTGTTTTTAGCACTTTAAGATTAGGATATCTCGAAATCCTGACGTGCTCGAGCAATTCTGCGGTTGGATTTGGATTTAGCACCCAAAAATTTACAATAAATGGTATGTTTCATTCAGGTCGTAAAGAAAAAGTCAAATTTTGTAGGGCCTGAAACTTTAGTTTCATTAGTTCAAATGTACATTCGCCGTTAGATAGAACCTACAGGTACAGGTTGTTTTTAAAAAGAACTAGATGACCTTGATTTATTCTAACTCTGAAAAACGAAATATTCCAACGTGCAACGGATGCTTTTGGAATTATAATATTTTGTTCTTGCTCTGTTGTCTGATTGTCTTATTACTTACATATATCAAATCAGTGTCAATCAACTTTCAAGAGTGCATGTACCAGATTGTTAGTTTAAAATAGCCTTTACTAAAAAATCTCCACCACTTACATTTAGCTGTGTGTAATTAATTGACGACACCGAGTCAAATTATTATCAATGTAAAATTGTGCTACTTTTGTTAAACCTTGTAGGCATATTATATTACAATACCTATTTAATATATTTCAAGAGGCTGTAGGACTTGATCTGAATAATTTCATTTCAGTTAATTTATTTTTTCCTTCCGATTAATTTGTTTTTTGTTGTACCATACTACCATACGTATGTTATAATCTAGATTCTAGAGGATAAGTTAGATGAAAAACTGGAGTTTTTATTATTACCCAGACAAGGCGGTAGTAGTACGATTTTACTTGTTGGAGATTTGTATATAAAGTCGAATATCAACAACTTGTCTGTGTGTAATAGAATTGAGTGGCAATTTGTGGTTCTGATGCTAGTGAATCCGATTGACCATGCATGTGTCAAAGTAGAAGTTATGGTATTTTCCGAAGGAGAAATCGCTGAGGAAATCTGCTGTACAAATGAATGAAAGTCGCCCCCTTAAGACACTCTAGGAGTAAAACAGAAGATTTCAGAGGGGATTTCCCCCTCGGTATCTGATCTATAAATCTGTATACCTGTATCTGGCTGTTGTTTAAGATTAACAGCCGTATTCATATAGATGATGCGTTATTTATACTACTTTGCAATAAAAAGCATGTAAGTAAAAATACCGCTTTTGGTCACCAATTGGTTTAAAACAGCTTTAAACATAAGTTTTTTTTGAATATCTCCATAACATACAAAAACATAATGCACCAGCGCAGCTAACAAAACCGAATTCAAACGTGAAAATTAACATTAATTTACACCATTAGATCATAAATGAACTTCCGATGGATGCTCAACTTAATAAATAAATTACTTTACATAACAATAAATTAAAAATTGCAAAGAAATGATGAAAACCAATTTAATTTCAGCAAAATTTAAAATAGTATCAGGATGAATTTATCCAGGTTATTCATATAGCCCGAGGTTATAGGTCAAAAGTTTAACAAAATGTAAATTACGTCACGGTTAAGAAAGAAAACTGTGGCATATTGAGCACCAATTCTTGTGGGCATTATGATTTATCATTATAATCTGTAATTGTTGTTAAGTTTTAAACATTAATCAAAATAAATGCGCACTTGATTTAAGGTAATTGCCTGAAACGTGAGTTATCAAAATTGCTAACAAATCTTAAATCTTAAGTAAACGTTCAAGTACGTGGGAAAATTTGGAATGATGGTGAAACAAAAATTTGTATTATTACTTATAAGAATAAAAAATGTAGAGCAGCTCGCATACCTGTGAGGTCTGTAATGTGCATGTTTTACAAACTATTCATATCACCTGCACTCTCAATTTATTATTAGACTTATAATATTTCCCACACAAAATCGATATCGTATAATTAATATTACTCATTGAATGACAAACAATAAGAAAATTACAAAGTTGTAATCTTCGACAGAAACCTCCAACGGCGTGCGAAATGAACATTCATCATTCATTGTACCTGCATTAAAAGCTATTTTAGAACGGAACTAAAATATTATTCAATATTTCAATGACTGGGCCGATATACTCATAAATTTCATTTACTTATTGTTTGTGTCTCAATTACCTTACCTTGATATTTAAAAATTTGATTTTCGTTTTATCGAATTTTACGGTTGCTCAAATTTCGTTATCCACCCCATAATAATTAAATATAATTAAAATTAAGCAATATAGGTATAAGTATAACCAACTTGCTATTTTCAATTGTGTGTCAATTATAATAGCATACGACAAACTTTCAGTTTTGAAATAGCAAGTTTGTACGACAATGCAAATGAAAATAACGAATAGGTAGAGGTTACTTTTTATGTGCGTGAGAATTCCAAAAGTACTTCCTATTTTGATATTCAAAAGAAAATTAAATTATCCTAGAGGGAAAGTTTAACCTTTGACTATTAATAATTTATTACTCTAAACTTTTTTCATCAAGTGTAGAAATTATTGTCAAACATTAGAAACCAGCAAACATTGACGAAAAAACTAAGATAAAATTATTCAAGTAAAGTGTTTTAGGTATTCCTCGTGGTAACATTTTGATCCATATTAAGATTGCGCTTTATGGACTATTGAAATTGAATTGAATTTAGATTAAAATTATTTTAACTGTCGGTTAGTTGTTGATAACAATTACGATTTGAAGATAGGACTTTTTTAAATTTGATATTTATGCGTAGCATATCATAAATAAGTATCACACTTTCTTGACTGTAAAGTGCTTTTTTTTCATTCTTAATTGGTGCACTTTCTGTAAGATTCAACATTAAATTTCTATTTTTTGTCAACTTTAAAAGTTAAGGATATATGGAAAGACCTGACGTGATGCGGTTTGAAATGAAACAATCCCAATTTATTGGATTAATTATAATATAGTTATACCGATTTTAAATTTTATTTGAATATATAAATATTTAATCTGTGAAATACAACAAAATAAAAATTTTTAATTAAAAAAGTTAATTAAACACTAATAAAATCAAAGGATATCCTTTGGATATCCAAAGGATATCAGTTAAGCAATTGCAATTAGCACCCTTTCGATATTCAAAGGATATCAAAGGATATCCAAGAGATATCGAATAAGAATATCCTGCTTTGAAAACTCAAATAATATTAGAGTTTATTAGTGTTTATTTAACAAAAATGTATTTAATTTGTTGTGTTTTTATGTAAAATGTCACTTTATCGAATGAAGTGATAACTTAAATATTATCAAGTTCGTTAATACTTATTCATACACTGTATGTGTTCCAAAATCTTCTATCAAATTTCTGCAGATTTGTAAATTTTGTATTTTTGTGTAAAAATTTTATAAATTAATATTTTGAATTTTCTGGTTTTTCCGCCAACTAGTTGAGGGTAGAACGGCTTGGTGGGGAAACCAGGTCTATATTACAGCCAAGATTGCCCCGTAAACAGTCGAGACCAACTTCTGCCTTCGATTATTATTTGTTATTTAATTTTGAATTTTTATATTTGTACCAATAAGAGTGTTTTGATTTTGACATTATTTTGGATTTTTAATTGTTCTACTTTTGAACAAGATTGGATTATTTGGGAGAATAACTTTTTTTTGTATAATTAACAATTATCATTGAAGATAGAAGAGATTCTAGAAAATAGAAAAAGTCAAAAGGAACGCTGGGAGGAAGTCTGAGAACAACCAAAGGGAAGAAAAACTCAACTAAACAAAAGTTTCGGAAGTATTAATAGACTATAAGATGGCGAAACAACGGAAGTCATCTGTAGTAAAATAAAAGAGTTCGTTCACATATCAACAGTTCAAGTGCATTCAAAACGGTGACCTCCCTATGAAAAGGTTAGAAAGTTTTCAAAAATCTGCTTGCTAAAAGAGAGGATTACAAAAATATTATCATAACAAATATTATCATAACAAATATTATCAAGAATAGAAGAAAATACTAACGGGTTTTTCAGTTCCTGGACCTTTGGAAGAATTCTCCTTTGGGAAAACAATAGAATGGAAGTAGACTCGCACTAGTTTAGTCAAAACCAAAGTCTTGCCAAAATGAAGAGATAGAGCTTATTAGCTTAATTTATGTTAGAAAAGGTTTTGTTAAGTTTATCCTGATAGTAGACTTATTACGTGCATTTAAGATATAAATCTTCGAAATTCCACTCGTAACGTATAGTATCAGGTCGTCAGCTGCTCGTGCATGTGCATTGCAAAGTCACGTTAAAAGGAACTGTAAGTTCCTGAATATTAAATAATGCTGACCTCGAAAAAGATAAAAATATCAATTTTACCATTTGTACAATACATTTGCACAAATCGCTTGTACACTTATTACATCTACATCTACACAAGAATGACTATACTTTTTGTTTTCATTTGATTCATTTCAAGATAACGAAATGTTAGCTAATGTTATAATATTACCATTTTAATTGCTATTCGAAATATTCATTTACATGTAATTAAAAATTAGACAAATATTGTGAAAATTGAATGCAAAATTGTCTTATCCAAACTATTGTATAATAGTTACCGATATGGCCCATAGTATTGTGCCAGGTCTGGCAACCGACCAGTATTACCAGTATTGGAAACTGAACGTATCAGTACCTTGCCAGTCTTGGTTACCGAGTCTTGGGTAAAGTACTGCCCCAGTACTGGTAAACAATTTTATCAGTACTGTGCCAGTCCTGGTTACCAAGATTGGTGAGTCTCGACTGAAAGTACTGCCCTAACACTGGCAACTATAAACAAATCAGTAACGTGCCATTCTTGGTTACCGAGTTTTGGGCAAAGTATTGAGCTAGTTTTCAATTAGTATAACCTCGATCTGATGCTATAAAATGAAGACAATAGATTAGTAGATAGATATCTAATAACTAAAATTATTATGTATGTATATGTAATATATGTTGGTTTAATTCGGAAGTTTAATAAATCAAAAATGTATTTTTGGATTCAGTGGAATGATTCATCTTTTTAGATGAATACTTCCTTCATAAACCCAAACAAAGCTTTTGACAAAACCACTCTTTGTACGAGATGCAAATGCAGATTGCTTGACGAAAACAATGATTGCATTTATCTAGACCAAAACTCGAGTTTTGACGTCACTCTTATTATGAAATGTGTCTCCTCAGTAGATCTTGGGCAATTATGGTACCAAGTTCCGCCAAGACAAATTTACTCTATAGCATTGCTCGACGCTGTGCAGTAGAGAGAATATTTAGAGACCTTATGATCCTGTAATATCTTTTTTTATATTTTATATTATTCGGTTACACTAATTCAAAAAATAATTACTGAAATAGCAATATGTTTAATAAACTACTATTATTATTTGTAGTTTTGTGATTACCAAATGCTAATGACCTTTGGTTACGTTTACTAATTCAAATTTAATTTCTATACTATACTATCTGAAACTAAAACTTAATTGTGCTTATTTACCCATATACCATGTATTTACATTATTACCATAATTTTATAATGGTGTTTATATTTGATTCTCTCGAATTTTTGATTATTTAATTTTAATGTTTTTGTTTATATTAATACAAAATCTTGAGAAAATAGATGAAGCAACTTGACACTTGAAGCATTACAAATGAGTGCGAGTATACGTTATCAAAAATCGTAATTTAAATTAAACAAATGAAAGATTAGTTAATTGGATTCTTAACAAAAGAATGTACCAATATACAAAGCGCTTTGGTCGAATAACTCTACGTTTACATGATTAATTGATTAATTAATTGCAAAACAACTCTTTCTGCGTTTCAGTTCATTTGCTATAAATAACTACAACAAATGTTATTCTTAATTAAAAACATCAATTTATTAGATAAAATAATTACCTACAACCCCGATTATTATGCAAAGTCTTATTATGGTGCGAAGTATTAATTAAAATAAATTTTCTTATACAGTTTCGAAGCGTTTAATTAGAGTTACCTACATAAACTACTTATACTTATTACATATTATTTGTAAATTATTCAAAAAAGCAATTAATCAAATCTCAATTACCTTAGCACAAAAGATATCAAAATTAATTGAAAAAAATTGCCTCACTTCCGCATAACAATTTAACAATTTGATTGGTACAACTGTTACAATCATAATTTAATAAAGTAGATCTACAAATTTTATAATAATGGCAATTTTAAATATACATCCAATTTTTAGAAAAAATTGCTTTGCCTATTACAAATAATGACGATCAAGAAATTTTTAAAGTAGCACAAAATAAATAATTGAAGTTCCATTTTTGATTACAATGAAAACAATGAAAAAAAGGGACATTAAAAATGAAAAATACAAAGTATAGTAGTAGGAATATAAAAATTTGGTGTACAAATTGAAATTTTTGATATATTTTTATATTTTGGAAGTTTTGAAAATCTTGTCTCAGATAAGACGATCAATGTATTGGAAATCAAGGCAAGAATTCTGTCAGTGTCGACTATAACATATGTATTTTGTAGAGAGTATATATTATGTTAATATTTTTTAGAAAAAATATCTGGAGCACGTTCAAACTATTACACAATAGATACCAAAAAAAGTGAAAATGATAGACTGAAAAAAGTGGAACAACTGCTAATTTAGAAAAATGGATTGAGAGCACACATGTCTGACAATTAAAACTTCAAATCATAGAATTCATTCACTTTCTAAACCCGAATTGATCGATCATATATATCAAATTAAAATTATATATTTTAAAAATACAGAAATAAACAATTGAATGAACTAACTTTTATTGGTGATATAGATACTAACACCAAAAAGCACTGATAGCAATAATTGAATTTTTGGGGATAGCCCCAACGGTGTTTCGATTTTAACATTTCAATATGTTATATCAACGATTTATTTATTTATTTAATTGCATTTCAATATTATTTTACAAATAATTACATTACTATTATATAATGCAAACGATGATATAAAGAGCAGTTCTTACATTTTTGCTAATATAATTGTAATAAAATAGTGAATTTAAATTCATAGTTCATGTTATTATGTACTTATCGAAATGAAAATTCCTTCAATAAAAATTTCACTTATACAGGGTGCTGAATGACTTAGCCGAACATAGGAAATTAACTTATAATTATTAATAAGTTAATTAAATTTATTTATGCAAATTCCTGCTTCCCTAATTATTTTAAAGAAATAATGAAAGACACAAAAATAATGCCAAAATATAAACTACAAATGATAAAAGCATCAGATTTCATCTAGCTTCTACTTAAAAAGTCAAAAAATGCTTTTGAAATTGTTAAAAGTTTCATTTATCAGACAGGCCATGTAAGTTTCCATGGTAGTTATTTTTGAAAATAGAAATTAAATTGAATTCATTACATGGCTAGTGCGATAAATGAAAATTTTAATAATTTTGAAAGCATTTTTTGACCTTTTAAGTAAAAGCTAGATGAAATCTAATGGTCTTATCATTTGTAGTTTATATTTCTGCATTATTTTTGTATCTTGCATTTTTTCTCTAAATTAATTAGGGAAGTAGGAATTTGCATAAATAAGTTTTTACATGTTAATTTCCTATGTTCGGCTAAGTCATTCAGCACCCTGTATAGTGACCGATAGTGTTTAAATGGTATAAAACTCGATTGATGAACAACATGATCGCCTAAGTTGTGCGGCCTGAAAGCCGCAATGACCCATCCCTTTTCCATAATTTTTGAACTTTTTTAATATATGAAAATTATTTAAACAAAAACCAATCACTTTTATTCGCAAAAATTAAAAATTTTAAATCTAAATCTCAATCAAAATTTCGGACTTTGCTTAGGCGGCAATCTTCGCGTGGAAGCCTAGATTCTCTGCCTAGTTGACGCAACGTCAACCAGTTAGCGGGAAAATCAGAAATATAAAAATTTACAATAAATGAAAAAAAGGCTGAAGTTAACAAAATACATTTACAAAATAAAAATCAAATTATTAATAGAAAATTACCAACTGTTATTAATAATTACATTATAATATCCACAATACATTTGTTATTTCTATTTTCACGCAACAGTTAAATTAAATTTGAAGGGTGGATTAATTACATACAATAAACAAATTAAACAATTTAAAAAAATTACATAAAAGAATTTCATTAAAAAAAGAGATAATTTAATGTTATGATATAATTTAAAACGGCACCTCCTTTTCATGTCGACCTTTAGTGACAACCGTAATTTAACACGTTTTCCGTCTCATATAATTTGAATTAACAATTTGGTGTAATTAAAGAAGCATTGACAACCTTAACAAAGTGATGTCACATCAATTACACAAGGACGTTTTAAGTTAAAAAACTAATTTTTTGCAAAATACTTGACTTTTTCCTTCTTTTCGTGTTGAAAGCAAATTTACCGTTTCAGTTTAATTAAGCCACATAAGTGAAAAACGTTATTGTTACATGATAATTGACAAAAAACGATCTTAATTAAGTTACTTTCTATTTGCATGTTAATACTTACAGAAGAATTAATTAAAAGAAAAATGCCAAGCAATTGCTTCCAATTTATATAACATGAATGTGATGCAAAAAATATGATTCCGTCTTTTCAAGACCACTGAATACGAAAAATGGCAAAAATTCATAATTAGAAAATGCAGAAAAATACTTACGATGAGTGGAATATGATGAAATAAATAGCAAACAGTTAAAATAGGATACATCGTTTGTAATCCACACACACTTTCTTCTTCTTCTGGTATATGTTTTTTAAGGCATGGCCGTTTGCTGTTTGTTGAACTGACGGTCATGGAGATGTTCGACAGATCACTATTCCACATAGGTTCTCGGCTATTACTACTAAATCCATTTTGATAGATATTTGGATTTTGCCCGATGGTCTTAACTTCGTATCCATTGTCGTAACCGTTATCCAAATTGGAACCTCTTCGGATCGTGTAGGTATCGTAACAGTTTTTATTAATACTTTCGTTAGGGTTGACTGATGCAGTCAAAGATAAACTTAGCTCGCTAAGATCGGATGTTGATTTCTTCAAATAATCAAATCCCTGGCGTCTCATTTTTAAATGTTGAAAACATATACAAATGAAAGAAGTTAAAGACACAATCACCAAGAAAATATGAAGAACGATGATAAAAATGTTATATTTCACGTCTAACTCAAAAGGCATAAATTTGCATAATTGTTCGTTTGGAATTGCATTGAATGGAACGCTATTGTCCTTCTCATTGTGATCTTCCTGTGCTAAAATTGCTGCAACACCAACACAAGCGCACAAGGTCGTTAAACAAAATAAATGATAAATAACGTGAGTTGACGTTAGATTTTGTTGGAGGTTCTGTTGCTTTCTATACAATTTTACAATAAATAATGCTATCACTGTTAATGTTGTTAACGAACTGGCTTGAAACGTGTGCACCGAATTAAAAAACCACACTATGGATTTACAATAATCGGATGAAACTTTGTTATGTTTTGCTATCAGCAAACCCGTATATCCCAAAATTCCAAGATTTCTCAAGACACTCAAAACTAACACCGCGACGATGGTTATATCGTAAGGGTTCCATTTTTTTCGATTTTGATGAAATATCGTGATGGTCCAGATTAGTAAGATTGTGATGATTGGCACTCCGATTATTGTTGCCAATTGTTCGTACGAATACTGCAACATTCTGATAAGAGATCTGCAACACAAAAACAAAGAATTATAAAACTTATTTGGTTCCAAATCAGTGATTCTTAATTTTTTAACCTGGTTATTAAATGGTCTCAAACAATCAAATTATTCTACTATTGATACAGTATAGCAAGCATAGCTAATCGTATAATATTTACTTAAGGAATTTAAAAATCAATGTTATGGTAATTAATTTCTAAATATATGTTAATGAACTTTAATCGGTTTGATGGTTCCTGCTGTTTGTACATTATTAACTCGGAAATGCAAATTTGATCACTCCTAATGCAAATTTATACTATCCTATTTCCTTAATTTTGACTTTATCGGGTTGTTAATGTCAATAGCATATATGTGTTTAAAATAGCAATCAATACAAGATCATTGCTTATGGCGAACATGCATTTTGGCTCCCGACCTCGAAAGTTAAAATTCTTTCAATAAATATACATAACTCTCCTTTTATCTTTGATTATCAACAACACATGTTTTAAGTTACGTTTAAAGAACTTGATTAAACCGAAAATTGAACGATGACGTAGGTATAGTACATATGCTCGCAAAATAAAAATTACACCTAATTACATATATTTTAACTGTATTTTGCATTTTAAAACCTTATAAATATTTACATCGTTGTTCGCACACCTGCAAATCAGTCAGATTATTTAAAAGTAAGAAATAATTACAATGCAACACACCTTCCAATGTACCTATTACAGGCGTTTAGTTTTCAGTTTGCAAAACAACTAAACGGTTTTTAAATACAATTTCACTTTAGCTTTTAAATAAAAAAATTAACCAGCAAGGTTAACATAAAAATAGCAACAAAGAGTAAATACACTTCGAATTGCTCATGTAGTTTTCATAAACATCGAATTGAAATGTGGTCTTATCACATGAATTTAATGGTGCATACCATAATTTTATTTGTTTCTTGATTAACACTGTTTTAACACCTCAGTTTTATGTTTAAAAGATATCTGAAAGAGTCAGATTCAACCATGTAAAGATTTCAAAAATATGATATCACAAACTATCGTTCTCAAGTAAACTCTACCGAAAGTATAAATGGTTGGTTGTAAAATAGTAAATCGTACAATTTCAGGTCGCAGCTGAAATTCATTTTTCGACCAAGAACTCCATAATAATTCTATGTCTGAGCCGGAGTATATAATGATTGTGGCTCAGTGATTTATAATATGGTTTCCTGCATGCGGAACTTCTTGGATGTCGTTTTCACTTTATCGGGAATTTAACAAAACAACTGAAATAGTGCTGATGCTGCGACTGGTACGAAGGTATGGATCGCCTAAAAGTTTGAGCATAATCCCGTGGGAAGGTCAAATCTTTGATGAAATTTTTATAGCACTATATAATTTTTATAGGTATATTATAGGTAATTCAAAAAAAATTAATGAAATAATTTATAAATTAATTAACATAAAATTAGACATAATCATAAATACGCCCAAACGGCTGTGTTCAAACATTATACTCGGCATTTTTATGGATTGAAATGGTGAATCGTCAAGGTTTTGATCTTTCGTGTTTTCATAACAATGCTATATTATTAGTGATCAGTTTTATTTATTATTACAAACAAGTGTTTATATTTAAAAACTTTCAAAGAACATCATTAAAAACATTTACTTTCATGTTTATCCACCGCAACGCTTTAACAGAAATTAATATTACAAAACAATAATATAGTTATTTTAGTATATTTTGCAATTTTTACCATTAATAAACAATAATAGAAATCAAAATAATATTATATCATTGGTGGGTTTAGCTGAAATAATAAGTAACAATTATTTTTTTGAAGATGCCACCGTTCAATCCACTGGCTGTTGAATTATAATTATATTGTTATATGGCAAGGTTACCCAAGAGACGCCAAAAATACACCTACCTAATAATTATAAACAATAACTAATTTCTAAGAACAAATTGCTATATTAAAGCTTTTTAAGATCAATTAGGAATTTTAAGCAAATCGTTAATATACAAGGTCTGCAATACTCAAAGTATTGTATTGTGACCCACTCTATTGCAATTTTAGCACAACGTTCATAAAAATTAATTTTATATTTATGATCTATAATTATTAAGTAATAAGAAAATAGCCAATATTGTAGGTGCAATTTTAAAAAATTGCAAAACTGAAAGTGTACAATCAGATGTCGTGTTGTGCGTGGCTAATTTATAGTAGATACACCGATCAATATTATGTAACAGTTAGCATTATCGAAGTAATAAATTACGATTTAATTAATTGATTTATAGCACGTAAATGAATTGCAGATAAACAAAATACATAGTATATACCTTATACCTACATATATAATCTAATTTCTATATTCTCATCAGGATAATATCCAATATGGTCATACATGTTTCTTCATTTAAATCCATCAGATAATCCCACGTATGGATTTCAAATGGAGTATTTAATGCTTCCTTCTCGTTGATTTAGGAAAGTCTCATCTAGATTGACCATGACAGTGAAAAGAACGGACAATCCTGTTCTTGATAATACTTCAATTCTCTTTTATGGAATTCAATAACTCTTTCTTTGATACGTGAACGTGACATTGAAACTATATTGGTAAATGTCTTATAACTAAATATTTCCGTTGTCAATATTATGATGATTCATTGTGATGATTCTCATCAGATTAAACTAACTTAATATTCTCCTAACTATTTGGCTGTCCATTTCAAACTTCCATTTCATTATGTAAATATGATTACAGTTTCTATTATATATAAGCGATTTTAAAATTGATATCTTCAAGTCATCCATTTTACAAAGGATAAAGATATGTTTAATTATGATGTCTGAAAAAAGGTGATTTATTGCTTTAATCGGATTGTTTAAGTCCTAAGATAAGAATCAAAGAAACTTATTTGTCACTTTTTGCAAACTATACAAATAAAATGATGTGGAATTTGCATCTATGAAGAATTTTACTATTATTGAAATCAAAAATGTATAACTCTCTCCTGACTTAACATGAAAATGAATTATATTAATTAATCATAGTAAAAGTGTTTTGCCTATAGCTCATTTTGACTTCCCATGTCAATCTGCGTATTATAGTATATTATATGTACATTAGAATACAAAGTAATATAATCATAATGTAATTATGGTAACCAACTCAGTTTGGCCCGCTCTTCACAGAAATTGAGCAATAGTAACATTCCAAAAAGTTTTCCTTTTCGAGTGAGCTGCATTTTAAACAAATTTATTTTAATTCGGCAAATACTCATAAATATTTAAGTTCGTTCTCCTGCTCCGAAGCTTTTCATATGGGATAGTCATTCCAAGATCCTTTCCTGAGAAATCCTGAATTTTGCGCATATTCCATCGCAAATCATATCTATAATAAATTATTAGAAAAGCGACCGTTATTGAATTTATTACTTTCTCTTCTTATCCATACATCAAGGGTTACATAGTGGAACACTAACGTCATTTTCGAATTAAATACAAATAACTACAAAGCCATAAGCAAAATTGTCGAAAAGAAATCAAAAAGCAAAATTGAAAGTTGTCTAATATTCAGAGTCGAATTATATTCAAATTAAAAAGTCATCATACCAAAAGTTAATAATGCAACCTTTCTATTGTATTTTCACTTGATTACCTAATTTGCACATCTTAAGTTCTCCAGAAGTTGAAAAATTCAATAGCGAACTTAAGGTAAGCAAGTAAACTTTTTTTTGAAATTTTGACACGAATCAATGAGCAATAACAGTTTGAAATACGATCACAGTTAACCGATGTATAAATCCTGTTCGACAATCCAACAATGAATTGTGCGGAACAATAAGTATAACTCAACCTTGAAATTCTTTATGCCAATCCCAAACTCAATAGTTTTATTTCATATTTTAAAAAGAAGTGACCAGGCAGGTCATTAATCTACAACTCGTTTTTGTTATTATATTTTATTTAAACGTTTAAACAAAAGGGGCCAAACAGGTAACAAAAGTTATCAACCTCACAGTTTTAGTCAAAATAAACATCCCTTCCAATTTGTTTATGAGAAATTTGCAATAAATTTGTTTATCAAAGCCACTTCGCCCATTAAAATGTTAGAGAACTACGCCTACATCGAAACTAGAAAATGATAAACACTTTAAATTTAATTAACCTTTTCGCCAAAGGGTCATTAATCGTTGGAATTTTCGACGTTACTTTTTTGCTAATTTGGCCGTTTATATGTTTAATGGCTACTTTGAAATTACTCATGTCAGAAGCGAGTATAATTTTTTTTTAGCAACATTTAATTAGAACAGTCACCAATTTATGCCCCAAAGGCACGAAATAACCTTCAACGTAAATTGATATAAAAACAAGAGGTTTTGCATCAGCATGAAGCACATTATTTACACACATTATTTATTTATATGTGTATAATATCCGCAATTATATTAATGATTTTTCTCGAATTACATCAAATTAAACCCATATAATATAGCTATTCGAGCTTGAGATAAAGATGCATCAAAATTTTATATTGCATTGTTGTTTATTTTTAATTTGTTATTAAAAGTAATGTCTTTGTTAGATTTGCTAGGTTCCTGTATGTGACCTAGTTAAGCGTGCAGTTTAATGTTATTGACAAAGTAGCTTATTCATGCCCGATTGTAGCATTTCATTAGTTTAATTTTGCATTGTTGATTATACATACTTTTATATTTATCAGAAACGTAGCTTTATCTCCGTTTACCTTGTTGTTACTACCACAGATGGTCTATTTTTACTGCTTTTTTCTTCTCAGCTCCATAAAGCTTGAAGAATCGCATAAAAGATACAAACTAATTTAATCGTACAATCAAGCATTTCCACGCTATTTTAGCTAATCTACGTATTTGAATCTATTATATACCATCACAAAACATATTATGGGCAAAGATGCTTATAAATAACAAATAATAACCCTCGGGCACAACATTTTCCGTGTGCTAGAGAAAGAAAAAGTTAATTCAAAACCGCTGATGGTTAGCTAAATGCCTAAGCATTTTCTCTTTCATGAAAATTAGTAATTCATGTACTTCCCATACATAAGGAACATTTTGTCTCTTCTTACTTCTTATATTGATTGATAATATGATAAACCTAGCTGATTTGTTTACAGAATTCTAGAAGTTCCAAGAAATTATAAGGGTAACTGCTAAGGGGAATTCCCTAAGTAAACACTAAGTAAAGATTTTTCTTATTAATTTTTGCTCCTGCATGCACAAAAAAAAACAAATTGTTGATTTGATTTTTTAGACTTTGCCCTAACTAAATGCCTATGAATTTTTCAATATTTTGATAAATTTTTAGAAATCGCTCCCCCTCCCCCCCAGGAATTAGTATTATGACCGCCCTTATATTTATAAGAGTCTAAAAAGTATTCAGTGAACTTCGACTGTAAATTACTTCCGAATGGAGCTTTTGGCAACTTAATATGTAACAAATTCTTCAAGCAAATAACAGTTTCTCTCCCCCTCCTTCTCCCGTACCCTTATCAAGTCATTTATTTACGGTTTTTATGGTTTCAGTTCGAAAATTTTCATATTTGTGTCAATATAGTATTCATGCTGTAATAAGAAGTAAAGAGGTATATCTTTAAAATAAAGAAAAAAATATCTATAAGAAAATTCCGGGAAGTTAACAGAAACGTCGATCACAGATGAAAAACTTAAATTGTTATAATTCATTCTTTTTCATGCTTTCTTTTTTTTTATTTGATACCTTCGATAGTTTCAATCGCAAAAACTTGCGGAAATAACAGTTCAGGAAGCGCATTCAAATAGTTTTCGAAGTTGTCTAGAAAAGAGAAATAAAATGCATTATTAATTCAATGTTCTGGTAATCTGCACATCAGCTATTATTTTACAACTTTCGGCTATATTATGCAGATATACTCCAACTATCAAAAATATTTTATACTTAAATTTGCAAAAAAAAAGTTTATTATTTAAGTAAGATTAGCACGGCAGGAATTTAAAGAACCTTGATGTTGGTAAACCAAAAATTATACATTTACAGGAAAATAATTTCATAGGTATGTACTTCCATTTAAAAGGAAACGGATATTTATTTATACAGAAAATATTGCTAAGTTGTGTTATTTAAAAGCAATTTAATATGCAATTAAGAAATAAAAGAAAATATGATAATTTCTGTCCTACCCACCATAAATATAGATAGTTTTCTATTTTCTGCAATGAATATTAGTAGTATTATCATAAATATAAGTTTTCACTTATAACATAAAATATTCGGTATGTTAAAAGAGAAAACGAAAGTGATACCACCACAATACGAAAGATTTTTATTTTAATGGAATAATTATTGGTGCAGATGAACATAATGAAATTGTAAACCATAAACTACTAGAATAACATAAACCTATTAATTAAGTTTTAATTTCAAATAAAACATCATCAGATAAAATTATATGGGCACTTAATTTTTCTGTTATGTTTACTTATTTTTAGTATCACAAGTCAAGAACACTTTAATTTTACTCTTCACTGGAGACTACATTATAATATAGCACACGGTGTATTTATAAAAAATAAAGAAATTATCAACAAAAATTTGCTTATTTACTGAAAATAGAAGCAACCGAATAACTCTTTCGTTAAGATTCAAGTTTGGATACTTTAAAATTAATATGTTGAAGTGTTAAACTACAAATTAGAAAATAAAACAAACAATAAAAATTTCAAAAGTCAAATAAACTGAAAAATTTAGTGTAGTTTGTACAGACTGCAGTTTAAAAACTTGTGAAATTAAATATTTCAGGACTTGAAAATTTACGATCGTCTTAAAATATCTAGAAAGATATTTAGGCTACCAGAAGCTGGTATGTATGTAAATAAGATAGTACATAATATTACATTGTATCACAATTTTTTATTATAAGTTGTTCTATAATGGTAACTAGAGTATGATAAAATTTGCATAGAAATGTATAAGTAGTAAATTTTTCTCAATATATTTATCATAATAGCAATTACATTTTTATTCAGAAATCATAACACTTCAGATTTAAAGAAGAAAGTATAGTAATTGCATGGACCTGCTTACCTACAATGTTTAATCAAGTGCATCTCAATGCCAATATAATTTTTTTTTTCATAGCCTGCGGCCCACAAAACATTTTTATGCGACCCGCAGTTATCTCTAATAGTTATCTCATAATTATGACTTTTGGATTACAAACTAGAATATCAAGATGAACAGACTATGATATCTAAAAGAAAAATGCAAATTGCTTACAGCATTGTGAAAAATTAATAATTTTTGTAGGGAATATTTTTTTACCAAACTACTGCTTTTTATTATACATAAGTATATTTTTTATTTAAAATATTATTTATTTTATACGCATATAATTTTAATTATACATATTATATTATTTCTGGTGGCCCAAATTACACATAGGAGTCATAAGGAAATACTATATTATTTATTAAATCAGTTTTTTATCATTAATTTTGATCATAAACAATGATGACCAATATAAAAATATTGAAGTTGAGGTTTGATTTGGTAATTAAAAAACTAACATTCCATACTAAAATTAAATTTATTTAGTATTTACCTATATAAGCAGCATAATAAATTTATTAAAATAAAGAAAAACTAAATTAAAAATTAAATTTCAAAAAAATCAATACACTAAAAATTGTACAGTATTAAAATTTGTGACCGTAAACCTCATTTTCAGATTTACGTTGCACATATGCGTTCACAGATTTTTTTTCAAAAGAAAAATTGAAAATAAAAACAAAAACCGTTTTTTGTGAGAATGAAAATTCGCTTATAATTTATTTTAATATATTGCTATGTTTTATTTTGGTTGCCTCTAGGTTGTGCATTTGTTACAAATTTTCAGTTTTTCATAAATAGTTTTTATGATTTAATAAATAATAAATTTGATGACTTTTCATTAAAAGTATAGAAAAAAGTCATGTACCTATTAAGTTATTTTAATAATCAATTTGGTATTAATTATTGCAAATTAAGTATAGTTGTATGTGAAAGTAAGATTTAAACAATTATAAATCTGGAGAGGTCTGAGATTTGGTTATTATTCACGCTCAAACTTAAATTATTCAGTTGTCTGGGAGATTCCTCAGTTTCGACGATTTCAAAGAAACAATTATTGAGAACATAGGGAAAATTTTGGAAATCAACTCCTTAAGATCAATTATGCAAAACTCTTGTTAAAGGTAGTTTGCTGTTAATCTAAACAGAGTATATACCATTTGTATTTGCAATTTACATTAAGCGAACGCCACGACGCGGAAAAATATTAAATTAATCTAATACGTATAGTTGGTATAGAAAGTTTTGTTTATAAACCAAACGTTTGCATTCTTTTGGTGTTTCATTTTGTGAATTATCGTTTCACTAGGGTTTTATGATAAAATGTTTCAGAATCAAACTCAAGACAATATCAAGTGTACGTAATAGAGCTGCCATGTTGTTGACATTTGGTAGCATCTGGGGCGCTAAGGTAAATTGCGAATATCTGATGGTCCATCAAGTATTCTATCAGTGATTGAGAGTTATTTAACCTATTACATAGTTTTCCGGACAGATTTTCTAATTCTGATGTAGAATTTCCAGACCTAGATATAGTAGTTCTACACCTGAAGTTACCAACTAAATTATATTATCTCTTTAATCAATTTATTCGCATTATTTCTGCTACTCGGCTACTCCCATCCTCTTGCTATAAAAAAGTTTTTTTTTTTTAAAGCAATGCTGCATTTCCATTGCAAAGAGTCCGGACATATCAGTTGCTCTAAGCAGGCTCGCTTTTAGGAGAGGAAAAAGGTTTTAGCTCCTTTAGATCTCCATCGTGGGTACGCCTTTGTATATCAGTCGCTTAAATGCAAAACCCGACAAGTCCAGTGAAATATAAAACTAGATAATGCAGAAAAACTCACAAAATCTTTATCTAAGCGAGTTAAGCAATGATTTTTTTTAGCATAGTTTCGTAGCCATAGATCAAAATATAAAAATCAATTGATAAAATCTGGGGTAGTTAGAAGCCTTTAAGAATTAAGTGCTAGAATAGAATTAATCTCCTTTCTAAAAAAGTTTCAACATGTCGGCTTTTGCATCTAAGCGACTAATATTTGAAATTTAAAGCTTTATTTTCGTAAATCTCAATTTAGATTTACCTCCAACAATTATTTAGATTTGGATTTGGATTAAAAAACTTGGTCCCGATTTCACAAAAGCTGATTAAAATTTAATCTATGAGTAAATTCATTGTTGAAAATCCTTAATCATAGATTAAATTTTAAGTAGTCTCTGTGAAACTGAGCATTAGAATCTCAATTTAAATAATATAAAAAAATGACAACCACATTAAATCGCCTATCAACCCATTAAGTTTATGTAAAGGCTTTCATTTAATTTAATAGTTCTCTTAAAATATACAACATAATTTATACAATTCAAATACAACACTCGTCTGAATGGACTTAACGCGGTACAACAAGTCACTTAACACCTCTCACAAAATATAAAAAAAATTTACGCCTAATAAAATAGTACACTACTTAAATTTTATTTTCTATATGCATATATTAATTTTGAATTAATAATATTAAATATAATAAACATTTTAACGGAATTACTGCAGTGTGGGCTTCTCATTCCAACATTCTGCGATATAACCGGGCACTATTTGAAACACATTTCGCATGCAGTATTTTGCATTTTTTTGAATTTTAATTTATGCTTTGTATTTTAAATATCAAATTTTCAATGTATTTTGCAAAATGCATTAGTCGACAATGCCTATGTGCTATCGAGCTGTCCGCTCTTTTAAAAAACGACTAGGTAAGGTATTTTGGTAAACCAAAATATTTATTATCGACAATACTTCAGTTTATATCAAGAAGTTACTCAAATTGATAATAATCACACAAGATAGTTATCGATAAAGACGAGTTTTTCTCTAATAAAATATACCTGCATATCAGAATCAAAAGTGATTTCATTTCTTAATTTCGTATGCTTTTTTTTAATTCACTCAAGTTTTTCACGACATATTTAAAAAAACACTGGTCTACCTAAAATTCAAGGTGAACATACTTCTCTCTAAAATGTATTTTAGATGTCATATTAATTTGTCTTACCAAAACTTAATTATATTTGTAGGTATAAAAATTTAGCAGTTAAAAAATTACAAAAGAATAGATTTAAACCTTCAAACGTCAGATTTAAGACGAGATTTAAATTTTAGACACATTTCAGGGTTTGTTGCAATTTTAAACATTTAAAGTGTGTAATTTTTATATTACATAATTTGTTTGTATGTTGTATTATACAAAAAGGAGATTTATCACTTCATGCTATGCCATTAACCCACAAAATGTTTTTAAATGCATGTTAAACGGGGTGCTTCTCTCGGTGCGGCTTATTTAATATTCAAATTTAAATAATATTTTATAAGTCGCTAAAAGAAAATTGCAATAATTAAGTTAACGAGTTTAGAAATTCCATGAAAGCGTATAAGAAATAAAAGTAATCATTACACCAAATTAAATATCAAGATGGTTTACAGTTTACACCTATATTTAAGTAGAGGACATCAAATTTTAACGATTAACCAACATTTGACTTTATTAATCTTACCGTTAGTTATAACGTACATACCTAATTTTTGGTTAAAAAATTTTATTTTTGTATTTTTGGAGACCGCAGTGGGTCGAAATTATACATAAATAATTTTAACGGAATTTTGTTCCAGTTGTTAGGTAATAACTACTAATTTAATCCATTGGTTCAATAATAAAGATAATATAAATTAATTATTTTGATGAGTTCGTGAATAATTAATATTCTTATAATTCATATTTTTAGAAAAATTATTATTCGTGGTCGTAAAAGTTTATTGCATTTCCAATTTAATCAGTCCAACCGATCAGTTCCAATAAATACCTAAGTTTTTCATAATGCCACTCGAGTTACTTGTGCCCTTGTAATTGTCTGCCTTGCCTTGTGTAATTGTCATAATGCCAACGCCTTGTTAAGATATGCACGACAATTTATTTAATTTTAAACAAAAACTTGAAATTTAAATTTTTTCATTTAAATATGGTTGGATAATTAACCCAGGTAGTTAGATCTTCCAAATTGTATATAATTGGTACCGGTGGCCCCAGAAATTAATTTAATAAAGGACGCTTGCCATTGATTTATACAGGCGCCGTAAGCTGAAAACTTCTAGGTCATGTAGCTCTGCTATATGATTTACTTTCTTTTAGGTCCCACATTTTAAAGATTTTGCATCATAAAATGCACTTCTTCATGAACAGTAGTTTTGCTATTACACGCAGGGCAGTATTTAATGTAAAATAATAAAAATAAGTAACACCAAATTAATCTCATCTTCATAAATTAGTCAGTAGTCTTGAAGACTCTCAGAAACAATTTTAGGACTAATTTAATTAATGTGAGACGAGAATCGTATCCTAAACCATTTTAATTTATATTTGTATTTATTTTTCTTGTTTTCAAATTTGTACCAAATTTTTCAGCTTTATACCTATTTAAACAGATGTGCAATTGTCACACCTACCACATATTATCATGGAAAATGGCCAGTGATTTTGACATTTGAGTATACGAACTCAAAATATATTAGTCACACAAGGAAAACTTTTCAAACACAATTCGTAGAACACTAGCGATTTCATAGATTTAAAGATCAAGAACCAAATTTGTAAAATACTTATCAAGTTGGTATTCCGGTTTGTAAATTTGAAAACAATTGATTTTTTATTTTCTTACAATACAGACTCTTAAAAGAGGAAAAATCTTGAAAAAATAAAGTTGGCATAATCGGTGCAATTTTCTAAAAAAATATGTTAATTATAACAATTGAATTTAGTTGTTATTATGACATAAAATGCTGTTCTTTTCTGTCATAACAACTACATTTTGTTGTTATAATTAATAACTTTTCTTAGAAAATTGCACCGAATATCTCAAGTTCTATTTGACGGATTATCTTCAAATTTGATATTTACTTTCAGTATTAGGTATATGTTGTTCAAGGAGGAAATCGCTGGCAAAATTTGATGCACAAGTAAAAGGAAATCCAAAGAAATCTTAGAAAATTCAAGGAAATCTGAGGAAATCCAAGAAAATCTTAGACAATCTTAGGAAATCTAGGGAATCCTAAAAAATCCGAAGAAATCATAAGAAATTCTAGGAAATGCAAGAAACTCCAAGGCAATCTTAGGAAATCTAGAAAATCTTAAGAAAACCTAAGAAATTTCAGAAAATCTTAGGTATACTACAGACAACCTTTGTCATTTGTTTTCTATTATTTTTATATTTTTAACTTTTTCGAAAGGAAATCCAAGGAAACCTCATAAAAAGAATCTGGTGTAGAAAACTTTGGTTTGCAATTTCATCCCGATATTGCTTTATATAGCAACTGGAAATTGTTAAGTTATTATTATTACTAGTTTAAAAAATAAAAAAATTAAGCAAAATGAATGTTAATTTTTATGCAGCCGCTAAAATACCGAATAAATTAATTGCATTTAAATCATAAAGCTACAGTAAGCTAAAATTATAAAGCATTAAGTGGGTATTCTAGTCTAGAGGCATGAATTTTCGGGCGGTTTTTGAAGCTCTGTACAAACGAAACAAACAATATTTTTACTATCCACTATTTTACCATTTGTTTATTGATATTTTAAGATTACATATAAAAAATTAACCGAAAAAAAAACTCAAAATTCACAAAGTTATGAGGTGGCAAAGTGGGGAGATTTAAAACAAACTGGTGTGCACAATATCTCAAGTTCTAATGAACCGATTTATTTGCAATTTGGTGTGAATGTTCTTTATACATTCCTCTATTGCATAAACTACGCTCAAGTCAAAATTTTGAATTTTACTTTTCTTAAAAAATTCAGATTTGTTAAAAACACATGCAAAAAAAAAATTTTTTTTACGGTTGCCATTTTGTGAAAAAATTTTTGTTTTACTTTTCCATAATTCATGCTATAGCGGCATCTATAAAAAACATTCACACCAAATTTCAAATAAATCGGTTTATTAGAACTTGAGATATCGTGCACACCAGGACACCCTTTTTTAATTGGACCTCTCACTTTGCCAGCTCCTAACTTTGTAAATTTAGAGTTTTTTTCTTTGGTTAATTTTTTATGTACTCTTAAAATATGAATAAACAAATGATAAAAAAATGGACAGTAAAAATGTGGTTTGTTTCGTTTGTACAGAGCTTCAAAATCCGCCCGAAAATCATGCATCTAGACTAGAATACCCCCTTCAGCAAAATTAATATTAAAGAAAATGCGTTATGAACATAAATATTATAACATAGAATCGAGAGTTGATATAGAAGGTAGTTAGTATTGCTCTCTGTATAGCATAACAATATATTGTTATGTAATTATATGGAAAATAAAATAATAAATTAATCCAAATTTCGGATCCAAATTATCGGACCTAAAATAGACTTCAATTTAAAATGAAAAAGTTAAACATATGAATGGTTAACCCGGTCATCTGCAGTCGTGTCATTTTTTATTTTACAATACCTTTAATTTTCATTTCAAAAACTACGACATTTTACCATTCAAATTGATTATAATTTTCAAAATCATCCAATTCAATTCTTTTTCTAAATCGGTTAGACAAAAATTACCAATATTTTATTCAAATATTATTCAAAAATATTTAATTTTGTCTCAAATATGAGACATATTATTTGTCTATTGCAAAGTAATCATATTACTTTATTAACAAAAAAATATAGCTTAACCTCAACTTCAAAACCGCAATTGATAATTCAGAAAACAAAATTGGTCTCGATTGCTCGTGTGATGCTATCAAAAAAAATTGATTTTTCGCATTTATGCTATCTTGTATATTACAAAAAATTCCATAAAAATTCCTCTCAATTGCTACAATGCATAAAAATTTCTTAAAATACTCAATAACTTCTCAAATATTCTGTCTATTTCTTCGTAAATGCCACGGTAAATTCCGTTAATGTTTTTTTTAGTTCTTCCAAATTTTACTTCCTGCCTTCTGAAATCAAATAAGGTTTTGATTTTACTGTCTGGTAAGAACTAAAACTGTATTTTAACAAATTTGTACGAACAGATTGTTAAATTTCTCAAAAATTCGTAACTTCCTCGAAAAATGTAACAGCCAACTTGCAATAATTCAACGAAGGCTCGTAGTTTGTAAGGGGGACAATAAGCGATACAATACAATTACTGAAATACTGGGATACTCCCAGAGTTTCAGACTAAAGTAATACATAGATTTATTTGTTCTGAAAAAGTAAAAATTTTCTATTTAATAAAATCAATCGCAGAACATTGACAGCTTTGGTTTTTATAACCGGGAGGTTTGGGGGGTATGGAATACCCTCCAATACTTTAAACCTTTAAGCAGTGCTTCTAGAATCGCTCAATCGCAGTGGATGGATTCTTGATTCTAGTGTTTGCAAACTTATAGCATTCGTTTTTTATAAAATATAACAGTGATATATTACTGCATTATAATGTTTGTTATTCTTATTTTTTATTATTACAGCACAATCATACAATAAATTAAACTGCAATGGTAATAGCAAGATAATAATATATGATTCCTGAGATTATTTGTTGATTTTCTGTTCGCAGATTCGCAGAAAATTACGGGGTACTATTAAAAGACTTGATGGAAATAATTTTTTTTTAAACTGTATAATTCACTATACGTATAATAACATGTATAGGGGCATTGTAACAGTAAGGGGGCTAGACGAGCAGCGACAGTTCAGACGCGCCCATGTATAATAATTCTGTAATGCTATAAATTTCCAATATATCAGAAACAATTATAAATTCTTTAAAATAAAAAATTAATTTTTCTTATTCCAAAATTTATAGTTTGAAATACTATATATGCAAAATACTAAATAAAGCATATTCAGTCAATTTAGCAGGAAATTTAATAGAAGCAGATGTTTGATGATCTCTTGAAGAATAAAAGTGAAAGCTCAAGCGCATTTGATGCAATTGAACGAATTGTTATAATTCTTTAGTGTATTATACTGATCTGTTCGTACAATCCTCTTTCTTGTAAGCACTCTCCGTGTGTACAATATAATAAAAATAAATATTATATTGAGATATTGAGAGATTTTTTTGGCCTGCCTTTTGTAATATAACATTATACAACATAATATACCTATCGAAATAGCAAAAATAAGTTTCAACCATTCAAAGGTGAATTATGTATTTAAAAAAATGCTTAGTATGTGGGCTGCGAGCCAAACCTCTTAAGGTGTCGAAACCATTTCAAGAAGTTCACAGCATAATCTAAACTGGACTGAAACTAATGGACCCCAGAAATCAAACTACATTTTTTTATTTGGTCTGTTTCCTTATAAAGATTCTAGAAAGTATTGAAGAAATTGTTGTATAGGTTCTCTCGATATAGCAACCCTTTCATCAGAATTTCTTATTTTCGAGTCGACGTACCATTCTAATCGTGTTTATCACCGATGAATATGTTGCAAAATCTAAATTCTATAAATTGGTTTAAACAATTTGGGTATTTAGAAATTTGGGTCAAAACGTCAATACGATCGTGGTGTCCGCTGGAGGTAAAATAAAATTTGATGCCTAATTAATATTTATGCATTCAGTGTTAGTTTTTGTTAAGCAAATTTCGGCAATGCCATGGTAGCCTATTCAAATATTTACACTGATTGTTGTAGTTTGTTTAGAAATATAATGGAATCGACGCAATAATGCTGAGAAACAGCTGATATTTGTATCCAAATTCAAAATAATTATATTATATGAATTGATTAACTGTGGGTTATACAAATAATAATTCTTAAAACTAAATTAATAATTATAAAACCGTTTAAATGAGTTGCGCACGTTAAAAGCCATAACAGTTTTTATGATTTTATTTTATAGTATCAATTAAAATTTTGAATTTTACTATCAGATGGATTTAACTGTTGTTAAATTACCTATGCATATTAGATTACTAACTATAAAACGGTGTGTGATCTATTAAACTAAATTTGGTTAAAAACTTTGGTACAGACGGACACGGAGTATGATCGTAAGACTTCTCGCTATACGCGGATGGAAACGGTTCAAATTTCTAAAATTGCAAATATAGATGTAAAGTAGATATAATAATTCCGGAAATATTTAAAACAAATTCTATATATCATCCATAGAATAAATAATAATGCGATGTAGAGTATGTGAACTTCCTCAATTCTCTTAATATAGTTCCGACTTATTAACACTTTCTGATTTATAAGAAGCGGTAATTAGTGTAATCAGAAAGGATTTAAATGCTAGTGATTAATTTATGGTGTAAAATAGGCAAATGATATCACGGTGGATTGTCTTATCTGATTCAACAAATTAAAAAATTCAAATGAAGTTGCTTTCTCATTTGCATTTGCTCCAGCAAATGTAAATCTGGGAGCTTCTTGTAAATTTTATCTTTTTTTCAACTTCAACTGGGTTAGAATTTACCACAAAATGGTAATTTTGACAAATATTTCTTCTCCTACCCACTGTTATCTTTTATCACCGGCAGTTATTTGGCGATAGCGCGTAAGGGATATTCAAAATTACCTGAAAAGCTTAACATTAGTATTATTATGGCCATGTAGATAAATTAATTGAGATAACACAAAAACACTTTAAATAATTTTTATGGAGTTTTATTGAAAACTATAAACATTCATCCATAAATGCGTTACATTGACATAAAATTTTAATTAATGGCTGTTAAATTAATCAATTAATGCCAGCTTTAAGCACCTTTTATACAAAATAAGTAATAATATATTGTTAAGAAGAAAATGTACTACATACATTCAAAAAAATTTAATCTGGCGCACCTGAGGTATGTATATTCCGATGTGCTCAATTCCTGATTAAAACATTTTTTAAATTTGATATTTCATTTTTTTGTCATTTTAAAATACTCCAATTTATTGTAAAAAAATATTTAAGATATCCAAACTTTTATTTACCCCATACACATAAAATATATGTTTTTACATTATTTTGCCTTTGGAAAAAAATTTAAGAAATAGTAAAAATATTACCTTATTTATTTTTTGTAATCCATTAGATATATCACAACAAAGCATTCACTTACTACTAATAAAACACAAACTTAAAATGAACGTTTTATCTTTCATGATATTGAAATGTTTATTTCGTAAAATAAATGCACCGATTATAACATTAACAATGTTCGCGAACAACTAACAGAATAGTTTCACATCGAATGTTCAAATATAGGTCATTTAGCGCTCTTTCCAATATTACTGTAGTCGCTTCAACAAGTTAAACAGGTAACACCGAATTGTAGTAAAGTTGAACAAAGATAGGTAGACTTCTTACCTCTTGCGTTGCTAGATTTACATTCCATACAAGGTAATAGTAAATTGGTGGGAAAATCGTCGCCGCAAAGAAGGTACTGTATAAGTACCTTTAATAATTAAGTACTACTTATCATCACTATTTGCTTGTAATTTAAGTGGTACATAATTTTTCATTATTCATCTTTAAAGTCAAATAACGAAAAATAGCAAATTTAGAAAGTTTGATTTCTACTTCCTAACTATTTTCAATAATAAAAACTAATCTATTTTAATTATTGCCATTTTATTGAGAATTAAAACTGAGATAAACCGACAGAATTACGTACTAAAAATGAAATTAATGCAATGCGGAAAACAATGCTAAATTAATATTTATTACTGTCTACAAAATTTAGCTTAAAATAAAATATTTTTAAGTCTGCGATGAAAAGATGAAATGAAAGATGTATAACTTTATATGAAACCATAACATTTTAATATATACATTTTTAACTTGTGAATTATAATGAAATAAAAACTTTTAATTGAACAAGATAATTAAACACAAATAAAATTAAGATTTATTATGAGCTTTCAGCAAACGTATCGCTTTCGTCAGATATTCGTGTGTTTATAATACAAGAAAAGAAAATTTTATTTTATTAAAACTGAAAATTTTTATTAGACCGTTAAAAAATTCAAAAACTGCGTAGCACAGTAGTCAACCAATAGGAATAAACAATGAATATTTTATATTTTAAAATTTTGATTTGCGATATGGCTACCTGCACACCGACGTGTATTTCGGGTGGTCCGCCTTTACCTGACCACCTGGACGTACTAATAATAATAACAATAAGAATATAAGAATAATCTAAGAATTAAGGCTGCGATTTTTCACTTGGACGAAAAAATGTTCAACAGGTGGCGCGATTATCTAGACTTAAAATTGGATGTCTTTCATTGGTTGGAAAAAATGAAAAGAAAATTTGATTGGTTTTAAAAGGCGGTTTTTTTTAAATCATTCAAATTATAGTCTAAACAAAACTTCAGTTACAGCACTTATAATACTTGATATTAAAACGATTTCAATGCAGAATATTAAAGGTTACTATGTTAACTACACTGTGATATATTTTGAATTGTAATTAATGTGCTTTTTTTATATAAAATCGCAAATTAAATTAATCAAAATTTTAATCCGTTATCAAAACAGATTAAAAAATATATCATAGTGTTCGGAAAATTCTCCTCTTTCCGTTAAAAAAAAATCATAGTTGTATCTATAACCAATTTTGAGCTGTAACTGAAGTTTTGAAACAGTTCTAAAAATCGCACCCTTAAAGATTTCCAATGACAAAATTTATACCGCATTCTTTGGAAATAAAATTGATAGTAAATAAATATTTCTTTCTGCCCTTAAAATTTTGTGTGAAGAAAATCGTTTCTTGTTTTATATTCTTAACATAACTATTGAAAATATTCAGCAATAGAGTTCTTTTTACCATTTCTATTCTCTGAAAATTTTATCTCTTTACTTTTCATCGTAAAGTCAACCGTTTTGCAGTAAAAACCTTATTACTTTTTTGTATTTTTGTTTTCGATGTCTTGTCTTCAGTGTTTTGAGATGAAATCAATTATAGTTTTAACTCATTTTCTAAAGCTCTTCTGTTCGTTTTAGTTTTTGAATACATTCGGATTATGAATAGTACAAGCCATATATATTTTTTTTAATTTAATATTTTTTTTATAAGTTTTTTATTGCAAAACGGTTGAGTTTGCGATGAAAATGAAAGAGATCAAATTTTTGATTTCATGTCAAAACACCAAAGACAAAGACACTGAAAACAAAAGGTTTAACAAATTTTTGTAATTTGTTTAATTGCTGAGTGCGCTCCTGCGTATAGTTTGTTTTGGGGGGGATCGGAGTTTGCGTTTGGTAACGTGAGAACGCGATTTCCGGGACTTTGATGTGAACTTTGGTAAGTGTGAAAGTGTTTTTATGTGCTCGTCGAATTTATTTAATTATTTTGGTGTTTTAATTTAATTATGTTTCTCCTAAGGATAATAATTGTGACGAGTAGCTGCGACCTTTTGGCGTTTGGTTACAACTGCCGCTTGGCAGCCTATTTCTTGCAGATTATTTTTTGGTTTTTAACCTTTCCTTTTTCGGAACTTACGTCCCTCGCTTTCCGCACAAATTACAGCTAGATTAACATCTTCGGCATCTACAGTAAAAAAAAGCTGGTCGATTAAAAGAAATTCTGGAGGCCCCATGAGGAGAAGAGGACATGGCTTGTGGTTGGTGCTGTCAGTTATCAGCTATCACCTTGTTTTAAGTTATATTCACTTGAAATTATTTAATTTCAATTTCTTATAACAAACTTAACTTTGAAAGTCAGCACTTGAAATCCAGCTACCGCGTTAGAGCAATGTCACAAGTGTTCAAAATATCTTCCATTTACTTCTAAACACTGTTGAGCTCTTCTGGTTATACTATCAGTGGCTCTAAGTACTTCTTCAGTGTTTAATGATCGACAGGCATTGCAAATTCTGAGCTTCATATCATCTCTCGTTGTCGGTTTTTCTGTATAAACAATATCTTTGATCGGACCGCAAAGAAAAAAATCCAAGGGAGTACAATCTGGCGACCTTGGAGGCCACGCCACTGTGCTTCACTGCCAATCCATCTATTAGGAAATAGTTGGTTTATTGCATTCCTAGCAACCAATGGAAAATGAGCTGGGCAGCCGTCTTGCTGAAACCACATTATTGTTCGCATTTCCAGAGAAACATTTTCCAATAAATCGATCAAATCATTATTTAAAAACTCGGCATATCGTATCCCATTAAGGTTGGGATGATAGATAAGATAAGATAAGTCAAAATAATCAAAATAATAACTTAATAACTTAAGTCGAAAATAACTTAAAAGGGGTGGGAGTAATAAAAAAAATTTTCCTACAAAACTTGCTTATTTTTTAAGGAGCTTTCCAACAGTACCACTTTCGACATATGGTGCCATTTAAAATTCTGGATTTCTGGACTTTCTGGAGCAAACTACTCTGGATGCCGACTTTTCCCGGAAATAATAATATCACCATTAGATTCGTCATTAGGGCTTTTGTAATACATTTTTTTAGCCCAATTCTCTACGACTTACCGTTTTTGAAAAAAAGTACTGATACGGGTGGTCTGGGTCACCCTGTATAATAAAAACTTTGAATTCCAACTTGTTGTGCATCGCTCTGTGTATATGTCAATTATTTAAATTTGAAATTTATTGATGTTCTGAAGAAGGAACAAGGCATGAATTAATTCAAAACACTAGCTTACCTAGAGGGGGCGGTAGGGGCAGATCGCCCCAAGCGGCACATTTTTAGGGGCGGTATTTTGCTCCTTTTTGTACAAAAATATTTTTATAAAATTAAAAAACAATTTTTCTTAATATTTATAAACAAATATTTGAAAGAAATATTAGAGGGGGGGTAGGGGGTGGCAAATTTTAAGATCGCCCCGGGCGGCAAAAGCTTTAGGTACGCCAGTGATTCAAAATAGGACAATGTAGGTTCTTTCAAATTAACTTTGTCATTCAAACACGTCAGTATTTTTTTATGTTTTTGTTTTTGGTGCTTTTGTTTCGATGTTTTGAAGAGATACCTACAAAGCTCCGAAAATGCCGATTATTTCATTAAATATTTAATTAAAAATAATTTTTGTACAAATTGTATTTCTTTACGTTTGAAAACTTTAAATTATTGTTACGTTGGTTACGACTTA
This sequence comes from Cantharis nigra, assembly GCA_958510845.1. Classification (NCBI taxonomy): domain Eukaryota; kingdom Metazoa; phylum Arthropoda; class Insecta; order Coleoptera; family Cantharidae; genus Cantharis; species Cantharis nigra. The sequence goes on from OY294031.1 coordinate 24,613,735, forward strand.
TGAGTACAAAAAATTGAACATATGCAGGCAAATATGCTCTAAAAACTTCAAAATAAGCACTTAAATATATGCGCTAAAATTTTTTATTGTGCCTCAAAATGCTGGATTGCAATTAGTGCCAATATTAATAAATTAACTATTTTTTTTAGAAGTTGAGTTGGTGCTGAACTGTGATTACAGCAAGAGTACCGTCAAACGGGGTGAGTCCGGACAGGTTTTGGTATATTTTGAATGACTGCATCTTTTCTGTTACGTTTGTAGGTCCAAGTATTTAACCATATTGCAATCGAAACCTAAGCTAGAACTTGAACTAAATACTTTAGCAAAAAATTATCAAAATTAGGAGAAAACAATTTTTGTTTGCTGTCCCGACTCACCCCAGTGTTTGGTGTGAGTCGGGACAACGCTTTAAAATGCCCAGTTTGGCCCGTTTTTCCCGTGTTTGGGGAGAGTAGAGATATATTTTATGACTTAAAAAAAAGATACACATCACCTTTACAAAAATGTGCTCCTTTTGGTCCAACAGACTATCTAATTAATAAAAAACAGGCAATTTTTTAAAAACTTTGAAAAACTCTTGTTATTATATATAAATGTAGATAATCCTCATCCAATGTTAATAAAATTTTAATAAATATTATCAGTTTGTTTGGAAATTAAATTCCTGTTAAGAGTTACCAAAAAAAAAACTATTTATGATCATCACGAATTTGTTTGGTGAGCAAAATAGAATTTTGTCAACACTAGTTTTAGAACTCATTTGTGTATATTTTTAGTCTTGAAAATTGTGGAATAAATTCTCTGAAACGTCAACATAAGAAGTTTTAACAAGAATTTAATTTCCAAACAAACTGATATTATTTATAAAAAAAAATTGTTTTTTTTAATAATCAAATTTTAATTATTGACGAACACGTACGTGATAAGCACGGATAGAATACAAACATTCACTATAGAGGACATCGGTGAGTAGGTTTTGAAACTTGAAATTAAAATCTACCGCTATTTATCAGCAAAACATGTTTGTCCCGACTGACCCCCTATATCTTGACTCACCCCGTTTAACGGTACCTCCTTAGAAAAATAAATTTTAATAAACTATTGTTTTATTTTGTATTTTTGTGATTTTTGAAATTTGCACCTAACTTCCTTTAGCTCTGGGCATTTTTAATACACAGATGTAAAATAAAATTCAATAAATATTTAGGAATACGACGTCTGAAGGAATATTTTTGAAGTAAAACTTTTTGAGGATGAGGCTCACTTCGGATTTTGAATATAATTTTTATTTATTTTTTATTATTTTTGACCGGTAAAATTGAAAATGTTAAACTTCAATAATATATAGGATGCTGAATGAGTTTAGCCAAACATAGGAGATTTACTTGTAAAAATTTATTTATGCAAGTTCCTGCTTTCCTAATTATTTTATAGAAAAAATGAAAGACACAAAAATAATGACGAAATGTAAACTACGAATGATAAGAGCATTAGATTTCATCTAGTTTTTACTTAAAAGTCAAAAAATACTTTTGAAATAAATTGTTAAAACTTTTCGTTTATCGGACTGGCCAAAATTGATTTTAATTTCTATTTTAGTATTTTTTAATTTCTATTTTTATATTTTTTAATTTCTATTTATATATTTTTTAATTTCTAATTTATAAATAATTTCTATTTTCTATTTTTTATAATTACCAAATTACCTTGAAAACTTACAGCATCTAGAATACTTAATACAGGACATAACAAATATTAATGTAACAGTTTAAAGATTGCAAAAAAAAATTTTATTATTTAATTTTTTAATATGCAAAATATATGCCAATATAAGCAAATATGCATTTATCGGCAATAAACCGCCAAATATCCATTTATAGGCAATATAAAAACTACATAAAACGACTCAGAAAGGCTTCCCCTTTTAAAAGTTTTCACGTGTCTGTACGCGAAAAGGGGACGTCCATTAATTACGTGAGACGTTTAGGAGGGGGGGGGGTTGAGAAAAATCTTACCAAATTTCACGTGGGGGTGAGGGGGGTATCATATCACGTAATTTTTTTTCCGCAAGTATTATACAAAATAAGTATTTTATAAGTATTTATACAAAATTTAACAAAAATATTTTAAAAAATTCAACTTTAAACAAAATGAAACATAATAATATCAACAACAAAATTCCAATTCAATTAATATTTTGTAAAATCACCATTGTTTTTAATAACAAGCAGCGCATCTTCATAGCATTGACTCGATTAATTGACGGTATCTGTAAATTTAATTAAATTAGTAAATAAAGTAAAAATAATTGATTAATATTTTGTGACTTCTTTTTAAAAACGGCCTCTTTTAGATTATCTATCCAAAAATTTTTATTTGGGTTAAGGTCTGACGATTGTGCTGGCCAGACCATAACATCAACTGTATTATCTTGAAACCAATTTGTAGCTTTCTTTGACGTGTGTTTGGGGTCGTTATCTTGCATAAAAGTGCGCTTTAAAGGCAGTTCTTCTTCAGTATATGGCATATATTATATTATATCATATATATTTCATATAAATTGGAAAATTTTGTTGCTTTTCGCTTAGAGGGATTATTTTGGACCAGTCTCACTACTCGCGATAAATTGGATATGCGCTATCTATGAACGATTTCCAAACTAATTTTATGTTATTGTGATTTGAGGTAACCTAACCTCAACTTGTCACATTTTCTCTTTACAAAATTTGGTTAAATTAAGCATTTTTTAAAATGGCACGTGGAAATAAAAAGGCGAAAGTAGCTCCCGATGCAGCACAAAATTCAGGAGATGGAAATGAGGTAAGAATGAGGTAGATTTATAGCTATATTGTAAGTTAACATTATCTCGACTTAGGAAATGCAAGTAGATTTTGAAGGAAGGAATATTGAAGCACAAGATTTTCATGGTTTAAAAAGGTTAATGCAACAAGTTTTTCTTAAAGAACATGTAAACTTATCTGAAATGAGCGATATGTTAATACAGCAAAGTGGAATCGGCAGTGTGCTGAAACAAAGTTTTGACATGGAAACTGACGACGACGACGATGAAGATGATATTGAAGATAGCGATGATTTGTTTGCCGTTTCCAGTGTTCTTAATTTAACTTCTCATAAGGTAATTTTGAAATCAAATATTTTTTTCTTTGAACGGTTTTTCACTGTTAAAAATCATTTTCTTTGAATGCATTTAATTTGAGGCTTGAAGTAATTCTAAAATTTGTAGGAAACTGCCGTAGTTCAACAGTTAATTGAATTAGTTCAACGTGTTGCAAAACAAAATAAAGACTCTACAACACAATCACAGTTGGATGCAATTTTAAATGGTGATAAAAAAATTGGACTGCTGATTAATGAACGAATTGTAAATTTACCGGCGAAAATTGCAGAACCTATGATTGTATCTCTCCAAGCAGAACTCCAAAAAATGAAAAAGCGAGATCCTTCCTACAATTTTGATTATTTTGTTCTTGTTTGTAAAACTTGCAAACCGAAAAAGGGAAAAGACGAAACATATTTTGTGAATTCAGAAGAAGAAATATTCAACAATGAATCCGAAATTTCCTTTGAGTACAATGTTTCTTCGCAGTGTGATTCGGCTTTTCAGGGGCAATGGACTGAAGACGATATTGAAATGGTTCCACATCGTAAAATAATCTTTGTTCCTGCTAATAAGCTCGATGGTATTATTCAGAATATCTCACAAGTTTTATCCTAATTTTTATTTTTATAAGTATATCTTTAATTTTCTGATACATATTTCATAATAATATGTATTTTTTGTTACACCAATAAAAACTGAAAACATTAAATAGTTTTGTTTTAGTAATAATTTAACAAGCTAAGCAGATAATTGGCAATTCACTTCTTAAAGTGAAAAAATAATATTTTATGCACAAGGAAAAAAGTTCCTCGTACCAGCCGCCGCTGCATAAATATCTTATAAAAATTTTCGTGCAATTTTCTTTCGTAAAAATTTTCTTTCAGTGGTAGCTCCTAGTTGATATTTCTATCGTTAGATGGCTCTGAACTTGTCATCTCTTTGAGTGGATAATTTGTATGTTATCAGCTGATAATAACAAAAATAATATTTGTTATGTAGAATTACGAAGTATAAACATTTGTGCAAGTTAATTGCCCATATAATTTTAATATGATGATGTCGAAGTAATCAATATTCAAAATGTTACAGTTCAGTGGAAGAGCTTCGTGGTGTGAAAAGTTTATTTTAATATTTGTAGGTTTAATATGCATATTAGTTGGATTGGATTATAAATTTGCGATTTTGCCATTACACGGTGGTCTGTTATTCACATACTTACTGCTCATTATCGTTTCTTCTATATGGTTCACTTTCATTTATTTACAGTCGTTGTTAGCCAATAACAAACCGTTTAAGTATGATTTCGAAAATGGGGTTATACTACGAAAACTTAAACTGCTTTATAAATATTTTGCAAATAAAAAGCAAGAATCATCTGAAATTATACAAATACCTCCAAATGAGAAAGTAACAAAACCTAAGAGTGTAGATGATCGTATTAACGATTTGGTTCGAGATGTAGAAATTCGTTTTATATTGAAGTGGTATCAGCATTTAAGTCACGATCCAGCTTTTCCATCTGAATGTAAAAAATTGCTTGATGATATTGTTAGAAGATTTTTACAAGTTGTGATAGAAATTGATTCTAGTAAATTTGTTTACGGATTCATAATTGTTTTCTTAAAACATATCAAGGAATTTCGTAAGACACTTAAAAGAAGCAAGAAAAGTGACGAATCGATTGAAGATTTGTATAGGTGAGATTTGATAACTATTTTATATTAATCATTTATATTTATCAAACTCAACTGTTAAAACTAATTGTGCTGCTGAACTTTGGAGCTGTGTTTGGACTAGTTAGGAGGTATACATTCTAAAAGTCTCCAAACCTATGAGGTGCATAAGGGACCTTGAATTACTTTTCATGTATATATTTCAGTTTTTGTGGTATACGTTGGTGAAATTTACAGATTTTTAAGACACATTTTTTGATAAACTTGGGCTCTTAACTTTGTTACCGTTTGTTTAAGATGGATGTCCTTTTTCTGTCACAATCTGTAACATCTGGACGTCCATCAGGTTCTCGTTGGATTACTTACCGTCATAGTGTGGGCGCCCATTATAATGGACCGCTATTTTCCAGTTTTTGGCTGGGGCTAACTGTTTTCGAGAAATGATCAAAAAATCAAAATCTGAGACTTCCTGTGTACCACTGTGCACCCTCCATGTTTCATAGGTTCGGGAACTTTAATATGTTTACCTTTCAAGTAGTCCTAACACAGTCCTGAAGTTGACAATTGGATTCTCAACGTATCCCTCTAGAGTCTAGACCTTTGTTTTGAGCATTCATTGCCTGGACTATTAGTATATTTTTTTTTAAATATTTTTGTTACATTCTTGAGAAGTTGAACGTCAATGTAAATTTTGATTTAACAATTATTGTTTTTTTAATTTTTAGAAATTGTTTACTATACTTTTATGTGAGACATAAAATGAATTTTTTGATTTTGTCCATTTTATTGCTACTGAGGCCACTATGACGATTAGGGACAAAACAGTATCTTCAAGCCATTGCCAAAAATCAGTATTAGTAAAATTGTATTAAGCTTTAAGTAAAAAGGGCTTAAGTCAAAAATTGATAGATTTTGTTTTCTAAGGAATTTAAGTTTATTCTGTATTCTCCTTCTAGCACCTAACGAGCTATGCATCCAAGAACTATATAAACCAACAAATTTTCAGTGCCCCAGTCCATAAGTAACTAACCTGACTTCCTCCTTGAAAGATGTGCTCTCTGATTCAATCTTGAGGCATTCATATGTATAATATTATATAAAGTAGAAAGAGATCAAACATTGTCTCCATATCAGCTGGGGTACAAAAATGCATCGCCCTCAGGCAAGCAAGTTTGACTTTTTGGGGCTTGCTTATTTTAATAATTTATTTCGTTTGGTCACTAAACTAATAACAATCATTTTAAACGATGAAATCATTTTTGTGCTTTACTAAAAGTCTTTGAAATTCGAATTCTAATAATAACTAACCCAGTCTGCCGAAACAACCAAATTTTCTTACCATACATATATAATCATAATTATATATCAAATCCCGAAGAATTATAATTTTCCTTTGTAGGTATTCACACATTGGAAGTAAATCTAATAAAGCTATGGATTATTACATTCACAATTTAACGGCAAATGTATTAAAACAATTCATTAACTGGGAACTTTGGAACTCTCTGCCTTGCCGCACATTAGTTTCAATTTTATCGAGAAGATTTACAACCTACATTTTAACTTTTCTTTCTTCACCTGGACTTTTAAACCACAACATTGTACAGTTATGTGGTTCGACTGAAACTAAAACCAAAGTTAATTTAGATAAATATTATTTTATTAGTTTATCTGATGTTGATCATAGTGTGAAAGAGTCTTCTTTGACTCAGTCCATGATTCTTATACAACTGAAAGAAAATCATCTTAAAACTGAAAAAATTGATAAGAGTGGAACTCCTGTTATGTCACCTAGAAGAATCAGCAAGGAAGCTTTACCAGATATCACAAAATCAATTAATTTGGATGAACTTGATTCATCTGCAATCGGTAACACTGAACCCTTTGAAATTAACAGTTCAAATTCATCACCTAAAAGTGATGATTCAATAAAATCTAAAGAAACTGATGAAGCTCTAGAGGTATTAATATATTCTTTTAATAAAATGAAAGGACAACAATTGTGAATTTTAGGTCAACGATATAGTTGGAACTGACTCGAAACGATCTAGCAGTGAACCTGTAAAAATTTACCAATCAAATTCTACAAAAACCTGGCGTAATTCGTCCGACCTTGAATGCATCTCCTTAGGTCAAGATATACTGGCGTTCGAAGAATTAAGTGATCCTGACTCTCAAATTCAGGAATTGATTGAAAAGAAGCTATGGAAAGATACCATAGGTAAAAGAATTTATGGTTTTTACTTTGAATAATAATGCCGTTTCAGATTCGACAGAAGAAGAAAAACCAGGTTCAACTTGGGATATGTTGGAGCCTTGGCCTAAAACCGAAGTTATTGATGACAACGCAATTTCTCCAACCACAAATTTGCAAAATTATCTTAAAACTACTGCAAATAGTGCATCATACATTACTAAACCAATTGGTAAGAATTTTTGTGTAAAATGATTAGAATCTTAATAATTTGAATAATAGGAAATGTAACTTCAAATACATTGAACAATATGAAGGAGTTTCAACAAACAACCGTAAATACCGTTGTAAAACCAATGTCGCAAGCCACCTCCAATGCAATGCACAAAATTGGTGATTTGCAAGTAAATAATCCTTGCCATATAATCAATTTGCTCTAAAAATACATTTTTAAGGATGAAGCTGCCGGTATGGTGGAAGGCATTTTAGATTTCGGAATAGCTGGTTTTCGTAAAGGTTTACGTCTCACAGGCTTACAAGAAAACTTTAGCGAATTGGCACAAAAAGCACGAAACGAATTCCAAAAACCTGATAACTTAAGGACCATTGAGATTCCAAAAAACCGTCGACACTCAGACACCACCAAGTTGATTGACAGGAGCACAAAAACTTCTGCTAAATTAATTAAAACACCACACCTATCTTCAGAAGAAAAGAGTGAACACACTCAAAGCAGTAGCGAATCGGACGATTCTGTTTGGATTAATCCACTTATTAAAGATTCACCAAATTTTGATGGAAATATTTTACTGGTAAGATGAAATGTTGAAACAATTAAATTAAATTCTACTTAAAAAACCATGTAATGGTGAACATTATGGCAAGTTTATTTTTTAGGAAAAAATACCAGAATCGACTTTGTATGACGAAATTAAAAAGCCAAAAGATATTCCTCTAAGTAAATCTTACGAGCATGAAGAATTAACAAATATTCCTAAAATAACAGAGGATCTGTTGTTTGGAATAGAGAGTCCTGATCCAGAATATGAAGAATCACAGGATTTGGCAAGCACAATTGCAAAATTAAGATCGTTACTGCAACAAAAATCTGAGTCCGGTTTTACTACCCCAGCATTAAGTCCCATGTAATTTTTAGATATATTTTAATGAAACTGTTGTGAAACTTTGATGATTTTGTAGGCCACAGTTTGAAATGGATAAGACGCCTAACGAACCACCCCCTCTAGATCCTACAAAAGTTGATGGTGCTATGCCAAGTTTGTATAAATTTTGTGCTCGAACAGCAACAGGTGTCTTTCAAAATACACTTAATACTCTCAAAACTGCTCTACCAGGAAACGTAAACGAAAATTTTTGCATTGTTAAAAGTGAAGATTGGACGTTTGTCGAAGGCAACTCAAATGTAACATTATCAAAAATTTACATATGGTGGTTTTCTGAAGTTTTGTTTTAGAATGACGACTTTTATTACCGAGTGAAAAAGTTATTATCTGAAAGGCGCGAATTTTGTACCATTGATACGGCATATGAAGCTATTGATTCATTAGAAATTGTTGACCTACCAGATGTTCCATGGGTTGCTCCTGTTGTACAGTTTGATGGTAAAATTTTATTATTTTTTGTTTATTTGTTCATTTTAAATTTTTAGATGAACTTGATGAGTTTGATGTGCATGTTCCAATTACTAAAGCTATAGTAGATATTTTATGCGAACTGATTGGCGACACGAAAACTTGCTTACAACAAGAGGCAGTGGTGAAGGCGTTACTACTGATAATTGGATTTTATAGTGAAGAAATTGTTTCCACGACCTCAAATAGTTGGTTTCATAAAATTAATAAATACGTGGGGAAATTACCAGAAAATATTAATCACGATGTGATGAGTTTGAAGATTGAAGAAATGGTGCAGATTTGTTTGGAGATTTTCCCAGGTTTGTTTTTATTTACTGAATTTTCTGAAAATCTGTAGTATCATAAAAAGTTATTGATATATTGATTATAATCAAGGGGCTATGAGAAACATAATTCAATGTACAGTCAAACTTACCTAACTCGAATCTCGAGGGATCACCAAAAAAGTTCGCATTAGAGAAACTTTGAGTTATGGAAATAAAATTACACGTAAATATACGACAAACCTACTTATATATTTTTTTGAAAAAAAAAATTCTATTTATAGAATAATTCGAGTTAGAGCAGTTCGAGTTAGGTAAGTTTCACTGTAAGTCCAATTTGATTTAAGATTTTTGATACCACAATTAAACCACTGAACCAAAATAGACATAATTTGTAAAAATACAATTTTTTCAGCATACACAAAAACGCTGCTTGGTGAAGATACCATATCAAGTGGCTTGAAATTGCTAATATCGTCATTACAAAGTCAAAAAATTAATCAAGATATTTGTATACAACTATTTGAATTATTTAGTTCACAATTGATAATTGCATGCAGCCAAGTTTCACCTGCATTTTCTGCCTAATTTTCAACAAAAGATTTAATAAATTTATGATTTGAGCAAAACCAAACTGAATTGTTTACTGTTGAAAGGAAGAAAGCAACAAATTTTATTTTATGATTCCAAATAGAACATAAATATTTTTAGTATTTAGAAAATTATTTTTTTTTACTTTTAAACAACTTAAAATTATTTGTGATAATTTTTTAACGACTGCTAATGTGATAATTTAAAATTAATTTATACAATATTATTATAAAATATTACCCATACATTCTTAATACTTTAGTTTGTAAAATTATTGAAAAATAATTTTGAGGCATTGAATAAGTCATTCCAGTAGGTATTCTTATTTAATTTCAAAGTGGAAAAAGAACACATAAATATTTTAAACTAGCTAACAGTATTAAATATTACCAAAGTAACATTTCAAGTTTTTGAAAAATGTTAATTGTAACTGTAAAAGGGGATGATATTTCTATACCAAATAAATGTGTCTTAGAACAATGTTTTAGCTTCTAGTAAATTTTATTATTATTCCTATAATGAGATGTATTACATGAAAATATAATTTGTTGTCATTTTTATTATTAATAAAATAATGAATTTTAAACAAATAAATGTTTATTTTGCTCATTTCAGCAGCAATCTCCAAGTCTACTAAAATTGTTCTATTAGTGTTTTCTCTCTAATCAACTAAATTACTAACTGCATCTAAACGTACGCTAACTGCCATGCTATTGGTTATTTGATTGAATTTTTTTTTAATTAACAACAAACTGAAAGTAAGCTTGAAATACCAGAAATAAATAAACAGTTATCTTGCTTTATTAATCAAAGGTAAAAAATTTAGTACATTTCATTTAATTGAAAATAACAATACAAAAAACCATCGGTTCAAATTCAATAATATACAGACCAAATATATAAATAACCAATTCGTCGGATAATAAAACTTATAATTAATAATGGAATTGTTCAATTAGATTTAAAAATAAGCCTGTTAACTTGTAATTTTCTTAAAACTGACTAAAAACACTTTGGATAGTGGGAATTATTAAAATCATATAAAAAGTTAACGATATAAAAACGCACATACAGTTTCTACATCAGTCAAAACTTAAATGTGATCATTTTAAATTATCTAGAGTGATATCACTGGCGATGTAAGCTTTTAAAATTTCTCTACCTAATGCACATCCTAATGGAGGTGGAACAGCATTTCCAACTTGGCGATGCTTGTCAAGAATGCCACCATGGAATTGATAATTATCTGGAAAGCCTTGAGAGCGTGCACACTCGCGAACGCTTACCACACGATGTTGTTCCGGATGAAGAACTAAAATGTTTTAATTTTACAGAAATCTACTTAAGTAATTATTTTTATTTACTACCTCTTCCTTGTTTACCCATAGGTTCAGGATTAGTAACTGTGGTGCTAAATATTCCGTCCCACTCCAATCTTCCATATAATCCTGCCCAATGGTTGTGTCTATCAGCTGTATGAGGTAAGCACCATGGTATAAGCGTGTTGAACTGCCGATCTTCAGGATCACAACTTTTTCCTGTGGCACACAGACATACCCCACGAGGTGGATCATCTTTCTTTTGCTTTTTAGATCTAAAATTAAAAATTAAAATTTATTCAAAATAAATCAAAAGCCCAACTACTTAAATTGAATTTCAAACAACGTACTTGTATGGATATCTCAGTTTGTTGCTCATTGTTCCATCGCTTAATCTTATTGTGATGTTTGGAAGATCCCGCCAGTCGGCGCCTACATAAAGAGGTATTCTAGACATTCGAGCTGCTACCAACGGTGCCATATCTTTACAAATATGATCTTTGACTCGATCAGAACGCCCAGCACGCATTGACCTTTGGAAATGCGACATTGGTTCGCTATCGTAATTCATTTCAAGTTCAGACCAGCCATTTTTGATGTCAGGTAAGTCGGACATGGCGTCACGAACCGTAATCGTCCGGAAGGGAGCAGAACTAGTCCAATTTGTACCTAAAATAACCGATATGAAATACAAATCAAAAGTTTTACCTGTATAAACCTACATGGATAGAATTTGAAGTTGTCCACCAACACTGATAACTGACAGGCCTTTTTACTAAAAACGTGTTGAGGTTCAGGATATTTTGGTAAAACAAATCCAGGTGCTGCGGCCATAATAATTAAACGACGCCGCGTTTGAGGTACTCCGTAACTACCAGCTTGGACTATACCAAAAGTCACTTGATATCCAATAGCCAATAAACATCGTAGTGTTAATTTAAGCACCATACTACGTTTGAATGATACAAAATTACGGACATTTTCCAAAATAAAATAAACAGGACTACAAAAATAAATATTAAATACAAAAGACAGTGCAATCAACATTAAAACTAACCGATAGTAATCACAATAACTTAAGTAAGATACTATTAAAGAATTTTTAAAAAGTGAATATTGGCCTGCATTAAATCTATTCATTCCTGAAAATCCTTGGCACGGTGGACCTCCAACCATTAATTCGACTTCTCCCTTTCTTGGTAGCTTCCACTTATCGATAAGTTTTTCATCATTTGACATAATTACTTTTAGCAAATCATTACAATCGTCCGTATACACCACAGTGTCCGGATTGTTTAATCTAAATGCTTGTGCAGCTGCAGCATCCTTTTCAATCTAAAATTGTACACCATAAATTAGTTTTTAAGAGCAAAACTTATAGAAAAACTTACAGCCCACTTAGTTTCAGCAACACCGGCTCGATGCAATCCTTCCGATAGGCCACCACAACCGGCAAAAACGTCCATGCACTTTAATGGATCATTAATTTTAGGCCATTTTGGTGGAATTTCAAAATCTTCAACCTTTTTTGACTTTCCTTTACCTTTGGATTTGCCTAAAATTTAAAATAAATAAAATATTTCAAATCGGAGAAACTTAATTTACCTGTTCCTTTCCCACAGTAACCAATTTTGGTAGCTTCGTAAGGCAGTTCAACGTATTGCTTGAGATTGATATCGTAGCCCTCATTGAAATAAAATCTGTACGATCCTTGTGTGGACCACTCACTAACAATTCCATCTATTTCATTACCATAGCACAAATAGCATTTGCCTTGGATGCAGTTAAAATTTACCTTATATTCTGAAATATTTACATAGTAACTAAAATGTTATATGTATAAAAAATAATTTATTAAACTATAAGTTGAAATGCATATCCAGAAATATGAAATGAATGAAGATGGTAAATGTGTGGGATGCTTTTCTTCAATCATAATTATTATGTATTTCAACTTGCAATTAAAATTATTGCACTTCGGTTTAATTAAAATTTAAAACACTAGAAAGTAATGGTGTAAAATTATAAAATTACCTTCGTCAGACCAATACAACAAGTTTAAATTTTGTTCATACGATAAAAAAACTCCTATTCGGGTATCTTCGGGTCTATAAAATTTCCTAACTGTAACCATTATCGTATTTTTATCAAACTTTGATATTTCCTTAATTAATCCAATTGCAAATGGTTCTGGAATGTCCTTACTTGACACTTTGTTGCTTTCAAGAGGTTTACGATAAAACTCGGGGTAAATATTTTCATCTGCTGCCTCCTATGATGGTAAAAGTAAGTTAGGTAAGCAAGACAAATTAATATTAAATATTACCTGCTTCATTGTATCATTTCCTTTTGTGCCATTTTGTTCGGGTACAGTTAGTGAATCATTTTCAATAAAAACCCCACTGCCAACTTTATATACATCACCGCGCCATTTGATGCAACCATCCTCAAATATTGCTTTTTCAGCCTTCCTTTTGCCAGCACGACGTTTACAACCTCGACAGGGAGTATCAGGGATAGAATCATCAATTGGTTCATTAATCACGTCTTCAAATCTGCTATATTCGCTGTCATAATGTTTTGAATAAAAGAAAGTTTGTCCATCGTCTTCCAACTGGAGCGGAAGTTCGTCGATACCACCTTTTTGTGACCAATCTTCAGCCAATGGTCTGTACTCCACCTAATTTTAAACAAATATATCAGATTTTATTTGATAAAAAGAACAATATTAATATATACTCACTTTTGCTTTACGAACTATGCTTCCCAGTGGACAATTATCGCAAATATCGACCAGGAAAAGCTCCCTTGGATCTGAACTTTCCCCTAACACAGTGTTGGAACCTCGGCAAAATAAATAGGCGTGAAACATGGCTTCTCCTGTTATTTCCTTCCACAAATAACAAACGTAGGCAATTAGCAGTGGTTCATTAGGTTCTTCAGAATTTAACATGACATAGTCTCCTGGTTCGATCAGTAAATCCCCTACCAAACAATAAATTGTTTTCAACAAGAATGTAATAGTTGTACAAAATTCTAACCAACTTTAGCAGATTCATAATATACTCTTTCGCTGTGCTCGATGTTTGATGGTGTAATAAACTTAACAACTCTGTGAATGATATTTTTCTTAGAACACGGAAGCACCCTACTGCTTCCAATTACGTTAATATCAACTGGATCTTCATCGTGATCGGATTCTTCATTTGCATCTTCAATTGCCATATAGGGACATCTAAAACATTATAAAATAAATAAAATTTAATTTTTTAAATAAAATACATTTTTACCTGCGCTTCAAACAAGCTTGTTTACTGCGTCCGCTTCCTCCAAATTTTAACATATCACCACAGTTTACACATGTTCCACAATCCGGTGTTTGACATGCTTCGCATACTCCACATCTGTGCCGCCTGGGTCCTTTCTCATCATTTTCTTTTTTCGCAAGTTGATCCTTGAAAAAATTTTCAAATACTTGACTCACCAACTTGGTGACTGTTGCTTTACTCCATCCTTTAGGTTTCTTTCTAATGCCCTAAATACGAAATCGTTAAAAAAATATATGTCAAGATTTGTATAAAAGAGTGGCGTAGCCAGGGGGGGGCCGGGTCCCCCCGAAATCAGAAATTTCAAAGATCGTAAAAAAATTTCGTCTGCGGCGCTATTAGAAAATGACTCGCTGCGCTCGTGGGCACCCACCGAACCAACTTCCTGGCTACGCCACTGGTATAAAAAGTCTAACTAACACTTTGATCCACTGTCCTGAGCCTATTTTTAACTTTTTTAAATGAGACCCCAGTCATCTTGATGAGGGATCTCATGCAAGGTGCAGTGATTAATAGGGGTTCACTTTCTGCTGCAGTGTTATCAAAACTGGTTACCTAAAATATTTCGGTTAGAACATAAAACATAATAGTAAATAGTAGATTTCTTCGATAACTGTCTGTTGGTAAAAATGTATGAATTCATTTTAACAATACATTTATTTTTAACCATACCATAGCATTCTGTTTGTAGAAGTAGATTTGGAAAAATGTTCTTTATAGTTTTGAAAGTACTAGATTACAAATATTTAATTTATCCTAGAGAAAAATAGTACATAAAAAACCAGGTACTGAATTTAATCGAGAAAATTATTGCAGCTAATTGTGGTGATTTCATCATGGCTTAAACTTCACTTCATTGAAAAGAAAGAAAAAATTACAAAATAATTTGAAAGTAAAAGCAAAACAGTAGGGCTTACAAAAAAAAATCTGTATATTCAAACGAGGCAGTGACTCGAACCATTGCATTAGAAATACAAAGAAATGGATTTTTTACTTCTTGTTTATATATACTTATTGAGGAGAAAGTGATTGGGATTTGATAGAGAAAGAAAGTAGTGGGGGCAAGTAAGGATCAGGGTCGAAGAGTCCCGATCAATACTTCAAAAAAAACATTTTTGGTAGATGGTTATTACTTGAATAGTTTAATACAAAGGGTAAATATTTCAAAAAGTTTATGTACACTTGTGTGGTGGAATTCCTTGAAAATCATTGGAATTTCTTAGAAATCCTTAAAATTCCATAAGAATCTTTGAAATTCTAAAAATTCTCAAAGAATTTCAATGATTTCCACAGAAATTCCAAACAAGGGTTCACAAAAATGTTTGAGATATTTACCCCTTGTAAATTTTAATTTAAAACTGTTTTGATATCGAGAAAATCCACATTATTAATTCACCCTGTATACTTACCCTATCGCACACAAATTGAGCATTTCGTATAAGCGTTTCTTCATTCAATTCAGGATCACCAGTAGCAGACAGTGCTTGCAACAAATCTTCATATGTTGGATTTTGCCAACCATCATCCAAGAGATACTCGATTACAATTTTCGATAAAAGGATCTTCTTTCCTACACTTCTCATTATGGGTTTGTAATCCTCCGATGGCTCTTGCAAGTAATATTCAGCATAACCTGTTGAAAACCCAACCAAAGCTTTCTCTCCACCATCAAAACCGGTAATAAACCTACATGACAAAGTTAATGATTTGACAGGATGGAATTTTATTTTCAAATTATATTGAAATTCAATAATAAATGCATCTGGTTATCAGTTATATTTTTAAAACAAACCAATGAAAAATGCAGCGTGACAAACAAATGAGTCAAAAATTTAAAAATTATGTGTATAAATTACCATTCATTGATGGGCCCTATGTCCTTCGTCGGACAACCATCGTTAGGAGAAGGATCATCACAGTAAATTGGTTTCACATAACCAGAAAGAAATATGTATTTATTTGATTCGATAAGGCCACTATCAAATGAGCATAGGTGACCATTTAAATCATACACACTAAAATGTGTTATCTACAATAAAAAAAATTATAAAACTTGCAAAAAATTAAAACGAAAAAGTACCTTAACGAGAGGTCTTGTATCTTGGGTGTTAACGTCATCTTCGTTTCCTGTAAATAATTGTAACCTATCATTTGTAAGTGTGATGAACTCTTCGACAGAATTATTAGGATGCCCATTATAAAGAAGCGCCTCATGAAGGTATTGACCGCAAATCTCACAACGTTCCAGTTCAGGTTCAGATTCCGGAAGAATCTCCGTTTTGCTTGGCTCTTCTACTTTTTTATTGTTAAATTTAGGTTTCTTTGCTACACTGAATTCCTCCGAAATATTATCGGCTCCAGTTGAAATGTCATCAAATACGATTTTCTTCACAGCAATTGATCCTAAAGGAATATTATCGGGTCGGTCGGTATTACTTTCCATTGAATAAATAATCTTCTTCAATAAATCATTAATAAAAACAAAATCGAGTGCTAAACTGTAATAAATACTGTGCTTGTCTAAAATTCAATTTAATTTAATTCTTAAACGAAGAATACTGTATATTATTCAAAAACACAACAATCACCAACACTCAACGTTCAGACATTACAATTATTAAAAATCATTGTTAAAATTCATGTTGATCAACCACATTTTGTTATTCACAAAGGAAGGTACAAAAAATACGCGCGAAAGCTGTTTACTCGAAAGGCGCGTTCATAAACTGTTAATAATATATAGGGTATGCGAAAAATTTTAATACACGGTGTTACAAAATTATAAGTTTTTCTTAATTTTACTTGATAGAATTTTATTATTTATTAGGAATCTCAATCTATAAACAATGCTAAATAATTTTGTTTAGTTTAAAATTATCAAAAAATTTTCTTTCATAAACTAAATCAAATTTTTACTTATAAATTATTGATGAGGAATTTATCACAAACCTATAAAATCAGAGACTGCACATTTTCCTTTTGTTTATATTATAAAATACAAACCAAAACTTTTTACATTTTGTTTAGTCAACTTGTGAGTGGGAAATGAAAAAAATTTTTTTAATCCTTTACTTTAATATCGAAAAGAAGGCCTTAACAAAGTGGGACAGGAGCAAATTTGTATGAAAGTCCCAAACATCATAAACTTTTAAATTGGCCGTTTCCTTCACAAATAGATCATATCAAAATTACAGTTGATAGAATTTTGCGTATGTATAATTTATATATTATTGTTCTAGTCGAGTGCTAAACTGCAATAAACACTGTGCTTATCTAAAATTCAATTTAATATAATTCTTAAACGAAGAATACTGTATATTATTCAAAAACACAACAATCACCAACACTCAACATTCAGACATTACAATTAATGTAATTTCCACCAGTAATTTAGTAAATTTTAACTGTAATTCAGATTTACTAATTGATATTCAGAAATCGTCAATTGTAATTCAAAACAACTGTAAACCACATAATTACATTGATGGTTTTTAAATAATACTTGAAGATTTCTGAATTTCAATTGACGTTTTCCGAATGACTGCTGGAAAAAGTGTAGCTTTCGAGATTTAACCCTTCATAAAACCCAGATTTTTATCAATTTTTATTCCAATCTTGATGTAGTTTTCTTTAACAATAAGAACAATAAAATAATATTATTACATTAACATTATGAATTTTTGATTGAAGAAATGTGCAATGTAAAAAATAAATATTAGTTCTGCACCTTTTCTACCAGTAATTCAGAAATCTACGATTTTTCCGAACCGGGACAAAAACTTGACATTGGCGCCTGTTTTCTCCAGCATTTAAGTTTAAGGATTTCAAAAGATTGAAATATAGTTGAGTCTCGATACAGTGACCTTCCAATATTGTGAACTATCTACTGCAGTGAACATGAAAATAAATAGATTGAACTCCGTATAGGTACTGAACAAATTGAACAAAGTGAACAATGCTTACATTTAAAGGTGTTTATGTATTTTATATTACACTGAATCATTATTTGTTTTTTATACCTTGACAACGAAATATATTAAGTATGCTATAATAACCTAGGGCGTATAAATCATAATGCCCGCTTATTATGCCCTCTCAATCGCAATTCCACCGCAAACTAGAAAATTTAGCAAAATCAAATTCAAAATTTATAAAATTTTTTTAATTTTCTCAAATTCAAATGCAGTGTAATATAAAACGTTGTATGCACCACTGGCATTACTCGATGTTTATGCTCTCGAGCAACTTAAAAACTCTCGGGCCTGGCGGCCCTCGAGGTACATGTCGCTGCCCCCCCCCAAATCGAATTTTTGATTAAAATTGGTGTCAAACGTTTGAGCTTCGTTTGAGCCTCAATGAGCTTCCATTCCCGTCGTTTGAGCTTCAACGGTCGCGGAGTTATTCGCAAAAACTTTTTGGGGGGCTGTGGACATGATAGCCCCCCCCATGTCGAATTTTTGACTAAAATTGTTGTCAAACGTTTGAGCTTCGTTTGAGCCTCAATGAGCTTCTATTTTCATCGTTTAAGCCTCAACCGTCGCGGAGATGTTCGCGAAATCCTTGGGGGGGGGGGGCTGTAGACATGATAGCCCCCCCCCAAGTTGAATTTTTGAGTAAAATTGGTGTCAAACGTTAGAGCTTCGTTTGAGCTTCAATGAGCTTCTATTCCCGCCGTTTGAGCCTCAACCGTCGCGGAGTCATTCGCGAAATCTTTGGGGGGGGGGGGGGGGGGGGCTGTAGACATGTTTTTCAATTTTTTGTCGTTTTTAAATTTTTTACGTAATTTTGGTGTCAATCGATAGAGCTTCGTTTGAGCTTCAATGAGCTTCCATATTCATCATTGTAATTTAATTTTTTTCAAAGCTATAGTTTTTTAAATTTTGTGCACCTCCGAGCAAGTTGCGCTGGAAACCTTTAATTTTAATTTCGTAAACAACTTTTTATTGAATTTGTAAACTAATGAATTAAACTCCAAAAGTAAATTTTTACAAAAATATGTTTTATTAGTTAATAAATTTTAGAACTTACAGTAGGTACTTATTAGTGAGATCTTATTATCATTAACTTTAATGATTATATACAATTATTAGATTATTGAATTTTCCATTGCGATTTTAAATTTGCTACCACTATTATAGTAGTGCAATACCCGTTTGCTTCATTATTTTCATTTTACCTGATTATTGCGAATGGATTGGGTTGAGAGCTAGTTTTATTATTTTATTATCGCTCTACAGTAGATTTATATAGAGTTAGTCGTAGACAGTTCTGTAAAAAAACTGGTTTTACACCAAATTCTCTTTACAAAGTCGAATTGTTAGCTGAAATTTATAAATTTATGTTTAAGCATGAATTATGTTTGATTACCGTCCTGCGAGCGTCAGCTGCCCGAAGAAATGTCCAAAATTGTTGAAGGGGGGGGGGGGGCGAGTATGAAATGAGATGTAGATTTTGTACTACTTTCCTTTCAAATCATCAAATTTCCTTCTGAAATCGAGATCTTTATTTAAGGATTATTTAAGATTCAATGAGATTTTAGTTTCATTTTTTGAGTTGCCAAGACTTTAAGATTTTTCTATGATACACTCGCCCCCTCCAATTTTAATATACACAGTAAACTAAAAAACTATTTTTCGGTGCCCTCCTTCCCCCGGCTGTATGTATCGAGTACCAATGTTTATTTACTAAAAGAGACATGTTTAATTAAGGGAATTTTAAAATACGGGATTTTTACACTTTTCAGGCTTTTTTGGCACCTTTTAGAATTTGGCGCCTCTTTGAATCAAAAAAACTATTTTGCTTGAATAATTTGTTTTGAAGCAAACAAAATTTAAACAAAAATTTGTTTAGATCAAAATAAAATTTTTTATATTTTATTGTAGTTAACCAAGAATTTAGATTCCTTCAGTTAAATGTTTTTTTGATTTAAATAAATTTATTCGAATAAAATAGTTTTTTAGTTTACTGTGTATATTCAAATTGGAGGGGGAGGAGTGTATCATAGAAAAATCTTAGTCTTGGCAACTCAAAAAATGAGTCAAAAAACTCATTGAATCTTAAATAAACATTCAATAAAGATCTCGATTTCAGAAAGAAATTTGTTGATTTGAAAGGAAAGTAGTACAAAATCTACAACCCATTTCATACTCACCCCCCCCCCCCTTTAACAATTTTGGACATTTCTTCGGGCAGCGGAAGCTCGCACGACGGTAATCAAATATAATTCATGCATAAACATAAATTTATCAATTTCAGCTAACAATTCGACTTTGTAAAGAGAATTGTGTGTAAAACCAATTTTTTTACAGAACTGTCTACGACTAACTCTATATAAAAATAATTGAAAAATAATGAAGAATAACTTTCTGCTATGCTTGTAGAATATGTTATTTCATGAATAAGTACCTGAAACCACGCAGCTAGATGTTCAGATTAACGATTTGAAGAGTATTTAAAGTTACTTGTAACTTGTAATATTAGTAAATTTTCATTATGAAACTGGGCCCTGTAAGTTCTAAAATTTATTAACTAATAAAACATAATTTTTTAAAAATTTACTTTTGAAGTAAATTTACATTAGTTTACAAATTCAATAAAAAGTTGTTTACGAAATTAAAATTAAAGGTTTCCAGCGCAACTTGCTCGGAGGTGCACAAAATTTAAAAAACTATAGCTTTGAAAAAAATTAAATTACAATGATGAATATGGAAGCTCATTGAAGCTCAAACGAAGCTATATCGATTGACACCAAAATTACGCAAAAAATTTAAAAACGACAAAAAATTGAAAAACATGTCTACAGCCCCCCCCAAAGATTTCGCGAATAACTCCGCGACGGTTGAAGCTCAAACGGCGGGAATGGAAGCTCATTGAAGTTCAAACGAAGCTCTAACGTTTGACACCAATTTTTCTCAAAAATTCAACTTGGGGGGGCTATCATGTCTACAGCCCCCCCCCCAAAGATTTCGCGAACAGCTCCGCGACGGTTGAGGCTCAAACGATGAAAATAGAAGCTCATTGAGGCTCAAACGAAGCTCAAACGTTTGACAACAATTTTAGTCAAAAATTCGACTTGGGGGGGGGCTATCATGTCCACAGCCCCCCCCAAAAGTTTTCACGAATAACTCCGCGACCGTTGAAGCTCAAACGACGGGAATGGAAGCTCATTGAGGCTCAAACGAAGCTCAAACGTTTGACACCAATTTTAATCAAAAATTCGATTTGGGGGGGGGGGGGCAGCGACATGTACCTCGGCCCTCGACTTTTTAAATTGGTTGCCCTCGACATAAACATCGTCATAATGCCCTTGATACATAAATAACTATTATGAATAACTTCGCTTTGGTGTTAGTAATGTTGTGATAAGTTTCAGTTTATCAATGACTTTTTTAAGTATAACTGCGGGGACTGTCAGGGAATTTAAACCACAAATTTCACTTTTTCCTATATACCATTGGAAAGAGGACAATATTTTAATCTATTAAAAAATTTGTTTTTGGAATATTCCGGGATTTTTCATTCGTTTTTGAAAAAAGCGACATTTAAAAATCGAAAATTTTACATATTGCATACATAAATTTGAAGGAGGAGCCAAATTAATTTAATTTAATGTAATTAATTCATTTTGCAGTAGATCCGGGATTTGCCATGGTTGCGCCAGCCAAAACGGCCCGCAGCGTAGCGAAGGGCTGCGTAAACTGAGGAAAATGAAGGGAAAGTAAAAATCAGAAAAATAATCGGTCTTCAGAAGTTAAGAACTAAATTAGTTAAAAAAATTTACACTAAATAAAACAACAAACCAAACTCACCAGGTTTATTCAAGCACTTAATTTTTATTATTGTTTTATTTAATGTTTTATTTAATACAGTTATTATTCTCTATCGTAGTAATTTTTATTGACATCTCACAATAGTGAACAACTTCGATACTGTATAAGACCCATGACCCATTAGTTTATTAAATCAAGACTCTAAGTATATGAAATTAACCCCTCTTTAAATTGCCGCCTGGGGCAGGTAATCCGGTTTGCCCCCCCCCCCCCCACTTGTAGTCCGGCGGTAAATATAATACAAAAACATACAACAAATAGAAACCAGTAGATCCACATCTTTTCCAATGATGACAACTGTTTCATATGAAGTTGTCTATTCCAGGGCTTTCTCCACAATTAAGCAGTCAGCATCCTCTGCTGCTTGTTTGGTGGTAATCCCATAGTTTTCCATCCCGGTACGGAGGAACTGTTTTACATCGGGGAAGAGTTTTTTTTCAGGCACTTTGATGAGTGTAGACTGTGCAAAAATGATATCACTGCAAAAAGAAGCTGCATAGCGATGCAGTGTTTCAGCAGCTTCCTCTGGATACCCGTCAAAGACAACTGCCACATTCCTCCCATGGTGGTTAAATGTGTAAATAATGTAAGTATTTCCTAATTTTTGTTATTCTAAGATGACGAGGTGCTTGTTGGACTTACAGACTTTGTTCAGGGCTTAAATTATAGCTAAATAACTGCTCTACAATTTCATATTCAATGAATTTTCTCTTCGAATGAGTGTTACAGCCAATATTTACCCCGACAGATGACAAATATTGAATTTTTGACCTTTTTGGGAATAATATCCAATATTTCAGGTCTCGTTTCTTAGAATTTATTGGACTTAAAAAATTGGGATTGAGCTCAAATTGTAGGAAATGTTCACAGCTTCAAAAAAGAGTGGAATGACTTTTTCCGTAAGAAGCATCCTTTTAGCTGCAAGCTTGGTTTTACCCTACTGGTAGGTACTCTAACAACATGCAACAAAAACCGAAACATGTGAATTTTTCGGATATTTGTTCTTTTTTTTGTCTACCGTCATTGGTCTACGAGTAATATATTCTTGAAAAAAAGTGAAATAATTTTTTTAAATTAAAAATTTTAAAATCCCCTGGCTGTAAAGAGGGAAAACTAATTCGGGAACTTTTGACTCCTCAGTCTACATTTCAGATTTTGAGGTCAGGGAAAATCGAGAATTGGTTATACGGAATGCATAAACAGATTGTGTAAGTGAAATATGTTTTGTGGAATAAGTGAAATAATAAGGTGTTACGATTTTCTTTCGCGTAAATCTCACAAGATAGTGTTACGCATACAACTACCAAACTTCCGTTTTATGCGCAAGTATGCGTGCGTATAGTGTTACGCGTAATTATTGAAATTACGTTTTGATGCGTGAGTATCTGTATAGCCAATTAGCTTACCGTTCTGTTTTGTGACGTCAAAACTATCTTTATACTACGTTTAGTGACGCAGTCAAGGCTTTGTCAAAGCCAAGTTCGACTACGCATTCAATCTTCCTTATGAAGAAAATTGCGAATTATAATGCCCGGTGCTTATTTTCGGACAATAAGTACGCCAAATCTCGAGGAGATAATAGTACCAATTTTATGAGAATTCCAGTTAATGCATCACCTCTGCAATAAATATCGATTCTGCCAACATATTTATTTGCAATACTTCCATTTTTTTATCTAATTGACCAGCATGTTAATAAGAATACCATCAGGTCAAGGTGTCCTCAGGCCAGCTAAAATAGTGAGTAATGTTTTACCTTTAAAGAGTGTTACGGTCCCTATTTCTCTTCGAACTATTTTTGAAATTCATTGAAGTTTTTTTCATTAGTTTCATCAATTTCGCTATAGGGGGCATAAGAATTTAGAATATTTATATTTTAAATGCTATCTTAAGAGACACAGGTGTGAGTTTGAGATATCGTTTTGTGGTGAATTTTTGAATAAAATTAATTACGTTTTCGTAATTTGAATTTCCAGTTAATTGTGGAACTTATCGTAGGTGAATTTTTATTGGATTTGTGATTTCCACGCGAAATATTTGGGATTTAGATTGCCTGCGTTTTTTTTTGAGTTTTTGAAAGTACCGGCTTTTTGTGAAGCATATGTTCGTTTTTTTCGAACTTTAATTTGAAGGATTTAATTGTTCCATATTTTTATCATCATATTTACCGCAATTCACCACCAAAACTATTTTATTGTAACCTTCGTATAACTGAGGTAGGTATGTTTGAATTTTGTAAGCGAACGTAATATCTTAAACTTTCGTTTTAGGGTCTTTATTTTTTGTATGCTTAATACCTCTCGATTTTTTGGATTGGATATTTATATCTTCCTTTTGGACCGCCTGGTTCCGTTTATCTATTTGCATATTTTTGATATCGTTGGCGTGGAACGATCCTTATACAACCTTGAAGTTCCACTTGGTCTTCCCGTTCCAGAGGAGATCTTTCCAGAAGACATCGAAAACCAGATAAGCGTTGTTTTTTTATGACAGTTTATGTTTCATTGCGAGTTGGTCGTATTGGGCCGTCATTATACTCATTAGATTTTTTTTAAAGTCACAGTTATTATTATTATTGTGATATCCTGGTTATTCCAGAGGATTGTACTACAACTGTAAACTAAGTATATACGTATACCTAGAGTTTCAATCAAGATTTATACTAACGTAACAACCGGTTCACATTTACTGAACACTTTGATCTGTGCATATTTTGCTATTATTATTTTAACTAAATCTGAGACAACTGCTTATTTATCTTTTATTGTTGTTCTGGGAATAATTGCTGATTCCGGATATATTTTAGCTCCTTTTGAACCACTATTTCGTAGTTTCGTGGTGGTTACAGTTACTTAATATCGTATACAGGGTAATTTAAACTGCGTGGCGCCCAAAAACCATTACCTTACCGCAAGCTCTTCCGAGCGGACCAGTGTTCTCTGTAGGTACGGTAGATTTTAGACCATTACCATTTCAATGTTGGATTCTATTTCTAATTTTTTTTTGCTGCTGAACTAGCTAGAAGGGAGATCTTTTTTACTGTGTAGGGGTCCCAATGTCCAAAAGTGCCCAGGGCATCTAATAAGTTAAAGACGGTCCTGCTCATAGTCATTAATCTAATTACGGTTTAGTTTTCACGCCTCACGACTCTAAGCGAGTTCTTGAGCAGACTGAACAACCGGGAATATCTTTTATTTTTTATTTAAGTTTCAACTTCAAGTTTTTTTATTGTTCAATTTTTTCTTTTTATTTTTCGGATATCGTGTTCCGTAGAAAAGCCCTACGTATCAACGGAATATATAAACAAAACAGGTTTCGTAAGTGGAATAATTCTCGATTTTCCTTGACCTCAAAATCTGAAATATAGACTGAGGAGTCAGAAGTTTCCAAATTATTTTTTCCTTTTTACAGTCGGGGGTTTTTAAAATTTCTAATTTTAATTTTATTTCTTCAAATAGAATTTTTAATTAATATGTTCCTTGTTAATTGTAAATATATGGGACATTCCACGCCAAATCGGACACCATTTTCTTTTTGCATCTCGGAATGTTTTGAAAATTTTTTTTATCAAGCCCTTCAAGAGATATAAATTTTTAGAAAATTAGGTACGTTAAGTACTTTTTTTTGGAAATGCTCATAGCTCCTCGAGTAATTTACCAAATCGCACCCGTTTCTTTTGAACCGTACTTTCTATAAAAATATCGAAAAATATTTTAAAACAATATTACTGTTAGATTTTCACGTTTTAAAAATAAATCTCCACTTTCTTTGTACCTACTGATCGACTTTCTTTAAAATTTTTTGTAAAAAACTGTTATCCATTTAACAAATTTTAAGCCAAATCTCATAATGGGCAAATGATAGGTTCTATTTTTTTTCGAATTTTTAATTGTCAAGATTATTTATTAGAAAATTACGTTACTTGTTTTTGAACTGCTCATAACTCCGCAAATAATTGACTAACTTTTTTTTACGTTTTTTTTTAAATAAAGACGAACCTAATTGTAATTAAATTTCATTAATTTATATTTTTTATTTGCTCGGTTAGATACTTTTTCAAAAATTTTTAAATTTTTATTCATTTTTGAATCAAGTTAGGTAGAATTTTGTTTTTATTTTACAGAAATGTCAAATAATTTAAAATTTTTATTTTTTCTGTTATATTGAATTGAATACTGTGCGCGTTAGTAATTTTTCCAGGTTTGCCTGATGAGAATCGGAAATTCGAAACACCTGTGCCACATGTGTAGCAAGCTATTTCACTTAATATGCATATTTTTCGCATTAATGAACAGTAAATACTTTCAATCATTAATTTCTTTATTACAACATTTAATTGTATAAGATTGCAGAATTTATATAATAAGATTTATTTGTATCTTTCAGCACATTATTGATAATCATATTTAATTGTATTTTCAAGAGTTAATAATTTTAATTAATTATATTTTGTAATATTAACAAAAAAACAACAATTATTATTAACCGTGTTTGTCAATTATCCACGCAGCAGAGCACGGTCCCAGTCGTCCCGGATAATCGAGGTTCTGCTGTACTTATTATAAGTACATAAATTTCGTAAAATGTAAAATATTTTGTAAATTCAGAATTATCAATTCTTATTTATTACTTAAGGGGGGCGATACATGTAACCGCCTGAATTTTGACCGTTTTTTAGAGGCTTATTTAAATTGGATAGAATGAAAGAATCGTTTTTAAATTCTGATCGTTTATTCATTATATATTAAAATACAAGTTCCAAATTTTTTTTATTTTATTTTTTCAAAATGGCCGCCGTAGTAACTATTCTCCTAAGACCCTAGCAGCAAGAGGCATCAATCGGCGGGATTTTTAGCTTCTGTTACAGCGATCTGAGATCAAAAATTTTGGTTTAGGCGTGTTCATAAAACATGTATCTTCTAGTTGAACCAATAAAAAAACAAAAAGATCCAAAAATCGTAAATTGGCACGCCTTAGAAAAAAAAGTCCATTTTTTTACCCTTTTTTCGATAGTTTTTGGGTCAACAATGGTAATTTTTAAAATTTTTTTTGGCATTTTTGAGGT
The DNA here is from genome assembly GCA_958510845.1 of Cantharis nigra. Taxonomy (NCBI): domain Eukaryota; kingdom Metazoa; phylum Arthropoda; class Insecta; order Coleoptera; family Cantharidae; genus Cantharis; species Cantharis nigra. The sequence goes on from OY294031.1 coordinate 24,640,771, forward strand.
TCAACTAGAAACTAATACTTTAGAGAAGACGTGTGCCAAATTTCATAACAATCGGTTGAGAAGTTTTTGAGTTATCGTGCCCGCCAATTTAAAAAATGTAGTTAAGAGAAAAACGCGTTTAAAGTTTTGACACACAGAAACTTTATGATTACAGCAACATACCAACTTGTCAGCGATACTAGGGCCATACATTTGAGATGTTATTTTAACTATTTATTCATTTATTTATTTATTTTATTTCTATTTATTTTACATGTATCGCCCCCCTTAATGCTATACTATTTAATTATATTATAATGGGTCGAATTAGAAAACTTTAAGCTAGTAATCAACGTCAGAGTGTATGAAAATTCTCTAGTGCTTTATTCTATGTAACAAATTTTAGTAATTTGTTTTATTTTTCTGAGTATGCCCCTGCGTAGAATTTGATTTGTGGAAGGAGTTTGGGTTTTGAACGCAAGGGGACGGCACTTTTGAAAGTGGATTCGGAAAGTGAGTGTGGAAGTTGCGCAGTTGTTTTGTCTCGTCAAAAGATTTTGGTAAGTTTTGTTCTTTTTTGGCTGTAAACTTGTGGGAGACTTTATTTGTTTTTTTTTAACTTGGAAAATTGTATTCGCTTCCGATTTTGTTGGAAAATTATTTCTAATAATTTTAGTAGGTACGAATGCATTTGGCGAGCCATTTCTATCGATAAGAATTTTATCTTTGCTCGCGAATTCCACAACGTTAAATTTTAAAACAGGAAAATATTTAGTTTTAAAAAGGAAATTATTTTCTACTGTTGGTGTAGAGACTACTTGTTCTTTTTGTGTTTCTCCACTTGGATAATATTAAGGCAAGTAGCTACGATTCTTTTCTATCTCAGTTGTGGCTGTCGGTTTGTTGACAGCGAACTTTCTGCGGGTTTTGGTTTTCTTTTCACCTGGGGCTTCTTCACAAATATAAAGCTGGTTTATCTTTTCCAGCGTCTAGAGAGCAGATAGAAAATTTTTATTACGCTATGGCCCAATTGTTGAGCTCCAATTTTGGTTAAATCTTGCAGGAATTTGTTATCGATATGCAGTTAATGGTTGTCGAAAAAGAAGCGTTGCGCTGGTGATTTGTATGTTTTTCAAGAGACTGAGGCGATTCGATTTTCGAGTAATTCATTTGAATTGCAATTTTTGTTGTTGTCAAACAATGAGTTTGATTTTGTTTTGGCGAATTAAAATTTATTTGTTGATAAGATGTTCCCCCGATATTTGTTGTGCTTGCTATCTCGGTACAGATTTTATTTTTTTTTAGTTTTACGTTTAATGAATTTTTTGCGGTACAGCTACTTTTGATTCCAAGTCTGCTTTTATTCAAGTGGCGCAGGCTGCAGAGCGCTTAGTTAAATGTGCTACCTCTAAGGAAGTAGCGGCGTTTGTGGTGGATAAACCTACAATTGCAAAGCCCGCTAGTAGGACATCTCGATGGGGTTCGTGTTGAAATTGTAGGGCGAAGAACCATTCTTTTAGAGATTGTCCTAAACCCCGTGAGACCTTTTATTTTGGATGCAGAAGTCCTGCGTGGTGTCTCAATTGTAAATTGCAAATACATATTTAGTTTAAATAATTAAATTATTTTCTACTTATGTTGGTGAAGACTACTTGATCTTTTTATGTTTCTCCACCAGGATAATATTAAGGCAAGTTAGCTACGATTTTCTTCCATCTTGGTTGAGGCTTTCGGTTTGTTGACAACAAACTTTCTGCGGTTTTCGTTTTCTTTTTATACAGCTGGCTATAACACATTGGGGCTTCTACAGAAATATAAAGCTGGTTCATCTTTTCCAGCATATAGAGAGAAATTCTGTTTACGCGAAAGGGCAGATTGAAAATTTTTATTACATCCAAACATAAATTTTCCTTTTCCACTACTTTAGATAAGTCAAATAATTAAAATAATTGTAATTTGGAAAAAAGCCATAGACAAGTACATGTTCCCACAACTGTCCAAAAATTTTTACTTGTGTTGTTGTAGGTAGATATAGATATCTACATAGAGATGATTTTATTTATATTATTTATTACTATTACACAAAAATTTATTTTTTGAAATAATCATGATTGCATGCTGAGGCAATATAGTGGTTCGTGATTTGAATTTTTTGTATATAAAAGTTTCAGAAATCATTTGGATTTTTGAATTGGATGTTAATTTCTTCCTTTCGAGCAGCATTGGAAGAATCACTCAATTTCTAATTTTTTTCCCGGTATGTTTCAATTTATACAAATCAGTAATTGTCCTGATAATGTATAATGGGGTTGGCTACATTATCGGAATGCTTTAAAGCGTTATGCAAGATGGGTTTTTCTCTCTCTGAACCAATCATTTATTTCCTGGCGATCTGCATGACCACCAAAAGATTTTTGTACTGGCTCGTGATAGGGTTTTGTGTATAAGAGTTGCAGTAATCATTTGGAATTTTGAATTTAAAACTTGGAAACTTTTTGGAAAAACTTTTATACATTGATTTCCAATTATTTTGACGGAGATTTAGTCTATAATTGGAAGTTGTATGGAAGTTAATTTCTTCCTTTCGAGCAGCATTCGAAGAATCACTCATTTCCTAAATTTTTTTTCCTGTGTGTTTCAATTTATACAAATCTTTAATTTTCCTGATGATGTTGTTAGAATTAATGGGGTTGACTACATTATCGGATTGTTTTAAAGCGTTATGCAAGATGGGTTTTTCTCTCTCTGAACCAATCATTTATTTCCTGGTGATCTGCATGAACACCAAAAGATTTTTGTACTGGCTCGTTATAGGGTTTTGTGTATAAGAGTTTCAGTAATTATTTGGAATTTTGAATTTAAAACTTGGAAACTTTTTGGAAAAACTTTTATACATTGATTTCCAATTCTTTTGACGGAGATTTAGTCTATAATTTGAAGTTGTATGGAAGTTAATTTCTTCCTTTTGAGCAGCATTCGAAGAATCACTCATTTCCTAAAATTTTTTCCCTGTGTGTTTCAATTTATACAAATCATTACTTTTCCTGATGATGTTGTTATCATTAATGGGGATGACTACATTATCGGATTGTTTTAAAGCGTTATGCAATATGGGTTTTTCTCTCTCTGAACCAATCATTTATTTCCTGGTGATCTGCATGAACACCAAAAGATTTTTGTACTGGCTCGTTATAGGGTTTTGTGTATAAGAGTTTCAGTAATCATTTGGTATTTTGAATTTAAAACTTGGAAACTTTTTGGAAAAACTTTTATACATTGATTTCCAATTCTTTTGACGGAGATTTAGTCTATAATTTGAAGTTGTATGGAAGTTAATTTCTTCCTTTCGAGCAGCATTCGAAGAATCACTCATTTCCTAAAATTTTTTCCCTGTGTGTTTCAATTTATACAAATCATTACTTTTCCTGATGATGTTGTTATTATTAATGGGGATGACTACATTATCGGATTGTTTTAAAGCGTTATGCAATATGGGTTTTTCTCTCTCTGAACCAATCATTTATTTCCTGGTGATCTGCATGAACACCAAAAGATTTTTGTACTGGCTCGTTATAGGGTTTTGTGTATAAGAGTTTCAGTAATCATTTGGAATTTGGAATTTAAAACTTGGAAACTTTTTGAAAAAACTTTTATACATTGATTTCCAATTCTTTTGACGGAGATTTAGTCTACAATTTGAAGTTGTATGGAAGTTAATTTCTTCTTTTCGAGCAGCATTCGAAGAATCACTCATTTCCTAAATTTTTTTCCCTGTGTGTTTCAATTTATACAAATCATTACTTTTCCTGATGATGTTGTTATCATTAATGGGGATGACTACATTATCGGATTGTTTTAAAGCGTTATGCAATATGGGTTTTTCTCTCTCTGAACCAATCATTTATTTCCTGGTGATCTGCATGAACACCAAAAGATTTTTGTACTGGCTCGTTATAGGGTTTTGTGTATAAGAGTTTCAGTAATTATTTGGAATTTTGAATTTAAAACCTGGAAACTTTTTGGAAAAACTTTTATACATTGATTTCCAATTCTTTTGACGGAGATTTAGTCTATAATTAGAGTTGTATGGAAGTTAATTTCTTCCTTTCGAGCAGCATTCGAAGAATCACTCATTTCCTAAAATTTTTTCCCTGTGTGTTTCAATTTATACAAATCTTTAATTTTCCTGATGATGTTGTTAGAATTAATGGGGTTGACTACATTATCGGATTGTTTTAAAGCGTTATGCAAGATGGGTTTTCTCTCTCTGAACCAATCATTTATTTCCTGGTGATCTGCATGAACACCAAAAGATTTTTGTACTGGCTCGTTATAGGGTTTTGTGTATAAGAGTTTCAGTAATTATTTGGAATTTTGAATTTAAAACTTGGAAACTTTTTGGAAAAACTTTTATACATTGATTTCCAATTCTTTTGACGGAGATTTAGTCTATAATTTGAAGTTGTATGGAATTTAATTTTTTCCTTTCGAGCAGAATTCGAAGAATCACTCATTTCCTAAATTTTTTTTCCTGTGTGTTTCAATTTATACAAATCTTTAATTTTCCTGATGATGTTGTTAGAATTAATGGGGTTGACTACATTATCGGATTGTTTTAAAGCGTTATGCAAGATGGGTTTTCTCTCTCTGAACCAATCATTTATTTCCTGGTGATCTGCATGAACACCAAAAGATTTTTGTACTGGCTCGTTATAGGGTTTTGTGTATAAGAGTTTCAGTAATCATTTGGAATTTTGAATTTAAAACTTGGAAACTTTTTGGAAAAACTTTTATACATTGATTTCCAATTCATTTGACGGAGATTTAGTCTATAATTTGAAGTTGTATGGAAGTTAATTTCTTCCTTTCGAGCAGCATTCGAAGAATCACTCATTTCCTAAAATTTTTTCCCTGTGTGTTTCAATTTATACAAATCTTTAATTTTCCTGATGATGTTGTTAGAATTAATGGAATTGACTACATTATCGGATTGCTTTAAAGCGTTATGCAAGATAGGTTTTTCTCTCTCTGAACCAATCATTTATTTCCTGGTGATCTGCATGAACACCAAAAGATTTTTGTACTGGCTCGTTATAGGGTTTTGTGTATAAGAGTTTCAGTAATCATTTGGTATTTTGAATTTAAAACTTGGAAACTTTTTGGAAAAACTTTTATACATTGATTTCCAATTCTTTTGACGGAGATTTAGTCTATAATTTGAAGTTGTATGGAAGTTAATTTCTTCCTTTCGAGCAGCATTCGAAGAATCACTCATTTCCTAAAATTTTTTCCCTGTGTGTTTCAATTTATACAAATCATTACTTTTCCTGATGATGTTGTTATCATTATGGGGATGACTACATTATCGGATTGTTTTAAAGCGTTATGCAAGATGGGTTTTTTTCTCTCTGAACCAATCATTTATTTCCTGGTGATCTGCATGAACACCAAAAGATTTTTGTACTGGCTCGTTATAGGGTTTTGTGTATAAGAGTTTCAGTAATCATTTGGAATTTTGAATTTAAAACTTGGAAACTTTTTGGAAAAACTTTTATACATTGATTTCCAATTCTTTTGACGGAGATTTAGTCTACAATTTGAAGTTGTATGGAAGTTAATTTCTTCTTTTCGAGCAGCATTCGAAGAATCACTCATTTCCTAAATTTTTTTCCCTGTGTGTTTCAATTTATACAAATCTTTAATTTTCCTGATGATGTTGTTAGAATTAATGGAATTGACTACATTATCGGATTGCTTTAAAGCGTTATGCAAGATAGGTTTTTCTCTCTCTGAACCAATCATTTATTTCCTGGTGATCTGCATGAACACCAAAAGATTTTTGTACTGGCTCGTTATAGGGTTTTGTGTATAAGAGTTTCAGTAATCATTTGGAATTTGGAATTTAAAACTTGGAAACTTTTTGAAAAAACTTTTATACATTGATTTCCAATTCTTTTGACGGAGATTTAGTCTACAATTTGAAGTTGTATGGAAGTTAATTTCTTCTTTTCGAGCAGCATTCGAAGAATCACTCATTTCCTAAATTTTTTTCCCTGTGTGTTTCAATTTATACAAATCATTACTTTTCCTGATGATGTTGTTATCATTAATGGGGATGACTACATTATCGGATTGTTTTAAAGCGTTATGCAATATGGGTTTTTCTCTCTCTGAACCAATCATTTATTTCCTGGTGATCTGCATGAACACCAAAAGATTTTTGTACTGGCTCGTTATAGGGTTTTGTGTATAAGAGTTTCAGTAATTATTTGGAATTTTGAATTTAAAACCTGGAAACTTTTTGGAAAAACTTTTATACATTGATTTCCAATTCTTTTGACGGAGATTTAGTCTATAATTAGAGTTGTATGGAAGTTAATTTCTTCCTTTCGAGCAGCATTCGAAGAATCACTCATTTCCTAAAATTTTTTCCCTGTGTGTTTCAATTTATACAAATCTTTAATTTTCCTGATGATGTTGTTAGAATTAATGGGGTTGACTACATTATCGGATTGTTTTAAAGCGTTATGCAAGATGGGTTTTCTCTCTCTGAACCAATCATTTATTTCCTGGTGATCTGCATGAACACCAAAAGATTTTTGTACTGGCTCGTTATAGGGTTTTGTGTATAAGAGTTTCAGTAATTATTTGGAATTTTGAATTTAAAACTTGGAAACTTTTTGGAAAAACTTTTATACATTGATTTCCAATTCTTTTGACGGAGATTTAGTCTATAATTTGAAGTTGTATGGAATTTAATTTTTTCCTTTCGAGCAGAATTCGAAGAATCACTCATTTCCTAAATTTTTTTTCCTGTGTGTTTCAATTTATACAAATCTTTAATTTTCCTGATGATGTTGTTAGAATTAATGGGGTTGACTACATTATCGGATTGTTTTAAAGCGTTATGCAAGATGGGTTTTCTCTCTCTGAACCAATCATTTATTTCCTGGTGATCTGCATGAACACCAAAAGATTTTTGTACTGGCTCGTTATAGGGTTTTGTGTATAAGAGTTTCAGTAATCATTTGGAATTTGGAATTTAAAACTTGGAAACTTTTTGAAAAAACTTTTATACATTGATTTCCAATTCTTTTGACGGAGATTTAGTCTACAATTTGAAGTTGTATGGAAGTTAATTTCTTCTTTTCGAGCAGCATTCGAAGAATCACTCATTTCCTAAATTTTTTTCCCTGTGTGTTTCAATTTATACAAATCATTACTTTTCCTGATGATGTTGTTATCATTAATGGGGATGACTACATTATCGGATTGTTTTAAAGCGTTATGCAATATGGGTTTTTCTCTCTCTGAACCAATCATTTATTTCCTGGTGATCTGCATGAACACCAAAAGATTTTTGTACTGGCTCGTTATAGGGTTTTGTGTATAAGAGTTTCAGTAATTATTTGGAATTTTGAATTTAAAACCTGGAAACTTTTTGGAAAAACTTTTATACATTGATTTCCAATTCTTTTGACGGAGATTTAGTCTATAATTAGAGTTGTATGGAAGTTAATTTCTTCCTTTCGAGCAGCATTCGAAGAATCACTCATTTCCTAAAATTTTTTCCCTGTGTGTTTCAATTTATACAAATCTTTAATTTTCCTGATGATGTTGTTAGAATTAATGGGGTTGACTACATTATCGGATTGTTTTAAAGCGTTATGCAAGATGGGTTTTCTCTCTCTGAACCAATCATTTATTTCCTGGTGATCTGCATGAACACCAAAAGATTTTTGTACTGGCTCGTTATAGGGTTTTGTGTATAAGAGTTTCAGTAATTATTTGGAATTTTGAATTTAAAACTTGGAAACTTTTTGGAAAAACTTTTATACATTGATTTCCAATTCTTTTGACGGAGATTTAGTCTATAATTTGAAGTTGTATGGAATTTAATTTTTTCCTTTCGAGCAGAATTCGAAGAATCACTCATTTCCTAAATTTTTTTTCCTGTGTGTTTCAATTTATACAAATCTTTAATTTTCCTGATGATGTTGTTAGAATTAATGGGGTTGACTACATTATCGGATTGTTTTAAAGCGTTATGCAAGATGGGTTTTCTCTCTCTGAACCAATCATTTATTTCCTGGTGATCTGCATGAACACCAAAAGATTTTTGTACTGGCTCGTTATAGGGTTTTGTGTATAAGAGTTTCAGTAATCATTTGGAATTTTGAATTTAAAACTTGGAAACTTTTTGGAAAAACTTTTATACATTGATTTCCAATTCATTTGACGGAGATTTAGTCTATAATTTGAAGTTGTATGGAAGTTAATTTCTTCCTTTCGAGCAGCATTCGAAGAATCACTCATTTCCTAAAATTTTTTCCCTGTGTGTTTCAATTTATACAAATCTTTAATTTTCCTGATGATGTTGTTAGAATTAATGGAATTGACTACATTATCGGATTGCTTTAAAGCGTTATGCAAGATAGGTTTTTCTCTCTCTGAACCAATCATTTATTTCCTGGTGATCTGCATGAACACCAAAAGATTTTTGTACTGGCTCGTTATAGGGTTTTGTGTATAAGAGTTTCAGTAATCATTTGGTATTTTGAATTTAAAACTTGGAAACTTTTTGGAAAAACTTTTATACATTGATTTCCAATTCTTTTGACGGAGATTTAGTCTATAATTTGAAGTTGTATGGAAGTTAATTTCTTCCTTTCGAGCAGCATTCGAAGAATCACTCATTTCCTAAAATTTTTTCCCTGTGTGTTTCAATTTATACAAATCATTACTTTTCCTGATGATGTTGTTATCATTATGGGGATGACTACATTATCGGATTGTTTTAAAGCGTTATGCAAGATGGGTTTTTTTCTCTCTGAACCAATCATTTATTTCCTGGTGATCTGCATGAACACCAAAAGATTTTTGTACTGGCTCGTTATAGGGTTTTGTGTATAAGAGTTTCAGTAATCATTTGGAATTTTGAATTTAAAACTTGGAAACTTTTTGGAAAAACTTTTATACATTGATTTCCAATTCTTTTGACGGAGATTTAGTCTACAATTTGAAGTTGTATGGAAGTTAATTTCTTCTTTTCGAGCAGCATTCGAAGAATCACTCATTTCCTAAATTTTTTTCCCTGTGTGTTTCAATTTATACAAATCTTTAATTTTCCTGATGATGTTGTTAGAATTAATGGAATTGACTACATTATCGGATTGCTTTAAAGCGTTATGCAAGATAGGTTTTTCTCTCTCTGAACCAATCATTTATTTCCTGGTGATCTGCATGAACACCAAAAGATTTTTGTACTGGCTCGTTATAGGGTTTTGTGTATAAGAGTTTCAGTAATCATTTGGAATTTGGAATTTAAAACTTGGAAACTTTTTGAAAAAACTTTTATACATTGATTTCCAATTCTTTTGACGGAGATTTAGTCTACAATTTGAAGTTGTATGGAAGTTAATTTCTTCTTTTCGAGCAGCATTCGAAGAATCACTCATTTCCTAAATTTGTTTCCCTGTGTGTTTCAATTTATACAAATCTTTAATTTTCCTGATGATGTTGTTAGAATTAATGGGGATGACTACATTATCGGATTGTTTTAAAGCGTTATGCAAGATGGGTTTTTCTCTCTCTGAACCAATCATTTATTTCCTGGTGATCTGCATGAACACCAAAAGATTTTTGTACTGGCTCGTTATAGGGTTTTGTGTATAAGAGTTTCAGTAATCATTTGGAATTTGGAATTTATAACTTGGAAACTTTTTGAAAAAACTTTTATACATTGATTTCCAATTCTTTTGACGGAGATTTAGTCTACAATTTGAAGTTGTATGGAAGTTAATTTCTTCCTTTCGAGCAGCATTCGAAGAATCACTCATTTCCTAAAATTTTTTCCCTGTGTGTTTCAATTTATACAAATCATTACTTTTCCTGATGATGTTGTTATCATTAATGGGGATGACTACATTATCGGATTGTTTTAAAGCGTTATGCAAGATGGGTTTTTTTCTCTCTGAACCAATCATTTATTTCCTGGTGATCTGCATGAACACCAAAAGATTTTTGTACTGGCTCGTTATAGGGTTTTGTGTATAAGAGTTTCAGTAATCATTTGGAATTTGGAATTTAAAACTTGGAAACTTTTTGAAAAAACTTTTATACATTGATTTCCAATTCTTTTGACGGAGATTTAGTCTACAATTTGAAGTTGTATGGAAGTTAATTTCTTCTTTTCGAGCAGCATTCGAAGAATCACTCATTTCCTAAATTTGTTTCCCTGTGTGTTTCAATTTATACAAATCTTTAATTTTCCTGATGATGTTGTTAGAATTAATGGGGATGACTACATTATCGGATTGTTTTAAAGCGTTATGCAAGATGGGTTTTTCTCTCTCTGAACCAATCATTTATTTCCTGGTGATCTGCATGAACACCAAAAGATTTTTGTACTGGCTCGTTATAGGGTTTTGTGTATAAGAGTTTCAGTAATCATTTGGAATTTGGAATTTATAACTTGGAAACTTTTTGAAAAAACTTTTATACATTGATTTCCAATTCTTTTAATGGAGATTTAGTCTACAATTTGAAGTTGTATGGAAGTTAATTTCTTCCTTTCGAGCAGCATTCGAAGAATCACTCATTTCCTAAATTTTTTTCCCTGTGTGTTTCAATTTATACAAATCATTACTTTTCCTGATGATGTTGTTATCATTAATGGGGATGACTACATTATCGGATTGTTTTAAAGCGTTATGCAATATGGGTTTTTCTCTCTCTGAACCAATCATTTATTTCCTGGTGATCTGCATGAACACCAAAAGATTTTTGTACTGGCTCGTTATAGGGTTTTGTGTATAAGAGTTTCAGTAATTATTTGGAATTTTGAATTTAAAACTTGGAAACTTTTTGGAAAAATTTTTATACATTGATTTCCAATTCTTTTGACGGAGATTTAGTCTATAATTAGAGTTGTATGGAAGTTAATTTCTTCCTTTCGAGCAGCATTCGAAGAATCACTCATTTCCTAAAATTTTTTCCCTGTGTGTTTCAATTTATACAAATCTTTAATTTTCCTGATGATGTTGTTAGAATTAATGGGGTTGACTACATTATCGGATTGTTTTAAAGCGTTATGCAAGATGGGTTTTCTCTCTCTGAACCAATCATTTATTTCCTGGTGATCTGCATGAACACCAAAAGATTTTTGTACTGGCTCGTTATAGGGTTTTGTGTATAAGAGTTTCAGTAATTATTTGGAATTTTGAATTTAAAACTTGGAAACTTTTTGGAAAAATTTTTATACATTGATTTCCAATTCTTTTGACGGAGATTTAGTCTATAATTAGAGTTGTATGGAAGTTAATTTCTTCCTTTCGAGCAGCATTCGAAGAATCACTCATTTCCTAAAATTTTTTCCCTGTGTGTTTCAATTTATACAAATCTTTAATTTTCCTGATGATGTTGTTAGAATTAATGGGGTTGACTACATTATCGGATTGTTTTAAAGCGTTATGCAAGATGGGTTTTCTCTCTCTGAACCAATCATTTATTTCCTGGTGATCTGCATGAACACCAAAAGATTTTTGTACTGGCTCGTTATAGGGTTTTGTGTATAAGAGTTTCAGTAATCATTTGGTATTTTGAATTTAAAACTTGGAAACTTTTTGGAAAAACTTTTATACATTGATTTCCAATTCTTTTGACGGAGATTTAGTCTACAATTTGAAGTTGTATGGAAGTTAATTTCTTCCTTTCGAGCAGCATTCGAAGAATCACTCATTTCCTAAATTTTTTTCCCTGTGTGTTTCAATTTATACAAATCTTTAATTTTCCTGATGATGTTGTTAGAATTAATGGGATTGACTACATTATCGGATTGCTTTAAAGCGTTATGCAAGATAGGTTTTTCTCTCTCTGAACCAATCATTTATTTCCTGGTGATCTGCATGAACACCAAAAGATTTTTGTACTGGCTCGTTATATTGTTTTGTGTATAAGAGTTTCAGTAATCATTTGGAATTTGGAATTTAAAACTTGGAAACTTTTTGGAAAAACTTTTATACATTGATTTCCAATTCTTTTGACGGAGATTTAGTCTACAATTTGAAGTTGTATGGAAGTTAATTTCTTCCTTTCGAGCAGCATTCGAAGAATCACTCATTTCCTAAATCGTTTTCCCTGTGTGTTTCAATTTATACAAATCTTTAATTTTCCTGATGATGTTGTTAGAATTAATGGGATTGACTATATTATCGGATTGCTTTAAAGCGTTATGCAAGATAGGTTTTTCTCTCTCTGAACCAATCATTTATTTCCTGGTGATCTGCATGAACACCAAAAGATTTTTGTACTGGCTCGTTATAGGGTTTTGTGTATAAGAGTTTCAGTAATCATTTGGAATTTTGAATTTAAAACTTGGAAACTTTTTAAAAAAACTTTTATACATTGATTTCCAATTCTTTTGACGGAGATTTAGTCTACAATTTGAAGTTGTATGGAAGTTAATTTCTTCCTTTCGAGCAGCATTCGAAGAATCACTCATTTCCTAAATCGTTTTCCCTGTGTGTTTCAATTTATACAAATCTTTAATTTTCCTGATGATGTTGTTAGAATTAATGGGATTGACTATATTATCGGATTGCTTTAAAGCGTTATGCAAGATAGGTTTTTCTCTCTCTGAACCAATCATTTATTTCCTGGTGATCTGCATGAACACCAAAAGATTTTTGTACTGGCTCGTTATAGGGTTTTGTGTATAAGAGTTTCAGTAATCATTTGGAATTTTGAATTTAAAACTTGGAAACTTTTTAAAAAAACTTTTATACATTGATTTCCAATTCTTTTGACGGAGATTTAGTCTACAATTTGAAGTTGTATGGAAGTTAATTTCTTCCTTTCGAGCAGCATTCGAAGAATCACTCATTTCCTAAATTTTTTTCTCTGTGTGTTTCAATTTATACAAATCTTTAATTTTCCTGATGATGTTGTTAGAATTAATGGGGTTGACTACATTATCGGATTGTTTTAAAGCGTTATGCAAGATGGGTTTTCTCTCTCTGAACCAATCATTTATTTCCTGGTGATCTGCATGAACACCAAAAGATTTTTGTACTGGCTCGTTATAGGGTTTTGTGTATAAGAGTTTCAGTAATTATTTGGAATTTTGAATTTAAAACTTGGAAACTTTTTGGAAAAATTTTTATACATTGATTTCCAATTCTTTTGACGGAGATTTAGTCTATAATTAGAGTTGTATGGAAGTTAATTTCTTCCTTTCGAGCAGCATTCGAAGAATCACTCATTTCCTAAAATTTTTTCCCTGTGTGTTTCAATTTATACAAATCTTTAATTTTCCTGATGATGTTGTTAGAATTAATGGGGTTGACTACATTATCGGATTGTTTTAAAGCGTTATGCAAGATGGGTTTTCTCTCTCTGAACCAATCATTTATTTCCTGGTGATCTGCATGAACACCAAAAGATTTTTGTACTGGCTCGTTATAGGGTTTTGTGTATAAGAGTTTCAGTAATCATTTGGTATTTTGAATTTAAAACTTGGAAACTTTTTGGAAAAACTTTTATACATTGATTTCCAATTCTTTTGACGGAGATTTAGTCTACAATTTGAAGTTGTATGGAAGTTAATTTCTTCCTTTCGAGCAGCATTCGAAGAATCACTCATTTCCTAAATTTTTTTCCCTGTGTGTTTCAATTTATACAAATCTTTAATTTTCCTGATGATGTTGTTAGAATTAATGGGATTGACTACATTATCGGATTGCTTTAAAGCGTTATGCAAGATAGGTTTTTCTCTCTCTGAACCAATCATTTATTTCCTGGTGATCTGCATGAACACCAAAAGATTTTTGTACTGGCTCGTTATAGGGTTTTGTGTATAAGAGTTTCAGTAATCATTTGGAATTTTGAATTTAAAACTTGGAAACTTTTTAAAAAAACTTTTATACATTGATTTCCAATTCTTTTGACGGAGATTTAGTCTACAATTTGAAGTTGTATGGAAGTTAATTTCTTCCTTTCGAGCAGCATTCGAAGAATCACTCATTTCCTAAATCGTTTTCCCTGTGTGTTTCAATTTATACAAATCTTTAATTTTCCTGATGATGTTGTTAGAATTAATGGGATTGACTATATTATCGGATTGCTTTAAAGCGTTATGCAAGATAGGTTTTTCTCTCTCTGAACCAATCATTTATTTCCTGGTGATCTGCATGAACACCAAAAGATTTTTGTACTGGCTCGTTATAGGGTTTTGTGTATAAGAGTTTCAGTAATCATTTGGAATTTTGAATTTAAAACTTGGAAACTTTTTAAAAAAACTTTTATACATTGATTTCCAATTCTTTTGACGGAGATTTAGTCTACAATTTGAAGTTGTATGGAAGTTAATTTCTTCCTTTCGAGCAGCATTCGAAGAATCACTCATTTCCTAAATTTTTTTCTCTGTGTGTTTCAATTTATACAAATCTTTAATTTTCCTGATGATGTTGTTAGAATTAATGGGGTTGACTACATTATCGGATTGTTTTAAAGCGTTATGCAAGATGGGTTTTTCGCTCTCTGAACCAATCATATATTTTCTGACGATCTGCATGAACACCAAAAGATTTATCCTTAAAAATAAAGGTTAAGTTTATCTACCTATGCAAGTATAAGTACAAGCTGTTCCAGTGCAGGTTTTAGCGTTACCGGCGCCCTGGGCGTGATTTCCACATCGCCCCCATTCCAATTTTCAATTCACACATGTGGAAAAAAAACAAAGACAAAAATTATAAAATCAAGCATTTATTTCAATTAAACTTTTTCTAAAAAATTTACTTTTCTAGTTTTTCTGTTGACAAACTCTTTTATTAAGGCATCCATGTCTATGTTTTCTACAGTTTCATTTTCGATTAACGAAGTTGCCCAGTTTGTCCTCCTCGTTTGAGATATTGTCGATCGCAGATAGGTTTTTATTAACTAAAGCTTAGAAAAACTCAGTTCCCCATACGCTACCGTTACAGGTATAGTGTTTAAAACTCTCAATGCTACACAGAAAAAAGTAATTGGTAAAATCATCTAAAATTGTAGATAATTCATCTAAAAGGTGTGGTTTATTTGCAACCTTCTACTTCAAGTACCTAAATCATCTTTATAAAAATAGTGGTCAAATAACAACAATTGCCGGAGAGCCAAATTTTGGTGGAGACCTTGGGTTTACTATTACAAATAAAGTTTTGAAAGTCCCCATCGACCCTATGTGTGCTACAAAAGTAATTCGGGTTCAAAGTTCAAAATTTGAGGTTTTTTGAATTTTTCTCGAAAATAGTAAGTTTTATCAAAAAATACCTCAAACCAAAGTTGTAGATCTTAAAATACTCTACAAAAATCGTCTTTTTGATTTTTTTCTTAAAAGTTACCATTCCTGAGATATCGCGATTCTAAGAGTCACATTATACATGATATGCACATTATATAAAGCTGCTTTACTCACTGATTCATCATTTCGAGTGAAAATGTTTGACCACTTCTAGATGTCGTTGAAAGCTGAAATTTTGCAAACCTGTTGGGTTACTGGCACAACCACCCAGAAAAATCGAAAAAGTTATCCCCGAACCCTTCTGCAAGGGTTGAAAGGGTTTTGCTAAATGCAGTTGCATCGCCGTTATCAACGGCTTGATCTACGATTTTACACTTCTTCGATCTATTTCTAGTAATTCTCGGAATGTTGGTATTCGCGTATTATTTTATTTTTTTTAGCTATCGTCTTAACACTTCTATTACAATGAGTTACACGTTAATTGTATATATCCTTTACCAGTGAAATGCACGTCCGCAGAATATGTAACTTGGATCGATTACCAATAAGTAATTCATGGATTTATATTTATATTACTTATAATGCGTTTTTAGTAATAAACTTTGGAATAATTTTGCAGTAGAACTTTATAAAAAAAAGTTGACCTTCCTTGGGCATGTTTCGATACGTGGTTATATTATACTCATATACAAATTAATGACATTTAATTTTATAATGATCTTTACCGAAGGAAGTAGTAGAAAGGTTATAACTGGCGTTTAGCTAATTCGACCAAAGTTATACAAGATAATGTTTTTACCATTATTTGTAAGATTCAACCAAAAGTTTAACAAGAACTGCTAATTTGAATAGATATTTCAACTAACTTTAGAGTCTGAATTACCTGACCTGATCTGAACAAATTATATAAATATTTTAGCTAAAACAGCTATTACATTAGGCGATTCAAACAGATTTATTTTAGATGACTTCAATTTTTCCAAATTAGATGATTTACCTAACTGCATATTATTGATTTTAGTACTAATTTAGGTGAATTATCTAAAAGGTAATCATCTAATGCCAAGTAGATGAATTTTCTACTAAATCTTTTTCTGTGTATCCATATATTTAGATATATTTCTTGTATGTTGTGATCTTTAATGAAATTTAAAATATATATACATGAATCACAATTTCATCTTCATCAGGCAAAAAGGATTTCAAGCTTGTGAGTTCATCACACAACAAAAATAACCATCTATGTATATCTGATTTCGATCCTACAGTTAATTTTATTAATTATTGGAGATCATCACAGAGTTTGAGAAGGTCTGGTTTTTCTGAAATCTTTTTTATGTCGTAAAAAAGACCAAGATTCTGATTACTCATTTAACTATTCAAATCTTTCATTGAGTGAATTTAAAGTGGTGTCCAAAAGACAGTTTAAAAATTCAACTTCAAGTTTCTTTTTTGGATCATTTAAAGGGTCATAACGGGCAAATAGAGCTTCAACCGGTTGGAGTTTAACACGTCTTACTCTTGCCGTGACTTTAAATACATGTTCAATTCTAAGTTCTTCCGCCATGTTTTTCGCTGTTGAAATGGCACTTTCAAATCCCGTTTTTCTACATTCTTTCAAGAAAGCGTAGCATTTTCTCAACATTTCTGTGTATTTACCGGGATCCATATCTACCGATTGCAGAGATTTACTAACGTCATTAATTAGAAAAAGAACATCAAACCAAACAACAATGAAACAATAAAGCTGAACTCTTTTAACTGTTCAACCAGAGTGGTGGCTTTATAAGAGATTTGAACATCTGCTTTTTCAGTTTCAATGGCCAAAGTAATTAAAGCGTCATGAATGGCACTAAATTTGATAACGGACTGCTTTAACACTATACTTGTTCTTGCTTCTCAACGCGTTTCAATGAGTTTTTTTATAGAATATAATCCCGAAGTGATCATTTAGAATTTTCCGTCGATGAACAGAAGCTGAAAACTATGTTAATAATCTCTGAAGTATCGTAAGTAAAGGGAAGTATCCAGGGCCACATCGAGACGATATTTCTGCAACGTTATTTCTGGTGAAACCAAAAGCGTGACCCAAAGGGGCGCCTTTGGCGTCCCTTTATGTCTTGCCACGCTCAAAATTGAGCGAAAGGATTGATGGAGATAATCCCAATCTCAGGGTATGATTGGCAATGCCCTGGCTAGCTATTAAATATAAAAGGTGGTTGGTGAGTTTAAAACTGGTAAAAAAAATAATTGGGAGGGTTGAAAGTTTTGCCCTAGGCGCCACGTGGTTAAAAATCAACCTCCCAAAGCGTGCTACTACCTAAACCACGAACGATAGCGTAATTAAACTCAAACAAAAATGAAATTGGTACAAGAAAATACACTTGAATTGGATAACGGGATTTTATTGAATAATAAAATAGCGCCAAATTTCGTTTTGATCCAACCAACAAATAATTACAAAAAGTCGCAGCTACTCGTCCCAATTATTATCCTTAGGAGAAACATAGCTAAGAACGAGCAACTATACGCTAATTGTCGAACCAAAATAATTAAATAAATTTAATTATAATATTAAATGTTAAAAATATTTAAAGTTGGAAAATAATCTAACGTTGAAAATTTGCGAGCTACGATATTACTATCACAAGCAATACTCGATAACGGTTCCTATAAATTAAACAAAACCTCTGTAAATTATTTAAAAATAATATTAGGAAATTCGGAAGGAATACGAGATCTGCAGTTAGTTCCAAAACACAGATCACACCGTCAAAAATTAGGTGAAACAAAACGTAAAAGAACTTACTCAATTTCGATGAGTACACCAAAACACTCTTCACTTTTAAAAAGAAATATGAATAATAAATCCTCCAAAGGAGATAAGATTAAATATCTTCAATGCTAAGTGCAACGAATGAATCCCAATAATCGGAAGGGCCACAAAAAACATAAACCCACTTTCGATGCACTTGGCTAATTCAAAAATCTCTTTCAAAAAGATAAAACTAAAAATTTTTCAACTTGCAAATTTTTAACGACGAAAAATGTGTCTTGATAAAATATCCGAAAACAGGGCCTCCAACATAATTTTATATTTTCAGAAATACACTAACTACAAACAAATCAAAATCATCGCAACCCAATTCTGAACCGTTACACTCTCCCCTTACTCCGAATGAAGTAAATTTCACGGAAATTTACTGACTCAAAACCTATAAATCAAGTTAACAATGCCGATAAAAAAAATAAAACTTAAGCTTTCATAAGTTAACAAAAATATCTTCATAAAGGTAAAATGAAAAATGAATAAGATAGTCGTATCCAAGTTTAAGAAGTGAAGCTTCAAAAACCATGAGTTCCGCCCAACAGTCCCTACCAACCTCCCAAATTAATACACCACAATTTTAACGAAAATTCAACAAAATTAACAACATAGAAACAAAAGAAGTTACTCCTTTGAATGGAGTTTTAAATCTTGGACATGCCAAGTACCTGCAGAGTTGCCATGGTCGTCTTCAAGTTCGTACGTAACATTTCCAGTTTTCTTTCTGACCTTATAAGGCCCAACAAAATTAGGAGCTAATTTAGCCGAAAAAAATTTAGAAGCGTCAGAAAGAACCTTATTTTTTCTCCAAACCAGTTGTCCTACAACGAATTGCATAGGCCTACGGCGCAAATCATACACACGCTTATTGCGCTCAAAAGCTGACTGAAGTTTGTTACGTATGTCTTCGAACATTTTACGAAATCCTGTTTGACGTTTTTGGATTTCATCGTTAGGATGTTGTTGTTCAGGATGTCGATGATAGTCTCCTGAACCTACATATTCACGACCAAAATTAACGAAATACGGAGTGTAACCTGTAGTTTCGTGTCTAGACGTGCGAATAGCACACGCTATCGAGAAAAGAAAAGAATCCCATTTTCGATGGTTGTCTTTAACATACGAAGATAACATTGTTTTCACTACTTTGTTTACTCTCTCCGTAGGGTCAGCTCTCGGATAATATAAAGCGGTATAGAAAACTTGGGTACGATAACGTTGACAAAGATTCCGAAATTCATTGCTTCTCATTTGCACGCCGTTATCGCAAACTATTGCCTGAGGTACGCCATATACAAGAAAAATACCGTCTTCAACATTTCTTGTCAAGGACTTTGCAGTAGCAGAACGAACTGGGAAAAGAACTACGTACTTGCTGAAAGAATCCGTTACAACCAAAATGTGGGTATAACCGGAAGTAGAACGCGGTAAGGGACCAATAAAATCTAACGATATAATTTGCCAAGGATGAGTGACTTCGAGTTTAGCACCCATCAAACCAGCAGGAGCTTTCTGTTCCGGTTTCTGTTCGGCACATACCCTACATGACTTTACATATTTAGCAACATCGTTCTTCATTTTAGGCCAATAATAACGATGATGAAGCTTCCAAAAAGTTTTATATATGCCAACATGTCCAGACGTAGGATCATCGTGATATTTGACAAGTATATCTTTTCTGAAATCTTTAGGTACTACTAGTTTCCAATTATCTGTAACCGTGGATAACTCTGGGATACGACTTTTAACGTATTTATACAAATTCTGTTCCTTGATCATCCACTGAGGAAATTTATTAGGGTGATGTTCAACTAACTGAAGCAATTTTTGATACCAAGAATCTTTGGTACTTCCAAAATTATCATTTTGCTCTATTTGAATATTATCTAGCGGAACAGAACGGGACAAGAAATCTGGCACCACATGATCTTTACCTTTTCTGTGTACCAAATCAAAATCAAACGCCTGCAAACGTACAGACCATCTAGCAAGCCTGCCTACGGGATCGCGCATCCGTTTCAACCACAACAACGAATAATGATCGGTGATCACAGTAAAGCGTACACCTTCGAGATAATGTCTAAGCTTCTCAATAGCAAAAATCACCGCAAGACACTCACGCTCAGTGGTTGTATAATTACGCTCTTGTTTAGTAAGCGCCCTAGACAAATAGCAAACAACTCGTTCACCATCTTCAAAGTTTTGCGTCAGAACAGCCCCAATCCCAAAAGCAGATGCATCGGTTTGCAAAACAAAAGGTCTCTCAAAATCAGGGCACTGCAGTAAAGGTGCAGTAACTAATTGCTCTTTAAGAGCTTGAAAAGCCTGTTCACACTCAGGTGTCCAGAACCACACAACCTTCTTCCTAATCAAATTTGTTATGGGAGCAATGAGGATAGAAAAATCTTTAATAAATCGCCGATACCATTGCGCCATTCCAATAAAACGTCGCACCTCAGTTACATTCTTAGGGGCTGGAACATTCAAAATAGCCGTAACCTTATCAGGATCTACCCTTAAACCATCTCGGTCTACAACGTACCCTAAATATTTAAGTTGAGGTCGACAAAATTGGCACTTATCACGACTAATCGTGAGTCCAGCAGCATGTAAGCGCTGAAAAACTTTCTCCAATATCTCAAGATGAGACTTGAAATCTTTAGTAACGATAATAATATCGTCCAGATAAACCAAAACAAAGGGAATCAAATCTGCTCCTAAAACTTTTTCTATAAGGCGTTGCCAAGTTGCAGGAGCGTTAGTCAGACCAAAAGGCATACGAAGGAAATGATATAATCCCCCAGGGACTGTAAAAGCGGTATATTCGCGAGAAGATTCCTTCATAGGAACCTGCCAATATGCAGATTTAATGTCGATTGAACTGATAAATCTGGCGTCTCTTAACTGATCCAGAATCGAACTAATCAACGGTAGCGGGAATGAATCTTTTTTACATACTGAATTTAATTTGCGAAAGTCGACACAGAACCTATATGTTCCGTCTTTCTTAGGAACCAAAAGAATAGGACTTGCCCAAGAAGATTTGGAAGGTTCAATAATTTTGTCTGCCAACATTTTCGAAATTTCCTCATTAATTATGCGCTGTTTAATCGGAGATACCGGATAACTGCGTTGTTTAATGGGTGGAGAATCGGTAATTATTTCATGCTCCGTCACATTAGTGACACCTACACCAGTATCTAAAAGTTTAAAATTTCTATCAAGAAGCTGGTTTAAAGCAAGGCGTTCTGCGGTAGATAAGTCAGTATCACTTTTAATAAAACTATTCGATGTGTTAAACGACATAACTGAAGCATTTGTACCAAAATGCCAAACGTCTCGCTTAAGATCGGGTACTAAATCCATAGCCAACCAAAAATCAGTCCCGAGTATTAACTCACGGGGTAGTTCTGGAACTACTAGAATATCTAAAACAATAATCTTATCCATAAGACGAATCGGAGCGCTAAGATAACCAATGCTTTCACATGTTTGCCCATTTGCAACCGTACAACTAATAGATTTCCCCTTATTCAAGGTTAATCCCAACTTAGAAAGCCTCTCAAACCCTGACTGTCCAACAACAGTGCGTGTAGCCCCGGAATCTAAGAGTGCTAAAATAGAGCAATCCATAATGGACACTCTTAAATAAGGCCTCTGATCACCTTCAGCATGCGAAAGAACATAATCGAGAAGGACTTTATTTTTTAATTTAGCGTCATGATAAATATTGGCCGGCCTACGACGAGATTGGACCACAGACCGGCTATCTAGTGGCCCGCTCTTCCGTTTCCCGAACAATTAGGACACGTAGCAACCGTAAAACCAACTCGTCCGCAACGAAAACATAACACCTTCTTAACCTGTCGGCAAGAAGACCTCATGTGACCTGACTGTCCACAATTCCAGCAAGAATCTTTCGATAGTGATAAAGACTGAATAGGGAGATCGGCGATTTCATTTATAGTTTCGTTACGGAAAGATGTTGACCTGCGATAAGCTAGATCAGGTTCTAACAAAAATTTTGTATTAGTCGGTGGAGGACAATATTGTCTTGACTGGAATTCAGTCTCTTCCACCGCACGACCGTACTCTAACAACTGATTAATTGAAAGGATTTTTTGTGCCGCTAAACCTCGTTGGATATTAGGTAATAAATTGCCTCTAATTGTGTTAACCCTATCAATTTCGCAAGGTTTGTTCGAAAGTCTACAAAATAAATTCTCCATGGCCGAAACATAAAGAACCAATTTCTCATCCGCACCTTGGGTTCTTTTCTGAATTTCAGACATCAGTCTGGACTCATAACCCGGTGGTAAAAAAGACTCTTTTAGTTGCTGTAACAAGTCATCCCAATCATAAAAAAAACTCTTCCTTGTGCGATACCAAGTAAGACCGTCACCTTTAAATAATTCAACCGCGGAATGAAATAATTGAGCTTTTGTAACACCCCTAGCTTCGCGCAACTCTTCGATACGTTCGATAAATGACGTAGGACTATCTTTACCATCGAAACAAACATTCCAACGATGAATCGGTGGAATTTGAAATTCTTTTATACCGACATCGGTACTGGTACTAAAACGCCGAGAAACGTTAAACAAATCATCATTGACATTTCTCGGTAAGGAGTCGCAATTCTCATCAACACTATAATGAGTGGTTCGACTCACCCGAATCTAAATTTAGAGGGAAATTTCGCGAAGCAACGGCACACTCATTTATCCGCGTAATGGGTAGCTCCACAGACGTAGAAGGTACCGGCAAGTCTAACAATGGACCACAAGACTGTGCTTCGGGTGGAATTGGGGCATCAATAAGTGAATCCGTAAGCGAAGCCGAAACGTCGGCGTAATCCGATAAACCTGACACAAAATATATTTCACCTAAAGACTTCAACAAGTCCGCGGTAATAAACAAAAGATTGTCGCATTTTGCCTTATCGTCTTCTCGAGGTAATGATAATATACTCAAGCGCCTTTGAACATGAAGAAGTCGTGTTTTTATTCTAGCTTGTTCGTTGTCTCGGTTGGACTTATCGAAATCCTCGATATGGTCACCCAGTTCTAACAACTTTGCCGATATACAGTGTAACTCTTTATCTATATCAACAGGAGTATCGCCACTAATCATGGGTAGATTTTGTCTAAGTGCCTCTCTCAACAACTTCCGCTTTTCTGCGACTGTATCACCCAAGCTAATGCCTCTCCACCTAAGCTCATATGAAAGCTCATCGCTTAACAAACGGTTAACGTCCATAATGAACGCAATCGAAATGTAAAATTGAAATAACAAAACTCCCCCCCTTACTAAAAGAAAACACCGGAAGATTTAAAAAAAAAATCTTTCAACTGGCTCCGGGAAATCAAAAAAACTAAACCTAAAAAAAAAATAACTAAATAAGCAGGGAAAGAAGTGAGTAAATATCAAATAAATCAAAAATAGATGTGCAAGAACTTAAAAAAAATTCAATCGTACAGCCGTTAATAAGATCGTGCTCGTCGAAAAACAAACACAACTCAAGGCAATTCTTGTACTCTCCTTCTATTAAGTTGGGCGCCAATTGCCACGCTCAAAATTGAGCGAAAGGATTGATGGAGATAATCCCAATCTCAGGGTATGATTGGCAATGCCCTGGCTAGCTATTAAATATAAAAGGTGGTTGGTGAGTTTAAAACTGGTAAAAAAAATAATTGGGAGGGTTGAAAGTTTTGCCCTAGGCGCCACGTGGTTAAAAATCAACCTCCCAAAGCGTGCTACTACCTAAACCACGAACGATAGCGTAATTAAACTCAAACAAAAATGAAATTGGTACAAGAAAATACACTTGAATTGGATAACGGGATTTTATTGAATAATAAAATAGCGCCAAATTTCGTTTTGATCCAACCAACAAATAATTACAAAAAGTCGCAGCTACTCGTCCCAATTATTATCCTTAGGAGAAACATAACTAAGAACGAGCAACTATACGCTAATTGTCGAACCAAAATAATTAAATAAATTTAATTATAATATTAAATGTTAAAAATATTTAAAGTTGGAAAATAATCTAACGTTGAAAATTTGCGAGCTACGATATTACTATCACAAGCAATACTCGATAACGGTTCCTATAAATTAAACAAAACCTCTGTAAATTATTTAAAAATAATATTAGGAAATTCGGAAGGAATACGAGATCTGCAGTTAGTTCCAAAACACAGATCACATCGTCAAAAATTAGGTGAAACAAAACGTAAAAGAACTTACTCAATTTCGATGAGTACACCAAAACACTCTTCACTTTTAAAAAGAAATATGAATAATAAATCCTCCAAAGGAGATAAGATTAAATATCTTCAATGCTAAGTGCAACGAATGAATCCCAATAATCGGAAGGGCCACAAAAAACATAAACCCACTTTCGATGCACTTGGCTAATTCAAAAATCTCTTTCAAAAAGATAAAACTAAAAATTTTTCAACTTGCAAATTTTTAACGACGAAAAATGTGTCTTGATAAAATATCCGAAAACAGGGCCTCCAACATAATTTTATATTTTCAGAAATACACTAACTACAAACAAATCAAAATCATCGCAACCCAATTCTGAACCGTTACAGTCTGCCCCCTTAGACAGTTATCCAACCGCGCCTTGCCCTAACGCCGCTACTAGTCTATTGAACAAGATCTAACAATTTTGGTTTTTGTAAATAAAGTAAAAACGTTAAAATTTT
The DNA here is from genome assembly GCA_958510845.1 of Cantharis nigra. Lineage (NCBI taxonomy): Eukaryota > Metazoa > Arthropoda > Insecta > Coleoptera > Cantharidae > Cantharis > Cantharis nigra. The sequence continues at coordinate 24,665,573 of OY294031.1, forward strand.
TGTTTTATCTTTTGTTACTTATTTCAGCAATAAAAAATGAAAAAATGAACGACTGCAGTTTTCACTCACTAGTGGGTGAAAAGTTTTTCGCCCACTCGTTACCATAGATATAATTTGAGTGAGTAAAACAAACGGTTTCTAGATGCGTATCCAGAAACGACTGGTTTCAATAGCAGGATTGAACAATATACTAATAAAGCGATAGTAGAATAATTAATAGACTAATTTTTTTCTAAAAACGTTTCTAGCGTTTTCGATAAGCCCAAACAGGAAATTAATAAATCGGCTTTAGAAAATTTCTTCGATATAAACGAAACATTTTTTTAACTTTTAAGTTAAGGAAGGTATATAAAATTAAACAATAAAACTATATAAAAATTTATTTTTAAAAATAGTTACAATTATCGGCTTTATATACACATCCGAAGTATTCAACCGATTTTATGTGTCGCTCTGGAGCGCTTTCGCTTCAATAAGCATCAAAATACTAAAGAAAACTTAAATATTAAATATATACCTACTTAAAAACTTGCACTATAATTTATTGATTTGATTTTTGAAATAAACATGATTGCATAATGAGGTTGGTAGGGATGCTGGTCGTTGGTGATTTGGGTTTGTGTATAAGAGTTTCGGAACTCATTTGGATTTTTAAATTTAAAACTTTGAAACTTATTAGAAAAACTTTTTATACGTTGATTTCCAATTCTTTTGACATAGATTACGCTGATAAGTTGAAGTTGTCTGGTTGATGTTAATCTCTTCCTTTCGAGCAGCATTTGAAGAGTCAATCAATTCTTTAATCTTTTCCCTAGTATATGTTTCAAGTTGTACAAATCATTAACTTTGCAGATAATGTTGTTATCGGGTAATGACTGACAAACCCAGGCAAACCGTCTGAAAACACACGTTGTACATGTTCATCCATCGTCCTCCAATGTAGATCTTAATTTATCCATTTCATCCGATCGGACCCGTGGAATCAAACCGTCGGAAGTTTTTTGAGAAAATCTTTCCCTTGATCTTGCTCCCGTTTCAACTTTTCTAACTTTTTGCTTAAGATTTCCATAACATAATATAAAATCAGTCAACAGGTATCCCTTGCACCATCACCTTTTCTTCTAACATTGGAGCAACTTCCGAATCATTTCTTACTTCTTCCTGAATAACCTGATTGCCAAGTTCTGCACACTCGGTTTTAAAAATATATCTGAAAACATAGCGAGTTAAAATACCTTTTGAACCAACGTTCTAGATCGGCTCTCATCTGATGTAATTTCTTTTTTTAGGCAAATTATCTTTCAACTGTTTCAACGTAATCTGACGACCAGGAGTTTTAATTAAATGTGGAAATTCTTCATCCCAAAATGAAAAAATAACTGAAGTGCATTTTTCAGATGTACAGGTTTATTTCTTGAAACTTTATTCAGAGTCGATTGCCCGCTTCTTGTAGAATCAGGTACCTACGTACTTATTTGTAAACATAATTAAGAAAATTTGTTAGTCTAATTTTATCATAGGAAAATTTATCGACTTACTTTTGCTTATGCATATTATGTTCGAGCCTACGTCTGGCTTCTTCCAGTTGGATCGAAGTGTTGGGATGCGGCAACGGTGGCATATTTGCATCGGTAACAAATGGTTGAGCAGGTTCTAAGTTACTCATTGTACTATTACGTTCTACCAAATTCGATCTTGAAGCTTTACGATGCCTTAAATTCAAGCTTTAGGTTGAGCTAGAACTTTTAATACAAACAAAAATAAAATACCTGTTTTGCTGACATTTCGCTATAACTCATATCAGATTTTTTCATATAAGCCATAACTTCAAAATCATTAGTACCATATGGAACAGAGAGGCTGTCCGATACAACAGTCAACATACAAACCAATTTTGTAATAATAATTTTGTGTAAAATAAGGCTTAGTTCCTACTGCTGGTTCCTCTCGTAAATTAGCCCTGTTTTCCATGCTCTTCGACTTGACTATGTTCATTCTGTGATTAGAACTTTTATAGAAATCGTGCACGTTACCAGAATCGCTACTAAAAAGCGAGATTACATCTTTGTCCTTTTTTCTTTGCCGATATGATTTCCATATAACACCGGGATCTTCAAAATTAATTTTAGAATGTTGCTTCATCTGCTTGTGAGGACCGGCACAAATTCTTTATCGTCGTGTAAAGTAGGAAGACTAACGCTTACAGCTAAATAAGGAAGCATTTCTTTTTTCTTAGAAGTCTCCTTCTAAGTCCATGACTAGAACTATTGGAAAACTTGAATTGCTACAGACACCTTCGTTTTGGACAGCCTAGAAAAAGTAAAATTGTTAAAAAAGATTAAACCGTTTTTTTCTTTACTTACTCCAATAATGATTTACGTAATGTCACTTACGGATATGTAGTAGTACTTAACATCTTCTCCACTTCGGTTTGAATGTCATCAAATTAATATTGTTACGGGTAATTCCAAAACAGATGAAGATATCAGTCTTTTAACTTCTTTACTTATTCGTTTCCGTAATTCTTCCAAAACGTCAAAAGCACGCTTTTTGAAATAGGCATTGTAAATTTTTTTAACAATTTGTCTTACTTTTTCAATTTGCATGTTTTGTCGAAGCCCCTCGCAGGCAAACCAAAAGGAGTATTGAATCCTTCTGAATCTAAGTAACTCCGAAATAATGTTACGCCATCGTAATCTTGTAATAACTGATCCAAGAAAGATGCCCAACGGATAGCTTTAAAGCGTTATGCAAAATGAGTTTTTCTTCTTCTGAACAAATCATTTATTTTCTGACGATCTGCGTGAATACCAAAAGATTTTTCTCTAAAAATAAACCTTATATAAGTATAAGTACAGTCTGTTCAACTAACGTGATCGTTATTATTCAGAAGAAATAAATCTAACAATTTTTTTTCATATATGTTTGAACTACATCCAGATTCTGCAAATTTTATTGAAACTACTGGGATTCTTTTGGTGTATTCTTTATTACCTTTAACTATTAAAATTGTTATTACATTATTATTTCATCTTTTCTTCTTCCTTCTCTTCTTCTTCTACTAATATAGTACTTCTGTCTTACATGCATATTACCAACTTAATCATAACAAGCTTTCAAATGTTTTCCATACGAGGTGGTTTCAATATTCACTTATGAGGTCCGTACTTGGGTGATGACTTTTCTCATAGGCCAGTTCATGGTTAGGAGTCTTACTACAAACAGGACCGGTCTTAGCCTGAATTTCATTATTGCTAACATATATTTTATTGGAGTACATGTTATTGGCTATTGCTCAATTATTCAATACTTTTTCCAATCGCCGTCATTATATTGTCATGTTATTTTGCATTTTTGTTTATTTTTGGAAGATGATTACTAAAGTTAAAACTAACATCTCCGTGTGGTTCCTTGATTGTATAAGCTTTTGGTGTTTTAAATATATTTCTGATTTTTCTCATGTTTCTGAAACATGATTTCTTAAATCTAAAAGGAATCATTTTAGAATCATAAAGTTTAGGTTTTGTGTACAAAAATATTAAATATTTAAAATAACATTTGCCGCTAAAATTTAAATAAGTGAGGTGATTAAAAATTTTAAAAAAGAGTAGTTATCAGTGTTAATTTTTATATGTTGAAAATATAAAAATTTGGATGTTGATTTGGATTTTGGTCTACGACGGCGCCAGCATTTTTGAAATGGGTGGGCAGGATCACACAAAATTTATAAATAAACTCAAAAAATACATTATTAAAATAAGCACCCCACCCAACAGGGTGGGCAAGTGCCCATCCCAAGCGCCGACACTGATTTGGGTATCGCATCAAGGATTCTTAGTTATTGGGATTAATCACGATTGAAGGCAGAGATTAAAGGAAATTCCACGGAAGGGACATGTGAGTAAGACAGTTGTAAAGTTAAAAAAATGCGTGATGAATTTAAAAGTCATATAAACGATCATAATATAATTAATATAAAGGAACAGTTTAACTTTTATGAAATTTGAATTTGTACATATAGTCCAGTCAGTTTAGATCAATTTTCGGCAAATAAAAACATTAATCGGTAAGGATCTGAATTTTGGTATACATATTTATTACGGCTTCCTGTTAAACATCCTAAAAGTCCCCGTTTAAATCTGTTGCGCTCGAGCCGCCATCTTGGAAATAAGGTACACTACTTCAGTTTTTTGGCTGTATCTCAGCAACTTGTGCTGATACAAAAAAAAAGTTTAAGTAAAAATTGTAGTTTATTGAATATCCTTCAAAAAAGTTTTTATATATTTTATTTTATCTCTAATACTTTAGCTGTAATCCGACGTTGCTGCAGAAGGTGTTTTTGCAGCTTTTGTCGTTTCAATGCAGTCAATTATTTTTTCAAGGTAGTAAATCCTTTACCTTTAACACTAACTATTTCCCCAGTACAAAGAGGTATAAGAAAGATATGCGTCGCATAAAGTTTCTTCACTATAGTAAGCATGAACATCGTGCATAATACATATCCCATCTGAAGTGTCTAAGAGCCGTTTTACATTATAATAAAATTTGTAGCAAATCTATGACAAAAAATTGCATTCAATTTTACAAGAGTGTCATACAAGAAAATTACTTCACAAATTTGCATCCTAAATTTGATACCAAATATTTAGGACCGGTTCTATTCTTGTAACAAATATAAAACAAAATTTGGGTGTTTGTTTGACTGAAATATGACACTTGAAGTTTTATACAATAATTGTTAGCAAATTTGTGACAAGATTTAATTGCCAATTTATTATAATGTAAAACGGCTCTAAAGCTAAAGTATTGGAGATACAAAAAAATGTATATTAACTTTTTTGAAGAAAATGTAATAAACTACAATTTTTATCTGAACTTTTTTTTTCTATCAGCACAAATTGCCGAGATACAGACAAAAAACTGAAAAAGTGTACCGTTTTTTCAAGATGGCGGCTCGAGCGCAACACATTTCGGCGGGGACTTTTAGTATGTTTAACAGCAAGCCGTAATAAACATGTGTACCAAAATTCAGATCTTTACCAATTAATGTTTTATTTTTATCTAATTTTACTGGACTAATAAAAAATAATTTTTGCTTGATTAGCACTGCATAAATAAAGTTTAGGTATGAAAAAGTCATAGTCAAATAAAGCTGTATTTTTGTAGACTATAATTTATTAATAATCTCTTTTTACTAAATTTCTAAAATAATAGTAAAAAAACTACATTAAAAGCACATAATACATGTTTCGGTTTACAAAGCCATCTTTCAGTATAACAATTTAAAAATGCTCTAAGGTTGTATTAAATATTTGTTTGAGAGCAATTTATTATAAAATTATTTATGTTTCGAGGTCGACACATGCCTCGATTCTATCAATTCTAGTTGTTCATTTAAAACAGAAGTAGGGTGTTTTTTTTAGAATTTTCTTAATTTCGATTGATTCTAGACGATTCATTCTATCTTCTTTTTTCACATAGGTGTATCATTTTAACGTTATCGATAATCAGCACGATGTTCATGGGATTGTGGCCGCGGGATTTTGTCCGATCCCGGTCCCATGTACATCATTTCACAGTCTTTGCATTTGATCTTATATATGAGTAATTCCACGTCAACCGGGACAGCTACGAAAGCTCATATCTTCAAAAACGCCTGATTCTTTTTTACATGTTTCCGCGTACTATTAAAAAACTCTACTGAATTTTTTTCAGATTTTTATAATAATTATTTTGCAAGTTATGGACAATTAAAAATTTCAAAAAATCCATCGAACGTTCTCATTCAAATATTAATATCTCTGGTTCTATTGAACTCACAAAATCCAATCTCAGCTCATTTTAAAGCTCTTGAATTGTACTTTCGTATATAATATACCAAGAGCTGGGCATATTTCCGATAATTTGTTCAAGCCGTCAAACAAGTGTTTGTTGCACGAAAACTGCCCAAGCGCTTGTGTGCGGGCAGTTTTCTAAGGGCAACCAACACGCGTGTAGACAGCGCGAACAAATTGTCTCAGAAAAATTCTCTGCTCGAGGTATATTAGGATAGACCAGGCGTCGGCAACCTATGGCACGCGTGCCAGGCTTGGCACGCGATGGGGTTCTGAATGGCACTAAAATTCTTCTCCTCTAGAACCCCATTATATAATTTAGAATTAAGGCGGCACCCTGAATCATATTGGTAGAGTGGCTTGGCACACCACAGTTAAAAGGTTGCCGACCCCTGGGATAGACTATCGCTAGAACGAGTATTTATAAATTTATTTTATAAAAATGTTAGGTTGCAATGATAAAACAAATGGATTAATACAAATGTCATTCATTAATTTTTCGTAGCCATATTTTACACATCGTGCGTTTTAAAATGAATTCACGTTTTGGTAAGGAATCGCTAAAAAAATATAAGTGAGGAAATTAGTAATAGCATTCCGATTAATACTGTGCGATCTAAAAACTCGGTTTGGACACAATTTCAAAAATTTTGTGGTGAAAGAAGTTCACCTGCACTTGTTTCGCGGGAGACTTCGCGATAGTCTCCCTAAGGCGATTTCCGTTTTTTAAATTTTCGCTAAATTAGCTACTGATTGGTCGACATTGTGTCAATCCAATTTGTCAATTGGTTGATGTTCGTCACATGATATGTGAGTGCGATAGTCGTTGTAATTTTTTTATATTTTATGAAAGTTGAAAATTCAATAATTGTTTAAACAATTTAACTTTAAAATCGATTTTTAACTAATTTTACCACCTTGGAAAATTTTGAAAACAATATGAGCGTTTTCCTCGTTAAATTTCCTACGAAATATGTAGATTTCAAGATGGAGAACAAATGGACACTAACACAAAAAAATAAATTCATGGCGCTATTGGTGCCGGTCATGATATTATACGCACGAAGTGCATTATGATAGGAGATTGTTACAAGGTTGTTATCATATCTCGTCAGATATTAAAGAATATTTGATTCTTGATCTGTATCCCTTGTTTACCTTTGATCGGTGAGCAACGAATTGAAAACAGGAGGCTGTTGAAAAAAATTACGTGACCATAAATGAGAATGGACAGAAAATTCAGAAGCAGAAAAGATTCTTACTTACCAATCTGAAGGAAACATACACGATTTTCTCAGAAAATTTCCCGAAAGTCAAAATCGGTTTTTCCAAGTTTGCTGAACTCTGATCGAAACAGTGGAACTCGTTATGCTTGCGTATGTGCACTCTGAAAAAAGATTTGTTGTCGTAACAAAATCATTAGTAGCTATAGCCTCAACAGAATTTTTTGCTGTTACAACAAATTTTATGCTGTTTGGAAAAAAAAGTTTGTTTTAAACACAAAAAAACTTTGTTGTGGCAGCATAAAATTTGTTGTAGCAACAAAAAACTCTGTTAATGCTATAGCCACTAATGATTTTGTTACGACGACAAATCTTTTTTCAGAGTGTGCCATCCGCATCCATGAAAATGTGAAATTGATGATTGATGGTGCAAGAATAGCTTATCTTACATCCAACACACTACAGCCAATGCAGAACTTAAAGACTGCTTGGCTCGAATGTTATGCAATCCACGAACAATTGACTGCCATTTAAAAGACTGCATTAACTGTCCTGGTACATCAAATTTAGAAGAGCAGTTTCAAGATTTATTCGAGAATGAGTTTCGAGACACCGTAAAGGTACAGACAGTGGGTATCAGGTGATTTAACCAATTTGGAGACGATGCAAGCACCTGTACAGGATTTTCTGGAAAAGCTGTGTGTGAAACTCGATGGACTAGTAACTCATGTATTTATTGCTGAACAGCAATCAAAGGTTTTTCAGACTGAAAGAATCATTTAAAAACCGAAGGATACCGAATTATTATATGCGCTTTTTCCGAAAATTATGTATTCGTGATCCAAGATGCCGTTCAGAGGGTACATTGGAATAACGATCAAGTGACATTGCATCCGATTATTATTTACTACTATGAAAATGGAGACATAAGATACAAGAATTTTGTCGCGATCTCAGAATGCTTGAAGCAAAATACAATTGAAGTTTCGTCATGTGCAAACAATAATTTATTTCTCGAACGGAGCCAGTGCTCAATTTAATAACAAAAATAATTTCATAAACCTTTGTCACCACGAAGAAGATTTTGGCGTACTAGCAGAATGGCATTTTTTTGATGCGGCACATGGAAAGGGCCCATGTGACGGATTTTGGTACGTTTTGCTTTTTTTGGCTGTAAACTTGTGTGAAACTTTATTTTATTCTATCTTTTGTTTTTTTTTGCACTTGGAAAAATGTATTCGCCTCCGATTTTGCTGGAAAATTATTTCAAATAATTTTAGTACGAACGCATTTGGCGAGCCATTTCTGTCGATAAGAATCTTTGCTAGCAAATTCCACAATGTTAAATTTTAAAACAGGAAAATATTTAGTTTTAACAATTAAATTATTTTCTATTGTTGGTGTAGACTACTTGTTCTTTTTATGTTTCTCCACTAGGATAACATTAAGGCAAGTAGCTACGATTTTCTTCCATCTTGGTTGTGGCTTTCGGTTTGTTTACAGCAAACTTTCTGCGGTTTTGGTTTTCTTTTCAAGGAACCCACGTAATCGTCTTCGACTCTTATACAGCTGACTATAACACATTGGGGCTTCTACACAAATATAAAGCTGGTTCATCTTTTCCAGCATATAGAGAGAAATTCTGTTTACCCGAAAGGATATATAGAAATTTTTTATTACATCTAAACATACATTTCCCTTTTCCACCACACCAGATAAGTTAGAAAATAAAACTTTTTATAAATTGATTTCCAATTCTTTTGACATAGTTACGCTGATAAGTTAAAGCTGTCTGGTTGGTGTTAATCTCTTCCTATCGAGCAGCATTTGAAGAATCAATCAATTCTTTAATTTTTTCTCCAGTATGTTTCAAGTTGTACAAATCATTAATTTTGCTGATACCATCTACAATGATACCATCTAATACAACCGTTGACCAACAATCTTATACACCAATTCCTCTTTTTGTTTCTAAGTTTTGATATTTCTTAACAATATTCTAGCAATTCCCAGATCGTGTAAATCAAATTTCTTCTGCGGTTTATCTCTTGAAGAGCATTTTAAAAAAAATTAACGTTACTTTATTACCCATTTGAGAGTCCGCGTCCGGTTTGACTCTGGAACACTGGCCCATGGCTGCACTGTTACGCCACTGATGCTTATGAGTTATGATTAATTGAATAATAAAATATTATACTAATAGTAATTATAAATATATCGCAGTCCGTATTCTTAAATATTCAGGTTATTTTTTAAAGCGATAGTAGATAGTAGCATAATTAGTAATTACATAAATTATACGTTTCTAGCGTTTTCGACAAACCCAAATATTACTTTATTTTTTGGTTTACTTGATAAACGAATGTTACATATTCGAAATATGTAACATAACAAATAAATATGTATTATTTCCATGCAAACAATTGTGTATTTATTATAATTTATTATTTCTATTAAAATTATCACTTGGTTATAGATTTAACAGGAGATTAATAAATCGACTTTAGAAAATTTTCTCTATATAAACAAAACATTTTCTTAGCTTTTAAGTTAAGAAAGGTATATAAAATTGAACAATAAAACTATAAAAATTTATTTTTAGAAAAGTTACAATTGTCGGCTGTAATATAAACACATCCGATGTATTAAACTCATTTAGTGTCGCTCTCAAGCGCTTTCGCTCAATAAGCATCAAAATACTAAAGAAAACTTAAATATTAAATTATTATATACCTATTACTTAAAAAGTTGCACTAAAAATTATACTTAATTCTAGTTAAATAAATTTCATGAAATCTAAATTGTTTTGTAAATCTAGTATTATCAATTCTTACTTGTTATTAAATATTAAATATATTTATTGATTTAATTTTTGAAATAAACATGATTGCATAATGATGCGGGTGCCTTACCAGGCAGGCCGATCCAATTTAGTTACAATCAAATCTATATATGCAATACAACGTTTCTTTTCTTAGTTTTATCTGTAATATCTTAAGCAGTAATGGTTGTTGTTATTCCAGTTAGATGTATAAATAGAATACAACGTTTCTTTTTTCTTGTTTACTAACATCATTAAATCAGCCTTGTAAATTATCATTGTGCTTGTTCAATAACAAAATGTTCTTATCGTATGTTGATGGTAAGAGTTACCAGGCAGGCCGATCCAATTTAGTTACCATCAAATCCATATATGGAATACATCGTTTCTTTTCTTAGTTTTATCTGTAAGATCTTGAGCAGTAATGGTTGATATTATTCCAGTTAAATCCATAAATAGAATACAAGGTTTGTTTTTTTAAAATTTACTAACATCATTAAAACAGCTTTGTAAATTATCATTGTGTTTGATGAATAACAAAATGTTCTCTTCGTATGATGATGTTAAAACTTACCAGGCAGGCCGATCCAATTTAGTTACGATCAAATCCATATATGGAACACAACGTTTCTTTTCTTAGTTTTATCTGTAAGATCTTGAGCAGTAATGGTTGTTGTTATTCCAGTTAAATGTATAAATAGAATACAACGTTTCTTTTTTCTAGTTTACTAACATCATCAAAACAGCTTTGTAAATTATCAGTGAGCTTGTTCAATAACAAAATGTTTTTATTGGATGTTGATGGTCAAACTTACCAGACAGGCCGATCCAATTTAGTTACAATCAAATCCATAAATTTAATGCAACGTTTCTTTTTTCCAATTTACTAACATCATTAAATGAGCTTTGTAAATTATAATTGTGTTTGATGAATAACAACATGTTCTTTTCGTATGTTCTCTTAAGCAACTTACCAGGCAGGCCGATCCAATTTAGTTACCATCCAATCCATATATGGAATACATCGTTTCTTTTCTTAGTTTTATCTGTAAGATCTTAAGCAGTAATGGTTGATATTATTCCAGTTAAATCCATCAATAGAATACAAGGTTTGTTTTTTTAAAATTTACTAACATCATTAAAACAGCTTTGTAAATTATCATTGTGTTTGATGAATAACAAAATGTTCTTATCGTATGTTCTCTTAAGCAACGTTTCTTTTCTTAGTTTTATCTGTAAGATCTTAAGCAGTAATGGTTGTTGTTATTCCAGTTAAATTCATAAATAGAATACAACGTTTCCTTTTTCGAATTTACTAACATCATTAAAACAGCTTTGTAAATTATGATTGTGTTTGATGAATAACAAAATGTACTCTTCGTATGTTGATGGTAAAACTTACCAGGCAGGCCGATCCAATTAAGTTACCATCAAATCCATATATGGAATACAACGTTTCTTTTCTTAGTTTTATCTGTAAGAACTTGAGCAGTAATGGTTGTTGTTATTCCAGTTAAATCCAGAAATAGAATACAACGTTTCTTTTTTCCAATTTACTAATATCATCAAAACAGCTTTGTAAATTATCATTGAGCTTGTTCAATAACAAAATGTTCTTATCGTATGTTGATGGTAGAACTTACCAGGCAGGCCGATCCAATTTAGTTACAATCAAATACATAAATATAATACAACGTTTCTTTTTTCCAATTTACAGTAGAACAGCTATCAAGGTGCTTGATGAATAACAAAATGTTCTCTTCGTATATTGATGGTAAAACTTACCAGGCAGGCCGATCCAATTTAGTTACCATCGTTATATTAAACTTAGAAAACACTTTCTTACATCGTATACAAAAAATTTCCATTAGTTGTCCTCTTGAACGACGTACATTTTCCTCTCAGAAACATATGGAACACTGTTTTTCTTCGAATGCCTTCTAAGATTGTCTTCCTTACGTTTAGCTTTAAGTTTCATTTGCCCCAATTCATTCTGAGAATTGATAAAATGCTTAGGTACTTGTCTGTGTCGTGCTATTCGTCGAATTTGAGGATGAGCAGCAAACTTTTCTTTTAGGGTTTCACTGTAATTTAATGATGCCTTTTCACGTGGTTTTAAGGTTCCCAATTTTTCTGATGCGTGTGCTTTCCAAATTCTGATATTCATTTCATCAGAACCATTAAAAATGCATTTGTTATCGAGAGACCATTGAACACTCGTTGGCCTTTGCATTCTTTTAGTATGATAAATATCACGAAAGTGACCTTTTCCAGTTTCAAAAATTCTGATACATTTATCATAAGAACCAGCAACAAATTCTTTCCCTGTAGGTGAGTAATCAATATCGATTACTGCCGAAACGTGATCCATATGGACATTTCCTGGACGTTTCAACTTTCTTGCGTCAAATGTATATAAATTATAATCTTCGTTAGCAGCTGTAAACATATAAGCTTCCATGGGATTCCATGCAATACAATTGCTTTTCATTTTCATAACAACATTTCCTGCAGGTGCTGTATCTCGAATATCATAGAGTATAATTCTCCTATCGCTTGCACATGCAGACAGCAAATGTTTTTCGACTTTATTAAAAGCAACATGATGTAAACTATTAACTTATAAGTTTGTACAGGTTCGTTTCGTGATTCCTCCCAAATTTGACAAATGTCACCACCAGTAGCAAACATTTCAGCTGTTCGATGATGGCTTATGCTCATTAAAACATTTTTATTAATAACGGTACTTAAAGGTTCTTCCTCTTCGTGCATTTCTGGTGCAACAACATTACAAGTTTTTATAGTCTTGTCATTTCCTATTGAAAAGAAGCGACCACCACTGGATTGATAAGCAATTCCCATAACCATTCCTTTGTGTGCTACAATATTACGCACACATTTTTGCTGCGGAACATCCCACACGCGTACTTCACCGTCCCAACCACCCGTTTAAAATTTCCTAAAGACGGTTTGAATGCTTAGCTAAACACGATACACTATCACGATGGTCATGCAAATTTCCAATAAACGGTTTGGCAAACACTCGTTCCAATTTAACGGCGTTTAAAGCTTTAACGTATTCTCTAGCTGATTCGAGAGGATAGAGGTCGGGATCATAATTTCTAGGTGCTTTGTGTATCTGCTGTTTAGTTTCCCGAAGGTACTCGTTGGGATTTCTGGTAATAACTTTTACCTTCATGTTTATAAGGTTTTTAATATTGTATGGCAAATAAATAGCCTCAAAATAAATTATCGCAATAACATGAGTTCTTGCAGCAGATCCATATATAGAATACATCGTTTCTTTTCTTAGTTTTATCTGTAAGATCTTGAGCAGTAATGGTTGTTGTTATTCCAGTTAAATATATAAATAGAATACAACGTTTCTTTTTCTAGTTTACTAACATCATCAAATCAGCTTTGTAAATTATCATTGTGCTTGAAGAATAACAACATGTTCTCTTCGTATGTTGATGGTAAAACTTACCAGGCAGGTCGATACAATTTAGTTACCATCAAATCCATATATGGAATACAACGCTTCTTTTCTTAGTTCTATATGTAAGATCTTGAGCAGTAATGGTTGTTGTTATTCCAGTTAAATGTATAAATAGAATACAACGTTTCTTTTTTCTAGTTTACTAACATCATCAAAACAGCTTTACAAATTATCATTGAGCTTGTTCAATAACAAAATGTTCTCTTGGTATTTTGATGGTAAAACTTACCAGGCAGGCCGATCCAATTTAGTTACAATCAAATCCATAAATATAATACAACGTTTCTTTTTTCCAATTTACTAACATCATCAAAACAGCTTTGTAAATTATCATTGAGCTTGTTCAATAACAAAATGTTCTCTTGGTATGTTGATGGTAAAACTTACCAGGCAGGCCGATCCAATTTAGTTACAATCAAATCCATAAATATAATACAACGTTTCTTTTTTCCAATTTACTAACATCATCAAAACAGCTTTGTAAATTATTATTGAGCTTGTTCAATAACAAAATGTTCTTATCGTATGTTGAAGGTAAAACTTATCAGGCAGGCCGATCCAATTTAGTTACCATCAAATCCATATATGGAATACAACTTTTCTTTGCTTAGTTTTATCTGTAAGATCTTAAGCAGTAATGGTTGTTGTTATTCCAGTTAAATGTATAAATAGAATACTACGTTTCTTTTCTCTAGTTTACTAACATCATCAAAATAGCTTTGTAAATTATCATTGTGCTTGATGAATAACAAAATGTTCTCTTCGTATGTTGATGGTAAAACTTACCAGGCAGGTCGATACAATTTAGTTACCATCAAATCCAGATATGGAATACAACGTTTCTTTTCTTAGTTTTATCTGTAAGATCTTGAGCAGTAATGGTTGTTGTTATTCCAGTTAAATATTAAATCATATTATACAGTTATACACAACACATGCATCCTTGACTGTATTCATAATGAATAGACTCTATTCATAATTATAATAAAAAAATTTCTGACTTTCTAATCAAACATCATCATTGGCAATTCCTTTATTTTTTCAAAAACCTCTTTTTCAAATTCTGATAATTGTTGTGGTTTTTTGTATGTGATTATTAAAGTATTCAAATTATGTGTAAACCCAACTTGTTTTTCGTCTAAGGTTATATTCAATCTTTCCAAATCAGGTACTTTTAATTTTTTACAATACCTCTTATTCGTTGTACGAACTATTAAACACTTTTCATTACTATCTACAGTTACCGAGTAAGTCTCTAAAGGATATGGTAAATTAGTAATCCTCCATTCTAAATTCCTTCGTGTTGTATTTCTACTCACAACTGGCTGATTGGAACTCTCATCGACTTCCTCTTCTTTGTTAAATAATGTAAATTCCGGTACACCAACCTTGGTGACCCAATGGTTTTCCGAACATAATTGTTGTAGTTTCCAGTATCGTCTTGTAGATACTCCGGTATCAATATTATATTCTTCTCATAATTCTCTTCCATCGGAAAGCAAAAATGAACCCGTAACTGTTTACCAATTAACACACAACTTTTTTCTGCTTGACCCAATTCTACTCTCCAACTAGTCATTTTACTTAAAAATTCAGTTTCTTCTCAAGAACACAAGATTGAAACATCAAATTTACATTTTTTAAGGTTATAAACTTATAACAATAAAATTTTAACATTGTTTATTCGCATTTAAATTTTGAATACAATGATCCAATTTAGTTACCATCAAATCCATATATGGAATACAACAGGTTTCTTTTCTTAGTTGTATCTGTAAGATCTTGAGTTTCTTTTTTCTAGTTTACTAACATCATCAAAACAGCTTTGTAAATTATCATTGAGCTTGTTCAATAACAAAATGTTCTTATCGTATGTTGATTGTAAAACTTACCATGTAGGTGGTAAGTACCACCATATAGGTACTTCCTTAGGATTTGTCTCGTTTTCTTATATATGAAATGTTCTAATACCAACCGTGTTAATCTAGGATACAGAGGTCCCGAAAAAATAAAAGGTCATAAACAGAAAAATATTTAACAACTGCTAAGGAATCCAGAATAACAGTGGTGAGCTGTTAGTAAGTTAAATTTTGTCCGCTCAATAACGCTTTCTTAATTTTGACACCTTTTGGTAATGTTAACATTCGCCCTTTACTTGCCGAGTATAATGACTTAATATTGTTGGTGTCTATATGATGGCCTGTGTCAAGACAATGTGACGAAAAACCTGTGTTCGTTATATTGTTGGCTATTTCTGCCTCAGGGCCGTATCTCGGACATTTGTTCGGGGGGGGGGCGGCGAATGATAAATAAGTAATATGTTTCTCCCAGGATTAAGCGCCGCAGGCATTTTTTTTTGAAATTTTCAAGATCAAACGATCTAATCCAAAGTTAGAAAATTGCGATACAAAGATATTTACCCCTATTCAGAGCCGCCTCAGAGACGGCGTTTTTCATTGAAAACTGCAATTACCTATACTTACCTGTAAATAAATGTGCACTGAAAACTGAAATCTACTAGAAAGAAACACACAACATAAAAAAAATATTTTTTATTTAACTTATTTTTAATATAAACAGCAATTTTCTATTTTTATTCTTTAAAAATTCTTTGTTTTGTCAAAAAAATTGTTTAAATGTCTTTTATTATATTTTATATTCTAGGATATTATCTCACGCTTATTTCGGGGTGGAGGGGGGTTGAACCCCCACAACGCCCCCTCAGATACGGCCATGGTCTGCCTGATGTTCCTTCACACGGGTGTGTATATCGATCTTCCACTTTGTTCTATATAGCCATAGATGTTAATATAGAAGGCTAGATGACTAACACCCAATACATGCAATGTAATAAAAGTGAGGCCAGCGGCCATTTGTAGGAAAGGCAAATCAGTAATAAGATTTCACTAATATGACAAATGTATGACAGCTTCACATTTGCACACGAGTTGGTTATCTAAAAGCTAGATATTATCAGATACGCAACTCCTAATAAATACATGCAATATTATCAGAAATAAAGCCTCAATGTCAACTGGCGGCCATTTGTAGGTAAAGCGGATTGGCATACATTTACAATAGATGACAGGCCTCACTTCTGCGCTCGAGTTAGTCATCTAGCCTTCTATATTAACATCTATGTATATAGCAGAGCCGCCATCTTTTAGATTTGCCGTGTGGTGCTCACATAATATAATGTGATGTGAAATACAATTTTTTCAAGTGTTTAGTGTTTTCTTTCCCATATTATTTACTGTTTTGCAATTTCCCGTGTGGTGCTCAAAATCCATTGTGTGGTGCTCGAGCAGTCAAGCAACACAACTGTTGCCGGCCCTGCTATATAGATGCCATCGCATGTGTTACAATTTAATTGATAGATTCCCATATTCATGAGATGGTCATTAATTATTGCTCGTTTGTTGTTCAATAAGAAACCTAAGTTTATTTTATCACTTCCGTACTGAAGCAAATATTATTCGCTTATTAGCCTTAAATAATGGGTACATAACAGATGTAGTTGATAACCTCATAAAGAAAAAAGAGAAGCTTCATTGGCTTCTCAAATTGAGGAGCTGGCTCCTAATGGGGGTGTTATCAATTACGTCCCTGGAACAAGTACAAAAGTTAGAAAACATCTACAAACATTGGGATTCAAAATTATTACGGAAATGGAGTATCGTATAATATAAAGGATTTATAGTAATGGTAGGTATCTGACTCGTCATTCCAATATCGGTTATTTCCAAAATTGTATAGGCTCTTTATGAAATTCTGCGTCACTTTTATTTTTACTTTCCGAATTCCTTAGTAATTACTTTCCGAACTCCTTAGTAAGGAAAGTATTGTAATCTGAAATTGAAAAAAAAAAATTGACCCCCCATTTTTTTATCAAATTTTTATGTTTTGAGGTTCCCTTAAACCATTTCCATTATTTTTGAAAAATGTCTGTAGGTGTGTGTATGTGTGTATGTAAGTCTGTGAACACGATAGTAGCCAAACAAAGTAACGAAATCACTACAAATTTTAAATTTATGTTTTTATTTGTTGTGGCACGAAGCCTATTGAAAATGGATGAAATCGAAAGGGGGGAACGGGGGGTTTACTTGAAGCGATAAAACAAAATCCATCATAACTCCGAAACGCAATAAAATAGGTAAAAGTTTATTATGACAAAAATTATCCGGATAAAATTACCTACAACTATTGTTCTATAAAATTTTTTCTAAAGTAAAAAAAAAATTTTTTATTTTATAAATTTAAAAAATTAAAAATTAAAAAATTTTTTTTTATAAAATATCTAAATTGCCTATAAATAAAAACAAAATTTTTTATATAAAATTTTAGTTATTTGTCATAAATATATATTTTTTATTTGTATTTTGGTTTATGCTTATTATTTCGATTTCCTGAATATTTTTGACGATTATTCCTGATGCTCTGATTGGATTTAGTAATTTAGTTTTTTCTATCCGAGGTAAATTGGGAGTTACTTTTAATATTCGGAAAGTTATGTGATGGCCACAACCAATTTTTTTATTTGGCTTTAAACGTAACACATTCGGGGTCAATTTGCCCTCCATTTGTTTCGCGATTTTACACAGTTTTGATAGATTCCGCGAGGTTCTGAGGGCTGTATCCAGCAGTAGGCATCTAAGTACGTCGATTTAAGTAATAAAAGGCCAACTACATTTTTTAAGATTTTTGACAAAAACGTAAGGATTTTTAACCAAAAAAAAAAAGTGGAATTCGGCAGCTTCTGTCACTGTTTCTTACGTATTTTGATCAGAAAATTCGAATGGCGCAGTCAGATTTCTCGTAACTTTGATATTTTTTATTTTATTTGGCTTTAAACGTAACACATTCGGGTTCAATTTGCCCTCCATTTGTTTCGCGATTTTACACAGTTTTGATAGATTCCGCGAGGTTCTGAGGGCTGTATCCAGCAGTAGGCATCTAAGTACGTCGATTTAAGTAACAAAAAGGCCACCTAAATTTTTTAAGATATTTGACAATAACGTAAGGTTAACCCCTTTGGTGCTTTTTGACCCCACAAAATGAAAAGTGGAATTCAGCAGCTTCTTTCACTGTTTCTTACGTATTTTGATCAGAAAATTCGAATGACGCAGTCAGATTTCTCGTAAATATGATATTTTTTATTTTATTTGGCTTTAAACATAACACATTCGGGGTGAATTAGCCCTCCATTTGTTTCGCGATTTTACATAGTTTTGATTGATTTCGCGAGGTTCTGAGGGCTGTATCCAGCAGTAGGCATCTAAGTACGTCGATTTAAGTAATAAAAAGGCTATCTAAATATTTTAAGATTTTTGAAAAAAACGTAAGGTTAACCCCTTTGGTGTTTTTTGACCCCAAAAAATGAAAAGTGGAATTCAGCAGCTTCTTTCACTGTTTCTTACGTATTTTGATCAGAAAATTCGAATGGCGCAGTCAGATTTCACGTAAGTATGATATTTTTTATTTTATTTGGCTTTAAACGTAACACATTCGGGGTCAATTTGCCCTCCATTTGTTTCGCGATTTTACACAGTTTTGATTGATTCCGCGAGGTTCTGAGGGCTGTATCCAGCAGTAGGCATCTAAGTACGTCGATTTAAGTAACAAAAAGGCCACCTAAATTTTTTAAGATATTTGACAATAACGTAAGGTTAACCCCTTTGGTGCTTTTTGACCCCACAAAATGAAAAGTGGAATTCAGCAGCTTCTTTCACTGTTTCTTACGTATTTTGATCAGAAAATTCGAATGACGCAGTCAGATTTCTCGTAAATATGATATTTTTTATTTTATTTGGCTTTAAACATAACACATTCGGGGTGAATTTGCCCTCCATTTGTTTCGCGATTTTACATAGTTCTGATTGATTTCGCGAGGTTCTGAGGGCTGTATCCAAGCAGTAGGCATCTAAGTACGTCGATTTAAGTAATAGAAAGGCCACCTAAATATTTTAAGATTTTTGAAAAAAACGTAAGGCTAACCCCTTTGGTGTTTTTTGACCTCAAAAAATGAAAAGTGGAATTCGGAAGCTTCTTTCACTGTTTCTTACGTATTTTGATCAGAAAATTCGAATGGCGCAGTCAGATTTCTCGTAAGTATGATATTTTTGATTTTATTGGGCTTTAAACGTAACACATTCGGGGTCAATTTGCCCTCCATTTGTTTCGCGATTTTACACAGTTTTGATTGATTCCGCGAGGTTCTGAGGGCTGTATCCAGCAGTAGGCATCTAAGTACGTCGATTTAAGTAACAAAAAGGCCACCTAAATTTTTTAAGATATTTGACAATAACGTAAGGTTAACCCCTTTGGTGTTTTTTGACCCCAAAATATGAAAAGTGGAATTCGGCAGCTTCTTTCACTGTTTCTTACGTATTTTGATCAGAAAATTCGAATGGCGCAGTCAGATTTCTCGTAACTTTGATATTTTTTATTTTATTTGGCTTTAAACGTAACACATTCGGGTTCAATTTGCCCTCCATTTGTTTCGCGATTTTACACAGTTTTGATAGATTCCGCGAGGTTCTGAGGGCTGTATCCAGCAGTAGCCATCTAAGTACGTCGATTTAAGTAATAAAAAGGCAACCAACATATTTAAGATTTTTGAAAAAAACGTAAGGTAAACTCATTTGGTGTTTTTCGACCCCAAAAATTAAAAAGTGGAATTCGGCAGCTTCTGTCACTGTTTCTTACGTATTTTGATCAGAAAATTCGAATGACGCAGTCAGATTTCTCGTAAATATGATATTTTTTATTTTATTTGGCTTTAAACATAACACATTCGGGGTGAATTTGCCCTCCATTTGTTTCGCGATTTTACATAGTTCTGATTGATTTCGCGAGGTTCTGAGGGCTGTATCCAAGCAGTAGGCATCTAAGTACGTCGATTTAAGTAATAGAAAGGCCACCTAAATATTTTAAGATTTTTGAAAAAAACGTAAGGCTAACCCCTTTGGTGTTTTTTGACCTCAAAAAATGAAAAGTGGAATTCGGAAGCTTCTTTCACTGTTTCTTACGTATTTTGATCAGAAAATTCGAATGGCGCAGTCAGATTTCTCGTAAGTATGATATTTTTGATTTTATTGGGCTTTAAACGTAACACATTCGGGGTCAATTTGCCCTCCATTTGTTTCGCGATTTTACACAGTTTTGATTGATTCCGCGAGGTTCTGAGGGCTGTATCCAGCAGTAGGCATCTAAGTACGTCGATTTAAGTAACAAAAAGGCCACCTAAATTTTTTAAGATATTTGACAATAACGTAAGGTTAACCCCTTTGGTGTTTTTTGACCCCAAAATATGAAAAGTGGAATTCGGCAGCTTCTTTCACTGTTTCTTACGTATTTTGATCAGAAAATTCGAATGGCGCAGTCAGATTTCTCGTAACTTTGATATTTTTTATTTTATTTGGCTTTAAACGTAACACATTCGGGTTCAATTTGCCCTCCATTTGTTTCGCGATTTTACACAGTTTTGATAGATTCCGCGAGGTTCTGAGGGCTGTATCCAGCAGTAGCCATCTAAGTACGTCGATTTAAGTAATAAAAAGGCAACCAACATATTTAAGATTTTTGAAAAAAACGTAAGGTAAACTCATTTGGTGTTTTTCGACCCCAAAAATTAAAAAGTGGAATTCGGCAGCTTCTGTCACTGTTTCTTACGTATTTTGATCAGAAAATTCGAATGGCGCAGTCAGATTTCTCGTAAGTATGATACTTTTTATTTTATTTGTATATAGCCGTAACACATTCGGTGTCAATTTGCCCTGCATTTGTTTTGCGATTTTACACAGTTTTGATTGATTCCGCGAGGTTCTGAAGGCTGTATCCAGCAGTAGGTATCTAGGAACGTCGATTTAAGTAATAAAAAGGCCACCTACATTTTTTAAGATTTTTGAAAAAAACCTAAGGTTAACCCCTTTGGTGTTTTTTGACCCCAAAAAATGAAAAGTGGAATTCGGCAGCTTCTTTCACTGTTTCTTACGAATTTTGATCAGAAAATTCGAATGGCGCAGTCAGATTTCTCGTAAGTATGATATTTTTTATATTATTTGGTTTTAAACGTACAACATACCAATTCTTTTGACGGAGATTTTGTCCATAATTAGAAGTTGTATGGAAGTTCATTTCTTCCTTTCGAGCAGTATTCGAAGAATCACTCATTTCCTAAATTTTTTTCCCTGTATGTTTCAATTTATACAAATCTTTAATTTTCCTGATGATGTTGTTATCATTAATGGGATTGGCTACATTATCGGATTGCTTTAAAGCGTTGTGCAAGATGGGTTTTTCTCTCTCTGAACCAATCATTTATATCCTGGCGATCTGCATGAACACCAAAAGATTTTTGTACTTGCTCGTTATAGGGTTTTGTGTATAAGAGTTTCAGTAATCATTTGGAATTTTGAATTTAAAACTTGGAAACTTTTTGGAAAAACTTTTATACATTGATTACCAATTCTTTTGACGGAGATTTAGTCCGCAATTAGATGTTGATGGAAGTTAATTTCTTCCTTTCGAGTAGCATTCGAAGAATCACTCAATTCCTAAATTTTTTTCTCTGTATGTTTCAATTTATACAAATCAGTAATTTTCCTGATAATGTTGTTAACAGTAATGGTGTTGGCTACATTATCGGATTGCTGTAAAGCGTTTTGCAAGATGGGTTTTTTTCTCTCTGAACCAATCATATACTTTCTGACGATCTGCATGAACACCAAAAGATTTATCCTTAAAAATAAAGGTTAAGTTTATCTACCTATGCAAGTATAAGTACAAGCTGTTCCAGTGCAGGTTTTAGCGTTACCGGCGCCCTGGGCGTGATTTCCACATCGCCCCCATTCCAATTTTCAATTCACACATGTGGAAAAAAAACAAAGACAAAAATTATAAAATCAAGCATTTATTTCAATTAAACTTTTTCTAAAAAATTTACTTTTCTAGTTTTTCTGTTGACAAACTCTTTTATTAAGGCATCCATGTCTATGTTTTCTACAGTTTCATTTTCGATTAACGAAGTTGCCCAGTTTGTCCTCCTCGTTTGAGATATTGTCGATCGCAGATAGGTTTTTATTAACTAAAGCTTAGAAAAACTCAGTTCCACATACGCTACCGTTACAGGTATAGTGTTTAAAACTCTCAATGCTACACAGAAAAAAGTAATTGGTAAAATCATCTAAAATTGTAGATAATTCATCTAAAAGGTGTGGTTTATTTGCAACCTTCTACTTCAAGTACCTAAATCATCTTTTCATCCACATAAATCTACAAAATCATCCACATAAAAATAGTGGTCAAATAACAACAATTGCCGGAGAGCCAAATTTTGGTGGAGACCTTGGGTTTACTATTACA
This sequence comes from Cantharis nigra, assembly GCA_958510845.1. Classification (NCBI taxonomy): domain Eukaryota; kingdom Metazoa; phylum Arthropoda; class Insecta; order Coleoptera; family Cantharidae; genus Cantharis; species Cantharis nigra. The sequence continues at coordinate 24,688,313 of OY294031.1, forward strand.
AATAAAGTTTTAAAAGTCCCCATCGATCCTATGTGTGCTACAAAAGTAATTCAAAGTTCATAATTTGAGGTTTTTTGGATTTTTCTCGAAAATAGTAAGTTTTATCAAAAAATACCTCAAACCAAAGTTGTAGATCTTAAAATACTCTACAAAAATCGTCTTTTTGATTTTTTTCTTGAAAGTTACCATTCCTGAGATATCGCGATTCTAAGAGTCACATTATACATGATATGCACATTATATAAAGCTGCTTTACTCACTGATTCATCATTTCGAGTGAAAATGTTTGACCACTTCTAGATGTCGTAGAAAGCTGAAATTTTGCAAACCTGTTGGGTTACTAGCACAACCACCCAGAAAAATCGAAAAAGTTACCCCCAAACCCTTCTGCAAGGGTTGAAAGGGTTTTGCTAAATGCAGTTGCATCGCCGTTATCAACGGCTTGATCTACGATTTTACACTTCTTCGATCTATTTCTAGTAATTCTCGGAATGTTGGTATTCGCATATTATTTCATTTTTTTTAGCTATCGTCTTAACACTTCTATTACAATGAGTTACACGTTAATTGTATATATCCTTTACCAGTGAAATGCACGTCCGCAGAATATGTAACTTGGATCGATTACCAATAAGTAATTCATGGATTTATATTTATATTACTTATAATGCGTTTTTAGTAATAAACTTTGGAATAATTTTGCAGTAGAACTTTATAAAAAAAAGTTGACCTTCCTTGGGCATGTTTCGATACGTGGTTATATTATACTCATATACAAATTAATGACATTTAATTTTATAATGATCTTTACCGAAGGAAGTAGTAGAAAGGTTATAACTGGCGTTTAGCTAATTCGACCAAAGTTATACAAGATAATGTTTTTACCATTATTTGTAAGATTCAACCAAAAGTTTAACAAGAACTGCTAATTTGAATAGATATTTCAACTAACTTTAGAGTCTGAATTACCTGACCTGATCTGAACAAATTATATAAATATTTTAGCTAAAACAGCTATTACATTAGGCGATTCAAACAGATTTATTTTAGATGACTTCAATTTTTCCAAATTAGATGATTTACCTAACTGCATATTATTGATTTTAGTACTAATTTAGGTGAATTATCTAAAAGGTAATCATCTAATGCCAAGTAGATGAATTTTCTACTAAATCTTTTTCTGTGTATCCATATATTTAGATATATTTCTTGTATGTTGTGATCTTTAATGAAATTTAAAATATATATACATGAATCACAATTTCATCTTCATCAGGCAAAAAGGATTTCAAGCTTGTGAGTTCATCACACAACAAAAATAACCATCTATGTATATCTGATTTCGATCCTACAGTTAATTTTATTAATTATTGGAGATCATCACAGAGTTTGAGAAGGTCTGGTTTTTCTGAAATCTTTTTTATGTCGTAAAAAAGACCAAGATTCTGATTACTCATTTAACTATTCAAATCTTTCATTGAGTGAATTTAAAGTGGTGTCCAAAAGACAGTTTAAAAATTCAACTTCAAGTTTCTTTTTTGGATCATTTAAAGGGTCATAACGGGCAAATAGAGCTTCAACCGGTTGGAGTTTAACACGTCTTACTCTTGCCGTGACTTTAAATACATGTTCAATTCTAAGTTCTTCCGCCATGTTTTTCGCTGTTGAAATGGCACTTTCAAATCCCGTTTTTCTACATTCTTTCAAGAAAGCGTAGCATTTTTGTAACCTTCTTTTTTATTCTTAGCTCCCAAGCGGTTACAGAATGCCTTGGTTACGTATACCATCATAAATTAGGAGTAGTTTTACTTAAATCGTAGCTCGATATTTTACCTACGTACACCTTTATTTTGTTTACATTAATTTAGTAAAATTTATTTGAGACGATTGGCGTTCCTGGGGAGATAAGAGGACACATTTTTTTCCGAACTTCCTGATTAGCACTGATTGCGAAGACAGTGAAAATTATTGAAGAGTCTAAAAATTAATTAGATTAAGTTTTTTGTCGACAAATCATTAGTGATAATTAAAGTGTTATTAGTTGTTGATATTTCACTTACCGTCAATTCGGGTTTATATCACATAGTGGTTATTTTTCGCAAGACCGAAGATTTTCGTGAGCGTTTATCTGCTTCGGTAGGATCAATCTGTCACAATCTACGAAATCGAAATTGGTTTGGATCCGCTTCTGTTGTTTTACTGCAAGTTATCGAATTCTACTTACGTTTCACATTCGTATAATTTTTATCTTCGCTGCCAATACGATTATTTATCTGCTAATACTGGAAAGCTACTATGATGGGTTTTGATTCGCTGTATGCTTTTTTCGACATGAATTCGACAACTCACTTGACTGCAAAAAACTCTTTAAGCTTCTTCTGCATAATTAATGTTCTCTTGTTCTTTAGATCCACAAGGTGCTACTAATTCTAATTTATTTTCTTTTCGCTTGATAGCTCGTTCAATCCTGGCACATTTCTACTTTTTCTAGAAATTGGTGTTTTGGCGTTTTTTGTGTACCTAATATAAAGTTTTACTGTTACTTTTATTATACTTGAATCAAAAATTAATGTTATATTTCTTCTTCACTCAGCAACATAAACTCTCCGACACTTAACTCGAAAAATTAACTTATCATCCTCCACCCCCCCCCCCCGCCACTACAAAATTTCAACATTAATTTTGAAGTCAGGGGAAACGGAGAATTTTTAATACGGAATTTATAAACAGGTTTCGTAAGTGGAACAAATCTCCGTTTCCCCTGACTTCAAAATTAATGTTTAAATTTTGTAGCGGGGTGGGGAGGCGGAGGATGATAAGTTAATTTTTTTAGTTAAGTGTCGGAGAGTTTATGTTGTTAAGTGAAGAAGAAAAAATTATTTCTTTCTTTTTTAAAGGGAACAGTAGCTTTTAAAGTAAGGTGCTTTTACAGCCAGGGATTTTTAAAATTTTTGATTTTTATTTTATTTCACTCTTTTTGGAGTACATTTTGTGAATGTAGTCAGACGATGTGGTAGCGCGAATTGTTAGCCAATGATATGAATTTGACCCTACATAATCTAACAAACATAGAGAACGGGGGGGGGGGGGGGGTATAGAGTAACTAATCTTGGCTACAGTGACTGTAATCACTGTAATCTGCCTGACAGCGGTTGCTTCGGTTAGGTAAATATTTGAACGTAAACTACCTCCCCTACAACCGTTTTGTCGCCAAAATAGCAGCGGTTGCAACCGGTTACTTTTGGTATCTCGCGAAAATACAGCTTCAGACGCTTGGAAGATTCACCAACCCAGGGACGTACGAACCAGTGGCGTGCTGCGGGGTAAAAGGGTGAGCTGCCCATATTTTTTATATAACATTTTTCTTGTTACTGTTTGGTCGCAAAGTGTGTGACGCGATTACACTTATTTACGTGTGAGCTGTTATTCGATAGTGGGGCGAAGAAGATTAATCTTACCATCATAAGATCATTTTTTTGTTTGCAAGAATCGAAGTACATAACTTCGATTGTAAGATTGATGAAAAGCCAAATCAGATCTGATCGGGTTAATTTTTTTTCAGCTGCGCCTGATTATTTATTTTTATTTGCTTGTCACCACTAAATTCACATTTTTATTTGTTTTTGATTCAACTTGTTTTTGCGCCTCTGTCTGAGTTTTTTTATGGTACACCCGGTATTGAGCGTTCCTACGGTACGCTGTGCTATCTGCACAATATTTTTTTGCACTTTTAGGGCGAACACCTTTCTTTTTATTGGCGATAAAAAAGTGCATGGCGCCGTTAATTTGAGATTTTTAAATCTATTAGTTTGAGGGATCGGGTATTCACTCCCGATTGCCTAACCCCCCCTAAATTTCTCTACGAGAGCTAGTTTAGAGCATCGCCAAAAACAGAAGCCAGCGGAACAGGTAGGTGGAAGCGCTTCAATACGGCCGAGGTTTGTAAGCGGAGGTAAGACCGCTGCATTTTCTCAACATTTCTGTGTATTTACCGGGATCCATATCTACCGATTGCAGAGATTTACTAACGTCATTAATTAGAAAAAGAACAACAAACCAAACAACAATGAAACAATAAAGCTGAACTCTTTTAACTGTTCAACTAGAGTGGTGGCTTTCAATGGCCAAAGTAATTAAAGCGTCATGAATGGCACTAAATTTGATAACGGACTGCTTTAACACTATACTTATTCTTGCTTCTCAACGCGTTTCAATGAGTTTTTTTATAGAATATAATCCCGAAGTGATCATTTAGAATTTTCCGTCGATGAACAGAAGCTGAAAACTATGTTAATAATCTCTGAAGTATCGTAAGTAAAGGGAAGTATCCAGGGCCACATCGAGACGATATTTCTGCAACGTTATTTCTGGTGAAACCAAAAGCGTGACCCAAAGGGGCGCCTTTGGCGTCCCTTTATGTCTGCCCCCTTGGACGGTTATCGGACCGCGCCTTGCCCTAACGCCGCTGCTAGTCTATTGAACAAGATCTAACAATTTTGGTTTTTGTAAATAAAGTAAAAACGTTAAAATTTTTGTTTTATCTTTTGTTACTTATTTCAGCAATAAAAAATGAAAAAATGAACGACTGCAGTTTTCACTCACTAGTGGGTGAAAAGTTTTTCGCCCACTCGTTACCATAGATATAATTTGAGTGAGTAAAACAAACGGTTTCTAGATGCGTATCCAGAAACGACTGGTTTCAATAGCAGGATTGAACAATATACTAATAAAGCGATAGTAGAATAATTAATACTTAAATTTTTTTCTAAAAACGTTTCTAGCGTTTTCGATAAGCCCAAACAGTAGATTAATAAATCGGCTTTAGAAAATTTCTTCGATATAAACGAAACATTTTTTTAACTTTTAAGTTAAGAAAGGTATATAAAATTGAACAATAAAACTATAAAAATTTATTTTCAAAAATAGTTACAATTATCGGCTTTATATACACATCCGAAGTATTCAACCCATTTTATGTGTCGCTCTGGAACGCTTTCGCTTCAATAAGCATCAAAATACTAAAGAAAACTTAAATATTAAATATATACCTACTTAAAAACTTGCACTATAATTTATTGATTTGATTTTTGAAATAAACATGATTGCATAATGAGGCTGGTAGGGATGCTGGTCGTTGGTGATTTGGGTTTGTGTATAAGACGGAACTCATTTGGATTTTTAAATTTAAAACTTTGAAACTTATTAGAAAAACTTTTTATACGTTGATTTCCAATTCTTTTGACATAGATTACGCTGATAAGTTGAAGTTGTCTGGTTGATGTTAATCTCTTCCTTTCGAGCAGCATTTGAAGAGTCAATCAATTCTTTAATCTTTTCCCTAGTATATGTTTCAAGTTGTACAAATCATTAACTTTGCTGATAATGTTGTTATCGGGTAATGACTCACAAACCCAAGCGAACCGTCTGAAAACACACGTTGTACATGTTCATCCATCGTCCTCCAATGTAGATCTTAATTTATCCATTTCATCCGATCGAAGTTTTTTGAAAAAATCTTTCCCTTGATCTTGCTCCCGTTTCAACTTTTCTAACTTTTTGCTTAAGATTTCCATAACATAATATAAAATCAGTCAACAGGTATCCCTTGCACCATCACCTTTCCTTCTAACATTGGAGCAACTTCCGAATCATTTCTTACTTCTTCCTGAATAACCTGATCGCCAAGTTCTGCACACTCGGTTTTAAAAATATATCTGAAAACATAGCGAGATAAAATACCTTTTGAACCAACGTTCTAGATCGGCTCTCATCTGATGTAATTTCCTTTTTTAGGCAAATTATCTTTCAACTGTTTCAACGTAATCTGACGACCAGGAGCTTTAATTAAATATGGAAATGCTTCGTCCCAAAATGAAAAAATAACTGAAGTGCATTCTTCAGATGTACAGGTTTATTTCTTGAAACTTTATTCAGAGTCGATTGCCCGCTTCTTGTAGAATCAGGTACCTACGTACTTATTTGTAAACATAATTAAGAAAATTTGTTAGTCTAATTTTATCATAGGTAAATTTATCGACTTACTTTTGCTTATGCACATTATGTTCGAGCCTACGTCTAGCTTCTTCCAGTTGGATCGAAGTGTTGGGATGTGGCAACGGTGGCATATTTGAGTGACATCGGTCTAATTATTTTTATTTTTTCCACATTTCTTGATTAACTTTTTCAAATTATTTTGTAACTTTCCGCACTTTGATTTATCAACATTTTCAAAACATTTTAAGCTATTTTGTTTTAAATCGTTTTGAAAATTAATCAAATCTTTTAAACTTTTAATTTTGTTAATTGACTTTGAAGTTCTTTTTGGCTTTGAATTTTTATGAGTAGGTTTTGTTGTAATTGCTTCACCAATATCTTCATCTCTTACAGAGTTCATTGTTGTTAAATCTTTTACTTTGAAGTGATCTTTCTCAGATTTTATTGAAGTATTTTGATCTGCAATTATAGTACCAACGTCATTCTGTTCTTGTCTACTTCTGTATTTAATAAATCAAAAATTGGAGGCAGCGTAACCTTAGGTTTGAACTCTGTAACGTCTTCTAAAAGTTCATCGGCATTTAACCACTCTCTTAAGTTAGATGGTAAATCATAATCAATCGGCAACCAATTAAAGTTAACATTCTTTAAAACGTTCGTAAAAGGTAACAATAATTGATCATATAACTTACGCAATATCTTAGTATAATCTTTACTTATTTTGTATACCTTGGCAATGGATGCTAAACAAATCAGTGATATGTTCCCAAAATGTACACGTTCTATCCGATCTTGAAAAAATTCTGAAGCGCTTTTACTCAACTCAATAATTCGTATCATCGGCTTTGCTACTTCTTGAATTCTAACCATCACAAAATGTAAATTATTAAGGGTTGGTAAATAATTAATCTAAGAGTAGTTTTTTGGCACCACATCTTGAAAAGTTTTTATCGTTTGAATAAAATTAATTCGCAACAATTGCAGTAAAGCCCTATTGATTTTCTCCAGACATTTAAGTCCTATGTCGCTTCTAAACTTGGTTTTCATGCGATAAATCCATCTTAAAAGTCCCCGTTTAAATCTGTTGCGCTCGAGCCGCCATCTTGGAAATAAGGTACACTACTTCAGTTTTTTGGCTGTATCTCAGCAACTTGTGCTGATACAAAAAAAAAGTTTAAGTAAAAATTGTAGTTTATTGAATATCCTTCAAAAAAGTTTATATATATTTTTTTTTATCTCTAATACTTTAGCTGTAATCCGACGTTGCTGCAGAAGGTGTTTTTGCAGCTTTTGTCGTTTCAATGCAGTCAATTATTTTTTCAAGGTAGTAAATCCTTTACCTTTAACACTAACTATTTCCCCAGTACAAAGAGGTATAAGAAAGATATGCGTCGCATAAAGTTTCTTCACTATAGTAAGCATGAACATCGTGCATAATACATATCCCATCTGAAGTGTCTAAGAGCCGTTTTACATTATAATAAAATTTGTAGCAAATCTATGACAAAAAATTGCATTCAATTTTACAAGAGTGTCATTTTTATGACATTTTATGACAGGATTTTACAAATCCTAAATTTGATACCAAATATTTAGGACCTGTTCTATTCTTGTAACAAATATAAAACAATATTTGGGTGTTTGTTTGACTGAAATATGACACTTGAAGTTTTATACAATAATTGTTAGCAAATTTGTGACAAGATTTAATTGCCAATTTATTATAACGTAAAACGGGTCTAAAGCTAAAGTATTGGAGATACAAAAAAATGTATATTAACTTTTTTGAAGAAAATTTAATAAACTACAATTTTTATCTGAACTTTTTTTTTCTATTAGCACAAATTGCCGAGATACAAACAAAAAACTGAAAAAGTGTACCGTTTTTTCAAGATGGCGGCTCGAGCGCAACACATTTCGGCGGGGACTTTTAGTATGTTTAACAGCAAGCCGTAATAAACATGTGTACCAAAATTCAGATCTTTACCAATTAATGTTTTATTTTTATCTAATTTTACTGGACTAATAAAAAATAATTTTTGCTTGATTAGCGCTGCATAAATAAAGTTTAGGTATGAAAAAGGTGTCATAGTCAAATAAAGCTGTATTTTTGTAGACTATAATTTATTAATAATCTCTTTTTACTAAATTTCTAAAATAATAGTAAAAAAACTACATTAAAAGCACATAATACATGTTTCGGTTTACAAAGCCATCTTTCAGTATAACAATTTAAAAATGCTCTAAGGTTGTATTAAATATTTGTTTGAGAGCAATTTATTATAAAATTATTTATGTTTCGAGGTCGACACATGCCTCGATTCTATCAATTCTAGTTGTTCATTTAAAACAGAAGTAGGGTGTTTTTTTTAGAATTTTCTTAATTTTTCGATTGATTCTAGACGATTGATTCTATCTTCTTTTTTCACATAGGTGTATCATTTTAACGTTATCGATAATCAGCACGATGTTCATGGGATTGTGGCCGCGGGATTTTGACCGATCCCGGTCCCACGTACATCATTTCACAGTTTTTGCATTTGATCTTATATATGCCGCTTCTGTTTAAGGTATTTATGAGATCTTTGGTTCTCAATAGCGATTCTTGTATGGAGTGTCTGGCTTTGTATGTTACCATCGTGTCATCATTTCTTAAGAGCTTTCCTATGTCTTCTGATTTCAATAGTTTAGATATTCTTAACTACATAGACATTTTCGTTTTGGTAGAAAATAATTTAAAATTAGTTTTGTCATTTTAGTTTAGCTTAAACGGTGTAGAAAACAAAAAGATTCATATCCCAGCTACAGCGAAATTTGTCACACCGTTTTAGATTCTTATCCATCGGAATTTCAGATGTGCCCTTGGACTCCACAAAATCATCTAACATATAAAATTAAAAAACCTAAATACCACATAAGCGCTTTTACTTTTAAGCTAGCCACAGACAGGCGTACATGTGTGTCATACATATGCGTCACACCGGTTGAACGTTGATGTTCGATGGTCTGTGGGCATAAGAGTGACATACATGCTTGACGCACAAGTTTTCAATTTGACTTGAATTCGGTGTGTCACACATCAACGTTCATACCATGTATGACGGTCTGTGGACAACCTTCACTCTTTTCTATAAAATTTATTTAATTCAGTGTCTCGCGCCTATTTAAAATTTTTATAACAATATTTTATTTTATTTATCATGCATGCGTACGCCACTGATAAAAATATGAACTCGTTTTCATCATTCATCGTCGACGCTCAAACTACAGGTGTGACACCCAAGCATGCTAGTGTAGGGGCAACAGCATACCATCATACATGCACGTCGCACATGTATGACACTCCTGCATGACACACATGTACGCCGGTCTGTGGCTAGCTTATGACCCAAGAAACAAGAATTTGAGAAATTTGAGAATGAGAGAAATGGAGAAATGAAAATAATAATCACAAAAGAAAATCATCAGATATCAATAAAAATATTGAAATATCAACATTGTTGAAGCACTTTCCTTGGGACTTGTCAGTTAAACAAAAACTAATGCAGTTACAACACCGTTTATTTATGTTTCATGTAATACACCACAACTCTCTTGCTTATGCGAGTATGACCAAAGAAGAACTAACTGGTATGTTTATCGTATCTATCTTTTATAACGTATTCTAATCACTTCTATGACCAAAGTAGAAAGTGATTAGAACGTAATTAGCATATCATGGAAAACATTGACCGGGGTTTGATAATAGTGAAAGTATTGATAAGAGATAATGATGAAGATAAGCATGAGAGTTGATCTATAATAAGAGTAAGTTAATATATACATGGTTGGTCAAAATATATGGTAGGGGTATACAACACACCTCCCCCCTTTAAGATTAATCAAGTATGGAACATTAACTTGATTAATTTAGTAAATAAAATATACTTACACAATTATTTAGTAATTAATTATGACCATAAAAAGATAAAATACATGAAATGGAACTTTAGATAAGTAATACAATATAGTAGTAAAATTTGTTTATAGAAATTAAAATTATATTAAATTATTGATGTATTTCTTTTTTCTGCAATTACCCTGCAACCGTAAGGTTAGTAGAATGGTTAAATGTTGTTTCATTGTCTTTTGTTGCACTATGAAATTGATTACTATTTTGAAGATCATTTAGTTCACAGTTGTTGCCGGAATCAGGTAATTGGTTTTCGGTAATGTTACTATTAATTTGTAAAGACCTTTTCTTTAGTTTATTTTTTAACAACACATAGCCACTAAATAACACTAACATGCACACAACCGAACTCGTTATCAATATCGATGAAGTCCATACTGATGAATTATAGTTGTGATGTTTTGTTTTGATAATGCTTTCCTGTAGTGTTTCTTCGTATCTTCGTAGATTATCCCGAGATGAACGTAATTCGCTAAAGTTGAAACTCCGAATAATTGATGGTTCTATTTTTGTTTCTTCGTTTGATAGGTGTTGTAGGTTGGTGCAGCAACTGTTTTCCGTAATATTTAATTGTGGAACATAATTTTTATAATTTATTGTTTTTGTTAAACTTGAGACTAGTACAGTTGATTCACTATAGCACTTGCACCCCGGTGAGATTGCGAGGATTCCGGCTCCTACCAATTTTACATCTATAGCTTCTGAATGGCGGTCTTCACATGGTATCGATGCCGTTATTTCTTCGGAGATTACATATAACCATGAGTTTGTTGTGGTGTATTACATGAAACTTCGCAGGAAATGTTTTATCGTAAACTTTCAAATTTAATTCTACTGTTCCTATCGAATGTGTTATATTTAGTTATGTCGCACTTTGTATATTTGTAAATAATCATTATATTAGTGTATTCTATATTTTATGTTGGCAACACATACAACTTTAACTTGTAATTCCGTTTGAAGTACACACGTTCCTTTTCGCTCATATATAATTTTCATTTACAATAAAGTAAATTCTTTTCATTTTCATCAAGTGTTCAATTATTTCAACCCACGTTACAACAAGTGGCGACGAGGTAGTGGAAATTCAAGAAATTCACTATTATTCAAAATTTCGTTCGGCGTACATGTGGTAATGCCAAAAACAGATTCAGGTGAAAAAGTTGAAGTCAAGGACACCAGCTTGGAGAAAATGGCGGAAAGAAAATTTGTAATGTTTTCAAGTTTCGATAACGATAAGGAGGATATAGAATGTTATTTGGAAAGATTTGATTGCTTTTGTAGCTTGAACGATATTCGTGGTAAGGAGATGATATATTTATTTATTAGTAGTGTTGGACCAGAAATTTATAAGAAATTAAAATCCATTGCGTTTCCTACGAATCCCAAAGATCTTTCTTTTTCTGATATAAAGAAAAAACTAATGGCACATTTTCTTCCTGAACCATTAATTTGTGTGGAAAGACAAAGATTTCGTGCACGAAAGCAAGGTCCTACTGAGTCATTTAATGAGTTTTTAACAAGTTTAAAGTCATTAGCAGTTCATTGTGGATTTACTACAGAGGAAAGATTACAAGAAGAAATTGTGGACCAAATTATAACTGGTATTCGAAGCGAGAAATCGCAAAGTTATTTTTTAAGCACGCCTAAGTTAAGTCTTCAAAAAGTAATTCAAAAGGCGAATGCGGATGAATTAGCTGAAAAAAGTTTAATGGAATGGAATAATTCAAATAATCCACAAGTTTGTAAATTGACAACTGACAAATATTCAATTAAAACATTTTCAAGTAACAAAAGTAATCATAAAACAAAATTTCGTAAAGGTGATAATAAATTTTCACAAAACAAAATTCAAGAAAATGGAATTGTATGCTTTCGATGTGGAAAAGAAAATCATAAAGCGTCCGTATGTTACTATTTTGCATCCACCTGCAACAAGTGTGGGAAAATTGGACATTTGGGTCGTGTTTGTGGAAAATTTCCTCCAAAACATAAGTTTAGAAAAGGGTTCAGCAAATGTATTTCAGAAATAACGCAAGAAAACCAAATTGATGAATCTTTGGATATTTTTCAAATTCGGACACAATCACCTCATTCTAAAATATTGAAAACAGTTCTTATCAATAATCAACAAGTGTCAATGGAAATTGATACTGGGAGTACTTATACTTTAATATCCTTAGAAAATTTTCGTAAATTACAAATTAATGTTAAAATTCATTCTTGCGATGTCGTTCTTTCCAGTTATAATAAAATTAAAATTCCAGTTTTAGGAGTAGCCAAAGTAAAGGTGAATATTGATGGTGATGATTATATTTTGGATTTATACATCATTAAGGAAAATTTTGATACGATTATGGGAAGAGATTGGATTTTCAAAATTAAATCAAAATTACACGATGTTTATGGTATCAAGATCGACATTGAAGATAAAGTAAATAAGTTGGTTTCGGAGTTTTCCGATATATTTTCTAATCAAATTGGATGCCTAAAAAATTTCGAAGCGGACCTCCATTTAAAAGAAAACACTTCACCAATTTTTTGTAGAGCAAGAACCATTCCTTTAGCATTGCAACCTCGTGTGGAAGAAGAAATAAATAGATTGGTTTCTATTGGAGTACTTTCAAAGGTGACTCATTCGGAGTATGCAACTCCAATAATTCCTATTATCAAGCACGATGGTACATTGAGGTTAGTAGCTGATTATAAAATTACAGTTAACAAAAATATTATTCCGGATGATCATCCAATTCCAACTATCGAAAACATCTTACCTAAAATGAATAATGGAAAATATTTTTCAAAATTTGATATCAGAGAAGCGTACATGCATATGAAAGTATCAGAAAAAACAGCCAAAATGTTAACAATAAATACACATTTGGGTTTATTTCAAGTAAATCGTTTAAATTATGGAATTTCGAGTGCTCCAGCTCTATGGCAAAGAGCAATGGAAAACATTTTTTCTGAAATTGAAGGGTTACAAATATTTTATGATGATTTCAGTTTATCTTCACCGGATCCATTAACTCACGTAAAAAGGATGAAACGACTGTTTGAAATTTGTAGAGAAAACGGGATTCACTTCAAGAAAGAAAAATGTCAATTTTTAGCAAATGAAATATCATATTTGGGATATGTAATTGATGAAAATGGTATTCATAAAACTTCTGAAAAAATTAAAGCAATAGTCGAAGCCAAAGCTCCTCGTGATATTACCGAATTAAAATCATTCATTGGACTTGTAAATTATTATTCCAAATTTATAAGAAATTCAGCTGAAAAACTACATCCGCTATACAAATTATTGCAAAAAGGTATACATTTCCGTTGGACAAAAGAAGCTGATTTTGCTTTTAAGAACATTAAACTTGAAATTGCTTCAAATCAAGTTCTAACGCATTTTGATCCTAATAAAACACTTGTGCTTGCTACTGATGCTTCTCCACATGGAATCGGTGGCGTTCTATCACACATTTTCTCAGATGGTTCCGAAAGACCAATTCTTTTTATCAGCAGAAGCTTGTCAAAATCAGAAATTAATTATTCGCAAATTGATAAAGAAGCTTTATCGATTGTATGGTGTATAAAAAAACTTTTTTATTTTCTATTTGGAAGACATTTCATACTTTATACAGATCACAAACCACTGGAATCTATTTTTAAGCAAGATAAGGCTGCACCAGTATTGAGTGCAACTCGTTTGTTACATTATTCAATATTTTTACAAGGATTCGATTATGAAGTAAAATTCAGAAAACATGAAAATCATTGCAATGCCGATTTCTGTTCTAGATTTATCGAAAATAATTCAAAAGAAAATTTAAAAGATTCTTCAGCAGTTTTTCAATTGGGTCAATTGGAAACAATACCAATTCAAAGCAAGATAGTTGCAAAAGAAACTCGAAAGGATTCCGAATTGTGTAAAATATTTAATGCCATAATGGGACCAAATTCGTCAAATTTAAATAACAATGGAGAATGGACTGTAGAGCAAGGATGTTTAATGAAAGGTATTCGCGTCGTTATTCCCAAAACCTTGCAACAATCAATATTGAAGGAATTACATAAAGGTCATATTGGTACATCGAGAATGAAAGCTCTTGCTCGATCTTACGTTTTTTGGGAAGGTGTGGACAGAGATATCGAAAATGTTACTAAGAATTGTAAAAATTGTTTACAATATTCGTATTCGCCAATTCATGCCAAAATTCATCCATGGGAATTTCCGAGAAATCCGTGGGAAAGATTGCATATTGATCACGCAGGTCCTTTTCATGGTTTATATTTTTTTATCATAGTTGATGCATACAGCAAATGGATCGAAATTTTTCCAGTAAAACGCATCGACAGTTTTACAAGCATTTCAAAATTAACTGAATGTTTTTCTCGGTTTGGAATTCCATCTAATATAGTTTCCGATAATGGTTCCGCATTCATTTCGTCTGAATTTTCAAAATTTTTAGGAAAACATCAAATTAATCATATTCGAACGGCTGCATATCATCCGTCTTCAAATGGACAAGTTGAACGATATGTTGGCATTTTCAAAAACGCTCTTAGAAAACAATTATTGGATTCAAAAGACATTCATCATAATCTTCAAGAAATTCTATTCAGTTTAAGAAGAGCTCCGCACAGCACTACAGGGAAGAGTCCAGCAGAACTTATGTTGGGAAGAAATATTCGTTCCCATTTGGATATCATTAAACCTGTTTCATTTCAAGATGTTATAATTCAAAAACAAAAAAAGACAATTATTGATGGAGGAGGTCAAACACGAAATTTCGAAATTGGTCAAACCGTATTATTCAAATCATTTTCGGATAAAACATGGAAAATTGGAGTTGTAGTCAATAAAATTGGAAACGTTTTATACGAAATTTGGAGTAATGGTGTTAAATTTAAAAGACATGTTGATCAAGTTTTTCGAGGCGAAGAAAAATTTCAAGATTCAAATAATGCTGATGCTGATAGTAAAATTCAAGAAAAGGTCCATTTCGAGCAATTAAATGTAACTCCAGAAAACTTAAAAATTCCTAACAACCCTCCTGACATTCCTAATACTTCAAACCAACCAAAGGTATCGGATGACGAAATTCCACCATCAGACGTTGCCGGAAGATCAACGGATAATTTGAACAGTAATGGTTCCGGATTTGAAAGTAATCCCACTTCAAGACCAGTCCGAAGCAGAAGACCACCAGACCGTTTCATACCGTGAACAAGATTAGAGGGGAGGTGTTATATTTAGTTATGTCGCACTTTGTATATTTGTAAATAATCATTATATTAGTGTATTCTATATTTTATGTTGGCAACACATACAACTTTAACTTGTAATTCCGTTTGAAGTACACACGTTCCTTTTCGCTCATATATAATTTTCATTTACAATAAAGTAAATTCTTTTCATTTTCATCAAGTGTTCAATTATTTCAACCCACGTTACAACAAATGCACGGAGGCGTTTGCGCAAAGTCGGCTTTGTTGTAAATGTTTTCGATGGCTTGTTTTTCCTTCGTCCTAAATTTCACTTTTCTTGTGACGGCTTCGGATTCTTTTGAATATCAAAAAAAAATTTTGATATCCCACTTCTGACACCAATTTGTTGAAGCACTTTCCTTGGGACTTGTCAGTTAAACAAAAACTAATGCAGTTACAACACCGTTTATTTATGTTTCATGTAATACACCACAACTCTCTTGCTTATGCGAGTATGACCAAAGAAGAACTAACTGGTATGTTTATCGTATCTATCTTTTATAACGTATTCTAATCACTTCTATGACCAAAGTAGAAAGTGATTAGAACGTAATTAGCATATCATGGAAAACATTGACCGGGGTTTGATAATAGTGAAAGTATTGATAAGAGATAATGATGAAGATAAGTTGGTTGGTTGGTCAAAATATATGGTAGGGGTATACAACAACATCAACAAACCAGTTCAGTTCCATTAAATCAAAAAATAAAAAATCAAATGTTGAAATAGATTCCATAATTCTATCGACATAAATTTATCTTGCATTTTTCTGAAAAATGTTCTTATATGATAATTTTATATGTAAAATGCTAAAAAAAGACATGTTGCCATTTGAAAAAGAAATTCATATTTACTTCAGGTTGAGTTTGAAGTCCAAAAAAATGTACAGTAGAAGCTCGATAACGTGAACACTCGATACTATGAACATCTCGGTCCTATGAACACCCAATTTCTTCTCAATGTCAATCAATGTTCATAATTACCAACATTATGCTTATGCATTATACGTTTTATAAGGAATAAATATATTATGCATAACATTAGATTTTCTACATCCCCGTGAGTGTGGAAACTTGCGTTAAGTTGAAGATATTTAAACTTTTTTTTTGTATCTATATAAGATACTAGCTAAGAAAAATCGGCCTAACGGCCGATTTTTTTAGCTATCTCTGCGAGGCACGAGGCCTATGGCCTCGTTAAGTTTGGCTCGGTTACGGTCTATAGGGGTGGCCAGAAAGGGGGGCGAATGAGGGAAAGAAGGTTATGAGAGAGTCGTGGAGTAACGGAAGATTTTGTTTAGCCTTGTTGTAGTCTGGTAGGGGTGGGCGGTGAGGGGGAGTGTAATGGAGAAATGGGAGCGGAGGGGGGAAAAAAAGTGATTGGAGTTGCGTGGAGTGTCGGACGATCCGAGTGTATCGATTTGTACTTTATTATAAGCGTAGGCGTAGTTAAAGATTGATTTTTTGATCTTTTGTGGGGGGGGGGGTAGCAATTGATGGAAAGAAAGTGATTAGAGAGGCGTGGAGTAACGGAAGATTTTGTTTGGCACTGTTGTGGTTTTGTAGGGGTAGCCGAAGAGGGGGGTGCAATGGAGGAAAGGGAGGGGGAACATGGTGCTGAAAGAGGCATAGAGTGTCGAGCGATGAGAGTGCGGCCTTGTTAAGTTTGGTTCGGTTACAGTTTTATGGAGGTGGCCGGGGTTTGGGGGCGGCGGCAATTGTATGAGTGGCCAGAAAGGGAAGCGAATGAGGGACAGAAGGTGATGAGAGAGGCGTCGAGTAACGGAAAATTTTGTTTGGTCATGTTGTAGTTTTGTAGGGGTTGTCGGAGTGGGAGGGTGGTACAATGGAGGAAGGGGAGGGGGGAAAGAAGGTGTGAGAGCGGCGCGGAGTAACGGAAAAGTTTGTTTTGCTCTGCTGTAGTTTTGTAGGGGTGGCCGGAAAGGGGGGTGCAATGCAGGAAGGAGTGGGGAGGAAAAATATCGATATAGTACATTTATTTCCCATTTAAATAGGTAAAGCGGTAAAGCCGAAACGAAATTTTGAAAAAAAAATTATTTGAGAGCGATAGCCTTGGATGCATTTTGGAAATTTTTTTTTACTATGGATTTTGAATCAATATTGTTTTATAAATTTATTTTTCTTTAGCCAACAAAATTATTTTTGTAAAGGTGGACGGGAGTAGGAGTGGTCGGGGTAGAAGGGGCTTCAAGTGGTTAATTTGGATTGCCACAATATCGATATGGTACATTTATTTCCCATCTAAATCGGTAAAGCGGTAAAACCGAAACAAAATTTTTTAAGGCGGCAGCCGTGGATGGATTTTGAAAATTTTTTTTTACTACGGAAACGGAAAGATTTTGGATCGATATTTTTTAATAAATTTATTTTTTCTTAGCCTAACAAAATCGCTTCAAAGAATTAGTTTGTGGGTAAAAGTTTGCCATCCACTCCTCCGTCATGATATCCGGAAAAATGTTCAAATTTGCTATCGTATCAAACCCGACGCACGGATTTCTAAATTGCGTAGCCAACCACCTATGTTATTGTAAATATATGCACCATACGTAGTATTCCAACCCCAAAATATTTCTATTATATTATAACTATGTAGATGATGTTACTTGATGAAAATGTAGAAATTCAGATTATGTAGATATAATATTACTCTTGGAAAAAATATATTTTTTAGGTTACTTATTTTAATAATTTATTATTTAATAATAAGTAAACCTGAAAGTAATCGTGGATCGTTTTTGTAAAGCATATCACAGGTGCACTCGAACTCCGAGTCCGACTTCGGGCGAGCTTCGTAAATCCGACGCGACGGTCAAATTAAGTGGACTGCATTTTTATGAAAAACTAATTTTACATTTACTCGAAAACTATCGAATTTAGGCAAAAATCGAAAGACACCTTTTTTGTTGCATTCATCAGTTCCTTTCAGAAAGTTTTTTCCGTTTGGCGATCCGATAATTATTAGCCGCGGCGCGATTAAAAAAAGTTTTAAGCTAGTAAATTTTAAAAATATAGCGAAAAAGTGAAAATTTTTAAACTTTTTTTTTAACAAACGGATAGCGTCCGTCGCGACGATTTCAAAACTTTTTTGATAATCAAAATCCGACGCCAAATAAGGGCGATGCGAGCGCCCAAAGATTTCGCTTTAAACACCTCCAGCGGGGGCGGGGGTGGACTTTTTAAACTTTTTCGATTTTTCTGGGTGGTTGTGCACCAAAACCCACCTTCTTTGAAAATTTCAGCTTTCCACGACATCTAGAACAGGTCAAACATTTTCACTCGAAATGATGAGTCAATGAGTAGATGAGTGTGACCAAGCAGCTTTATATATATAACTAGCCGAGAAAAATCGGCCTTAAGGCCGATTTTTTTCGGCATGGTTCGCCCTATCGGGCTCACAGCGGCCTGCGGCCGCGAATCTGTAGTTAGAAATCCCCTAGTAGTGCAAAGTGAGAGATTGTACCGAAGCGAGGGCGAAAAATATTTTAACCATTTTATTTTTATATTTAAACATTAAAAATGTTGTTAATATTAATAAATTATATAAGTTGAAAGATTGAAATTGTTTCGATAAATTTCTGATTTTAAGGAATTTTTAAAAAGTACAATAAAAAGAGGTTATATAGTAGGTATGTAGGTAATTCAGTACAATACATCAAATTAATTATGTTTGTATTAAGTTTGGCCTTGTTGTAGTTTTGTAGGGGAGGCCGGAGAGGGGGGAATGGGAAAAGGGGATGGCGGGAAGAAGGTGGCGATCCGAGTGTTTCCAGTCGTATTTATTTGCAGGCGTAGGCGTAGTTTAAGATTGCGATTTTGGACCTGTGACGATGGGCAGACTTGCGATGGCATAATTCTAAAGCTTGATTTAAAATGGCAAATATTGGTTTACTCGTGCATCTGCCGTATAAGTACATTATCCGTAGTAGTTGTCTAACGGCCGATTTTTTGGCTATCCCTGTAGGGCACGAGGCCTGCGGCCTCGTTAAGTTCGGTTCCGTTATAGTTTAGTAGGGGTAGTAAGAGAGGGATGGACGGATGGAAGGGGGGCTTCAAGTGGGTATTTTGGATTGCCAATATTGACTTTCTTCTTTTTTCCCATCTAAATCGGTAAGACCGATAAAAACCGATAATCGGTAATTGCAAAAAATAATTTTGGAGTTTGCCTTGGATTCCCATCGGAAAAAATTGTTTTGAAAATTTGCAAATTTAACGAAGTAAACGAATGGTCTCGATACTTGGAAGGATTTTGGTTCAAAATTTTTTTATAAATTTATTTTGAATTTTCCGAAAAATCTTGCTTGGAAGAATCAAATTTTCAAAAATGTACACAAATTTTAGCTTTATTTGGGTCCCAATCTAACGAAGAGGGAAAAAGTTAAAAGTTTAGGCGTTAAATTGTTATCGATAATAGCGTGCATCTTTCTGGGCTATTAACAATTAACGCTAAATTCTTTTCAAGACGTACACCCGCTATGGTGTCCAAAGATTTTTCTTAAAGTTCAAAAATTCATTTTTTTTATTTTCACGTCGATAATATACGTGAAAATAAATTGAAAAGTAAATTTGACATTTTGCGAAAAAACCGTCCCTTCGTCGTTAAATCTCACACTTTTGGTTTACTACAAAAATGGCAAGGTTTTGAAACGAAATTCTTCGCCATTCGAGATTTCGTCCCTTAGTTGGTGTAAGGGAACGTTTTTGAAAAAACTTGTGAGGAACAAAATTTTAGCCATCAGCAAGGAACTCACGATGGTCGCAAAAGATTTTCGAATATTTCAACAATTTACGCGCTACGGGCGTAAGAATGTCAAAATTTGAAATTTTTTTATTTCGGCCGTTGCGACCTTATTTATTGACCGATTTTTGATTTTCAAAAAAGTAAGCAAGCGCATGGCAATTTTCTATAATTTTGAAATGGTTAACTTTTTTCGTATATTAAACAGTAAACCCGTAAAATGCGAATTAAATTATTTTAAATAAATCAGAAGACATCTGCCTTGGATATTTTTCAGAAAAATTTTCTAATTTTTTTTTTTATTTCTTATATTATTTAGATTCTTAAAAAGGGACAAAAGCTTCGAATAACATTTTTCGAAAACATTTCTTTACGTTTAAAACTTTCACTTTGGTAAAAAAAAATTAAAATGTTCAAAAATGTACACGAATTATTTGGGTCCCACCCTAACGAAAAGGGAAAAAGTTATAATTTTAGACGTTAAATTGTTATCGACATTTGCGCGCATCTCTCTCGACTATACAATTACAGCCAAGGTTTTCTCGAAGCGTCCGACCGCTTTGGTGCCAAACGATTTTTCTTGAATTTTTAAAATTCAATATTTTTTCTATTCACGTCTATAATATTCGTAAAAATAAAACGAAAAGTCGATTTGACATTTTTCGAAAAAATCGCCCCTTCACCGTTAAAACTCACACTTTTGGGTTTCTGTAAAAATGGCAAGGATTTGAAACGAAATTCTTTGCCATTCGATACTTCGTCGCTTTGTTGGAGTAAGGAATGGTTTTTGAAAAAATTCGTGAGGAACAAAATTTCAGCCATCCGCATGGACCTCAAGATGGCCGCAAAAAATTTTTGAAGATTATAATAATTTACGCGCTACGGGCGTAAGAATGTCAAAATTTGAAATTTTCTTTTGTCAGCCGTTGCAGCCTTATTTACCAGCCGATTTTTGATTTTCAAAAAAGTAAGTAAGCGCATGGCAATTTTCTATAATTTCGATATGGTTAACTTTTTTCGTATATTAAACAGTAAACCCGTAAAATGCGAATTAAATTATTTTAAATAAATCTGAAGGCATCTGCCTTGGATAATTTTCAGAAAAATTTTCCAATTTTTATTTTTAATTTATTAAATTTATTTTGCTTAGATTCTTAAAAAAGATTAATGCTTTAGATAACTTTTTTCAGAAACATATTTTTTGATGTTTAAAACTTTCACTTTGGTTTACAGTTAAAACTGCAAGATTGTAAAACCAAATTTCTTGTATTATCAGAATTTTCTCATTTGAGCCTTGATTTATTGTTTTTTGACAAAATTTTTCTAATCAAAAATACTCAGCTTTCAAACCTATATATGATAGTACATTTAGATTTTCATATAAATGTCCATTTTGGGCGCTACGACACCACATATGTCAAAATTCTGAAAATTTGTTTTCCCGTTGTAGCGGCGTTATTTCTGTGTTGATTTTTGATTTAAAAAAAAGCAAGCAAGCGCAAGGCAATTTTCTATAATATTGGTATTGTTTACTTTTTTCCTATATTAAACAGGAGAGTCGTGAAATACAATATAAGCTATTTTAAATAAATCTGAAGGCGTTTACCTTGGAAATTTATCTGAAAAATTTTAAAATATTTTAAATTAAAAATTGTTTAATTTTGAATTGCTTTACATTCTTACTTATATTCTTCAACTAATTACCAACATTTTCGAAACTCAAATGAGTAACCGAGCTAACCCAGCGAGTTTTTGTACCCAGATTAGATAAAAAATCCCACAGTTCCTAAGGTTTCAAGTTATTCTTTTTTATTGGTAGGTATATTTTAATTTTGTTAAGGATTAATTTTATTGAAGAGTACAAAACGTCCATAGAGCAAATCATGGAATAATAAAAAAGCTTCGAATATTCTAAAATATAAAAAAAAGGTCTCATCAACTGGAATCGAACATGGGGTGTCCGCTCGAGAGTCCTCGCTTCTATCCCTTGCACTATGCCGACCACTTTACTTTAGATGTTCTAATAATGGTATTTCAAACCTAACGTTTTTTTCATTTTATGTAGATAAACGACGAAGATTTATTTATTCCAAACTAATTATTTTCTCTAAACAATAACAAATGTACTAACTTGAAAATCATATTTCCTTCTATGTTGTAACATTATTTGAAACGTGAATTTAATTTCGGAAGGTAGCTGGTAATTCCGAATGTCAAAATATGACTTCCATTGTGAGATCACCTTTATTATTACAAATACACACGATTTTGCAACCCCAAAATATTTGTTTATATTATGTAGATAATGTTACTCGAGGAAAATATATATTTTTCAGATTAATTATTTTAATAATAAAGGTGTTAATTTAAAAATCTTAATGACACATCGAGCAGGTGAATTTATGTCGGATCTGCTTCGTGCACATTCGTACGTCAAATTAAATAATTTCCAAATTATAAAATTTCTTCATTTACAAAAATACACGTAAAATGTTGAATTTATGTAAAAATCGAAAGAAAGCTTTTTTGTTCATTTTATCGTTTTCTTTCCGATGGTTCTTTCCATTTTTACCTACGAAGTCAAACAACTGCGGCGCGGTTAAAAAAAGTTGCAACGGATTGTTAGGAAAAATATAGTTCAAAGGTCATAAAATTCAAACTTTTTTTTTAACAAACGGAAAGCCACCGTCACGACGATTTCAAAACTTTTTCGAAAATCAAAATCCGACTACAAATAAGGGCGATGCAACCGCATTTAAGAAAACCCTTTTAACCCTCGTAGAAGGGTTCGGGGATGACTTTTTCAACTTTTTCGATTTTTCTGGGTGGTTGTGCACCAAAACCTACCGACTTTGAAAATTTCAGCTTTCCACGACGTCTAGAACAGGTCAAACATTTTACCCCTATTTATGATGAATGAGTGTGACCAAGCAGCTTTATATATATAATAAGAATTATTCAGTGATACCTCTTATCGGGAACACACAGTATAGTAAGTATATTTTGTAATATTAACAAAAAATATTCAATTATTATTAACCCGCAGTCGGCCCGGATAATCGAGGTTATACTATGTACATCTTATTCTAAGGTATATAAATTTCGTGAAATGTAAAATATTTTATAAATTCAGAATTATCAATTCTTATTTATTATTATTAATACTATTTAATTATATTATAATGGGTCGAAATTGAAAACTTTTATCTAGCAATCAACTTCAGAGTTTATGAAAATTTCCTGTGTGCTTTATTCTATGTAACAAATTTTAGTAATTTGTTTTATTTTTCTGAGTATGCCCCTGCCTAGAATCTGATTTGTGAAAGGAGTTTGGGTTTTGAACGCAAGGGGACGGCAATTTTAAAAGTGAATTCGGAAAGTGAGTGGGCAGTTGTTTCGTCTCTTCAAAAGATTTTGGTACGTTTTGCTTTTTTTGGCTGTAAACTTGTGTGAAACTTTATTTTATTCTATCTTTTGTTTTTTTTTTGTACTTGGAAAAATGTATTCGCTTCCGATTTTGCTGGAAAATTATTTCAAATAATTTTAGTACGAACGCATTTGGCGAGCCATTTCTGTCGATAAGAATTTTATCTTTGCTAGCAAATTCCACAATGTTAAATTTTAAAACAGGAAAATATTTAGTTTTAACAATCAAATTATTTTCTATTGTTGGTGTAGACTACTTGTTCTTTTTATGTTTCTCCACTAGGATAACATTAAGGCAAGTAGCTACGATTTTCTTCCATCTTGGTTGTGGCTTTCGGTTTGTTTACAGCAAACTTTCTGCGGTTTTGGTTTTCTTTTCAAGGAACCCACGTAATCGTCTTCGACTCTTATACAGCTGACTATAACACATTGGGGCTTCTACACAAATATAAAGCTGGTTCATCTTTTCCAGCATATAGAGAGAAATTCTGTTTACCCGAAAGGATATATAGAAATTTTTTATTACATCTAAACATACATTTCCCTTTTCCACCACACCAGATAAGTTAGAAAATAAAACTTTTTATAAATTGATTTCCAATTCTTTTGACATAGTTACGCTGATAAGTTAAAGCTGTCTGGTTGGTGTTAATCTCTTCCTATCGAGCAGCATTTGCAGAATCAATCAATTCTTTAATTTTTTCTCCAGTATGTTTCAAGTTGTACAAATCATTAATTTTGCTGATACCATCTACAATGATACCATCTAATACAACCGTTGACCAACAATCTTATACACCAATTCCTCTTTTTGTTTCTAAGTTTTGATATTTCTTAACAATATTCTAGAAATTCCCAGATCGTGTAAATCAAATTTCTTCTGCGGTTTATCCCTTGAAGAGCATTTAAAAAAAAATTAACGTTACTTTATTACCCATTTGAGAGTCCGCGTCCGGTTTGACTCTGGAACACTGGCCCATGGCTGCACTGTTACGCCACTGATGCTTATGAGTTATGATTAATTGAATAATAAAATATTATACTAATAGTAATTATAAATATATCGCAGTCCGTATTCTTAAATATTCAGGTTATTTTTTAAAGCGATAGTAGATAGTAGCATAATTAGTAATTACATAAATTATACGTTTCTAGCGTTTTCGACAAACCCAAATATTACTTTATTTTTTGGTTTACTTGATAAACAAATGTTACATATTCGAATTATGTAACATAACAAATAAATATGTATTATTTCCATGCAAACAATTGTGTATTTATTATAATTTATTATTTCTATTAAAATTATCACTTGGTTATAGATTTAACAGGAGATTAATAAATCGACTTTAGAAATTTTTCTCTATATAAACAAAACATTTTCTTAACTTTTAAGTTAAGAAAGGTATATAAAATTGAACAATAAAACCATAAAAATTTATTTTTAAAAAAGTTACAATTGTCGGCTGTAATATAAACACATCCGATGTATTAAACTCATTTAGTGTCGCTCTCAAGCGCTTTCGCTCAATAAGCATCAAAATACTAAAGAAAACTTAAATATTAAATTATTATATACCTATTACTTAAAAAGTTGCACTTAAAATTATACTTACTTCTAGTTAAATAAATTTCATGAAATCTAAATTGTTTTGTAAATCTAGCACTATCAATTCTTACTTGTTATTAAATATTAAATATATTTATTGATTTAATTTTTGAAATAAACATGATTGCATAATGATGCGGGTGCCTTACCAGGCAGGCCGATCCAATTTAGTTACGATCAAATCCATATATGGAATAAGCCGTTTCTTATCTTAGTTTTATCTATAAGATCTTAAGCAGTAATGGTTGTTGTTATTCTAGTTAAATCCATAAATAGAATACAATGTTTCTTTTTTCTAGTTTACTAACATCATCAAAACAGCTTTGTAAATTATCATTGTGTTTGATGAATAACCACATGTTCTTTTCGTATGTTCTCTTAAGCAACTTACCAGGCAGGCCGATCCAATTTAGTTACCATCAAATCCATATATGGAATACAACGATTCTTTTCTTAGTTTTATCTGTAAGATCTTGAGCAGTAATGGTTGTTGTTATTCCAGTTAAATGTATAAATAGAATACAACGTTTCTTTTTTCTAGTTTACTAACATCATCAAAAATAACAACAGCTTTGTAAACTATCATTGTGAAGATCAATAACAAAATGTTCTTATCGTATGTTGATGGTAAATCTTACCAGGCAGGCCGATCCAATTTAGTTACAATCAAATCCATATATGGAATACAACGTTTCTTTTCTTAGTTTCATCTGAAAGTTCTTAAGCAGTAATGGTTGTTATTATTCCAGTTAAATCCATAAATAGAATACAAGGTTTCTTTTTTCCAGTTTACTAACATCATTAAAACAGCTTTGTAAATTATCATTGCGTTTGACGAATAACAACATGTTCTCTTCGTATGTTCTCTTAATCAACGTTTCTTTTCTTAGTTTTATCTGTAAGATCTTAAGCAGTAATGGTTGTTGTTATTCCAGTTAAATCCATAAATAGAATACAACGTTTCCTTTTTCGAATTTACTAACATCATTAAAACAGCTTTGTAAATTATCATTGTGTTAGATGAATAACAAAATGTTCTCTTCGTTTGTTGATGGTAAAACTTACCAGGCAGGCCGATCCAATTTAGTTACCATCTAATCCATATATGGAATACAACGTTTCTTTTCTTAGTTTTATCTGTAAGATCTTGAGCAGTAATGGTTGTTGTTATTCCAGTTAAATATATAAATAGAATACAACGTTTCTTTTTCTAGTTTACTAACATCATCAAATCAGCTTTGTAAATTATCATTGTGCTTGTTCAATAACAAGATGTTCTTACCGTATGTTGATGGTAAAACTTACCAGGCAGGGCGATCCAATTTAGTTACCATCAAATCCATATATGGAATACATCGTTTCTTTTCTTAGTTTTATCTGTAAGATCTTAAGCAGTAATGGTTGTTGTTACTCCAGTTAAATCCATAAATAGAATACAACGTTTCTTTTTTCCAATTTACTAACATCATTAAAACAGCTTTGTAAATTATCATTGTGTTTGATGAATAACAAAATGTTCTCTTCGTATGTTGATGGTAAAACTTACCAGGCAGGCCGATCCAATTTAGTTACCATCAAATCCATATATGGAATACAACGTTTCTTTTCTTAGTTTTATCTGTAAGATCTTAAGCAGTAATGGTTGTTGTTACTCCAGTTAAATCCATAAATAGAATACAACGTTTCTTTTTTCCAATTCACTAACATCATTAAAACAGCTTTGTAAATTATCATTGTGTTTGATGAATAACCACATGTTCTTTTCGTATGTTCTCTTAAGCAACTTACCAGGCAGGCCGATCCAATTTAGTTACCATCAAATCCATATATGGAATACAACGATTCTTTTCTTAGTTTTATCTGTAAGATCTTGAGCAGTAGTGGTTGTTGTTATTCCAGTTAAATGTATAAATAGAATACAACGATTCTTTTTTCTAGTTTACTAACATCATCAAAACAGCTTTGTAAACTATCATTGTGAAGATCAATAACAAAATGTTCTTATCGTATGTTGATGGTAAATCTTACCAGGCAGGCCGATCCAATTTAGTTACAATCAAATCCATATATGGAATACAACGTTTCTTTTCTTAGTTTCATCTGAAAGTTCTTAAGCAGTAATGGTTGTTATTATTCCAGTTAAATCCATAAATAGAATACAAGGTTTCTTTTTTCCAGTTTACTAACATCATTAAAACAGCTTTGTAAATTATCATTGCGTTTGACGAATAACAACATGTGCTCTTCGTATGTTCTCTTAATCAACGTTTCTTTTCTTAGTTTTATCTGTAAGATCTTAAGCAGTAATGGTTGTTGTTATTCCAGTTAAATATATAAATAGAATACAACGTTTCCTTTTTCGAATTTACTAACATCATTAAAACAGCTTTGTAAATTATCATTGTGTTTGATGAATAACAAAATGTTCTCTTCGTATGTTGATGGTAAAACTTACCAGGCAGGCCGATCCAATTTAGTTACCATCAAATCCATATATGGAATACAACGTTTCTTTTCTTAGTTTTATCTGTAAGATCTTAAGCAGTAATGGTTGTTGTTACTCCAGTTAAATCCATAAATAGAATACAACGTTTCTTTTTTCCAATTTACTAACATCATTAAAACAGCTTTGTAAATTATCATTGTGTTTGATGAATAACAAAATGTTCTCTTCGTATGTTGATGGTAAAACTTACCAGGCAGGCCGATCCAATTTAGTTACCATCAAATCCATATATGGAATACAACGTTTCTTTTCTTAGTTTTATCTGTAAGATCTTAAGCAGTAATGGTTGTTGTTACTCCAGTTAAATCCATAAATAGAATACAACGTTTCTTTTTTCCAATTCACTAACATCATTAAAACAGCTTTGTAAATTATCATTGTGTTTGATGAATAACCACATGTTCTTTTCGTATGTTCTCTTAAGCAACTTACCAGGCAGGCCGATCCAATTTAGTTACCATCAAATCCATATATGGAATACAACGATTCTTTTCTTAGTTTTATCTGTAAGATCTTGAGCAGTAGTGGTTGTTGTTATTCCAGTTAAATGTATAAATAGAATACAACGATTCTTTTTTCTAGTTTACTAACATCATCAAAACAGCTTTGTAAACTATCATTGTGAAGATCAATAACAAAATGTTCTTATCGTATGTTGATGGTAAATCTTACCAGGCAGGCCGATCCAATTTAGTTACAATCAAATCCATATATGGAATACAACGTTTCTTTTCTTAGTTTCATCTGAAAGTTCTTAAGCAGTAATGGTTGTTATTATTCCAGTTAAATCCATAAATAGAATACAAGGTTTCTTTTTTCCAGTTTACTAACATCATTAAAACAGCTTTGTAAATTATCATTGCGTTTGACGAATAACAACATGTGCTCTTCGTATGTTCTCTTAATCAACGTTTCTTTTCTTAGTTTTATCTGTAAGATCTTAAGCAGTAATGGTTGTTGTTATTCCAGTTAAATATATAAATAGAATACAACGTTTCCTTTTTCGAATTTACTAACATCATTAAAACAGCTTTGTAAATTATCATTGTGTTTGATGAATAACAAAATGTTCTCTTCGTATGTTGATGGTAAAACTTACCAGGCAGGCCGATCCAATTTAGTTACCATCAAATCCATATATGGAATACAACGTTTCTTTTCTTAGTTTTATCTGTAAGATCTTAAGCAGTAATGGTTGTTGTTACTCCAGTTAAATCCATAACTAGAATACAATGATTCTTTTTTCCAATTTACTAACATCATTAAAACAGCTTTGTAAATTATCATTGTGTTTGACGAATAACAACATGTTCTCTTCGTATGTTCTCTTAATCAACGTTTCTTTTCTTAGTTTTATCTGTAAGATCTTAAGCAGTAATGGTTGTTGTTATTCCAGTTAAATCCATAAATAGAATACAACGTTTCCTTTTTCGAATTTACTAACATCATTAAAACAGCTTTGTAAATTATCATTGTGTTTGATGAATAACAAAATGTTCTCTTCGTTTGTTGATGGTAAAACTTACCAGGCAGGCCGATCCAATTTAGTTACCATCTAATCCATATATGGAATACAACGTTTCTTTTCTTAGTTTTATCTGTAAGATCTTGAGCAGTAATGGTTGTTGTTACTCCAGTTAAATCCATAAATAGAATACAACGTTTCTTTTTTCCAATTTACTAACATCATTAAAACAGCTTTGTAAATTATCATTGTGTTTGATGAATAACAAAATGTTCTCTTCGTATGTTGATGGTAAAACTTACCAGGCAGGCCGATCCAATTTAGTTACAACGTTTCCTTTTTCGAATTTACTAACATCATTAAAACAGCTTTGTAAATTATCATTGTGTTTGATGAATAACAAAATGTTCCCTTCGTATGTTGATGGTAAAACTTACCAGGCAGGCCGATCCAATTTAGTTACCATCAAATCCATATATGGAATACAACGTTTCTTTTCTTAGTTTTATCTGTAAGATCTTAAGCAGTAATGGTTGTTGTTACTCCAGTTAAATCCATAACTAGAATACAACGATTCTTTTTTCCAATTTAATAACATCATTAAAACAGCTTTGTAAAGTATCATTGTGTTTGACGAATAACAACATGTTCTCTTCGTATGTTCTCTTAATCAACGTTTCTTTTCTTAGTTTTATCTGTAAGATCTTAAGCAGTAATGGTTGTTGTTATTCCAGTTAAATCCATAAATAGAATACAACGTTTCCTTTTTCGAATTTACTAACATCATTAAAACAGCTTTGTAAATTATCATTGTGTTTGATGAATAACAAAATGTTCTCTTCGTTTGTTGATGGTAAAACTTACCAGGCAGGCCGATCCAATTTAGTTACCATCTAATCCATATATGGAATACAACGTTTCTTTTCTTAGTTTTATCTGTAAGATCTTGAGCAGTAATGGTTGTTGTTATTCCAGTTAAATATATAAATAGAATACAACGTTTCTTTTTCTAGTTAACTAACATCATCAAATCAGCTTTGTAAATTATCATTGTGATTGTTCAATAACAAGATGTTCTTACCGTATGTTGATGGAAAAACTTACCAGGCAGGGCGATCCAATTTAGTTACCATCAAATCCATATATGGAATACAACGTTTCTTTTCTTAGTTTTATCTGTTAGATCTTAAGCAGTAATGGTTGTTGTTACTCCAGTTAAATCCAGAAATAGAATACAACGTTTCTTTTTTCCAATTCACTAACATCATTAAAACAGCTTTGTAAATTATCATTGTGTTTGATGAATAACAAAATGTTCTCTTCGTGTGTTGATGGTAAAACTTACCAGGCAGGCAGATCCAATTTAGTTACCATCTAATCCATATATGGAATACATCGTTTCTTTTCTTAGTTTTATCTGTAAGATCTTGAGCAGTAATGGTTGTTGTTATTCCAGTTAAATATATAAATAGAATACAACGTTTCTTTTTCTAGTTTACTAACATCATCAAATCAGCTTTGTAAATTATCATTGTGCTTGTTCAATAACAAGATGTTCTTACCGTATGTTGATGGTAAAACTTACCAGGCAGGGCGATCCAATTTAGTTACCATCAAATCCATATATGGAATACATCGTTTCTTTTCTTAGTTTTATCTGTAAGATCTTAAGCAGTAATGGTTGTTGTTACTCCAGTTAAATCCATAAATAGAATACAACGTTTCTTTTTTCCAATTTACTAACATCATTAAAACAGCTTTGTAAATTATCATTGTGTTTGATGAATAACAAAATATTCTCTTCGTATGTTGATGGTAAAACTTACCAGGCAGGCCGATCCAATTTAGTTACCATCTAATCCATATATGGAATACAACGTTTCTTTTCTTAGTTTTATCTGTAAGATCTTGAGCAGTAATGGTTGTTGTTATTCCAGTTAAATATATAAATAGAATACAACGTTTCTTTTTCTAGTTTACTAACATCATCAAATCAGCTTTGTATATTATCATTGTGCTTGTTCAATAACAAGATGTTCTTACCGTATGTTTATGGTAAAACTTACCAGGCAGGGCGATCCAATTTAGTTACCATCAAATCCATATATGGAATACATCGTTTCTTTTCTTAGTTTTATCTGTAAGATCTTAAGCAGTAATGGTTGTTGTTACTCCAGTTAAATCCATAAATAGAATACAACGATTCTTTTTTCCAATTTACTAACATCATTAAAACAGCTTTGTAAATTATCATTGTGTTTGATGAATAACAAAATATTCTCTTCGTATGTTGATGGTAAAACTTACCAGGCAGGCCGATCCAATTTAGTTACCATCTAATCCATATATGGAATACAACGTTTCTTTTCTTAGTTTTATCTGTAAGATCTTGAGCAGTAATGGTTGTTGTTATTCCAGTTAAATATATAAATAGAATACAACGTTTCTTTTTCTAGTTTACTAACATCATCAAATCAGCTTTGTATATTATCATTGTGCTTGTTCAATAACAAGATGTTCTTACCGTATGTTTATGGTAAAACTTACCAGGCAGGGCGATCCAATTTAGTTACCATCAAATCCATATATGGAATACATCGTTTCTTTTCTTAGTTTTATCTGTAAGATCTTAAGCAGTAATGGTTGTTGTTACTCCAGTTAAATCCATAAATAGAATACAACGATTCTTTTTTCCAATTTACTAACATCATTAAAACAGCTTTGTAAATTATCATTGTGTTTGATGAATAACAAAATGTTCTCTTCGTATGTTGATGGTAAAACTTACCAGGCAGGCCGATCCAATTTAGTTACAACGTTTCCTTTTTCGAATTTACTAACATCATTAAAACAGCTTTGTAAATTATCATTGTGTTTGATGAATAACAAAATGTTCCCTTCGTATGTTGATGGTAAAACTTACCAGGCAGGCCGATCCAATTTAGTTACCATCAAATCCATATATGGAATACAACGTTTCTTTTCTTAGTTTTATCTGTAAGATCTTAAGCAGTAATGGTTGTTGTTATTCCAGTTAAATCCATAAATAGAATACAACGTTTCCTTTTTCGAATTTACTAACATCATTAAAACAGCTTTGTAAATTATCATTGTGTTTGATGAATAACAAAATGTTCTCTTCGTTTGTTGATGGTAAAACTTACCAGGCAGGCCGATCCAATTTAGTTACCATCAAATCCATATATGGAATACATCGTTTCTTTTCTTAGTTTTATCTGTAAGATCTTAAGCAGTAATGGTTGTTGTTACTCCAGTTAAATCCATAAATAGAATACAACGTTTCCTTTTTCGAATTTACTAACATCATTAAAACAGCTTTGTAAATTATCATTGTGTTTGATGAATAACAAAATGTTCTCTTCGTTTGTTGATGGTAAAACTTACCAGGCAGGCCGATCCAATTTAGTTACCATCTAATCCATATATGGAATACAACGTTTCTTTTCTTAGTTTTATCTGTAAGATCTTGAGCAGTAATGGTTGTTGTTATTCCAGTTAAATATATAAATAGAATACAACGTTTCTTTTTCTAGTTTACTAACATCATCAAATCAGCTTTGTATATTATCATTGTGCTTGTTCAATAACAAGATGTTCTTACCGTATGTTGATGGTAAAACTTACCAGGCAGGCCGATCCAATTTAGTTACCATCTAATCCATATATGGAATACAACGTTTCTTTTCTTAGTTTTATCTGTAAGATCTTAAGCAGTAATGGTTGTTGTTATTCCAGTTAAATCCATAAACATACATTACATACATTGATGTGCTTGTTCAACAACAAAATGTACTTACTAATCGTATCCTTATTCATTGTCAATAATTCGGTTTATCGTTTGCGGTTACTTCCATCGTATAGCTACCGATAGCTACGATGATAAATAACTGTTAGCTCAATGATTCTTTTATAAAATCGAGTAGAAAAAAAAAACAAACAAAATTGATATTAGCAAGATTTCATTTGGAGATCGGCAAATTAAGTCGCGCTATAGATATTTATTGAAAAATATATACCACAATATTGTTTCGAAGTGATAAAACTACATCTTTTTCAAGTACCACCATATAAGTACTTCCTTAGGATTTGCCTCGTTTTCTTATATATGAAATGTTCTAATACCAACCGTGTTAATCTGGGATACAGAGGTCCCGAAAAAATGAAAGGTCATAAACAGAAAAATATTCAACAACTACTAAGGAATCCAGAATAAAAGTGGTGAGCTGTTAGTTAGTTAAATTTTGTCCGCTCATTAACGTTTTCTTAATTTTGAGACCTTCTAGAAATGTTAACATTCGCCCTTAACTTGCCGAGTGTAATAACTTAATATTGTTGATGTCTATATGATGGCCTGTGTCAAGACAATGTGACGATAAACCTGTGTTCGTTATATTTTTGGCTATTTGTGCCTCAGAGCCGTATCTCGGACTTTTGTTCGTGGGGTTTTAATGATAAATAAGTAATGTGTTTCCCTCAGGATTAAGCGCCGCAGACAATTTTTTTTTTTTGAAATTTTCAAGGTCAAACGCTCTAATCCAAAGTTAGAAAATTGCGATACAAAGATATTTACCCCTATTCAGTGCCGCCTCAGAGACGGCGTTTTTCATTGTAAAACTGCAATTACCTATGCTTACCTGTAAATAAATGTGCACTGAAAACTGAAATCTACTAGAAAGAAACACACAGCATAAAAAAAATATTTTTTATTCAACTTATTTTTAATGTAAACTGCAATTTTCTATTTTTATTTTTAAAAAATTCTTTGTTTTGTCAAAAAAATTGTTTAAATGTTTTTTATTATATTTTATATTCTAGGATTTTATCTCACGCTTATTTCGGGGGGGGGGGGATTGAACCCCACAACGCCCCCTCAGATACGGCCCTGGTCGGCCTGATGTTCCTTCACCCGGATGTGTATATCGATCTTCCACTTTGTCCTATATAGCCATAGATGTTAATATAGAAGGCTAGATGACTAACACCCAATACATGCAATGTAATAAAAGTGAGGCCAGAGGCCATTTGTAGGAAAGGCAAATCAGTAATAAGATTTCACTAATATGACAAATGTATGACAGCTTCACATTTGCACACGAGTTGGTTATCTAAAGGCTAGATATTATCAGATACGCAATTCCTAATAAATACATGCAATATTATCAGAAATAAAGCCTCAATGTCAACTGGCGGCCATTTGTAGGTAAGGCGGATTGGCATACATTTACAATAGATGACAGGCCTCACTTCTGCGCTCGAGTTAGTCATCTAGCCTTCTATATTAACATCTATGAATATAGCAGAGCCGCCATCTTTTAGATTTGCCGTGTGGTGCTCACATAATATTATGTGATGTGAAATGCAATTTTTTCAAGTGTTTAGTGTTTTCTTTCCCAAATTATTTACTGTTTTGTAATTTCCCGTGTGGTGCTCAAAATCCGTTGTATGGTGCTCGAGCACTCAAGCAACACAACTGTTGCCGGCCCTGCTATATAGACGCCATCGCATGTGTTACAATTTAATTGATAGATTCCCATATTCATGAGAGAGTCATTAATTATTGCTCGTTTGTTGTTCAATAAGGAACCTAAGTTTATTTTATTCGCTTCCGTACTGAAGCAAATACTATTCGCTTATTAGCCTTAAATAATGGGTATACATAACAGATGTAGTTGATAACCTCATAAAGAAAAAAAAGAAGCTGTATTGGCTTCTCAAATTGAGGAGCTGGCTCCTAATTGGGGTGTTATCAATTACGTCACTGAAACAAGTACAAAAGTTAGAAAACATCTACAAACATTGGGATTCAAAATTATTACGGAAATGGAGTATCGTATAATATAAAGGATTTATTTGCGACGATTTGTCGTCGCAACAAAATATTAGTCACTATAGCCTCAACAGAGTTTTTTCGCTGCTACAACAAATTTTATGTTGTTTGGAATAAAAAGTTTGTTCTAAACACAAAAAACTTTGTTGTGGCAGTATAAAATTTGTTGTGACAGCATAAAATTTGTTGTAGCAACAAAAAAAACTCTGTTGAGGCTATAGTTACTAAGATGTTGTTGCGACGACAAATCCTTTTTCAGAGTGTATAATAGGTCACGACGTTTCTATCAAAGGTAGTCCAGATTGACTGGACTAGCATAATTACTAATTATTAGCATAGCTAATGAAAATTATATTACAGAACCGAACAAAAAAAGGGTAGTCGCAGAATCGGAAGAAAGCATCATACATGTTCGTTAATTTGTGATGTTAAGAGTACCTATATGTAAAATTAATTTGTTTATGAATATTTATTAAGAATTCAAATTCAGTGTCGATTCAAAAGACGTTCTTTTTGTAGCAGCACCCTATTGTCTACCTTTTTAAGGGGTCTAAGATGTTGAGTTTAACGATTTAACTGAAGATTCCAACTCAAATTCAACAAATAAATCAAATTATCATAAATTACCCCGTAACCATCGTAACTTCCTTATTTATATTCTACATTTGACATTGTTCAATTGATAATTTACATCTTATCACTTTAATTATGGCCCTTCGATTATTTTACAAAATTAATAGTACATTTAATTCAAATGTAAGTTACTATTACTTCTAGAGAACTTTTAATACTTACTTGTTAAATTTTGCAGTTAACTCAAGTGTTTCATCCTAATAGAAGTTTAGTTAAGTCAGTTGCAGTTTGCATTAACAATGATAAAGCGGAAAATGAAAAATTATCAAATGATGATGAAAACAGTCAGACTAATTTATTGCATGAAAATATTACACATAAAACCTTCGATGTCAGAGAACGCAGTCAATTGAGTTTTCCTGATTTACAACCTTCTTCGTTACCCGAATATTATAATCCGCATAAGAATTTTGATAACCCTTTAAAGTACATCGAAAAACCAGTGGTCGAATCAGCTAGACAATCGGCTTCTCAAAGGTCAGTACATTTTTTTAGTACAAAATTTTAATAAGAAATCCAGGTTGAACTCCAATATTCATTTATTGGAACAAGACTTTTAGATGTTTTTCGAAAATGTTAATAGTTAATAATGTTTGCAGGGTATTTGAAGCCTCAACGACTTACAAAAATGTAAAACTTCCACTAAAGCCGCCAAGGTTAGCTAAACCATTTCCAGATCCGGTGAAGATGATGGCGTCGGATACAATTTCTGATGATGAAAAAGCGCGACAAATGCAATCGGATGCGCAATATCCTGGTAATTCAAGGTCGAAAAATTTTAATAAAATGAATTTCAACCCCCAATATCGTTCATTTGGTACTAAATGTCATCATTCCAAAAATAAACGTAAGAAGCGCAAGAAAAAGAAATGTCAACGAATTAAAAGTCGAAGTTGCCCTCAAGCTCGAAGACACTGTGCACGTAGTTTTAAAGTGAGTAAATTATGAAGTTATTGTATTTATTTTTATTTGTACAAATTTTATGTAACAGTTTTTTTACCAATTAATAAATTGATATACATAAACTTTCCTCTAAACTGATTTAAATCATTGTATTCGACTTTTAAACAAATCGCAGTTCATCATGAGTTTTCATATTTGTACAAAAAAATTATATTTCCATTTCTCTTCTTTCAATAGAGTTTAGATATTCTTAACTAGTAATTTTCATTTTAATAGAAAATAATTTAAAATTAATTTTGTGATTTTTGTTTAGTTTAAACGGTGTAGAAAACAAAAAGCTCCCTATCCCAGCTACAGCGAAATTTGTCACACAGTTTTAGATTCTTATCCATCGGAATGTCAGATGTGCCCTTGGACTCCACAAAATCATCCAACATTTAAAATTAAAAAACGTAAATACCACACAAGCGCTATAACTTTTAGACCCAAGAAACAAGATTTTGAGAAATGGCTACACAGCGTTGATCAGAACCGAGGGTGGGTTCAGGAAAAGGTACATTAACTTTTCGGAAGTAACCATAAATTTTTCTAAATATTATTTAATAAATATTTGACATGATTTTTTAGAAAACACTTCAAAAAGATGAAAAAAATAGTCATAAAAGAAAATCATCAGAAATCAATAAAAATATTGAAATACCAAAATCAGCAAACCAGTTCAAATTGCATCATAGAGAAAAATTTTCCAATAAATCAAAAAATAAAAAATCAAATGTTGAAATAGATCCCATAATTCCATCGGCATCAAATATTATATCTAGCAAACCATTTTTTTTATATCCAGGAATCAAAACAGAAAAGGGTAAGAAATCAAGCAGTAGATATATTTTTTTTTCCTTCAACAATTTAACTTACAGATGAAGCAATTGAAATAAAAAGTTTAAAAAATAATGGCAAAAGACGAAGCAAAAGTGAAATGGTAAACAATTTTAGTGTAAACTTACAGCATAATTTTTATTTACAGTTTTAATAATTCTAGTTACCAGTTGTTAAACACAAAAGTAAAGCAAAAACTGTTTTATATAATCCAGAAAAAAAAGAAAATAAGTTCGATCAAGGTTCGAATAAGGAAGATATACCGTCTACCATAAACATCACCATAAATTACTTCATGGCTAAAAAGAAGGATAGAAGGCTCCCACCCGGTACAAGGAATGAATGTCCCGATGTAATAAATAGTCAATTTTACTAGTGCTACTTATGACAAGTGTTCTTTTAGGTTGATCCAGAAGCGGATGATCCTTGCAAGTTAAAACGTCCAGGCAAAACACGCGAATGTCCAAAAGATCTGCTAATTAAAAAAAGACGTCCCATAAAACCACCAGGAAAAAAGAGGTGTTATCCTAAGAATCCTGAAAAACCAAGTAATCCAGATCAACCGTATTTTTAAAGCAACCTAAGAACTTGGATTTTTATTTGTTTATATTCAAATTATGACTGTAAACAATAATTTTTAAAAATGCTGTCAACTAAATCGCGGTTGAATTTTATTATGGTTAAGTGGATTTCCACAGCTTTTACCTTCAAGAAAATTTATGGTGTTATTGAAAAATATTCAGAAAATTATTGTGTAAGTTTTTCAAGATCTTTTAATAAAAAAATCAAGTGCTGCTATTTATCTTGGGTCTAAAATCTAAAATATTCAGTTTCAAGGTATCGTTAAGTCAAATCAATTAAACAACATAGATTTATTTATCAATAGATTTCAGATAATTTACAAAGTATTGATCTACTTGAAGCAACAGCCAACGTTGAAATATAAATATACAAGCATTTTCACTTATATTTTTATAGTTTACAGTTATACATGTGCAATATACAAACTTATTGCCTGTAAGTTGTACCGTTTACTTACTAGTTCGAGGCTTTTCTTCGCCTAATGTTGTATAAAATTCACCAAACGCTCTACACTGGAGGTTTCCTTACTTTTTTGGAATAAACCCATTCCTTCAAGTAGGTTACAATCATTCCACCCAAAATCATTTGAGTTGGGTGATATACCAACAACGGTAAAGTTATTTGACTAAAATGAGCCAAACCTTGAAACATTATGCGAAGAATTGGAATTCCTAGAAAATAAAAATTAAATATTGAGGTACATCAAATTACACTTTTTACCCAATGTTAAAGATTTATGAGTTGAACAAAACATAATACAAACAGAATCGGCAGGTGTAAAAGTTTTAAAACGTCTAGAGAGTGTAAAGCTCGCAAAGAGTAAAACTATTTGTATGAGCATCACTGGAATCAAATCATTTGATAATTGAAACCAATTTTATGAGTCTAATTTTACCTAAAATCATTGTTATTAAAATATCTGGGGCGCTTAATCCGGTGTCGGGCGCATGGAATGTATCACAGAATGTTGTATAAATTACGAATAGCAAAGCACATTGACTTATTGTGTTGAGGGGTAAATTGTGCCCACGAAATTCTGTAAATTTTCTTATCGCTTGACCTAATAGTAGTGGCAATAATACTGTTATAGAAAGTTGTATCACTGTTCCCAGCAAAGGAACCATAGTTGTAAAACCCAACTGTAAATAAAAAATGTTAATTCGCAAATTACAGAAGAAACGATAAATTTTACATTAATTAGCAGCAATATTGGAGTTATAATAATTCCTAGAAAGCTTCCCAAAACTGAGTTAAAAATTGCAGCAGTTTCGTTACCTTGCGATGCTTTGGTCAAAATTACTGCACTTGAAACGGGCGGTGGCATGCAAGCGACGGTTATTAAACTAAAACAGTTAATTTGTACACATCACAGTGAGATTTAATTAATGCAGTACGTTAAAAAAGTATAAACGATTAGTTATAGATGTGCTGTCTCTTATTAAGTAATGTTTTCCAAATCAAAATTTGTTAGAAAAGATTTAAGCTTTATAAAAATTTTGAGCAAAATCATAGCAATATATTATAATAAATTATTGTGAAGTTTTAGTTTCAAGAATGTTCATCAAAATAACAAAAAAATATTACGAGAGCTTAAATTAAGCTAATCAGTTTCAATCAAGATAATAAAAATAAA
Source organism: Cantharis nigra (assembly GCA_958510845.1). Taxonomy (NCBI): domain Eukaryota; kingdom Metazoa; phylum Arthropoda; class Insecta; order Coleoptera; family Cantharidae; genus Cantharis; species Cantharis nigra. The sequence continues at coordinate 24,727,761 of OY294031.1, forward strand.
TGAGAATAATTAGTTATGTATTTTGAAAAATGGGATCAACCTTCATAGGTTAATGAAAAAAGGGTAGGCCCCTGATAATACGCTAGTTGTATAGCTGATTGAGCTATCCTTTTATTAAACTACGATCCGAGTTTAAACTCCGTTTATATTGATATCTGACCAATCAGGTAGCCATAAACGTAGGTTAATCCTTGAACGTAGTTTAACTAACAACTGAAATACTGGACCTGAGCATCCCAAAGACGTTTAACTTGGATGACAGGGCTGCGCCACTTGAGCTATCATGCATAGTTCCGATTCATGTTCCGATTAGCGTACGAAGCGCTATCTCTCTCGTTGGCTCAGCTACGCAACTAATATAATCATTTCTGGGGTTTTTACTTGAACGTACAAGTGCGACAAAGTAAAATGCGCTGAGTTCGTGAAAATATTACTTTTCCGAACTTGTGCGAAAAAGTCATTTTACCTTCCTCAAAGCAATATCGAAAAGTTGGACTCTTTCCGATAGCAGTGGAAAAAATTAATTTTAGTACTATAATGATGAAATGATTAAATTTAAAATTGCCGCTGGTGATTCCCCAAAAAGGAAATATTTTTAAAATTCTATAAAAACCCCAAGTTATTGAACCGTTTTTTTAGAGAGGGGATGGTACTTCTGGTACATGCGATGGTATTGCGCAGAAAAGAGACTGTTGGCTGTCGAAGAATATACATGAACTACATGCATGTGGAAAAAATATAAACCTAAAAGCAATAACTGGACAATTAATTATTAAAACTAATTAATGATTGCTATTTTAAATTTTTATTGATAACTTGTTATTTTTAAATCTTTCATATACATTTATAAAAAATTTGTATTTTGTTATTGCAGGGACTGGGATGGAAGTTCAATAGCAAAAAAAAAGTAAAGATAAAAAAAATACATTAAGATAGATTTTAGTGTGGTTGATTAAGAAAATGGGAAAAATTTAATTTCACATCGCAATACTGTAGTAATCCAGGGTAGATAAGATTAATTTTAAAAGAGCTTGGGCACTTCGGAAAACAGAACTAAGGAGAGATGAATTTCATTATTGGTCTGCGTTCAATTAAAATTTAATTTAATCAAATTTCTCAATCAAAAAATGAAAAACATCACAACAGATGACAGCTGCTTTCTTAATAATCTTTCTCGGTCAATATTAATGCCATACACATTCAATAAAAACACTTACGCACCCTTTCAATATCCACACGTCCACCCCTAATTTATCTAAAATTATCACAAGAGTTTGTACAAACAAGGGAATTAGTATGAATGTAAAACTTTGTATAAATAAATGCAATTTATGTTGCCTCAGTGTATAATAAATGCTGTTAGTTTGCAAAGACATGCCGCTTATAAAAAATATTATCGATATTGCAACATATTTTACTGTGTACTCTGGCCTCAGAGGTCCTAAAAAATATTATTTAACTATACAATTAGGCAAATTATCGAGATTTTTGAAATACCTCCTTTTATACCTAATGATGGATAAAGGCTAGCCAAAAATATGCAATTAAAAATTCCGACCACCAACCAATGTTTCACTAAATAATCGCTTAACTTGGGTTTCACCTTCATTTTAGGTAAAATTTTGAAAAAATACAAACTATTTAAATACACTAAATTATTATTCAATCACATTATTTAAAAAATGCTGTATTTATTTTCAAAAACTACACTAAAATTTGTAAAACTAGAAAAACGTATGTTGACATATGTTGATGTTTATATGTTCATAACCTGACTTTTCAATAATTTTGCATCCGAATACAGGGTTCAGCAAAAATAATAGACAAAATTGTTTTTCATTTCATTTTATTATTTTTTGGTTTCTTGTTTTTTTTAAGAGGTTGTAATAAGAAATTGAAATTATTACCAAATTCAATATTTGTGGTCAATTTTAAAGAAAAAATAAGTTGCTTATTTGCTTATTAATATTATGCTGTATAACTTTTGTTTACAGCAACTTTGGTTTACCGTAGTCGCCTTTAATAAAATCGGCTAATCTTTCTCCAATCATCATTGCAGGTGCATTCATATGAGCAGAAAGGGTTACCGGAACTACACTTGTATCGGCAACTCTTAAATTTTTAATTCCGTGAACTCGTAATCGATAATCAACAACTGCTCCTTTAAAAAGATCCTGGCCCATTTTACAAGTTCCTGATCCGTGGAAAGCATTTAATGCAGTGCTTCTAATATTGCATATCCAATAATCTTTAGAAAATAGAGGATGGTGTAGGCACGGAGGATATGAAATCAAATCTGGATTTAATTTTTTAAAAGCTTCTGTTTCTAAAAGCCTTAGAGCTGCTTTTACACCTTTGTATAGGTTTTCAATATCTTCATTCTCTGGATCATCTAAGCATGCAGAATATATTAATGGATACTCAAACGGATCACTAGATTTCAAATAAACTCTTCCCCTACTTTTTGGATGTAACTGTATCAAATTTATTTGAGAAACACTATTTTGCGCCACTCTTACTGTTTCTTGAATTTGTTTATACACTGAACTAAAGGGTCCGTATATATTATTAAAATTTGTCATATCTACTGTTGGAATAAAAATAATTTCAAAATCGGGAACACTCGAATTAGTCAAACTTAAATGAAAGAAATTAATCACTTCATTATCTTCCGAAACCGTTAAAGGTCCGGTACCATTTAAATATTGTCTGATAGATTCTTTTAAATTGGGAGTTCTATGTTCTCCGGAAGTTTGGAATATAATGTTAAAAAAAATTGGATGATCGTGTAAGTTTTCTCCTACAGGTAAATCTTGAATTACATTTATACCATGACTTATCAAGTGCTCTCTAGGACCAATGCCAGATAGCATTAATATTTTTGGAGAACCAATCACGCCGGCCGATAAAATGACTTCGTTTCTGACTTTAACTATATATTTGATATTCTTATGTGAAAATATAACGCCATAAGCTTTTTTAGAAACATCACAAATCAAAATTTTTATTACGTAACTCTCTGTTAATATTTTTAAATTTTGCCGTTCTCGAGAAGGCTTTAAAAACGCACGATTGGCACTGTCTCTTTTTCCCTTTACTGTGTTAAATTGTATCCAACTGGATCCAATTTGTTTTTCGCCATTATAATCTAAAATTGGAAGTCCCAATTCTTTATTGGCTTCCAAAAATATATTTGCTTTTTCGTCAATTGGATTATGGTAGTTCACATTTAGGGGACCATCAAAACCATGATAATATTCGTCCCCATCGATATGAGAATTTTCTGATTTAAGAAAAAACGGAAAAACATCTTTAAAAGCCCATCCAGGACAGTTTTGCTCGGCCCATTTAACGTAATCTGCCTGATTTCCTCTACTATAGATCAAAGAATTGATGGCGCTAGATCCACCTAAAGATTTTCCTCTCGGAAAAGAGCAAATTCCATCTGCGAGTTCTAAAAGTAGTGTACGTTAAATTTTTGGAAAATAAAAACGATTAGAAAAAACGGCTAAGTACCTAAACAGCATGTTTCTTGATGAGTACTGTTGAAACCCCAATTGTATGCTGAATTTTGTAGGTATCTGCTCATGCCAGGAATTTCTGTAAAATTTGTTTCGTCTTTTCCAGCTTCTAGTAGTAATATATTCCATTCGTTTACTTCTGAAAGCCTGCTGGCAGCTACAGCCCCTGCTGAACCACCTCCAATAACGACAAAATCGAATTCTCCGAAATCTAAAATTATTTAAATTAATCAGAAAATAATTTATTTAAACTTAGAAATATAAATTAATTTAAATAGTTAAGAAAATTATAAATTTTTTTATAAAACTTATCACAATAGTAAATGGTTAATATAACTGATAATGATAATATAATTATTTCGTGCAATTTGACACTTAAGTTCTTGGATTAATATAATTATCCCTTCCCGTTATGCAACCCAAATATTACAACCTATACCTTCAGATTCTGCATTTTCTGGCTCGTATTCTCTAGCATCTTTCGGAATTTGATATGTAGATGAACGCTGTATTTCTTCGTTTATCAATTTTTCATATTCATTGACTAGTTCTTCGTTTCCATATATAACTTCAAAAGCTACCAAGACAATTATTACTAAGGCATTCTTAAAAATCATTATAGGTATAAAATAAAACTATTAAGTACTCTGTTGTTCGACATAAGAGAACCGATAAATTGGCTAATGATCAATTCACTCGAAAGGTCTCATTTAAGCTTTAATTATTAATTGGTAAGTATCTACTTGAAGTTTTTATCGTAAGATAAAAATATTAAATTAACCATAAATAATTGCTAATTGCCCGAACGGTATAATAAATCGTTTTTTGTTAACAATCAAGTATCAGTACTTGATATTATACACTATCTATAAGTAGATACACTGCGAAAAAGTGTTTGTCGCACTAACATGACTTTTAGTAGCTATAACCTCAATTGAGTTTTTTGCTGCTACAACAAACTTTTTGCTGCCATTAGAAAAAAACTTTATTGTGGCAGCAAAAAAAACTCAGTTGAGACTATAGCTACGAAATATAAAAGCTCTGTTAGGGCAAAAAATCCTTTTTTCTAATCATGTTTCAAAAAGTCTTACTTTGTGATATTCAAAAGTGTGCGGAAAAGTACTACTTTTACGCACAGTTTTAAAAGTGTGTGGAAAAATACTATTTCTTCTCACACTTTTAAAAGTTTGCGGAAAGTAGTACTTTTCCACACACATTTGAATATAACAAAGTAAAAATAACCAACCATTGGTTGGTACCAACTGTCAAATTTAAATTTTAAGTATCTATTTTCACAAAGTATATTTTTGTAAATTGAGTAAATAATTATTTAGTAAATTCATTTTAATTTAGGTATAAAAAATATGTTATTGGTTCTTTTTGAAACATAATTAGAAAAAATATTGTTCGATACTCGTGGAAAACTATCTTTTTCCATTCTCGGCTTCAGTTTACGATCTCGGCCAAATGCCTCGATCGTAAAACTTCGCCTTGAATGGAAAAATGTTAGTTTTCCTACCTTGTATCGAAAATATCTCTTCCACAGTGTGAAAATGACTTACTTTCTACACTGATCACATAAACTTCTAGTATACGAGGTGTGGCAATTAAGTTCCGGGAATTTGTCAATAAAACAGATGCAAATTAAGTTACAATCAAAATGTTCTTATCGACCTACACAATAGTCACCCTCTAACTCTACACAACGATTCCAACGCTTTTCCCACGATTAGAAACATCTTTGGTAATTCCCCGAAGTTAATTCGTTCAGCACCGCGGTTATAGCTTCATTGACCTCCTGTACGCCACCATGATGAGTTCCCTTGAGGTGCGACTTCATCTTGGAGAATAAGAAAAAGTCGCAGAGAGCAATATCGGGGCTATAGGGTGAGTGCGGCAAAGTTTGAATGCCTTTTTTTGCCAAAAACTCTTGCACAATGAACTAGATATCGGCCGGCGTGTTGTCGTGGTGCAAGATCCAACCGTTCTCGGTGATTTCTGAGAAAATGCGTGCCCGAAACCGTTCCAGGACACCAACATAACACTACAGGAAAATATTCACGATGAACGATGCAGCAGATGTCGAAAAAAATGATCAACATTGTCTTCAGTAGCGTCTTGGACATTCTTGCTTTCGTTGGCCACTCGCCACATTTTAGCCACTGCTGACTTTGTTTACGGGTGTCAGGGTCATACTCAAATATCCAGCTCTCATCTCCAGTGACTATCCGACCCATCCAATCTCTGCAGTCGCTCTGAATGCAGGACAACACATCCTTGCAGATCGATTTCCACTCATTTTTACGACGTCACTAGAAAAGTTACTTTCGAAAAATACGCATAAGACACAAACCAAACACGGTGTCGACTTCAAACTTCGGCTGGAACTAAAGAAAAGTCCCCGATTTTCAGGAGTATGTTTACAAACGACGCAGTGTTGCCAGTTCCCAAGTTATAACTAAATTCCCGGAACTTAATTACCACACCTCGTATACTATATATCAAGTACCTACCACTTCAATAAACCGAATATACCCAAATATTGCCAAGCAGTTTTTTAACATTCTAATTTGAATATATTGTTTTCTTCAATTTGTGAAAAAATGGAAAAATCAAACAAGCACTTGAAACAAAAACAAGTCACCGTGTGAAAAACAATTGCCAATATATTTTTTGCTTCGATCAACAAAAAAATTTTTTTTAATAAGTAATAATTTAATTTAACAATTATTGTTAAATTTGAGATTTGAGAACAAACTTAAACAGTAAATAAGTGAATTGTTCCAAAACTAGTCTAAACAGTGATGGACTGTAGTGACCATCGACAGTTAAGTGTCAGCCAAGCAATTCAAGGTTAGTTTAACAAATCAGCAACCGCTACAGTATCAAAAAAACATTGCCTTATTGACTTATTATTAGGCTCCGGATAAATAAGCACAAAATAAGCGGAAAAAAGAGTTTTAAAAAGTACGAAATTTGCCCCTAAAAAGCATAAAGCTCTGCAAAACAGCATAAAAATTTTTTTTAAAAACGTTAGAAAACAAACAAAAGTAAGATTTATCTTTAAAAACAAAATACAAAAACTTAGATATAAATCTAAATCATATTAAATTTATGCGTGGTAGTAATTTACAATTAAATGTTGCTCGATTTATTTTACTATTATACGATACTTGACCAGCAATTTTCAACAAGCAACAGATTTAAGACAATTCCGCTTACGTTTAAATATCTTAAGATATCGGTACCCACGGATGTATAATTATTACAGGAGAGCTGACAACAGCATATTGCATGATCATTTTTGTTTATATACATTTTTCTGAACGATCTGCAATTCTGCATTCCTCTTATGTGTATCGGATTTGATTAAATGATTCATAAAATGACAAACATTATGTTTGATAATTAATTTATTATTTTAAATTAAAAGGTAACTACGAGTATAAGAAATTGAATTCTTAATATAAATCAAAACTGTCATTTTTTTATAATTAAAAAAAAAAATTTAAATATAGAATAAAAATTCACCGAAAAAAAGCACAAAAAAGCATAAAAATTGATAAAATGCGCAAAAACTTGAAAAAAGCAAAATAAGCATAAAAAAGTATGTGTCAAACGATTTGTTTTTCTTTGAATCGCGCTCATTACTTAAAATTTTTTGAATGCTTGTAACCGCCGCAAAAAACATAAAGCTTAGAATTCCGGTCCCTACTTATTATCATAATACAAAAACTTTTGTAATAAAAGGCTAATTAATTATTAATATACCTAATAATTTATTTATGTACTTATTAATATAATTAGTATAAAAAAATATAAAATTTTGGGAACTGTCAGGGAATGGACTCCACGAATTTCACTTTTGGAAAGAGAATAATTTTTTAAGCAAATTAAAAAAAATTTTGTTGGGTTATCCATTAGTTTTCGAAAAACCGGCATTTAAAGATCGAAAATTTTACATGTAAATTTGCATCAGAATAGCATGAATAGCATAGTGGGAGGAGCTAATTTAGAAAAACATAAATACTTATTTTAAGGTGAATCCGAGATTTTCCGTAGTTGTGCCAGCCAAAACGGCCCGGAGCGCCCGAAGCGCAGCGAAGTATTTAGCTATATCCTCTCATGGATATAGAGCTTCTCTCTGGTCAGTCAAAACAATTACCAATTGTGCTCAGTGAAAGTGTGTGGCAAAAACTGTAACGGTAACCAACCCCAAAGATTTTAATTCTGAGATTATTTCATGTTTTTCGACAAATGTAAGCTATTGTTGACTTGATGCAAATATTTATGGACAACGCGAATTCAGACCAAAGACGTACCGAACCGACTTTTTTGAGGGGGGGGATTAGTCGTGAAATTGCCAACGATTTTGCTTTTTGAATTATACAAATGAGCTTTTTATAAAGCCGTTTAGCGTTTTTTTCAAGAGAATGCCATAATTTAATATGTGCGATTTGTAACAACTAGTAGTTTTGTCAACTGTTTAATGATAATTGCCAATTTTTTATTCAGAAATCGTCAATTGTAATTCAGATTTGTCAAATAATTTTCAGAAGTCATCAAATGTTTCTGTCAAATCAGAAAATGCCAACTTTTATTTGTGAATTCTTGTGGAAAAGGTATAGTAGCTTAGCAGGTATGAGCTAGCATAATACATAAATTGCGCAGTTGCCAAGGTGGATTGTAAACAGCCTTCAAATGCCAATAAAGACTAATTCATAACTCGATAAGTTATAATTATAAGTTATAACTCACGTCAAGATACTGATATTGCTACAAATATTTTCCGACATAAAATTGTTACAAAAGTGTTAAATTCTGATGTAAACAAACAATGCAACCTTTATATACGCACGTTTATATTACCATAGGGGGGGGGGCAACAATATAAAAATTTAATAAATGTGAAAAATAAAAAGTAATATAGTAATATCAAAAATAAATTTATTTTTGTTTTTTAATAAATAAATATGTTTTTGGTGTAAAAATTGATGTTTGTTTAGCTTTAAAGGGGGAGGGGCAATTGCCCCTGGTTCCGCCACTGGAGCCAATCTCGTCTGATTCATTCACTTATGAAACTATTTAAGAAAACCTACTGGCGCTACAAAACTAAAAAATTTTGCAATGGCTAATAATAAAAGTAAATTAATGATAAAACTATAAAAATTTACTATTGCTTATAATATAAATTGTACAGTTCTATATGTGTATACTACTTCTGACAATATTTGTTATTATGTATATTTATTTTCACTCTTAATAAAGTCCGCCAATCTTTCACCAATCATCATAGCAGGTGCATTCATATGAGCTGAAAGGGTTACCGGGATGACACTTGTATCAGCAACTCTCAAATTTTCTATTCCATGAACACGTAATCTGTGATCAACAACTGCTCCTTTGGAAGGATCTGAACCCATCTTACACGTTCCTGCTCCATGGTAAGCATTCATAGCGGTTTGTCTTATATTGCACATCCAATATTCTTTCGATGAGATCGGATGCATCATACATGGCGGAAATGGTATTAAGATAGGATTTAATTTCTTGTATGCATTTGTTTTTAAAAGTTCAAGTGTGGCTTTCACACCTTTGTATAAGTTGTCAATGTCTTCATTTTCTGCGTCATCTAAACACGTTGATTGTATTGAGGGATATTCAAATGGATTATTAGATTTCAAATAAACTTTTCCTCTACTTTTTGGGTGCAATAATACGACCACCAACTGGGAAATTCTGTTCTTGGTAGTGAATCGTTTGTTTAGAGAATGTCTATGCATCGAATCGAGTCGCCCGTGGGCTGTTCCTTCTTGGTTGGTATCAAAATTGCTTGAAATTAACGATGGAATCATGACAACCTCTAAATCTGCAGCACTTGCATTATGTAATCGTAACTGATAGAAGCCCAATGCTTCATTATCGTCCACGGTTGTTAAAGGACCTGTGCCATTTAAATACTGTTTGATAGATTCTCGTAGGTTAGGAAATGCGTTGGCTTTAGAAGTTAAAAATAAAGTATTAAAAAAAGTTGTGTGGTCGTGCAAGTTTTCCCCTACAGCCAGATCCTTGATGACTTTTATATTGTGCTTGGTCAAGTGCTCTTTAGGACCAATACCAGATAACATCAATATTTGTGGAGAACCTATCACTCCTCCCGATAGAATTACTTCTTTTCTGACCGCAACACTGTATTTAACATTTTTATGTGAGAATATAACTCCGTATGCTCGATTTGTTTCGTTAGCAATCAAAATTTTTGTCACATAACTTTCAGTAAATATCTTTAAATTTTGCCTTCTCTCTGCTGGTTTTAGAAAAGCTCGATTAGAACTGTCTCTTTTACCTTTAGCTGTATTGAACTGCGTCAGACTTGCACCCAATTGATCTTTTCCGTTATAATCTAATATCGGAATCTCTAACTCATTGTTTGCTTCCAAAAATACATGTGTTTTCATATTAAGTGGATTGTGATAGTTGACGTTTAAGTTTCCATTAAAACCATGATAATCTTTATCGCCATTAATGTGGGAATTTTCCGATTTAATAAAGTACGGAAGAACATCTTTATATGCCCATCCATTGCTTCCTTCTTCCGCCCATTTATCGTAATCCTCTTTATTGCCTCTACAATATACCAACGAATTGATGGCACTGGTTCCACCCAACGATTTTCCCCTTGGAAAAGGACACACTCCGTTAGTTGCTAAAGACATTATATATTTATTTACGTAATGTGGATATATGATTGATAGTTTAAAAAAAATTACCTAAACAACAAGTTTCCTGGGGCGTACTATTAAACCCCCAGTTGTATTCTGAATTTTGAACATATTTCCCCATGGAGGGAATTTCGGTAAAATTTGTTTCGTCCTTTCCAGCTTCCAGTAGTAATACGTTCCAAACGTTTATCTCGGAGAGTCGACCAGCAACTACGGCTCCTGCTGAACCACCTCCTATAACGACAAAGTCGAATTCGCCGAAATCTACAATAATTTTAAAATATTAATCAAAATTTGTCCTAAATTAAATAAATAGATTACCTTCGGGGTTTATATTGTTGGGTATGTATTCGCTAGCATCTTTCGGAAACTGATATTTGGAAGAGTTCTCCATCTCTTCTTTTATCATTTTTTCGTAATAATCGACTAGTTCTTCTTGATGGGTGTAAACTTGGCAAAACACGGAAATTAAAAATATTATATTTATAAACATTTTGAATTATCGAAGTGCAGTGTTATTCAAATCTAAAGTGATATTCGCGAATCGTCAAATAACTCTAAATCTCGTCAATATAAATTTTCATTATATAGGTAGAATTTATCAACAATAGTTGGGTTGTTTACCTTAGATAAAAGGTTGTTGAAAAGGTTTTGAACTTGGCATAGATAATCATTAATATTAAAAATAGTAATAGGTACATATAAGTAGGTAAGTACTTGAAGTGGTTTATTCACCTAATATATAATAAAACAGTAATTATGCACCTGTGTGACGCAATGCTATAGGTACTTGCCCATGGTAATAATCTCGCAAATATAATTTTCACAACTTCAAATTACATCGTAAACCGTATTGGATGTAGGTACCTACCATAATAAATGAGAATAGAAATAATTATTTTTATTATTACATTAAATTGTCATTAGTTATATTAATATTTAAATTTTGCCGGAAGTATTTTCAAGTTATGTCAGCAAGGTCGTTGGTAGAAAATGCAATAATTACAGATGATAACTTGAAAGCTCAAAAAAAGAACCAAATTGTTTAGTATACATTGGTGAAACAGGAATAATCACCCAGCCCCCAGAGTTTTTCTTGTCAGATAATTTCCTTTTGATGGCTACCGTATAAATAAGTACATTTTCAGTAATGAAAAAAGTTCATGAGTTCATTGTATTAATGATTGTATCACTATTATAATTACGATTACCTGGTTGTTAGATAACAATTTTTAGGATCTACATAACAATGATCCGATCGCGAAAAATTAAAAAAAATATAGAGTAATAACCTATAAAGTGAATTTTTTTAAAAAAAGGTATTGAACTTGAGCTTACTGTACTTATTAAAATTAAAAAATGGGGAAAATGACCGCTTAATTACATTACACTACAGTACAAAAGTCATTTAATTTTCTTATTTTTAACAAATTAATATAAAAAACATTTATTACAATTTGAAAAACATAAATTATTTCGGTCATATGTAACATATTGTCATGTTCCAAAAGTTAAAATTTTTATTTTCCCGTTAAAAGTTAACGTTGTTCCAACTCAGTTGATATCAGTGCATATGGACAAGTTATCTCTTTGAAAATTACGTTTCCATTTTCCATTAAGTTTTTAAATGCACAAAATACTCTATGTAATAATAATATTGTAAGATGTCAACAACTTTGAATTAAAAAAATTTTAAATATGGGAAAAAATAATTTTTTTTTCAATTTTAATGTATATATTAGTAGCTTACTGTATATATAAAACAAAATATATTATATTGCATATTCTTAATATACTTCATTACATAAACAATCCATATTGTCATCTTCTTCATCCACCCCATTATTTTCTCTCTTAATGAAATCAGCTAATCTTTCACCAACCATCATTGCTGGTGCGTTCATGTGAGCTGAAAGAGTTACTGGAATAACACTAGCATCGGCAATTCTTAAATTTTTAATTCCATGAACCCGTAATCGGTAATCAACAACTGCTCCTTTAGAAGGATCCTGCCCCATCTTACAAGTTCCTGTTCCATGATAAGCATTCATACTGGTTTGTCTAATATTACACATCCAATAATCTTTAGAAAACAACTTATTCTTTTTCATGCATGGTGGATATGGTATCAACGTTGGTTTTAATTTTCTAAAAGACTTTGTTTTTAAGAATCGAAGAGTCATTTTTAAACCTTCATATAGTTTTTCAATATCTTCATTTCCGGAATCATCTAAACATGTAGATCGTATGAACGGGTATTCATATGGATTACTTGATTTTAAATATACTTTTCCTCTACTTTTTGGATGTAATAACACAGTCACAAGTTGAGAAACTCTACTTGTGTCAAAATGAATATCTAAAAATTGTTTATGTATTGCACCAAGAGATCCATAAATTTTAGTTTTATTAGGATATTCAGAAATTATCGATGGAATCATAACAATTTCAAAATCTGGAGCACTTGAATTTGTAAGTCGCAAGTGATAAAACCCTAAAGCTTCATTATCGTCCACAGTGGTCAAAGGTCCAGTTCCATTCAAGTACTCTTTAATAGCTTCTCGTAAATTTGGATTTCTATTAACTTTGGAAGTTAAAAACATTGTATTATAGAAAACAGTTTGATCAACTAAATTTTCACCTACAGCTAAATCTTTTATTACGTTTATTCCAAGCTTCATCAAATGCTCTCTTGGGCCAATGCCCGATAACATTAGTATTTGCGGAGAACCAACAATTCCAGCTGATAATATTACTTCTCTTTTCGCTTCAACACTATATTTAATATTTTTGTGTGAAAATACAACTCCATAGGCTTTCTTAGTAGCGTTAGCAACTAATATCTTTGTAACATAACTTTCTGTTAATATTTTTAAATTTTTTCTTTGTACTGACTTGAGAAATGCACGATTCGAGCTATCCCTTCTTCCATTGATAGTATTAAACTGTGTAAGACTTGCACCCAATTGACTTTTGCCATTATAATCTAATATTGGAATTTCTAACTCTTCGTTGGCTTTTAAAAATATATTGGTTTTGAAATTAACCGGATGGTGGTAGTTTACGTTCAAGTTTCCATTAAAACCATGGAAATCTTTATCGCCATCGATGTGGGAATTTTCGGATTTAATAAAGTATGGAAGGACATCTTTATAAGCCCATTCAGGATTTCCTTCTTCTGCCCACTTGTCATAGTCCGCTTTATTGCCTCTGCAATACACCAAAGAATTAATGGCACTGCTTCCGCCTAACGATTTTCCCCTCGGGAAAGGACAAACTCCATTATTTGCTGAAAATAAACGTAAATTTACTTATATGGTAAGATGATGATGACTTGAAAGAATTACCTAAACAACAAGTCTCTTGAGGAGTACTATTAAAACCCCAGTTGTATTCCGAATTTAAAACATATTTACCCATTGAGGGTATTTCGGTAAAATTAGTTTCATCTTTTCCCGCTTCCAGTAGCAATACGTTCCAGTCGGCTATCTCAGAAAGTCTACTGGCAACTACGGCCCCTGCTGAACCAGCTCCTATAACAACATAATCAAATTCTTCTCCAAAATCTGAAAAAATAAGTTCAAGGGTTAATAAAACACATTAATTTTAAGTTTCATATAAACGTATACAACGCAGAAACAGTCACATCATTAATTTTTAGGGGGGGGGGAGCATTTCTAAAAAATACCTATGGTACTTACTATAATTGTGTAAATTACGCAAATAAACAAAAATAATTATATATAAACTCAATATAATTTAAAAGATACCCTATAGGCATAACATACATATTTATTTGTTTCGCTACTGATTTCAATACTATAAATAATAATAATAAATTGTACTAAAAATAGTACTCTAATTATTTCCTAATAAATATTAAAAATAATAAAATTATTTCATACCTTCCGGATCTATATTTTTTGGCTCATATTCTTTGGCGTCCTTTGGAAATTGAAATTTGGAAGAATGCTCTATTCCTTCTTTGATCAATTTTTCGTAATAATCGATTACATCTTCGTTGGTGTAAATATGTTGAAAAAGCACGAAAAATATGAACAAACATTTCAATGGAAACATTTTTAATATTTGACCGATGTTGGCAAGTCATAAGTGCTAAATTAAGTTTAAATTCCATATATTTACAAATAAAGTAGGTAGGTACTATCAAAGAGTACATACTCTTTGGTACTATCTATGTATACATAATTGTAATATATGAATTTCCTAAACAATAAATATAATTTTTAATCTTTAGTGGTATTTAAAAGTTAAAAACTCATGGCTGTTGCACTCTTGAAAATGGTTCAAATACGTAAATAAATAAAACAAAATGTTACAAAAGAAATAATGACACATTTCTCGAAAATGAGGAGTAAAATAGCCACTTTACCTCCTGGGAACAAAATGGACTTCAGTGAACGCTAAACTTTAGTCCAGTGTGCTGTAGGTAATCGTTGAATTTTCGCATTAGCAGGAGCTGAATTAGAAAATTTTTTCATCTCGAGTTCGATTTTGTATCAGCAGATAAAGATATTTACAATATTCATTCTAAAAAATGTTTTTGTTCTTCTAACAAAAAAAAACACTCAGCATAAAAGTATTTTGTTGGTCTCAACACAAAATTAGTTGTTTCAACTAATATATTTGTTTCCAACACCTACATTTTTTGCTATAACAGTAAAACACTATCTTGTCGAATCGATTTTATGTAATAAATAAATACAGCTACATAAATTAATGTTTGCTACAGCAAGTTGTCATATTAACAAAAAATATTAATTGGCGGCTTCTTCGTACAGCTGATCAAACTACTGTTGTTACCTTCGAACAAATATTATTCTCAGAGTTTTGCATAGATAGGTCCAATTATGTCATATCACTTTTTACTTTCCCCATACGTATACGTATGTATAAGGGAAAGTATTGTAATCCACTCAAAAATCAAAAATCGAAATTTTGGTATTAAAATGTTTCTTATCATGCCCTGATAAATTTTTGACGAATTTTAGTTGGATGTTCGTCTGTATGTATGTATGTATGAGTGTGGTTACGACATCATGAAAAGAAATAGTATCAATTGCCCAGGTTAAACCAAACAACCAAATGTCAAAAAATTTGGCATAAATGTACATCATAGTTAAATTTAGAGGCCAGCTGAAAATGGTGAAAATTCGTTGAAAATTGCGGATATGATAAAGAAAATAGAAAAAGTTCAAGTGTCAATTACTTTTGGACCACCATTTGTTATACCCAAATTATTATATTGTACCGTGTCGCATCTCTTTCTAAAGCAAGTATATCAAGTTAGACAGAATACCATTCTCGTCGCAACTCGATTCCAAAAATTTTTGGAAATTAATTAAAGTTTGACGTTTATGAAATTTTGACATGTTTTCTGATTTTACGCCCCGTGTCTCGCGTAGCGCGATTTTTGAGCCCCGCAGATGCGATCTGTCGCTTCCTTGAGTTCTTCTACGTCGAACGCTACATTGCAAGAGGGTGGCGAACGAAAATTTACCCTCTAATTATGTGAGCAAAGAAGTAAATGTGCATCTGTAACGTAACTGGTTTTCAAATTTTTGACTTTTTGATGCGAATTGTAGCTTCCTCGCGGTCTTTCTCCTCGAATGGTACCCGGAAAGAGGAGGTTGAAGAATAATTTTTCTCCAAACGACATGAAAGTCAGCTGTTTCATTATCAATTTTAAACACGAAAGTCAAACTTTTCCATAGCAACATACATAAAACCACGAGGCGTAGAGTTTTTTTCGAAAGTAAAACTGCCTAGGCAGGAAAAAAAATAACTAAAAATGTGACATTATTTTAATAAAATTGAGTAATTTTGGTATCTATCTTTTCTAAAAATTATTTTAAGTATATTTACCATTTTAAATATAAAATTTTAGAGCGTAATTTAAAAATAAATAGATGTAAACTTTGACTTTGACAGTTAAATCCTTAAATATACCAACTTAAAATTTTATTTTTAACCAAATAAATACAAATTTTAATAAATGTCACAATTGAAGTTGACAGTTCGAATTCAATTTAAAAATTACCAACATAAATTGAAAATGTTTGACAGATTAAATCATGTCACCGTACTTTTGTACGGTTAAATTAAATTAAGGATAGAATTTTTTTGCGCGCGATCAATCTGAATTTTTGCATATGCCTTCCTACCGATAATTTACGGAGGTGTGCTCTAAGCGAGGGGGGAGAATTTTTTGCTCAGTTTTTTGATATCTACCGCCGTTCCCGAGTTATTGCTAATTTTAAAATTTATTTTTGAATTTTGTTCGTTTGGAGAAAGAGTAACATGTTTTATTCGTATGGAAAGGTAACTTTTCCTGCCACGCAAGTTTTCCATTAGCTCGGCTCGTTCCACTCACCTCGCAAATGAAAAAACTCGCTGGGCAGGAAAAGTTAATCTTTCCATCCTAATAAAACAATATACTATTTTATACCCAAATTTAATGAGGAAAGTGATGCAAATGTTTACATGGCCAATTTTTCTTATTTATTTTAAACCGGGACAGCGCGTACGCAGTCCCGACTACCAAAAATAACGCGCCCGAGTTATCCACATTAGGGATAATCGCAGGGGTCAGCCCAGTCGAAGTGCAATGAGAAGGCCTCACCCTGGGGGAACCGCCTTGTTGATCACGGTAAACCCCTACGCCAGGTAAGTATGCTTCTGGGATGCCCAACATGCGTTTATCTGCACCTAATGCAAAAACATTTCAAACAACAGACAACCGTAACGCCATCTGTTATTTTTTAAATTATCATTATATTATCTATCATAAAATTTCAAATTTATCTATTTATCAACATCTTAAATAAATTTATTACAGAAATTTTGCAAATTTTTTTAATTTTATAATCCGATTTTATAAATAAAAGTTTAGAAGTAGCTTTTGTGCGCATTGATTCGCTTGTTTTTGTGTTGTGCCCAAAATCGCCCTTCCTAGCGTAAATGAACCCACGCACAAAATTCAATAAGTTTCGAGACAAAGCAAATGATAGAAACTAAATAAGAACACCTGATTTTTTGAGACAATGTTTTCGTCTATAAATTGTATTTAATTCCGTCGTCAGGATCACCCCAACCACAGGACTAGAGTCGAAATCAGTTAGTAGCCCATGAACGCAAAATATCTTAGGACGATCCTGTTCGTCAAGATAATTTTAAAAATAGCTAGCTCATGAATTATTCTACCAATAATTCTGGGATTCAAAAATTCTGAAAAGGCAATGGGATAGTGGCGGAACAGCAGGTCAATCAGTTTATTTCTAACTGTAGAGCTTCAAACTTCTATATGGAAAATAATCCTACTTTATAAAACAGCTTTTTGTGTAAAATGCAATTGAATAGTTGAATTCGACTTATAAATTTTGAATTTCTAATATACATTAATAAATAAAATGTCAAATAAGTAACAAGAATATATTTATATTTTTACACTCTTAATGCACTTTGAATTTTTTTAAATAAAAATATACATCTACCTTCGTAATATTTTTTAAATTCTGATTAATAACCAATATACAGATAAATATTTTTAATTTTATTTTTCAACAATAAATTTTATATTTTCAATTTTATGGTATAAAGCAAATATTAAATTATGAATGTTAAAAAATTTTCCCAATTTGTTTAATTATTACGAACATATTTTATTACTTAGTTTAAATATCGGTACTGAAAGGTCAAGAATTAAAGATGATTATTACGTCAATTAAATCCAAAGAAATCTAAAAAACTTCACTTACAAATTATTAAATAAAATTTTCTAAAACTGTTATGGGCAAGGAAGCAGGTGTGCTCAAATGGTACAAAAAAAAATCTGTAAAATAATAACACCTGGTTGAAATACGAAGGAAGACTACGCTAATTACTGCTACATGTTACTTGGATAAATTAAGGGAGTATTTCGTTGATACATTTTTGAAGAATATCTAATGTACTGAACTTCTTACGAAACATTTTTAACATTTATAATTTAACAGTAAATAATGCAATAAATGCATTTAAAAGTAAAATCTTGCTAGTTATGGAAGCGAATCATTTTTGTCCCTTAATAAGCTTCTTCGATAGTGTTTATTTCATTCACCTGTTCAGTCTGCAAAATCTGTATATAGGCAAGTTGGTGATTAAAATAACAGCTAAAGTTCCTCGAAGAATGCTACTCTTGATTTTGTAGAACCAGATTTACTTTTTTTCAATGTTGAATACTTATTTTCACCATGTTTCACTTGTTCGTCATGCAATTGATCCAATTCGGTTTGTTTTTCTCCTACTTTTAACACTGCTATTTCCGACCTTAATTCTCGCAGTTGATTTTGTAAATATTTTGACTTTTCTAAATAATCCACTCTGAAAAATATAAATTAAAAAAAAAGTTATTGTTTACCATAGTATATAAACTGTACCTTTCTCTCTCGATCTCCAACGATAGTTGATCAGCATCACCATGTGCAATTAAATCATACGAATTCATGTTAAGGTTTAAATCGGGTGATGTGTTAGGTTCTGTTTCCAGCACTAATAAATCAGGATGAAGAGGTGGACTTAAGGAACCTGAGTATAAACTATTGACAGACTAAAAAAATAAGGAAGTCAAATTAAAAGGTTCAAATTTAGCAAAAATATGCTTACCGATATGGGACTAGCAATAACTGAATTACTGTACGTATTACGACCTAAAAAGTCTAATAACTTTTCTTTTGCCTGTTTTTCTGCTGCCCTAGCCCTTAGCAACTCTTCTTTAAGTTTATTAGCTTCGGTTGCTCTTCGTTCCGATTCCTCCACTAACCTGGCCGTCAACATTTCAGCTTCACGAGTTTTACGTTCCAAAGTTACCTTTAAAAAAATTAAATGTAAAATGAAATAGCATAAAAAATTAAACTTACTTTTTCTTCTTCTGTACGTAAGGCACTTAATCGAATTCTGGTAATTTCTTGTTCGGCTTCGGATGCTTTCTGACTCAATAACATTGCCTCCTCTTCCGCCACGCGACTTTTTTCGGCTAATAAATCTGCACTTTCTTCCGAACGCCGCTAAAAGTACAATTTCAAATTGATGGTTTGAATGCTTTAATCTCGTAACTTACAAGTGCTTCATTTGCAAGCCGAATTTCTTCCTGATACTGTAACAATCGTTGCTCTAAATTTGCTCTTTCTCGCTCTGCCTCTTCTCTCAATTGTTTCTCCCTCGCTAATCGATTCCTCTGAACTTGTCTCCTCTGTTTCTCTTCTTTAGCTGCTGCCTTCATTTGCTGCAACTCCATCGAATCGGGTTTCCGTCTCCTCATGAACAAATCATGATTTCCTATGCAAAGATCTAATATCTAAGATAAAATTTCCCTCATGTAAAATTACGCATCATTAATTTAATATTAACTTACCAATTTATTCATTCGAACTTTTTGACTAAAGAACACAAAATTTGGCGAATTTTTATCTACAGGTTTTATAATAAACTTTTTATCGTCAAAGCTGATGTGTCTAATTTCAGACCACGTAAACGTCGTTTTAGGTTGTAATTTATTTTCTTTTTCATAAATATTAAGTCCTAATGCTGTAACGCCTAAATAAAGTTCAGTCTCTTTTTTATTCTGAAAATGTACATACTAAATTCTGCCAAATAAATAAATCAAGTAATTGAACCTTACAGTAATAGGAAAATAATTGACTCCGTACATATCCAAGTCTTGTGCAATTTTAAGGTATTCCATTTCAGCTTCATCACGACTCATACCACGATGATCTGCATACCAGACTCGAATACGTTCCTCCCACATGTCCAACGTCATTTGATATTGATCGATAACGCGCTGGGGAAGTAAATCTTCACTTGCCAACATGCCAGGTTTGTAAGTGTCTTCATCAAAATCACCAAACTGGAATAGACAATTCTTCAGTATACAAAAAAATAATTACCTACCAAAATTTTAATATAAGAGACAATGCTGTCATTATAAATAAAGCAGTATTATCTCTCAAGTCTCCTCTACAACCTGCACTGTGGAAATTTCAATTACGATAGTTTTAAGAAAAATTTGTACAAATAAAAAACTAGAAATCAAACTATTACCTTAGCTTGCACGGCGTAGCTTGCAAGAAGTACAGAAGCCTCAGGAGGACAATAAATGTCCATAGAAAGAATCGCCTGTTTTACTTGTAAGAAAAACAAATGTTGTGTGACCTCTTGTACCAATTCTTCGGCAACCTCCTCCGGATAAAATTTGGCCAAAAACATAAAAGAAGTGCAACTTTGTGGATTCTTGTGAACACTTTGATCTTGCACTAATAAGATAAACAAAATAGAAAATCATCACCCACAATTAACCAAAGAATAACACCTTTCTTGTCGAGTTTAAGCCACGAAATAAATCCTTTAGAATCTTCATATTGTAAACCAAAGTACCAGGTTTCACGCAGGCCAATTGTTCGACAAACTAAATCGAATAAATCACGTCCGGTTGCTCTCCACTAATAAATATCACATTTTAAGGAATTAAGAGAAATGAAATGAACACTTGATTTAAGTTCTTACCTCCAAGTTGAATTCCAATTCAGCATCTAATGTGCAAACTTTAACTGGAAAACTTTTACTTGATTTCTTTCTACGAAATGGAGGCATTTTTTGTCGCATTATAAACCTTACCCCCTTCGTGTTAAAAATTGTTGCTATATTAAATCATCAATCAAATCACCAAAACACAAATATTTTATTGAAATGTCAAAATTCAACATAACCACCATGGCCGAATACCAATAAAACTATTGATATGGAACTACGGTAGTTGTGAATTTTTAATCTAATTAATTTACATAAATTAAACGATCATTTACTTTTTATGTAATTAACAATAACAAACTTATGAGTCAACAATTAAATTGTTAAACCCACGTTTCCTCACCACGAATGTTTGGCTGAAATTTTACATAACGGGTGCTGCAAAAGTTTAGAACGGAAGTGTCTGGCGATCCGTTATAACGGATAGTTTTAATTTGATTGGAGGATCAAAATGAGCGTTGAAACCTATGTCAATAGGCATTTGTTAGATTTTTTGAAATTGAAAGCGATTGAGACTAGAAAGTAGGAACCTTCTATTTACCCATGCGAATCGCTTGCTTTAAGATTTAAATTCATTATGTATTTATACAGGAATGTTGCATCCGGTATATCACATTAGCATATGAGTAAAAATAGATTTCGTTTTCTAATGTTAAATTTTTAGATCGTTATGTAAAGGAATCGAAATTATGTATTTTCTTAAATTTGAATAAAAACTGTGGAAAATGTTTTTAAAAAAAAAAGAACTATCCCACAAAATAGATTCTCCAATAATAATATGTTCCAGTAATTGGTGGTCGCAACTCCTGGGGCCTTATTCACAAAATCGCACAAATACTTTTCTGTATTCTATATTCTAATCTATATTTTTCAAGTTAAACCAGAGGAGTGTAAAAGTCTAAGAACTGCAGTTATCCGAGTTCCACCTTGTTTCTACAGCAGATGTTAAGGAAAAAGGATATAAGATATTCCAATAATAAATTGAATTACTATTTGGCAGTTTATATTTTAGAATAAATATATTATTTTGTCTACCCTTGCCGTTAAAATACTACTTTATCTATCTTGCGGCGTAGAGAATCCAGAAACTAAAATAAAGTAAAATATTTGGACGCACACAGTAGCGGATCCGAGATTAGTGATTGGAGGGGGGGGGGGTTAAGATACCAAAAATTTAATTTTGAATTGACATTTTCTTCCGTGCACCATACAAATCGATAGGAAAATACTTTTGATTATTATCTATTTGTGAGGAGGGGGTTAGAGCCCTTTAGCCTTTGGTCTTAAATTTGCTACTGGTTCTACACCAATTCAAACTTAAGATGTCATAGCGACCGATAGGCCGATTGTCTACTAATATTTTTCTTTCTTTTTTGTTTTTTTTTTTGTGTATAAAAACTATATCTGTATATCGCACCTCTGATTCGTTCATTTTAAATTAACAACCTAAAAATTTGGAAGATATGACTGGTCAGTGCGGTCAGTCCAGTGCCGTATTATCGCAAAAACCCATGAAACCCGGGCTTGTGGCGCAAAATTGCGCCACAAAATTGCAAAATGGCGAAGGTATTAAATATTTACAACTATATGACGGCATCTGATAGATAATACTACAATTTAGCGACTAAACTACGAAGGAACTTCTGATATCGATTAATTTAGAAAATAATCGATATTAAACTTTCGATTTATCTTCTGCGGTCTTAGACCACCTCCTTCTTCATCGGTAAGAGAGAGACACTACATTGGAACATGGACAGCTGCTGTAAGATATTCGTGCAGAGGAAGAAAATTCATCATATTGATGAAAAATTTATAGTATTTATGTGGAAAATCATTTAATTTATGAATTTGTTCATCAATATTATTATGAATTTTGTTCACTAGGGCAAAAATTGTAGTTATTTCATTAATATGATTAATCGTTTTTTCAGAAGAAACACCCAGTTTTACGAAGTGCTCGATATTTAGTTCCATTTTGTTAAATCAACGTAAATAGTTGCAACATAATATTTTAAAGAGCGGAACCGGCCGCAGTTGCCGTCAAGGTGTAGAACTGTAAACATTATATTATTTTATTTTAAATTAAATTTTGTTAGTTAGAATTATTTTTAGCAATTTCATGGGTTCAGAAACCCATGTATTTCTAGTTCCATGATTTCCGAGTTTGAGAGGCTTTCAGGGATGTTTTTATCAAGTACGATAAGTGCTTTTGATTGAAACTACTCTCAATATAAGGGCGGATCCAGGTAAAGTTCATGGACAGGATAAATGAATTTGAAGGGGGGGGAATGGATATATTTGAATAAGAATTTAGGTATATTTTTCAAATGTTAGCAAAAATTTGTAGATTTCGTTTGTTTTTAACGGGTTCTCCCGTTACTTACAGACTTACAAGTATGTATACCTACATTTCTTGAAATTTAAAAATTCCTTTTACTGTTATATTTTTTAAGTTTGGTAAGACTACAGACTTGTAAGTTCCCTTATAATATAGTAATATACTATCATTTTTTCATTCTATATTTTCGTTCGTCATTAAAGACTGTCGTTGTCTTTTTTAGGCCCAATTCCAGTGATTTTTTATAGAAAATCTAGATATAAAAAATAT
The DNA here is from genome assembly GCA_958510845.1 of Cantharis nigra. Classification (NCBI taxonomy): domain Eukaryota; kingdom Metazoa; phylum Arthropoda; class Insecta; order Coleoptera; family Cantharidae; genus Cantharis; species Cantharis nigra. Next base: position 24,751,202 of record OY294031.1, read on the forward strand.
AAAACAAATATAGAAAATCACTGCCCAATTCAATGGTTAACTTTAAATTCTGACGGTAGAGGGTACGGTACCCTTGTGTTAACCCTCAAGGTTAACCCTTGAACTTGGATTAACTTACAATTGAAAAATTGGACCTTAGAAATATTTCTACTTTGTAGATTTAAATAGCCAATATCTCAACTATTTAATTACCTATTTATATTTCTTTATTTTAGGTTTCAAAGATCAACTAAAAAGGTATTTAAAAATTTTCGAATTTCTTGAAATTCAAAAATTCTGATTACCGTTATATTTATAATGACATCATTCGTTTTAATTTAAAAATGTTTAAAAAAGTTTAACGTAAAATAAATTTGACAAAATGAAAGACTTAAAAATTAAAATATTAAAAATTAAATGAAATTTTAAAGAAATACCCATTATTTAAAATTTAAAAAAGAGTTAAGAAAAAAATAATTTTTGAAATAAGAACAAACCTTGAAAATATCAATATAAAAGCGTGGGGTTATTAAATTTATACAACTACCAAATTACATCATTAATTTATGAAATTTATAGCCCCAAACAAAAAATAGTTTTTTAAGGTTTTACTTTGCAGTTTGACCCTTTCGATACTAATCCCGTCAAGATGTATTTTGCTCAACTTTTGTTTTGCTATCTTTCATTTGTTTTTTAAAATATAGTCAAGTTGATTTTTTATCAAATTAATTTTTTTCTAGTTTTAAGAATTTTGTATTTTTGAAGTCCATGCACTAGCACCACGAAGAAATGTGCGTGGAAACGCCACTGGCATTGACTCAAAAACAAAACCACCCTCTACTGAACGCTTTTCTGTCCAATAAGGATCAATCAGGAACTTCTTATCTACCTGTTGCGGATTATTTTTAAATTGGCAATACCGTTAGGATAATACCGAAAAATGTACTGAAGACCGAAGAGAAACAAATGACTAACGCGTGTTTGTGTTGTTAGCTACAGAAAGAACATTTTATTATGTATGCATTATTGTAAAATATTTTAAACTAAATTTATTGTAATAGATATTATTTATTTTAGATTCCACAAGTAGAAAGATGAACAAAACGTACGAATGTCCCTTGAAAGGCCGAAAAGATTGTCATTGGACTGGACCTTATAGTGGAATTAAAAGACACTGCGAACAGTGTCATGTAGCTGATACTCGACAGTTAATTAAAAATGAAATTACCATTCTTAATTTTTATTATACAACTTATAAACAAACACATGATAAACGTTATAATTTTCCATTTTTGTTAAAAGTCGGTGAAGATTTATTTCAATTGGAATGGGATTTTTTACCACATGTCGGAATTATTAGGTGGTTCTTGATTCATCTAGGCAACCACAAGAGTCCATGGTCATTTAGTTTAACATTTCCTAGTATCGATCTAGAAGTAGGAAGTGAGTGTCAAAAGTATACGATCGAACATTTTGATGATATCAAATTTGCTTACATCGATAGTGGCGAATTGGAACCTCTATGCAACGAAGGCGATGGTGATTTAAGTTTTTATCTAAATGTTTATAAAAACGTCAATAATAATATGTTTGGCTCAAATTTACAAGGCTGATTTTCAATTTATGTGTAATTATTAAACCTAATTTAAAGTTTTCCTATACATCGTAAATATCTGTGATTTGCGTTAGCTGTGTTATTTACAATGAAATTTATATTTTTATACATAATTTAGTAAACTAAAGTGATTGTAATGTTGTGTACCTGAAGTAAATTATGTTAAAAAGTAGTTACCTGATTTTTATAAATTTTGTTTTTTTTAACCCCAAACATTATTCCTGCTATTTAATAATTTTCTACGATAATGAAAATGCTTGAATTTTTGATGGTATTGTGTAAAAAAACTATTCTTACGAAGAACTTTTAAGTATTAGTTGTCAAACTTCTTCCAAAATGTTGCCATTCCAGTTTCAAACAAGCAGCCGCTCTTTGACGGCCAATGAGATGAATGTGGTTCAAATCGGAACAACCAATCGGATCTCGTTTTTATATTCTAACCTGTCAATCGTTAAATTTTAACGGTTTTTACTGCTTTTATGTGTTGTGCCGTATTTTTAAGAAAAATAATGTTTTAATAATATAAGAAGTGATATAAAGTAACTTAATTAAAAAAATCCTAAAATGGAACCATCGAAGGAGCCGATTAGTGTTCGGGTTGCACAATTAAATTCGAAAATTGTGTCCACCAAAGTGACCGAAACTAAAAGTAATTTAATAAGTAGGGAAGGCCTTTTTGATGCATTAATTGTGCTATACGACGAGTGTAATACGGATTGCTTAAAAAAGCACGATTCTCATATCGCATCGTTTGTAAACAAACAGCGAGGTGCTATCAGTAATGCCAAGGCATCGAGAGTAAACATTGCGGATTTTGAAGTTAAAAGTGTTGTGGGGCGCGGGCATTTTGGCGAAGTTCACGTTGTGAAAGAGAAGCAAACGAGTGACATTTATGCAATGAAAACTGTCAAGAAGTCAGTCTTTCTGGCTAACAAGAGCAGTACGTTTGAAGAGGAACGTAACATCATGGCTTGTTCTAATTCGCCTTGGATAACTTCGTTGCAGTATGCTTTCCAAGACATTAATAATTTGTATTTTGTAATGGAATATCACCCCGGTGGTGATTTACTGTGTCTACTTCACCGGCAGGGGGGAACTATTCCAGAGAGTGCTGCCAGTTTTTATATAGCCGAATTGGTATTTAGTTATTTTGTAGTTTGTATTTGTTTTTTTTATTGTTAATTTTTAGGTGGTCGCAATTAACGATTTACACAGTATGGGATACGTTCACAGAGATATTAAGCCTGATAATATATTACTAGATCGTTGTGGTCATATAAAATTGGCTGACTTTGGTTCGTCGGCTAAACTAAATATTAAAGGATTAGTTAGCGAAGGAATGCCTGTTGGTACACCTGATTACATTGCTCCAGAAGTTCTTCAATCCATGGATAATAAAATAAACAAGAAAAGTGGATATAACGTAAGTTATATATCCCAATTATTATGTATGAACTTGAATTTTTATTTTGTTTTTATTTTATAGAAATCTTGCGATTATTGGTCTGTAGGAGTTTTGGCATACCAAATGATAGTTGGAAATGCTCCATTCACGGGTCAAAACACAACGGGAACGTATTCAAAAATTATGAACTACAAAAATAATTTAAAGTTTCCGCCTGATATTGTTTTGTCTCAGGCATACATTTCCTTGATCAAGGCTTTAGTAAACGACTCGAGTGTACGATTAAACTATGAGCAGATCCTCAAACACTCTGTATTCAAAAATATAGATTTTCACAGTTTGAGAGATCAAGTTCCACCTTATGTTCCCAAGGTGGACTCCGTGGATGATACCAGCAACTTTTTGGATATTCCTAGTAAAAAGAGCGAACCTAATATTGATAATTTCAAAGTTAAAACGCATTTTTCGGGCAAGAACTTACCCTTTGTTGGTTTCACTTATACACATGATTTACATGAATATCAGCGAGCACAGACTATTCCTGTAAATGATGTTAAAAAAGAGAGATTAGAAGAATTAAAGAAGGAAGTTCAAGTGTTACAAACTAAACTGATGAAAAATCAGGATTTGCAGCAAGAAAAAGAAAACTTGGAAAAGAAATTTGACGACAACTATATTAAATTGGAAAGCTTGGAGAATTTGCGCAATCGATTGGAAAGAGATTTATCTAATTCGGTAGCAGAATGTGGAGTGAGTATTTTTTATTTCTTGTTGGGATTTTGTCTAGCTAGTTTTTTTCTTGTAAATATAATTTGGTTTGTACAAAATACTCTCATACTGACAATTTCGTGTGAAAAGCTTCAAGAAACAAATTTAATCTGGAACAGGGGTAAATTTGTCATGTAAGGTCCCAAAAATTACAAAATCTTAAATTGTTCGTTTCCTGTACATCCTACACCCAAAATAAGTTATTGCAAAATTAAAGTAAATAAAATTCTGCATAAAAATATAAAAAAATTATTGTTCTAGTCTATGTAGTTTCTGAGCTATTGACAAAAAAAATTTTATATTTTCACTAAAAATAAAGGTATTTTGGAGAGCTGTATCTCTATTTTAAACTTATTACTCCATTTTTTTCTAGACTTGAAATTTTGTTTTCTACACGTTAGGTAATATTAATATTGCGCCTGAGAGATCCCATTGAGGATCGTCCTTAGTATTCCTAAGATATTTTTGGATTTCCCAGATTTCCTATTATCTAAGATTTTCTCGGGTTTTTTTAAGATATTCTATTATTTGCTACAACTTTTCCACCAGTAATTCAGAAAACGTTAACTGTAATTCAAATTTGTAAACTGACATTTAGAAATCATCAAGTGTAATTCTGGTCTTTTAGGTAGGAAGGCAGGGAAATATTCCCACTCGCACTTAGGCGACTAAAATCATTATGTACTACCTCTGATGCAGCAGCTCCCCGTTCTGTCAATCTTCAAACCAACTCGCTATAAACTTAGCATTTTGCAATTCTGGTTTGTCAATTAATTTTCAGAAATCGTCAATTGTAATTCTGTTTTGTCAATTGATATTCAGAAATGGTCAAATGAAAATTACACTCGCATCTGCCTATACTTTATAACATTTATAAATTATAATTATTTATATAATTATTATTAGATCTGACATAATGTTATATGAAATGAAAAAACATGAAAAACTAATACCTTGATATTAATGAAAAAATTGAGGTTTATTTTTTTTACATCTTTCAAGGATTTGTAACGCTGGATCTCTCTGGCTGATAGCAGCTAGATCAATAATTTTAGTTAGTTAGATATTCAATAATTTTAAACAAGGGGGAGGTAACGGGGTAACTACCCTCCCATGACCCAACAAACTAATAAAATCTACTGAATTTTGTTAAAATTTCAAAAATATACTTAAATTCTTATAAAATAATATGTATTTACTCCGGCCTCGTTTATCTCCTTCATCGTATTTTTTCAAATTTCATACATAACTGTTTTTTGCGAGTACCCCATTACGAAGTTAGAAATTTTAAAATTTTAAATCAATATTTTATTTGTCAGATGATCAATTCATTATCAGTTTCTTTTTGTTTATTCTAGAATGGTTTTCAGAAAACATTTGAATTTTAAATTTTATTTTCATTATCAAATTTTATTTATTTGATTAATAATTGGGTAAATAATACATCTGTAATTTATTTACAAGTTCAGTTGTATGTAATTTTATTTGTTTACGTTTTTAAAGCAATGACATAAAATGTGGTTTATATACTGTATTAAAAAACTTTTAGTCTTTGAAGAGAACTTTGGAATTAGAGCGTAAAGATAGAATAAATCTAGAAAATAGAGCATTAGAAATTTTAAAGACAACGAAAATAAAATGGGAAAATTCTGAAAAGTCTAAAATTGACAGTTTGAAATTGGAAATTGCACAACAGAGCGAAAAAATTCAACAATTAACCGAAACAAATTCCATGCTTAAAGAACAACTTCAACATACCCTAAAATTGGAGCACAAGCACAAGGTAGTATTGAAAAGTCCAGTTTTAGGAATCGATATAACTCAACATTTTTAGACTTCCCTAGATAACGTGCAGCAATTAAACAGGCAAAGCATTGTTGGTTTGGAATCGCGTTTAGAAAAGGTGACAACGGACACCCACACCAAAATTAGCGAGTTGCAAAGTAAATTATCAGAAGAAGGGCACGAAAACATAATTTTGTCCAATGAAATTACCCGACTAAAACGTAATTGGAAAATATCAGAAGAGAAACTCAAAATAAGCGAAGAAAATCGTAACGAAATTTTGATTAAATTGGAATCGAATCAGAAACTGATTCGAGAACTTGAAAACAAAATAACTGTGATCGAAGACACAAATCGTGCCATCGAAAAGGAGAAGAACAAAAATCGAGTTCTTGAAGAAGAAATCACTAAATTGAAAAATAACGAAAAGGTTGAATTGTTGACCAGAGAACTTACAATGGAACGAAATTTGTTGGCAACTGTTAAAGACGAAGTCAAGGTAAGCAGGCATCCATTAATTATGTGAGGCGATTTTGCAAGATTTTTGACCCCTCTTCCCCGGGTGAGATGTCGTGAGATTTGACTCGACCCCCTCCTCTAATTTAAAAACTTACCTGATATTTACCGAACCCCCCCTCCCCCACCCGAGATTTGGCTCGACCCCCCCCCCCTAAACGCCTCACGTAATTAATGGACATCCTATAAGTTGGATGTTGAAGATTCAAATTTTTATTTGTATTTCATAATTTTGAATGTTAGGTACTTAAAAACGAATTAAATAGTTCGTCCAAAAATTACCAAACTTTGGCTCAACAACAGAGGGATACATATGTAAAGCAAATTGAAGAACTGAACAAGCAATTGAATGAGAAAACCGACGAAAAAAGTAGATTAGAAATATCTTTACAAGAATTTACCACCAAAGATGTGAATAATAAGCTGAGGGTTCAAACTTTGGAAGATCTTTTACAGAGATTAGAGAGTGGTGTTTCCAAACTTGAAACTGATGGTAAAAAGGATAATGTCTTGGTTGAGCAAGTAGAACGTTTGGAACAGCAGTTGGTACAGGTAAATTGTTAGAATGTTGTCTTTCTGTTAGGTTACCTATATTATTTTTTAATAGGTACATGAAAGTGCAGCATTGGAGAAGCAAGAGTTGGTTCAATTGAAAGCTAAGTTTTGGCGCATCGAAAAGGATTTAAGCAATGCAGAAATTGATAAGAGAATTTTCAAACGCGAATTAAAAGAAGCTGAAGATCAAATTAAATCATTAACATCGGAAATTGAGGCACTTAAATCTCAAATAGCAGAAAAAAATAAAATTCACGAGAGTTCTGTAACACAACTCGGCGAAATGAATGAGCAAATGGCTGATGAAGTTATGAAACTGCAAAATATTCTAATGGCTAAAGATAAAGAAATTGAAAACGGAAAGAAAACAATTTCAGATGAAGCTAATAATACTAATCAATTTAAATTGAAAATTAATCAGTGCCAGCAAGAAATTGCAACTCTAACAAAGAATATGGAGGTTCTGAAAAGTGAGAAGTTGGATTTGGGTCACAAAGTAGAAAAGTTACAAACCGATAGAGATAGATTGCAAAAAGAAAAATATATGTTGAACGATCAAGAACAAAGTGTTCAATCAAAGTTGCAAGAATACAAAAAGGTAAGATCCAATTATTCCAGTTTTTAAAAAATGTATAAAAATTAAATTTTGCAGAATTATCAATCTTTACGAGAAACTTGTACGTTATTGGAAAGTCAAGTAGTAGAATATGAAAAAATTGTCGAGTCTTACAAGAGTAGGGAGAAACTGTCAAACGCTAACATTGATAGATTAATACGTGAACTTGACGATGCTAAAGGTGAAACCCAAAAAACCAAATGTTTAGTAAATGAAGAAATTTCCTTAAAACTAACAGCTGAAACTAAACACAAGAGGTTGGCGGAGCAGTTGGACATTCTCGATCAAGAATGCTTGTCTTACAAAGATCAAAATGATATTTATAGACAAGATTGTCAAAGTTTATCTGAACAATTGTGTGAACTGGAAGAGAAAGTTAACGACCAAAATTCTACACTTAAGACATACGAAAGACAAATTTCGACGTTAAAATTGGAAAATCACAATCTCAAGGAAGAAACTTCTACTAGATTGACGCAATTGAATAATTTGCAAGATTCACACTATCAACTTACACAACATCTTGCAGATTATAAAGTAAATCCTTAGACATTTAATTTTTTTGAAACTAAATTAAAATTTGTTGCAGCAAGCGGTTTCTGAGCTGAGAGATAGTTTGCAACAAATTGAAGAGACTTCAAGGCAACAGACAAACTTTCACAAAGAAAGGGAAATTAAAAGTACTGCCACTGTCGAACAGCAAATCAAACTAATTGATCTTTTGCAATCACAGGTAATTTATTGTATTTTATTTTTTTTATTAACTGTAAAGCATAATTATATATCGACCTAAAAAGCATTTTACTATTCTCTTTGCTATAAAGAATTTTTTTTTGTAGCTGGCCGAATATAAAAAGAAGAAAAACTTTTGTGAAAAATTGTTTAAAGGAAACAAAAAGGAAAATCAACCACCCACAAATGTAGCTTTAAATTATCGCGAAATTGAAGTTATGCTAACAAAACAAAAAGAGCTGAATAAGGAATTGTCAGAAGAAAACAGAAAACTTAAAGCATCGAGCTTGAAGTATGATAAGAAAACGGACAATTTAAAGTCTCAGCATTCTATTAACGTTCCGTTATCTCCACAAACTAAATTAGCTTTGGAAAGACTCACACAATCACCAAACGAACTTGACAGGCAGGTGTCCGTACGAAGAATGTACCACAACATTCCACACAGGTTTAGTTTATTTTTTGCTTTGTTTTATTATTTAAAATAATTGCTTTTGTCCAAACAGATTTGAAACGAAATTATGCACAAGAACAATCAAATGTGCACATTGCTCTCAACAAATTGCTTTAGGACGAAACGAAAAATACTGCACAGAGTGTCATGTTATTGTACATGTAAATTGCGCCAAAAATTTACCAAAAATGTGTGGAGTCCCGAAGGCATTAGTCAAGCATTATTCTAACAGTATCAGTAAATTACCCGTTGTTGAAACTGTATCTCAAATCAGTTTGGAGGATGTCGAAAATGTAGACGTTGCCAGTTGGGTGAAAGTTCCTGTGTAAGAAAACTATTTTTTATTTGTTTCCTGTTAATTTATTATGTTGTTTACTATTAGGCGTGGAAATACAGGTTGGGATAAACGCTACGCTTGTCTGACTTCTAAAACACTAAAACTTTATGCCCAACCTCCGGAGGGTACTAATATTGCGCCAATTAAAACAATACCATTGCAAGAATCTAATTATCGTGGACAAGTTATTGCCGATCCAGTCAGTTCGGAAATTAGTATTCCCATGGCTAACAGTGACTTGCCATTTTTAATTAAAGTTGACTTTATTCCTGAGACTACTTGTTGGCCACCAAAAAATATAATAGTCATGGCTTTAAATGTTGAGGATAAAGAAAAGTGGTTGAAAGGTTAGATGGTTACATTTTAGTCTTTACAGTTTATAATTTCAATTTTTTTAGCTCTTCAGTCAATTTTTCATGGTACAGAAGAAAAATACAAAGGTGATGTAATATTACAACATAATCAAGAGTTACAAATCAACTGTGTGATCGACTTGAACAATGCAAAATTATTGGGAACTGAAAAAGGCTTATACTCGTATTCCAACAACACATTGTTACACATAGATGGACTTTCCAAGGTTTATCAAATCACTGTGCTGAAACATATTAATTTGGTTGTGATGATCGTCAATTCAAGCAGATATATAATCACATGTGACTTGAACCACTTAATTACTTTGACCGAATGTGCTCAATGTTCGAAACCAACCCTAACTTTCAAAGTCATGAATATAAATAATTTGGAGTATTTTCATTTGTTTCAAACTTCCAAAACTAAACCTGTCAAAATGGCAGTTGCCACCTCAAAACAATTGATTTTAATGAACTTTGATCACGAAACATTTGAATTTAAAGTTGCAAAGGTCTTGGACACTGCTGAACCGACCAGTTGTATTTTGTTTACAGAGCACAGCGTAATAGTTGGTGCTGATAAATTTTTTGAAATTGATCTGAAAAGCTTTGCAGCAGATGAATTTTTAGACGCATCTGATCAAAATCTATCTCAAGCTGTTGCATGCTACCAAATGCGATCATTTCCTTTAGCTATTTTACAAGTATCTGACAATCCAATTGAATACCTACTATGCTTCCATGAATATGCATTTTTTGTTGACGAATTTGGACAATGTTCACGAAAGAGTGATATAAAGTGGTCTCGTTTACCACTTGCATTTCATTTCTGCTCACCTTTGCTTTATGTGATGCAATTTACTTCAATCGAAATATTTAAAATATCTGGAGAAACCTGCAATGTTATGAAAAACAGTGTGGAATCGTTACTAAATGTAGAAAGTATAAAAATTGAATTAAATAATCCAAGATATTTGGGATATGGAAAGAAGGGAATTTATGTTAGTTTACCTGGGGAAATTCGTTTCATCAAGAATGAAGGCAGTTACCAACGATTGTCAATTAATACAGACATCACAGATGAAAGTTCAAGTAGTGCTAGTGTCAATGGTGAAGAAGATTCCAGCGAGTTTAGCTTTACCAGTTCTATGGTTCAAAGTTTGGATGGCCATTTGAGTGATCAAGAAAGTGAGGGTCTGGAAGATGGTTTTACTTCTAAGCGAAAAGTTACATTTTCTCATATTAATACCGAATTATAAGTGACTTACATTTTTTTATAGTTATGCTTGTTTATATTTTTATTTATTATCTTTATTATGTTCCAAATTGAGAACATTAAATAACCAAAGATGAAATTAACTTTTGAACATTGAAAAGTTGAATCTAAGTAAAAGAGCTTGATGTTTATCTATTTTTTTTATATATAAAGTTGTCTTTTGTAAACATAAATTAATGTACTTATTTTTTTGTAGCTAGATTTTCAGTTTTGCCATTTTACGTTTTTATTATATTGGACATATAATTATTTATGTACTGTACAAGTTTTAAAAAAAATTTTAAATGTATTTAGATTTTCAGTAAATAAATTCTTCATTACAACCACTGTTTTATATAGCTTTTAAGTGTTACTTATTACTTTAAGTGCCGGCAGCGGATGGCACTAAAGTAAAAATTAGTAACATTATAATATACAGTTATTCAGATGATTCAGCTCAAGTTTATGGAGGGGGGGGGGAGTTTATTCGAAGAGTCATGAGTAGTAGTAGCATAGTTTAAAACTATGGTAGTAGCCCCTCAACAATTACAAAACTCTTAGTTGCAATAGGTAATTTCAATTAGTTAAACGAATATTTTAAATAAAAATTATTTCTAATAGAATCATAATTAATCAAACTGCAATAATTTAAGTTATTTATGCAACTAATTACCGTTAAGTGAATTTCACTAATGAAAACCAATTAAATATTTAATACTGCCATTATTTGTAAAAATAAGAAATATTTGTTGCTTTAAATTTTAAGCCTTTTAATTTTATGTTCAATCTCAAGTGTGCGATTATCTCTAGGACCTAAATGCAATTTTTAGTTATAAATCCCCAAAATAGTTGCTCATAAGTGGAAATAAGTAGATTTCTTGTTTACTTTTAAACTAAAAGTTAAGGATATTTAAGTATTTAAAAAAACATCTTAATCACTTAAGACATTTACACGACCGCTTGGAAATAAATAATATTATAATATATAAAATATATATACAGTAGAATCCGCTTAATGTGATCACGGATAATGTTATCAGTCGGTTATTTTGATCATTTTTTTGGGAACTTGCCACTTTTTCTTTTGTTTTTTTCTTCTATTTTGTTCTAATCAAAGTCTTCTAAAATTCGCTTTTTTCTAAATTTCGCTTATTGTTATCAGTTAATATTATTAAAATGTTTTTGGTCCAAAGTGATCACATTAAGCAGATTCTACTGTATATTTACATTTAGGAAGTTTTCAAAAAGTCAGTTATTGACAGGGAGTCTTCGTAAGAAGTCTTCGCGAGACGATCGCGACTAAAGCTTTCGACGACTTTTATCATCTTCTTCAGAAATTTATTTAATTTATTTTGTTTATATTAAATAAATTTCTGAAGAAGACGATAAAAGTCGTCGAAAGCTTAAAAAAAGTATAATTTGATTATATTATTGAATTTAACTTGTTATTTAAAGTTTTATTGTTTAATTATTTTATATATATTTTTTTAAATCCAACCCCGAAGTCCAGGTTACCACAGTAGTCCTTGACCATGGACTTAGACTTAGAGACTATTTGTAAGGTAAGATACCTCTTTTTTTGTATAAACTTTTTTATCAATTACAATTTAGATTAGTAAATTTTATCTAAAAATTAAATGGATTGCAATAAAAACGAGACACCAGCACTAGCCTTGAACTGAACCGAAACAAATAAGATGCAGTGGAGGTAGTCCCAGTCCCAACTCCCGAGCTCTAACCTCTTGACTACCGATTACTTTATTATTATTATAAAGTTGCATACATTTCAATTATTCAATTTGCAATTCATCTCAAATGGCTGCTCATATTACTTTGAATCTTGTAAAAGCCTATCTCAAGCTTTCATATACATAATATCAGTCGCTTAGATGCAAAAGCCGACATGTCAAAACTTTTTTAGAAATGAGATTAATTCTATTCTAGCAATTAATTCTTAAATGCTTCTGACTACCCCAGATTTTATTAATTGATTTTTATATTTTGATCTATGGGTAGGAAACTATGCTAAAAAAAATCATTGCTTAATTCGGTTAGATAAAGATTTTGTGAGTTTTTCTGCATTATCTAGTTTTATATTTCACTGGACTTGTCGGGTTTTGCATTTAAGCGACTGATATATTATTTCAATACAAAAAATTTTGAAATCGCTGCTTACGAGATCTACATGTTTGGAACCTCTGACTATTGATGTGAGCTGATAATAGCGACCTCTGCAAAGCAAACATGTGAGTTTGACACATGAATTGTTGAATGAATGGTGACCGGTGATTGTATAAAAGAGTAGTCAATTATTGACAATTGCGTTGCTAGGTAATTGATTGTCTGTTTGTTAAAACATTAAAGTTTTAGTCGAGTGTGCTTTGTTACGTTACTAACGTAAGTAAAGTGTATTTATTTATTTCAAAAAGATCTAGGTGCATGGTCTCATTAAAAAGTTATTGAAGTAATCATCATACAATCATAGTTAATAATTGTAACATCCTTATTCTAAGGTTTTGTTGCATAATTAATATTATTAGAACTGTTGACAAAATAAGGAACTTGATTTTAATTTTTCGATTACCTACCTGTTGAAGTAAAAAAAATTTTCTAATGTTTTTTTAAATAAACGATTATCATTTATTTTTTTTATACCAAGACTATATTGGCTGGATGCTCATGAGATATATAAACATTTATAAAACATTGTTTACAACATCATGTAGGTATCAACACCAATTTAAATAATAATTTTGTTTATATCGTCACTCTCGGTTTTCAATGTCTGATGAAATTCTGTAATTATTTATTTTTGATGTTTTACCATTGTTTTACGTAATTTTAAAATAATGTAGGTAACTTAAATGTTGGTTATATACAGGATGTCCTGACATAAGTATCTTAAAACTTACTAGCTTATCAAAATATTATGCAAATAATCAAAACGGTTCACGGTGGATGCAATCGGATTCTGTATTCATATTTTGTCACTTTTGCTGTTGAATATTAAAAACTAGAAGGCCAGCCTATTGGAAATCAATTGGAGTGCAATTCGAATGGTTGGCAAGTTGGTTTGAAATAATCGGCCCATCAGAGCTTTTTTTTAGGTTAGTAAAATAAATTGATCAATGAGAGCCTAGTTACGGATAGAGAAAGGCGAGACAGAGTTTTGTACATAACTAACCCTCGACCTAAGAGAGGGATGGTCTGTCTCTTTGAGGCTTTATTATTTTTCAATGGAAGGTTTTTTAAATGATAGAGCAATTTGTCGAGAAGGTTCTTGGCTATGTGCCGTCAGGGTAACCCTTATGAGTTATGATTATTAAATTAAAAAACATTATAGGATATTATATATCTGAAAAGCTGTGATAACCAAAACAATTACCATAAAATTCATAGGAAGAATATTGTAAAAAATTTAATTTTCTACACAAAAGTACGTGAGACATTATATTATGTATCTTCACTAGTTTAGATGCAGGAGGCATTCAAAGTCTCAGATTATGATTCTTTAGCAGTTACTAAATTCATAAATTTGTTGTTAACCTTTGACCTAAAATTCTTACAAATAATAGCACAAATTTGTATATTTGTTTAAAATTTATAAAATTGAAAATTTTAAACAAAAAAGTCTTTTAAAAGGAAAAAAATTCTATTAACAATAAGTTTCTGTATGTTTAACCTCAATTTCGTTTACACTTTATACAAAATACAATACAAATACTACTAGTCGGGGAGCTGCACGGAATTGAGATTTAAAATATGGAAAACTAGTGGGGATTATTTTCTTCTTTTCAAATGGCTTTTTGTTTATTTTTTAGGCAGAGGATTTTTTAATTCTAATAATTAAAAATATTGATTGCTGAAACTTTTATGTCTAGAATTTTGAAAAATGATAATTTTGTTCACTCAAGTTGTTGCTTATTTTGTGACGCTTATTTCAGAACTTATTCAGTATATTATATTTAATACCAGGAGTATTCTTTATCTGATGACATTTTCAATTATGTTCGTATTTTAAATACAAATTGTCATGTATTTTGCACACTCCTGGTTATGCAGGCTATTAACAATTTAATTATAATATTATGACAGTGTTGAATTGACCAGCCGAGTTCATGGCTTATACTGACGCACCAAATTAATTCTTTTGACCTTACAAAATTTTTGTTCGAGTCGTGCGTGAGCTAAAACAATCACTTTATGTCCTTAGTACATAAATTACTATTTTAATTGAATTTTTGACAGTTGTAAACAAAAACTTTTTTGTAACATAATTCTTAAACTACTTGTCGGACAATATCCAGCCATCGCCATCATGCGTTTTTTTTTCATTTTCTAAAAATTCAATCTGTTTGCTGTTCATCTTACAGTCTACAGTAAAATATCATAAAGCAATAAACTATTATAAATATCGGTAAATGCAAACAAGTTTTAACCTTGATTTTTTAAAATTATTAAACACAATTTTTAGTAGAGTATATGGTTAATCAAGTTATAGATGTACTTTCGTAGCATACCATTTTTCACCCACTAAAAGCTTATCTGTTGACCTCAGATAACATTGCCTGAATTGGATTATATTATTAATTTTTCCAGTCCCAATTGAAATTTCAAAATACCAGGTTTATTGCTTTATCTGATTTTATCCATCTTTAATTAATTTTTTCATGAAAGACTCTCAATTCCGCTGTAAAAAAACATGCTGAATTACAGCTCATGTATTGAATTTTCATACCAAAATGTGTGAATCCAAAATGTTCTATGGCAATAAATTTTGAATTTTTTAAAACACTTTTTAAGTTATCAAAATGCAAGCATTGCTTAAAATTTTTTCTAGCCAATGAATGAATGGACATACGAGTAAGTGGCACCTACTGATTTAAGGAACACTTAAATTTAAGTGTAGGTGGCGAAAATTAGCATATAAAATAATTTATCACCAGTCCCCTATTCTGCATGGCCTACCCGAATTAGAAGGTCTTAGCTAAAAAGAAATTTTTAATTTTTAAATTACATGAGATGTTGGAAGGTGAGTCCGAACAAGTCAACGACCTAATCTAATGCTGGAAATGATGTTTTAAAAACAATTATATTTTTGACTTTTTTCCGAAGGGGGATTCGCCGGAGAAATCCGGTGTATACAAGTGAAAGAAAATTCTTGAAACTTTAAGGAAATTCAGGAAAATTTCTTGAATGAAAAGTTGTGCTGCGATTTCTCCCTCGTTCTTTGCTATAACAGGGCTCGGAATAAGTTATTTTTATTTGGAAATTGTTACTTTTCTTTGAAAATGTAAATTTAATTTTGTTTCTTATTAGAATTAAAAACTCAATTCAAAATGTAATTTTATAATTAAATTTAAAAATACACCTGCTAATAAATAGTTTTTACATAGATTTTAAGTGGCTCATTTTTGATAAGTTAACAAAATTAAATTTTGTTAAATTTAATTTTTCACATTTTGCAAAAGGAATTATTTTACTTTAATGTAGTAAAATATTTTACTGCAAACGGTATTAAAGTAGTTTTAGCTATAATGCCGGCGCAAATGCTATTTCAGCATCGACAGTCGCCGGCAGTTAAAGTAAGGTTGCTTAATTTTAGGTAGGTAATAATTATTTTTTACATTTAAAAAAAAATTTTTAATTTTAGAAAAATTGTTTTTCGGAACAAAAATATATTTTGTGGTTTGTTTGTAAATTATTGTCACTCCTATACTCCTACAACTTCGCCACGAAAAGCCAAAATTGGCTCTAACTCATAAGTACAAATAAAAATTTTCGAGTTTTTTTTTTAGTTAATTTTTTCTACTTTTTTTTGATAATTAAATTAAATTTAATTTGATAAATTAAAAAAATATTAAATATAATTAAAGTTAATGTTTTGCCCCCAAATACAAATTTATGATAATATTTTTATTCGCATATTTTTTGTTTATAAAGCAGTTATTTGCAAGGTTCACAAAAAAATGTAAATAAATTGTGGTCCTCCGGTACTTTTATAAGATAAATATACTTAAATCTACTTGAAAATTTTAATACACTTTAGTTTTATATATTATTATTAATTGGTTTAAATACTTTATCTTATTCCTAGCTACTATTTGTATCGGTTTTCTCTTAGAAACCAGCTTTTTCTCAATTTGATTATTGTTTTTATTGTATCCAATATACTTATACGAATTTACTGTTATTTATGTCATGATCGTGGTCTAAAAAACTAGTACTTAAGTGGATTATTATCTTTTTTTTATCAAAACAGCATAATAATCAAGGACAAGTATGATAGGGCCTGCAGTACGGATAATAGGAGTTTTTAAACCTTGTGTATAATTTCAAATTTAATTTTTAAATTTCAAAAAAGGTAGGGGGACGTAAGCTATCTAATAAAAATGCTATTTTTTAACGTAAAAATATTAAAATCCGCTCATTAATACATTTTGAAGTAATTTTAATAGCTTTTTTTATAACTTTCGTTGGACAAAGTGGACTAAAGGTTTATTTCTATAAAAATAATTTATTGTATCTATGGAAAGATACCTATGGTTTGCAGTGGCGGATCCAGAATTTTTTTCTGGGGGGGGGGGCACAAAGGGTCGAGACTGGCAAAAAGTGTTCTCAAATTTGGGATTGTCTCCTTGTTTCCTTGGTAATTTTAAGCGTCTGGGGGGGGGGGGGGCACGTGCCCCCTAAATCCGCCTATGATGGTTCGGTATAACCGGAGACTGGAGACTAGAAATAGTGAAAGCGGGATATGGTGGACTGCAAAGAAAACAATCGAGGCTCATTCGAGGAGGGTCCAAGTTTTGATTTTATTTGTTATTATTAATTTTATTGTGAATGTTTTAATTACAATTGCCAAATCAGTCATCTGATTTGTTATTTTTATTTATTTTAATGATCGATTTAGTTATTTTCACAAGCAAAGATTATGGCCAACAGTTGAAATAAATACCATAATGAGCCAATCGGTTGGAACTTATTACCGTTCTGATGCAAATTACAAAATCTTTTCTATTTTCGACACTCAAAATATTGCAAATCTTTTGTAGGCGCGGGATAGGAATAATTATCCAGTTCAATGAGTACTGTAATTGGAAAAGCGTTCAATCGATGTTTGTTAAAAGTTTTTATTCGATTGAATGATTTTTATGGAATATTAAATTTATGATAAGCATTGCGCGCCCTCACTTTATTATTGGCGCATTTAGGTGGTTTTTTAAAATTAAATTGGCCAACAAAGCGTAGCCAGTTTTTGTGATCTTTTCACCTTGTAATTTTATGTGGCAATAGGTTTCCCACTTTCGCATTGCAATTTTGATTTAGTGAAATTTGTAATTATAAGAGAGTGGAAAGTACTTATTAAATGATGCAACAATCACAAACATTTTTAAATCAAAATTACTAGAAAGTATTATTACCTATTTTGTAGTCGATATATCGGTGTTTAAAATGAAGGTCATTATTTTGTCAAATTAATTGTGTACATTTAAGATTTTACGTACTTTATTTGTCTCAAATTTATCACACGCTTTGTTTTGTTTACAGTTGTTCA
Source organism: Cantharis nigra (assembly GCA_958510845.1). NCBI lineage: Eukaryota > Metazoa > Arthropoda > Insecta > Coleoptera > Cantharidae > Cantharis > Cantharis nigra. Next base: position 24,769,127 of record OY294031.1, read on the forward strand.
CGTTTGAAATCCACAAGCACGTAAAGCAAATTCAGTAGAGAGATAACTCTTGGTGCAATTGCAAGTGAAAATTTTTGGCCATATACATTTTATTTTCAATTGGTTTATTTCGCGAGAATTAAATGCACTGTTGTGATATTATGTATGTTGGAAGTGATATCAGATTTAAAAAAATATTCGTGCATTTACTAATAGTTGTTATTTAACATATTTCAAACTTTTTAGTAAATTCTAGTAATTAATAAATTTTAAAATGAATACTGATTCCGAAGGAGGCAGAAGACATTTGAGCTCCAGTTTATCCATTCCACAATGGATGAAGTCCAGAATTTCAGAGAGAACGTGAGTATAAATTTTCAATTATATTTTTAAATTTTATTTTACCTATACTTTTACAGTTTGTTAGAATAGTTATATATTTTACTCTTCTCAAGTTATTTATTTTGTTTAACATAAATGCCAGGTTTTAATAATTAAAGACTCGAAGATTTTGTGGCGGGGGGATTCTTATGTTATATGTAAAGAAATATAGTATATTACGTTACAAGGGAGGTAAGTGAGATATTACTCCATCGATCGTGATTTGGTAACAGATGAAGTAAGAGTAATCGTTTTATTGTTATTAAATATTTAATTAGATACTATTGCATTATTTGGGTTCAGAACTTATTAGACGCATCAATAGTTATGCAACTCATCTTGTATGAAAGCATATAATCTTGAAATTCTAATTATTGTATCTATATAATTTTAATTTTGGGTAACTTGAAAACCAAAAGAGATAAAAATTAAAAGTAGGCATACCCGACCATATCTCGAGTTTAAAAATTATTTTTCGTATGAATTCAGTGAAACAATAAATTGTAATCGTTTACGTCACACATTTTTAAGATTTCAGATTACGTCTATTATTATCTTACCTTCGCATCTAACAATCACGAGAACGCGTTGAAAGCAATTTGCAAATCGATTTATGCAAATTAGTGCCTTGTATTAAAAAAATTTTATTATGGTAAATTATACATTAGTAACAAATTGCTTAAAAAATCAATTTTTATTTTAAAAATAGTCGAAGTGAAATAATCAACATTGCCCGACCAATATTGCACAAATAGGTGCCTCTGTACCAGTTAGTAATATTTTCGCAATCTCGTAAGTAAATTTTATCTTTCAAAATTAAAATAGTTAGTTATCTACTTGTGGATGAAAGGATTTTTAGTACAAGGTAACATTTTGATAAATAAACTTAATTTTATCTCATAACTGACAGTAAAATGAAAATTATCAACTAGAAAGCATGAAATTGTTGTTAAAATGTGCGTGTGAAAAGTAAAAGTGATGTTTTTATTAAGGTAAAGTTATTTTGCAAAATTTTTTTTGAATTTCCTTATGTAACCCTAAATTGGATTTAACCAAACATTTTAATTTTGCTTGTTCACAGTTTTCGGAAGGTGATAATTGATTTGTGTTTTTGTTATTCTAGTTATACACAAATCTAATTTTTAATTTAAACAATAACTTAATACACAATCAGCTTGAAAAGGTCACAACAATAAAAAATTTATTAGCGCTAATTTTTCTATTTATGGTTCATAAATTACCACCTTGACATTGTCAATTGCATTTTGGTTTTACACTTGTGACGTTTTTAAGGTTTAACATTGTTCGTCTTGCCAAAAACAGGTCAAAAACTTATTGTTATTAAAAAAATGCTCACACCACCTTTAATTTTGCTATTTCTACCGATATTTATATATAGATTCCTTTTTCCTAGTGGGTTAAAAATATTTTTAGTTTCCACAAATTACCAATGAGAATAAAAGTCGTTCGAATAAGTAAAATTCAAAATTGGCTGTTTTTTAACACAAAGAGCTGCGCATGCTTATTGAAATCTGCTTTGGTTGAGGGGCGGGTGGTGTTTCCCGTCCTTGAATGGTTTGACTCGGAAGCTATGCTGCGATTATTATTTACTATTAAAATTAATTTCTTTGTTTGACGTCATCGTGTTTGTCAGGGGGCTCGTCAACTAATTTTAATTCGAATTCACGTCATTAAATTACTTCTATAGGTGTGTTTGCTAATGCTTGCCAATTTAAACTATTAAATTACAAATCTTGCCAACTGTCTACTTTATTTAGGTCATTAAGTTTTAAATTTTCGATTTGCAAAGCCTTTTTTTTTGTTTGCAAAATTATTTAGAACTAACAAAAGTATTGATGAAATTATCATAAAGTGGTTACATTTACAAATACGTCAACGATTACATCAGTAATCAGTTATCACAATTTAACAGACCAATGCAATAGTTCCACATTTTTTTGTATTGTGAAAGACAAATGATTTCTGCAACTTGGTAACGATTTTTTTAAATCGGTAAGTTATTATAATTATCACAGTATTTCTTATTGCGGTTTTTCAATAGTCAATAAACGTCAACTTTTCCTTTCTTGTTTTTTTATCCTGCCCATGCTCGTAGTTAGCAGCAAATGTAATCGCCGAAATTATAATTTCAAGAAAATTGCGACGTCTTGAAAAATAGCATGTTTTATTCCGAGAAAAGTAACTTTTTGGGGCGAATCTGTATCGATGCCTCTGTATTCGAGTGAAAAAAGTTCTACATTTTCTTCTACAAAATATTTTTGAAGCTACCAACAACAGTTTTAGAGTAGATGTCTGTTGTTTCTGATCTTCATATTGATGAAAGACATTGCCGTCATATGTCTATCCTGACGTGGATGTTTTACTGTTATTGTCAACTAAGCTGTTGGCTAACGAAAGATTAGAATTTGTCTGATATTTTCTATTTGTTGAGAAATAGAGACAAAATGAAAATATATGATAATTTTTTAGACAAATTATAATTGCTCTCTCTCTCTCTCTTCTCTCATATACTTTAATTTGATTGGTTTTTGGAAGTTTATAGTTTAGTTTGTTATATTCTGTTGGTTGTCTGTTTTTTTGTTTGAATTGCTTTGTCTGAATTACAATTGATGCTTTCTGAATTACAACTGGAAGAGCTATATATCTACAGCAATTGGTAGTCGGTCTACGTCGCTCTCGGATTAATTGACTAAACGTCGAGACAAGAAAAACAACAATTTTTTTGTTGATTGAACCAATTCTTTCTGGCATTGTATAGTTTCTCGTGATAACACTAACATTCTTACTGAGATTAGGCTCCTAATCTCTTATTTCGATAGCTTTTCGCCATACCAAAGGAGACTTTCGGACTGCTCTCTTGTGCACTAATCAATACAATAATCATTAATATAATAATTAATTATTGTTTATATTTATTTTTTTACTCTTCTGCACATTGCACCAATAGAAAAACAATTTAAAAATGTACTATTGCTAAAAATCCTTGCAATATAATTACTGTTTTGAAGTAAGAGGTTATCAAATAATATTTATTAAGTCAAACGAGCAAAATATAGTGTAATATTCAATTAAAATTTGATAACAGTTACGTTTTGGTGAGCAATATGTAAAGTTATCTATATTAATTTCTCTTACTATCAGCTTGGAAAATTTGAATCCCGATACCTAGGTATGTTTATTGATGAGGTTAATTGGTTAATGGTTGCTTTTATTTTCTTATTGGAGTGGGGAATTTATAACTTACAGGGTTTAGTTTATAAATTTTTCCATTTAATATTGAATTGTATGTGTGGACATTGTTCTTTTGTATTTGTATATTTTGTTTTTATAAATATTTACTTTCTAAAATATTCATCAGCCAACATAAGATTAGGCTTACCGAGTAAATAAATTAAAAACATTATAAAATCCCTTCTCGCCGTTTTGAAATTATAAATATTTGCAAATTTATCTTATTATATTCACAGCTTTATTTGGTATTTTACTGTTTTAATTCCATTTTGTTGTCTGGTAAGTGAAGTTGCAATATTTAGAATAATTTAACTCAATATTTCTGTTGATTTTTTTTGAACCTAAATACATCAGATAATGAAAGCTTTGATTTCTTAGAAACGGTGCCGTCATATAGCTGCTGTAATTTTACAAAAAGTTGTTTCATGTACTATAATTTAGTTTTTTTCTTCATAAAAATGCTGCTTAATTTAAATATTTTTCCTTAAAGATTATGTTTGTGACGTCACCCACCGCTATATGACGGCACCGATTTCTAAGAAACCAAAAGCTTAAGATAATAATTTATTATTTCTTCAAAACGAGAAGATTTGGAAAATCTTTAAATTCATCATCAATGTAGGCTCTGCAATTATTACAAATCGACACCTTCACCTCCATTTTTACATCAGATAACTTGTTTTCTTCAATTCCATAATATATCCCCCAAAGATGATTCTCACTCATATCAATAAATTTTATTTGTTTTTAATTTTTTATTTTTATTGTAATGAAAAGTCGCAATCTTAAAATTCTTTGTTCTTCACAAAGAAACTAGTACTTTGTATAGTTCAAGGATTGCTTCAAATTGCACGTGTTGACATTTCACTTGTTCAATACACCAGTAATTCCTGAATCTTCCATTTTACTATCCTGTTTATTTTATCATTTTTAAATGTAAAATATTAATAAACCTACATATTTAAATTTCTAATTTTTCACCAATCAGTTTCCAAGGACTTATGCAAAAAACTTGTTTTGATTTGCTATATTTTGACTAGCATGGTGTCACCTTGGTGCAATTGTGAATTAAGTAAGTCACCGAATTTCATAATTTTCTTGCAAAAATCTATCACCAACCGAAAAACCTACCTTAACCTTCGCTGTAAACTTGAAGTTTAAAGACCTCGTTCAAATCGTGGGTAAACTATCGAAATTGCTTTAAAAATAGCCTTTTAATTATTGTTTCATAAATTCAATTAGCAAATAATAACTGAAAATATTTATTCAATTTTTACGTAATGTTTGTGTTAGTTCTTTGATGCAATTAGAAGTCGTTAACTATTAAGATTAGGATAACAACTTACGTCACATTTATTAGCTTAGTGCCAGGTACTTATAAAAAATATATTGGTTATAAATTTGTTTATATTTTTCAAGTCGATTCAAGTTCACGGTTGATTTCTTCAATTTTTCTTAATCAGTAACAAACCAAGGTAATCGACATTTCTGGTACTTCTGTACCATTTCCTTATTCTTTTATTATTTTTCATAAAAAACATGATTTGAAATAATATCAACGAAGAGATTGTTAATATTATGTTTGTGCATTTTGAAATGTTGCATCAGTTTTGAATAAATAGCAAATTTCTTTAATAGCTTTCATTGAAAGTAGGAAGGATAAATTATTTTTTGCAGTCTTGATCCACTTCATGTCGATATTTGTCATCTTGCAATTGAGAATGGTCCAATATTTAAAGAAGTTCTAATATTGAACAAATAGCTAGAGTTTAAAAAATATTTAATCAGTCCACTTCTCAATGTTATTAATGGCTTATCAAATTTTTATGTTTTGATACCACGGCTGACCAAATTGTTTTATTTGCCTACATTAAGTAGTTTAAATTTAAAATTATAATTATTTATAAACAGCAGGAAAACATTTTATTACTAAATCATAGTTAAATTTATAAATATTTATAATGGACAATATTAAATCACCAATAAATAATACAGTTTTTAATAATAATGAAAGAGAAACTAAAAACAGATTAAAATTGTAATTTCCGTCAAGTTCTGACTTGAAATAGTTTCAGAGTTACTCACCTAAAAATACTAAAATATTAGATGTAGATCAGTCGTTTCCGAAAAATTGAGAGTAGATATCTCTTAAAGTTCAACATAAAAACATGCAAACTGCTATGTACTAAGTGTTTAGTTTACGGCCAGTTCATCTCAATCGTGCTGGTTTGTTCTTCTTTATATTTGTTTCGTTCCAACCGATTTTTTTTAAATTAAATTTTTGATTTTATTCTCATTTGCTCGAAGTCAGCTGGGTATCTACTTTTAATATTTTCGAGTTCGATTAGCATTTGTTTTAGTGTTGTCGCTTTAAGTATAATAGATATCATAATGCTAAACTTGAGATTATCAAGGAATATATTAGCATTCAATGACCTAACAAACAGATTCGCCAAGGGCTCACTCAATTGCAAAACACAACCCTTGAAAAATCTTATCAGTTATCAGGGTCTTATCCTATTTAATGCCTGGAATTTTTTAAAATTTTACTTTGGAAATCCTCCATCTAACCTAGGGGTTCTTCCTCCGCCAGGAGATCAAAAGTACGTTGTTTTCAATAGCATGCAATATATTGTTTATTTATATTTTATTTTAATATTTTTTAGCTTCAATTGTTTAGTAGTTAAAGACAAAGTTTTTTCAGTTATCATTAATGTTTATTTTGTAATATTTTATCGCTGAAATATTTTTAATACACATATGATATTTATGCAATTTATTATTATTTTCATCATTAAAACTCTTTCACATGGTCTGGTGTGTTTTTCTTTTTATACAGAATTTTTTAATAATTAGTAATATTGCTTATGAAATATATTGTTTTGTTACTACGACGGTTCTTTCTGAAATATTAAAAATTTTTTTGTACAGTAAGTAAATAAATAATTTTTTGGGAACTATTCTATATTTTTTGATGACGGCAGTGGTTTGTACGTAAATTCTGGGTTTTATAACGGAAATATGTGACGCGGGGAGTTATCGAGATGCATTCTTTTATTGTATTAAAATATTGTTACACTTTTGGAATTATTCAATTGTACTTGGGTGAATGACTTCTTAATAAATTGATTGTCATACAACTAGGTTTTACAAGTTATTTGGATAACTTCGCATAAGCGAAATACGAAATTAAAATTTTGGATTATCAGCTTTATCAATACGAATTGATTACAAAGTTATAGATAAAATTGCCTCTCGAATCAGGCAATAGAAACTTATTCAACATTAAAAATTCAATATATTATGTAATAATTTTATATTTAAAATAATAATTTTGGGATTGCTCTCCTGCAGCGCGGTTAAATAAAAAAACTTCTAAAGAAGACACCAAACAGTATAATTTATTATTAAGTAAATCAAACTTTTTTAATCAATTTCGTAATTTTATTTTGCAATCTGTTTTTATATTATTAGATCCATTTTACAAGCCGGAAGACGATGTGTTTTAATATTTTATGGTTCACTTAAGAAATAATCACATTGCATTAATAATTTAAATTTCATCGATGCTAATTTTAAAAACTATAGAAAATTAATTACCGATTTTATTAATTTTTACAATGTTTATTAACAAACATACGTAGATGTAGATCGAAATTTCGAAACGAGTGATGTAACATACGAGTATATTATACCTATGCAGTTGTAATCTTCAAATTTGACGTCTTTTCGGAATAATTATATGAACTAAGATGTCATAAATTGTTTTTTAATAAAAAAGACTTAATTTTAATGATTTTTATTTCAATTTTTTGGTATTTCATTGACAAAAGATGTTTATGACCTAGTCCCAAGTCTGAAAAGTAAAGCTATATGGCGAAATTAATTCAAATTAGAAATTTCTGGTAATTTAACATTTAACTAATTGAGATCGTCTCTATTCGCAGAAATTATGAAGTGAGTCATCGGTTTTTTTCCATATGAATGTGATAAATTTTATTTTTACTACTAATTCAATTTGATAACAAAATATTGAACTTGTGACAAACTTCGTTTATTAAAGGTACCGTTAAGATGCTAACTTCATTATAATTAAACTTCTATATTTTATAAAACTCACCACATACAGTGGCCCACAAAAATAAGCGTATGGTTCTATGCTAGCAATGTAAATTGTACCTTTTGATCATAGTAATTAGCTTTTACGACATTTTTTGGTAAAAATTTCATTCTCTTCATTTTTGCTTATATACATTTTTCTATTTAGTCGCACCGTTTTCGAGATACAGTGACTTAAGCAAATCTCTGTAACAATTTTAATAAAATATGGGTATTTTATTAAAATTTTTACAGAGACGAAGTAGAAAAATGTATATTGTTACGAAACAATAATGATTATTTATATTTGATGATTCATGTATGATAATGACTCATCCGTGATGATTCATTTGATGACGCATGCATGATAATTCATATACTAGGTCTGTTCCAACAAGCAGTTATCTCCAGTTCTAAGGACTATACCCATGCTCTTTAACTAAATTTTTGAGTATTAAAGATAATTTTCGTTAAAATTTTAACTAAAGAGCATGCGTATAGCCCGAGAACTGGAGATAACTGCTTGTTGGAACAGACCTAATATGATAACCTGTTGTTATTGTTTAAATACTCCCGAGTTTGCAGTCTGGATCGTTCTAGAAACCTATAGAAGTTTATAGAAATTCCTGGAAGTTTCTAGAAATATTATTTTTGTTAGCAACCGTATGATCAAACCAAGCATGACATGTCTATTAGATATTAAAAATACTGATTACTGACGCATACTTGTTGGATTCATAGCATTGGTATCTTTGAATGATAGATGACAAAGTCGTAAACTGGTTGTTAATCACAAGTATGGACAATAAGTAATATATCACGAGACGTTATGTATGCTATTTACATTTACGGCTCGGAAAAAAAGATCAGTTTATACGAATTGAGAAAAAATTCAAGGCAGGAAAAGATTGAAACGCTGCTATGTAATTTGGACAGAAATTTAGAATAATAAATTATTATTCAATTATTTAAATATTAGTATCAGATTTCAAAATTTTATATTCCAAAAATATATCTTTCGCTCAGCTAACCTTTTAATATCAAAATTCATTTAAGTTAACATATTCCAATATAAAATTGAGAAAGAAAATTGACGGGATAACTTCGCCTACATGCAACGTTATCAAATTATTATTATAAATCAAATGTATTCGCGATACCTCTATACGTCACTCAATAAGTTCGTAGGATGACATATAGTTGGCGCCACTATTGACAAATCCATATGATTTTGAAATGGCAATGACACTTGTCAAGCCATTGCTTTGCTGGAGCTGGAACGGTATTTTTTCCCATTAAAAACTAATACTTCTTGATCAACACACGAAATTCAGATGTTTCCATTGTTTTGAAAATTACAAAAGTAGCATCACTAAAACCACTGTAAGGGGACGTCCATTAATTTCGTCAGGCGTTTAGGGGGGGGGGGGAGTCGTGCTGAATCTCACATAATCACACGAAAATTCGATTTTCTTCAAAATCGATGCACGATTTTCGCACGAAACAGTGAATTAAACAATTTATTCAAATTTAAAAAATATCTAATTTTTGTAATAACGTATGTTCCCGCCTTTAGCATGTATTGCCGTTTGGAAACGCTGTGGTATATTTACAACCAAACATTGGAGTGTTTCGATTGCTATTATTCCATGATTGCAGTAAAAGAGTAAAGAATAAATCGGATTTGTTGGTTCTTCTATAGTTATTTTGGCATTATCCAATATAGTCAAGAGATTTTTGATTGAATATTCGAATTTCTTGGCAATAATATTCCTTGGCAATGCGACTGATACACTTGGGATCTTTGTCCTGTTGCATAATAAACTTCTTACAAATTTATTTTTTTGCAGACGATTATATTTCCATTACTTGAATGTACATTTTCTACACCAGTATACGAAAAACAAATCCCATTAAGGATAAACCAAAGCGACACTTTTGAGGGTGAAACAGTCCTGAATTTACCTTTTTTTGCTTTCCGCCTCATTCAACTGAGCTTCTTTTTTTGTGGGAGAAGTCGAAGAGTTAGGTAACCTTTTCTCAATTTTGAGATATGTAGGGCCAACAAATATGTTTATATTTTTCTCAGATGATGTAAGGCCGGGTTGCTCGTGTTCAGGAAAACCGAACAAGTTCTCTGCGAGGATGAGCGTTACACATCCGCTCGACTCTGAATATTTTTTATGTAATAATTTTGCTGATAGGAAAAATATGAAAATCGCGTTAATCTTATCTTATTTCTTGTAAAACTATGCTTGTGGGGAGTTTATTGTACAAAGGAAAATAAATTATCTCATTATCTGCTATTGAAATCACGCACTAGACACTACTGTATCACGTTTTCAATTTGTTGTTATACAAATAGACTAGCAAGCCTTTTGGCATTTGAATTAATTTGAATTAAAAACGAATTAAAATTTAGTTTTAGTTTTCTGACTAATAAGTTTTTTTTCAATTTATTTTTTTTAAAGTAAATTTTGAAATATATATTTAAATATTGGCAGATTTTTAACAAAAGAGATGTTTTAAATAGGTATCGTAAACGCGTATACGTTATTAGCAAACTATAAAACTAATTTTAGATTAAGGTAAATTTGCATTGTCGCGCTTGTAACTCTAATTTTCGTCATTTAATGCTTTCAGGTTGGATATTAACGACAGCGCGTTTTCGCCACCAGATAACGACGACAATTTTCTCTACATACGTTATCCGAAAGAAATAACAAAAAGATTGAAGTCTCCTAGTCCAAATCGTAGTAAATCCAACACCATCACTACAAAACCCAAAGTTGCTGAGACCGAATACATCAGCAACCACACAGATCCGTGCAAAAATTATATACAAGAACCAGGATGTAAGTAAAGTTTTTCTTGGTTGCTCTTTTAAATTACAATGTTAATTTTTTTACAGATAAACCGTACGTGAAAGCTAAGAAATCACCCGAATTGAAAATAAAATCGGCGGGCACTGATGACGGATTTAAAGGAGAAGGTGCTGCATGTGGAACTTCAATAATAAGAGTAGCACACCAAATGATATCAGGAAAATATATTAATCATTGTGCTGATGTAGAAGCGGATCCTTTAAAACCCGAAGGTTTTGACGCGTCTGTAAGACGAGGTAGCAAATCTTTACCAGCTTCTCCATTGTCGTCACCACCAAATTCACCAATGAATCGTAGGCGTGTAATAAATAAATATTTTACTAATCCCTTTGTGGATAGTGACAATCGTTCATCGAATTGGATTCTACAGGGTCTTTTGAGTAAACGAGGAATATCGCAATCAGTTGGTTTAATACCTGAAGAAAGTACAAAAGATGATGCAGAAAAAGCGGCATCGGATTTATATCTTAACGAACCTAAGCATGAACCAAAAAAAGATAGAAAAGTTATCAAGAACTTTGGTCCAAAACAATCAGAATTTCGAGAGTTGAATTTTTGGTCGCCCACCTCCATGTAAAAACTCAGTGAAGTGACGTTGGTTTTAAATTAATCTAAGGTATTATTTTGTAATATTACAATTGGTTATATTTGTATTATTAATTTCATTTATATAAAAATGTGAAACTCAGTAGGAATTCAACTTAATAAGATATTTTTATTTAGGCAGACTCGAGGTAGGGCACCAATATTTATTTTAGTTTTTAAAATACTATAACGCTGAAAGGCTATTAATTAATTCTTTTGAATTAGGTTATTAATATGTAAGGTATAAAGATAAATGACATTATTTTTCAATAATATATCAAATTGCTCTATACCTAATGAAATTAAATTATACGATTTATTTTTCTGTTTAAAGAAATACAAATATTGCAATAAATATTTTTTATGTAAGAAGTTTTTTATTGTTTATTATATAGGTATTATTGATACTACTGATATTACAATTATTAAAATTGTTTTGCAGAAAGGTGAATCTATATCGTCAGGATACTGCCAAAACTTGGTAAGCCCTAAAATTACATCATAGAGATATTATCGCAATTTTCAAGTTTGTGCTTTAGAAAGTACATAGGACTTAAAAACTTCTTCCAAACATAGATGTTGACATAAAGATACACAACTGATCACTAACTCAATTTATCTTAAAAAGGGACTTACTTACCAAGTTTTGGCAGTATATCGACTATATGATCCTTGACTTCTTTCAGTATTACATAAAATAAGTTTCATTATTATTTATGTTTAGAATAAAAGTTACACATGAATGGTATTGTGTTTTTTTAACAAAATTGTGGTTTATATAAATATCAAATAACAAAAGAAGGATTTGGTTTGTTTCACACACTGTGTGAAGATTTTAGCTACTAGAAACTAGATAATCATAGACTTACGGTGCTAAAAGACTAGATTATTCTCGTTTAAATTTGCTCTTAGGAAACATTATGTTAGATCTAGTACAGTTGATTAGGAAAATGGATGCAATTTAATTTCATGTTGCAATATATTACAAATGCATTCCTTCTTGATTGCTTTAAATTAAATAAAAATTTTGATGACTGCAATACATAATTATTATATTATATTATATTATAAATGAAATCAATATTTTTGTAATATTTTTTTGTATTCCAACATTACGCGTTAATCAGCAGAGCTGCCATAGATATTTTTACAAGATTCGCAATATATTATTATGGATAATTAAAATTAACAAAATTATATTATAGGTATTACCTACAGACAATTTTTTTATTGGCAAAATATTTGATTATAAAACTTTAAAAATTAACTGATAGGTATGTAAGTTTAAACTTCAAATCTAATGCAAAAAATTCGTTTTTAGGTCAAACTTTGCTTTCAAAAGTGCAGAAAATATAGTATAAGTTATGATATCATAACATATTGATGTGATCGAAATTAGGCAATTTAGACAATACTAGTTTTATTTAGGAAAAACTAGTTTCAAAACTGATTTCAGGCAACATTAGTTTGCATATCAAGATATTGGCAAAACTAGTTTTGTCTGTCGCTAATTAATATGCTTTAATTATTATTTTTTATTAATTCATATAATCATTCTCACTTTAATATTTTACAATTAAATAAATTTAATTTATTTTATCTAGCATCACTATAATAAAATATAACAACAATAATTATTTATTATGGTTTACAGAGGTGATACGGCATTGTTTAGCAATGTCGGTGAGACATTTGAATCAATTTTCAGATCTATGATGATTTTTAAAAACATGTTTAAGTACGTAGTAACTTTCTCTTTCTGTTCAACTTTACTTGGTTAGCTTCCAGAAAATTTGTTCTAAACAAAAAAATTGTTAAAGTACTTCAGTTTTGCAGGCAGGACCGTATTCAGACTTGATAAGGCCCTAAGTCCAGATATTATGTTGTGTCAGTGCCAAATATGATTTGTGGCATTCAGACAATTTTTTTTGGGGCCCCCAAGAAAGTGTGGGCCCTAAGCTGTAGCTTGTTTAGCTTATACTAAAACCTGCACTGTTTGCAGGGCTCATTTTAAAGGTTGGTTAGGAAAAAAGGAAAATGTCAAACGCCGACGTGCGCTTAGGGGACGCATGTACATAAAACGCAGCCCAAAAATGTATAAATTTATAAATCCCAAATATTTTAGTGGTACACCAATAATATACCTGTCAAATAAAACTAAAGTTGCAAAAAGTGATATTATGACGAAAAACGTTTTGTACGTAAGCGAAATACGCTTCTAGAAATTCAATGTTTGATAATTGGTTTATTGCTGTAAAATAATTGTTATTGCACTTATTGACTACTTAGAATAACTTCTGGGTCTTGACTTCCCAGTTGACATAATTACGTTATATCACGTCAGAATCCCGTGATTTGACGTCAAAAACACGTAAAATAACGTGATTTTGACTAATTCTGACGTAAACGTAACCATGTCAGCTGGGTCTGGTCTTCAGAATTTTTGAGAACATTATTATTTATTTCGAAATATTAAAATGCTGCTATCGAGCATCAGGAGTCAGGACAATTTTTGGGTGAAAAAATTATGGGTCTTCTCATTTTGTATAAAAAACAACATAATATATTTCAGTGAAAGCAAATTCTGTAAATGAGCTTCACCCAGCCTGCACGATTTAAGATGGATTCAGTCTAATGAAATTATGGGAGTTGAGGACGTAAATTAAAAATTACAAATATAAATTTTATATTAGATGATCAAAAAATTCGGGTAAAAGTGACCCAAGAACTAAAAATTTGAAATTGCCTACTGCATTGACTTTCTTTATAAAGTTTACTTTTAAATTGCAGATCTATAAAAACGTGAGATATTGGTCCACGCGGAATATCCGAGTCCACCGAACTCGAATGGTAGGAATCTGTTCTTAAGTTAAAATTCGGCTGTAATTCATGTAATTCAATTTAAAGTATGTGTATGTTATGATATTAACAGTTGCGCGGATAGAAGACACCTGTGGCCGGCTCAACCCATTAAAACACATTGCTGCACCTATGCATCAACAAAATGCGTTAAATCGGTGCTCACTTCTAATAAGTAGTGTTTTTTATGTAAAAAATCGAAACTTTAATTCGATTATTTCGTAAATTAATCAATATTAGTTCTTCTATAGATTAATCGCTTCATTTTTGGGCAAAAAGTGTTTACCCTTGGTAAAGCTTTCGACGTTCATAAACTACGCTACACAATTTTAATAATTTTTTTACCCCTTTCCCAGGACTGGATAAAGAGTTTCGGAGGCCATAATCACAACAACATTGGAGGGGCCTTCTCCCCCTCGATCACTTTCAAACACATTGATTTAATGAACAATAAAAGGAATCTAATAATTATATGAATGAAAACTTAAGTTTTTTTTTGGGCAGTAGATATCTTGCTGATACGTTAATACGACCCTGCCCCTTCGCATTGTCACACTTCGTCACAGAAACCTAGACCCCCCTTCAAATATTACGTCATGCAACATTTATTTTTAATTTTTAAGAGGAGCATTTCTGAAAATTAACCAATATATTGAGAAAATATAAGATATTTAGTAACTATAAATTGATATAAAAAGCTAAAATACGCTGGTTTTGCCATGACTGATGAGAAAAGCTACGGGAAACCACTATATTCCTTATGTCCGATTTCTTGGAAGGGAAAGGCTTCAGAGAGCTAAGTGTGCTTAATTCGCCCCTGTTCGAAAGCAGCAAATATAATAGCTACGTATTTTGAGCAGTGCCAAAATTAGTAGTTCAAAAATTTTAATCTCTGAAAGATAAAGGTTTATAATTTAAAAAAATTGCTGATACATTACAGTTAAAAAAACAAATATGTAAAAAGCAACATTTTTCACGATTATTGTTGTACTAAAAACTAAATTTTTAAATATTTCTGAATCGCTTTACGCTAAAAACCCCTAAACCCCACCACGAGATTTTTTGTAAACCAAAATTTTACACAAGGTTCCATGGTGTAATGGTTAGCACTCTGGACTTTGAATCCAGCGATCCGAGTTCAAATCTCGGTGGAACCTAATTTTTTTATTTTTGAAAATTTTTATTTATTTTTAATTAATATTTATGTCGTTTATACCTACCAACATTTATTTGAAATATTTTTTATTATTCAATTATATGCTATAACAGATGGATACCGGTTAATTGAAATTAAAAAAAAATTTATGTGCAACTCTCATCAATAATATTCAAAATTTATCGAGGTTCCATGGTGTAATGGTTAGCACTCTGGACTTTGAATCCAGCGATCCGAGTTCAAATCTCGGTGGAACCTGATTTTTTAAAAATTAACAAAGTTTTTACGCACTAAACAACTTTGATGCTGAAAATGAGTTTGCACACAAAGGGAATGTGCGTGCGTCTAGGAGCACAAGACAAAATGTAGGCACTGTGCTAGATTTCGTATTATAGTTAGGCATTGTTTTATTATTAAGTAAGTGCAAAAACCAAATGCCAAATAATAGAAATTAAATAATTAATTTTCATGAGTAAATAACATTTACAGGGTTTCCTGTATATATTTTATATTCAAGATGTAAGCGTTGCGAAGAAATAATTTTTATTTCCGATTTTCCTTTTTAAATTATAAATATTTTTTTATGCAAATATTCACCACGGTTTCTGAAAGTTGAAATAATAATTAAAAATTAATAAAAAAAATTTAGGTTCCACCGAGATTTGAACTCGGATCGCTGGATTCAAAGTCCAGAGTGCTAACCATTACACCATGGAACCTCGATGATAGAATGTGATTTATAAGAATTCCCAAGGTGAAGGTTTTTTCTAAAAAGTTAAATTCATAGTATTATTTTATTGAATACAAACTTTCTTTAATTAACTTTTTAGATAATTGTCATAGTTTTATTAAAACTAAAGCGTGGATATTGCTTAATTTTAATATGACACACAAGTTGAAATTTCAACAAAATGATTGTGAATAGTTTTATACAGGAGCGTACTCACAGACATAAAGACGATTAAAAAAGCGACTGAAAAGTTATTTTTTAATTAAAGCAAAAATAGATATCTGCACTCCTTTTGTAAAATATTTATAGAACTTAGAATGACGCGTTTCGGTTACCTGCAACCTGCAATCATCTTCAGCCATCTAAACAACCAAAACAAATTACCTATGTAGTCAATGCTAGTCAACTACATTTAGAATTCCGTTCAAAAATTTTCAGAAACCCCATAGTTTTGAATAATATATTTAAAAATAAGTTGCAAAATTTATCTGATTTCGAAAGTCACAAAAAGTATTCAACAATCCAAGTATCCAAGTATCCAAAAATTTCACAAGAGAATGAAACACCGTTTCCATAAAATAAAATCTAAGTTTTAAATTAAAATTTTTATTGGACTGGACAGTGACAGAACAACCATTCAAATAAATCAATTAAACTATAAATTCAAATAAAAATCTGTTTGTACTTGGTATATTATTCAATCAGGAGCGCATGCAATGTCAAAAAATCTGTCGAATTAAAATCGGATATGATGATAAGATAAGGGCGGCACAAAACGATTAATTCAAATATGTAATTTAATTTAATAAGAATTGTAAAAAAGTCAATTAAAAGGGTAAAAATGTTAAGACTAAACGGTAAAGACTGTCGGTTTCCTCTAATTTTAAAAATCAAAAATCCGGGCAGTTAAAAAAAAATTAAAAAATTGGCAGGTGCATTTCCAAATATAACATTAACTGATGAGGAAGGGGCCATGTACCCTTCATTTAAATAATTTTGAAGCACTTAAAATACAGATTGATTGGTGCATATAATAGATTTTATTATAAGATGAAAGTAAATATAGATAAGATAATGCCTTCTTACTTAAGATTAAAAATCTTATTTTTTAAGTACGATTTATTATTTTTTTATTATATTTTAAGTATTTTTCTCAAAGAATTTACTTTACTGTAACAAAATCCATAAAGTCCCACATACATTTTTATTTTTTACAAACAACTTTGGCAGTAGAAGTAGCTAGAGTTCGTGCCAAACAGAAATAGAACCGAAAATCATGGTTTTTTAGCAATAACTTTCTTAATTTTAGAGATACAGCAAAAATTGTAATATACAATTTAAAGAACTAATAAAATTCTTTAAGTTTGTATATTATAAGTTTTGCCGTATCTCAAAAATTAAGAAAGTTATTGCTGAAATACGATGATTATCGAGTTCATTTCTACTTGGTACGAGCTATAGTGCTTTGGGCTATTAAATTCATACAACTACCGAATTACAGAGATTATAATAATTGCAAAATTCATAACCTCACGCTTTTATATTGATGTTTTCAAGGAACTTTGTTTGATCTTATTTTTTGCTTTTTATAGTGAATCTTTTTTTAATTTTAAATAAAAGGTTTTTTTATTAAATTTTAAGTCTTATTTTGTCAAATTTATTTATTTCATTTTACAAATACGTAATTTAGTAAAATCTATGGATTATTATGAATTTTATGATTGTTGTTCTCTATATATAATCTCTGAAATAAATATGGACTGCGAATTCATGTAAAAAAATAACTCCACATAGGATGCCGCCATGTTGTGCGAAATTGTCATTGATTGAAGTGTAATAAACTAGCTAGATACCCGGTTTTGCTCAGGGTTTCACTAAAAATAAAATACCTTGTCTGAAGTATTTCGATTGAACTTCGTGAAACGACATTCTTAAACCATAAAGATCACTTTTGCAATTGGAGTAACCGGACTCTTCGGTTTACTACTCCAGCTCTGTGATAACGACAGTCTTCATGGAATGGCAATAATGATAGCTAACAACCTTAATAAATATGTAGTCTGATACAAAACAGCGAACAAATGAATTATATCTATGAAGATAAATACTAGACCATGCATGCTCAATATCATTCAGGTGTACGCTGCTACAGAAGAAAATGCTAACAACGGACTGGAAGCTGCTGTTACAAAAATAACCAATAATTCTCAGAGATTTCAATGCTAAAATAGGCTCTACTGTTGAGGATGAATACCTTCGAGATGTGGTGGGAAAATATGGTATCGGAAATAGAAACTATAGTGGACAACGGTTGCTACAGTTCTGTATGGAAAACAACTTTTGTCATTACAAACACCTTATTCATACTAATAAGCTTGAGCTATCATCTTGACAAATGACAACGCTACCAATTCAGACGAACTGTGGGTATTGGTCTATTCTATAGGTAAAATACATAATAATAGAAGCAGCCCTGAACTTTTGATTTCAGACACAACGACAGTGCTAGATCTCCGATGATACCCCCAAGAAAGGAGAAGACCTCTGATGAGGTCGAGATTAGACACTCAAGATATAAGAAACAATTACCTATCCTATCAAGAGCTATATAACAAGGATGTAGACAAGAATAGCTACTTGAATTCTGTTTGCAATAAGATGCAGAAACACATGGAGTCCGTACATAGTAGAGAAGTATTCCAGAAAATAACAGGGATCATAAAAACACATAAGCCTCAAACATGGTACGTGTTCAATAAATTGGGGAACTAATAACTAACATATCGCTACTTGGAAACAATACGGCGCTGATTTCTAAGCAGACACACATAGCAGTGCTATGGCTAGACTAACAAAACACAAATTTCCTGGAGTCGATTCAATTACTTCAGAGATACTCACAAGTGCAACTAAAAGTTTTGTAAAAGTGATCCATAAAATATGTCAGTCAAGAGTATATTTGGCACTCTATTGAGTGGCAGCGGGAATGAACAGAATCAAAAGTCATCTCTCTACACAAAAAGGAATCCACTACGAAATGTGACAACTTTCTCCTTCTAGCACTTATATCCCATACAGATGGCTGCAAGCTTAAAATTCGGCGAAAAATGCAACTGTCTTTTCTGTTTTCCAATATGCTTCGGAGACCTGATGAACTGTCCTCACTGTAGACAGACGTCGTATCCAAGCTTTGATGTGGGTATGCAGAAGAATGCTGCGAGTGGCATGGGTAAAGCGGAGAACCAACAACTCAATTCTGCAAAAAATAAAGCCTAGGAAGAAGCTGTCTACTAGCATATACCGTATACAGTAAGATTCTTAGGTTTTTCCGGGGGGTTTTCAGACATAATATAACACGTGTTGGTAATATGGAGAAGCTTGTGCTTCAAAGAAAGCCCGATGGAAAGCGAAAATGCGGAAGATTTGTATTATGATGGGCAATAGAATCGGTCATGAATATCAACATCGCGCAAGTCATAAGAACATCGTACGACAGAGAGGAATGGCGCAGGGCTGTTGGCCGACTGCATAATCAGGATAGACCATAATCACCATCACACGTCTGCTAAGACGAAAGGAATTGAGGAAGAGGACCAAGTAACGCCATCTATATTAAATAATGAATTTAACATCAGGGAATAAAATGGTATATTATGTATCCAGCCCGGACGTCGCCTTTTGTTGGGCGAACAAAATGGAAATTTTTGGGGAGGGACATTTCTAATAAAATATCCAAAATATTGAAAAATATATACTAGGTATTTAGTAGAAACAATTATTTAAAGTACTATAATAATATGTTAGTTTAGATTGTGCTAAGCCCCCATGACCACCTTTGAACAAAGACAAATCAAAATTACTACAAATTCTCTTAAATTTATGGATTATATAAAATTTTAGAATATTTCTTCTTTGTGGAGTTATAAGCGTTAATTTCAAATTTAATCACTGTTACTTGTGCAGCAGACTTTAGACAATCTAATCAAGCAAAATAATATTTGTCGACTCAAATCAATAATACTTTTTTTTTTTTTTTCACTTTTCACAAAGTTTCATTGGTGTTCAGTCACTTTTATATTACTCGGTAGAAAACCTTGTATTTTGGTAAATGTTATTGTTATTTATATTTTGTGACCTAACTCTAACCATTGCTCGGCCTATTACCTCATTCAAGTAAATATTTTGGGAATCTGCTGTTATGTTCGAGTAAAAAAACATTTTTTTGGTTTTTTATTTTTGTTTTCTATTTTTTTATTAAACAGATTATTTCAAGTAGTATTCAACTATACTTTCTCTTCTACTGCTGTGGCAAATAAAGAAAGCGAAATTACCTTATTGTTAAAAAATAATTATTTGAGTTTCTAAATGACGATTGCTTAAAATTATAACTATTTATATTTAACTTAAATTAATTATGCTGATTTATTTTTCTTCATGTAATAAGGGTGGTTAGTAAGCAAAATGACTCCTACACATCCTTCTTACTGCATTGCATATTGATAATACTTAATTATTTATTATACAACTTTACTAGACCAAATAATGTTGATCTTTAAACAAATAAAATTGTTTAAAAACTTTGACTTACAAACTCAAAATTGCATTTTTATGCTATATTTACTTTAGTTCGTCCTTTTAAGTAGACAGTTGATTAATTTTTTATCTCTTACAAACATTTGTATTTTGTAATTATTAACCTACAATTAGGTATACAGTTTACCCATCCTACAAAAATTAATGACACAAACATAGTTTTTTTTTCGTGATATAGATATCTTTGAAAAGGTGTAAAATTATTCATTACATTTTGTACAGTACGCGCGAAAACATGCAGTTCAAAAGTGTATTGTTTGTATTAAACTTACTATTATTATATGTGCTCATTACTAGTTCTCAAAAAATAAGGTAGGTATTTATTCTTATCCAGCAACATTTTTTATAATTTTGATATTTCATAATTTATGTTATTCATTTTCAAGGTTTGTAGTGGGTTTTGTGAATGATATGTAACCTTACAAAATTAAAAATGTACCAATGAATAGTTAAAAATATGATTGGTGAATGTAAAGCTAATAAATTTTAAATTAAAATCCTTTTAGTATTTAGTGGCAGCCACTACAAAATTTAATAAAATTCATTAAACTACAATTTGCTAAAGACCTAATTGTAATATCAACGCGGTTATGTTGATTTTGAATTACTATAAGTACACTATTATGGAAATCCCTAATTAAATTCAAAAAAAAATATCACTTGACCTGTTAATCAAATTCTTATCCATCGATAATGTTGGAATGACCCAATAGGTACCTACTATTTTGAATTTTGAAACAATAGATTAGTTATTAATTATTACTATATAGGAATTTAAACGACTTGAGAAATTTACAATTTTTAAATCAATACCTTCCCTTTCCCAAAAATTTCATAGAAAACAAATTGTTTTCCCCACATTTTATTGCTCGGCCTTTCGGTCTTATTTATTTTTAAGTTGGTAAAAAAAGTCAACCTCATTATAAAGTGGTCAGGCGGTTTTTGGCCGCCTTGACCAAACAACCCCAAGTATTTGCTATTTCACCCCAATAAATTCTGAACAACGTCCCTCATCCTATCTGGTTGTTAGCTTCTTTTTCTGTTAACTATCAACACATTGATTCTATTTGAAGACCAAAGAAAATATTAGCTTAAAAGTTTTCTCCATGCGCATTTTGTTGATTTTGAATTTTTAAACGGTCAAATCATTATATTAGACAATTTCAATGTCATCTATCGAAAACGGAATAACTGAATGAAATCCACATACCATATAGGATAGGTATTGACTTAAAAAGCGAAGGAAGTTGATATTAAAAAAAATAAAAAGGTATTTCGATTAAGTCAATACCTTGAGTTTTTATTTGCCGATGTCAAGGTTATACAAAGTAGGGGCAAGGTTTCTAGTACCAATTAAAAAATTAGTAAATGTTTACATTATGATTAGAAAAGTACAAGTCCAAATGTGGTTTGAACTGCAAAAATTAACCCTCTACCTATTGATTTATTATTATGGTAATTAGCTATGATCTAACGAATATCGTTTTTACGGAATATATTTCGTACTTTAATGAGATCGATCTTTTGGAAGTTTCTTAGTTTGCCTAAATTTGTATAGCTATATTTTTGGAAACAGATTGATTATTATTTTATTATATAATTCAGAATGACAAAAGAGTATCGTGAAGAAAAGTATCTGATAATGACAGTGGTGGTGAGTTCGAATCCCATCTATTGGGAGTCACAATAATTTATTCTCAAAAACACTTAATTACAGCTAAAAATAAAAATAAGTACTAGTTACTTCTTTATCTTTAACTGTAATGATAACTGAATCAATAATAATTATTTTTAAAGTAGCGACTAAAATACTTCAAGCACTTCAAGTATTGTACAAGTTGTTACAATCAAATAATTGTAATCTTTAAATTATAGTTACATAATATACCGGGTGCTGAATGAGTTAGCCAAACATAGGAAATTAACATGTAAAAACTTATTTATGCAAATTCCTGCTTCCCTAATTATTTTAGAGAAAAAATGAAAGACACAAAAATCGTGCAGAAACATAAACTACGAATGATAAGAGCATTATAGATTTCATATAGCTTTTACTTAAAAAGCCCAAAAATGCTTTTGAAATTGTTAAAATTTTGATTTATCCGACTGGCCATGGAATAAATTCAATTTAATTTCTATTTTCAAAAATAATTACATTGGAAACTTTCATGGCCAGTCTGACAAATGAAACTTTTAACAATTTTAAAAGCATTTTTTGACTTTTTAAGTAAAAGCTAGATGAAATCTAATGTCCTTATCATTCGTAGTTTATATCTCTGCATTATTTTTGTGTCTTTCACTTTTTCTCTAAAATAATTAGGGAAGCAGGAAATTCCATATATAAATTTTTACATGTTAATTTCCTATGTTCGGCTAACTCATTCAGCATCCTGTATAAGAAGCCATATCTTTCTGCCTGTTATTCCATTCCTAAATTACCAACCTAAAAATAAGAAGGTTATGACCTTATCCTCATCTCTAAATAAACATTGTTATGTATTTTCAGAGATTGAGTTAGTTACGAAGATCAATTTTTGCTCTTCTAAATTACACGTGTTATTGGTATCTTGATTTCAACTCAGCTAATCTGGAATTAAAGGAACTGTTAGATTGCAGTGTAAGAGAAATTTCAACTTACTTTGAGTGTCAAGATTTATTATTACATTAAATTATTGTATTAAAAAAGAATGAAATTTTAACATTTAAAAGTAATTAAAACAGCATTAAAACAAAGTGCTATGAATATTTTTACTTACCTGCAACAAAATAATTTGATCAAATTTTGAAATTGTAAACAGGAAGAGACGATTTTTAATAACGAAAAATTTGCAAATGCTTAGATGGAAATATGAAAACTTTTAGTGGACAATATAATGATCATGGAGAGTCTAAGAGATTTCGAAAGAGAATTTAAAAATTAAAGAGAATATTATGCCAATTTGTAATTTGAATTGACAAGTGATAGTTCAAGTAATAATTTAAGAAAGTCGAAACGAAGTTAAGAGATAAACACATGTGGATGTTAGTTTTTCAAGTTAGAATCAAATTGATTAAATTAATTCTGCAGTTAATAGAAAAAGTGCGGATCCATGACGAGGCTAATTTATTACCTCTGGTGTGAGCTTGGAGTATAGACGTATAGAGATGAGCTTTTCTTAAATATGAATAATCGTTTTACTTTTTTTTCTAATCTTATATAATTTTATATTTTAAACAGCCTACATCTTATTGCCCAGAACGTGTGCACCAAGTTATGGTTGTATGTCAAGTACTCAATTGCAATCAAACAATTTATTAATAATGTTAATAACAAAATGAGGTTACTTTATCATAATATTGACAAAATATGTATTTAAATTTACATTTACTTATAAATTCGCAAAAGAAAAGCATGCAATCTATAAAAAATTAAATGTAGTTACAAGAAAACCTTAATTTATTGAAATTTAAAATGTTTAAATTTGCATAATATGCAAAACAATACATTATTATTATTTATTTGCCACTAATAAACGCAAATATCGATCGGCGAAAAATACAATATTGGTCAATAGCACAATTGTAAGAATTTTTTTGAATATAATTTATTAAAAATAATAATTACTTTTTACGTTTAAAGATAGAATAGAATTTTTCGGAGTAAAAGTGACTTTTTGTGTCTCTTCTGTAATTAAGTATCACAACATATCTCCTATTGCAATGAAAATTTTACTTTTTATATCAGTTATCGAATTATCTAAATAATAAAGAAAATAATTCACAAAAAAATTTGATAAACTATCTTTCAGAAGTGAAGAAGCCAAAAGAACAAATAGTTACAACGTGTATTGGAATACACCAACATTTCAATGTATAGCACACAAAATTGATTTTACAATTTTGGCTAAAAAGTATAATATAAAGCAAAACGAATTCGATACATTCCGAGGAGATGTTATTTCTATTTTATACGATCCAGGTGCTTTTCCTGCTATATTAACTTCACCAAACCGTTCAAAGGTCGTTTATAGAAATGGAGGAGTTCCTCAAGAAGGAAATTTGACTCTTCATTTAAACATATTTAGAGATAAAATAAATGAGTTAATACCAAATATTAATTTTCCAGGTAAAATCTCAACTGTTTTTCTGGATGATAACAATAATGCTTTTTATACTTGTATAATATGGTCAAGTTAGTGAAAACTTGATTTTTTAGGAATTGGAGTTATTGATTTTGAAAGTTGGCGTCCAGTTTTTCGACAAAATTTTGGAACACTTGCTCCGTATAAAGAGTTATCATACGAAATAGAAAAACAATTACATCCTTTTTGGCCAAACATATTTATCGAGAAGGAAGCGCAAAGACGATTTGAACTGTATGGTAAAATTTTTATGGAAGAAACCCTAATTTATGCAAAGCAATTACGACCCAATGCTACATGGGGATATTATGCTTATCCATATTGTTTCAATATGTCACCAAATAATATGAACACTCCATGTCCAAATGAGGTCAAAAAAGAAAATGATGGGTGAGCCCATAGTTCGTAAATATTGCATTATCTATAAAAGTTTTATCAAATAAGTACAAATATTTAAATTATATTCTTTGTTGATTTTAGAATTTACTGGTTGTTCCTTGAAAGCGACAACCTTAATCCTTCCTTATATATTCGCGAAAATAATTTGAAACCGAAAGAAAGGCAACAATTAATTACAGGAAGAATACAAGAATCGCACAGAATAATAAAAGAAATTAATAAACCACAAGATCCGGCAGTAATACCTTATTTTTGGTATAAATATCAGGACACTCATAATTTTTTGACAAAAGTAAGTTTTATTGAGTTATTAAATGGTGATGTTATTTTTATTTACTTGTAGGAAGACATGTACAGTTCATTGCACAATTTAAAAAAATTAAACGTTGATGGACTTATCATTTGGGGAAGTAGCAATGATGTCAATTCTAAACGTAAGTGTGAAGAGCTATATGAATACGTAGACAATGTATTAGGCCCAGCAATTAACAGTACTTTGTGAATATATTAACAAATAAAATGTTTAGTTAAATCTGGTTAATTTCTATTTTTCAACCATAACTCTCAAATGCCCATTTATGCTGGTCATTAACGTGTGATAGCCGGTTAACGATTGGCAATGAAGTAAATATTTTCATCTGATTGTAATATTTATGTTTTTGGCCGGTCAATAACCTTATTGGCCAAAAAGAATTGGACAATGATGATATCATAGAAGAAATACTATAACTATAAGAAACAGCAAAATGACGCAAGATGATCTGTCGCCAATGAATAGGTTCTTTCTAAACAATATTATTTGTTCACCGTTAAAAATGTAAGTTTTCTTCAACTTCTAAATACAAACTTTAAAATAAGATACACGAAACGCGATCAAAAATATTTAATTGCTTCCAGCTTATCAATAAAAAAAAATAATAAAGTTAATCGGAGTGGCGGAGAGATACGAGATTTTTAAACGAGGGTCTTGATAGATATTAAATGTTGAATTTCTGGTTTCTACATTGTATTAACTCTCCTAGTATTATAATCATAGTTGTAGATGTTGATGTCACTGTCATGGTTACCCAAAGTAAGGAAAAAAGTATTTAGTAGATATGGATATCAGTCGAGTTCAGATTGGTTTACTCGAGGGAAAGGATGACTGGACCACGTGGAAGTACAAAATGAGTATTGTACTACGAGGTATACAAGGAGCTATGGATGTTTTGGATGGTAAATTAATGGCGCCTAAAGTCTTTGTTGCCCGATGCTACAGCAGAGGAAAAGACAAAGTATGAAAGTGATCTGCAAAACTTTACCAAGGTAGACAGTAGCATACTTCTTGTTTTGACAATCAACATGACACAAGATACACTTCAGAAGGTAATGAGATTTTCTTCGGCTCGGGAGGGATGGTTGGAGCTTCACAGATTATTTGATGGAAATATCGAGGATAAAACTTATGACTTATGTATGGAGTTTTTCAGTTTCAAAAGACAAACTGGAGATGATATTCTCACTCATATTTCGAAACTCAAAAACCTCTGGAATTTCTAAAACTAAAGCATCCGAAAATAAGTGTAAATGTGATTTACTAGAACTTTTGTTGATATGTAAGATTTTGGGAACATTACCTGATCAGTATTCTTCATTTAAGTCGAGTTGGATGTTGATGACAAAAGCACATCGAAATATCAATAATTTGACTAATCAACTCTGCACTTTTGAGAAGGCATTATCATGCAAAAGTGATATCCTAATCGATCAAGTTTTACTAGCTGATAGAAATCAACCTAGTAAGAACAGTAAATGGAAGAAGAAACTTATTTGCCATTATTGTAAAGTACCTGGACACAAGGTGAGATATTGTGAGAAATGGAAGGCAGATGGTCGTCCTTCTAAATCTGAAAGCAGTAAATCTAAAAGAGGTGCTACAACGGATTTCACAAGTAGTGTATTTGTTGCTGAAAATTACCAAGATAGCTGGTTCGTAGACAACGGAGCTACAAATCATATTACTTTTCAAAAACATTTGTATAAAACCTACCAAAGTTTTGAAGAAACGCATACTGTGACTACAGCCAATGGAGAACTGATAACTGCGTTAGGAAAAGATTCAATTCATGTCACGTCAACAGTAAATGGAATTCTTGAAAAAGTTTGGTATGTCCCAGGAATTAAAAAGAATTTGTTTTCAGTGTTGGCAGCACAAGACAAGAATCCGAAAAGCCAGTTTGTTTCAACTGCTGCACGATGTAGTCTTAGCGTAAATGGTCAAGAAAAAGTTGTATGCACAAGACATAGACATGGAGGACTCTTTACACTAAAATTTACGAATATTTCACCAGTTAACACAATGCAAGCTAATATTGTGCATAACGAAAACGTACTTCTGTTATATCACGAACGACTAGGTCACCAAAATAAAAGACATATAAAATCGGTGCTCTCTCGTGAATTTGGCCTAACAGTTAGTTTAGATAGTGAACTATGTGAAGGATGCATCTATGGAAAGGCGTATAGACTAAAGTTTGGCACAAGGGAACGAGCAAAAATTCCAGGAGAACTTCTACATTCAGATGTATGTGGACCTTTTGTGACTTCTCTGGAAGGACATCGTTATTTCGTGCTGTTTAAAGATGACTATAGCCGTTTTGGATACATTTATTTCAAGCGAGAAAAGTCTGAGGTACCTGACAAGATAGAAATTGTTTTAGCTGAAATTAAAGCTGCAGGACATTCCGTTAAAGAGTTTCTGACTGATAATGGTGGTGAGTTTGACAGCAAGAGGGTAAGAGACATTCTTTGCAAGTTTGGAATTAAACAAAGATTAACGATGCCCTATACTCCCGAACAAAATGGGTGTTTGGAGAGAGATAACAGAACGATCGTGGAGACTGCTACAGCAATTATGCATGCTAGAAATGGTGATAATTATCACCAAATCTTTGGGCTGAGATGATAAACACAGCTGCATATATACTCAACAGATCAGGCATATCCGGTGTTCAAGATAAATCTCCATTCGAAGTTTGGTTTGGGAAGAAACCAAATCTTAAACACTTAAAAATTATAGGTAGTAAGTGTTATGCTCACATTCCGAAACAGCGTAGGAAGAAAATGGATCAAAAAGCTAAGAAAGGAATTTTAATAGGGTACGATAATAATGACGGATATCGTATTTGGTGTGAAGATTCAAAAGAGCTTATAAGATCACGAGACGTCTATTTTGATGAAAAACCACTTTTTCTATCTAATAGTCAAAATCTACCCTGGTCTCAAGAAAGAGGGATAGAAAATGAAGAAAATTTTGAAGATACGCCAGAAAATGAGAATCTAGATAGTCCAGAAGATTTTGAAAATGACGAAATAGAGAATAGACTAGAAGATTCAGAAAATAGGGATCTTGAGAACAGACTAGAAGACGATGAAAATGGTTTACAAAATAGAATGAATGATGAACCTACATTGGATAAAGAATTCCAAAGAGACCGAACACGTATAAGAAAGCCTGCTAGATTTGAAGACTACGTAATGACTGTTGCAAACGAAATTTTGCAAACAAAAGAGCCATTGAGTTACAAGAAGCCATCAACAGTAGTTACCGTGATCAGTGGATTCTAGCCATGGAAAAAGAAATACAATCACTCAACGAAAATGAAACTTGGAGTTTGGAGAAACTGCCATCTAGGAAAAAGGCTATTTCCTGTAAGTGGGTATATAAGATAAAAACAAACCCAGATGGGTCGGTCGACAAGTTTAAGGCTCGTTTAGTGGCTAAAGGTTTAATGCAAAAGAAAGGGGTGGACTATGATCAAACGTTCAGTTCTGTTGCAAAAACCAACACCATAAGAGTTCTGTTAAGCATTGCAGCGAGTGAAAACATGGTTTTAACCTAATTTGATGTTAGCACAGCATTTTTATACGGTACTCTGGATGAAGTTGTCTTTATGAAGCAACCAGAGGGTTATGAAGATGGGTCAGATCGTGTTTGCCATCTCAAGAGAAGCCTCTATGGTCTCAAATAGGCACCTCGGCGTTGGAACAAGAGAATTGTTGATTTCTTTAAAGCCAACGGTTTCATTATAAGTGATGCTGATACTTGTTTGTTTATTAAAAAACGTGGACAAGATACGCTTCTTGTAACACTTTTTGTTGACGATGGTCTGGTAGCTTCTACTAATGAAGAAATGACAAAACAGTTCCTAAGAGAGTTTAAATAAAGAATTTAAACTAACAGTGAAACCTGCTTCATATTTCCTTGGCTTGGAAATAAATGTTGGAGAGGATGGAACTGTGAAAGTTAATCAAAGTGCCTATACTAAGAAACTACTAGAACGTTTTGGAATGATTGACTGCAATCCTGTCTCTACACCTATACTCAAGGAGAATGTCCAATCAGGGAAGGAAGAAAACTCTACAAACTTCCCTTATAGAGAAGTAGTAGGGGCTCTTATGTACTTAATGACTAGTACGAGGCCTGATATCTCCTATGCAGTAGGTGTTGCATCAAGGACTTTGGAGAATCCCAGCCATGAAGACTGCATAAAAGTAAAAAGAATACTTCGCTACTTAAAAGGGACTATTGATTACGCTCTCACGTATAAACCTGGTTATAAAAGAGGTATTCTTGAAGGTTTTAGCGATGCTGATCATGGTGGTGATCAGAATACAGGACGTTCAACTTCTGGTGTACTTTGCATGTATGGTAGAGGAGCTGTTTCTTGGCTTAGCCAACGACAAAGCTCAGTAGCGATATCTACAACCGAAGCTGAGATAGTTGCCGCAAGCGAAGCTGCGAAAGAGTTAATTTGGCTAAAGAGATTATACAACGAAATAATTGTTTTAAAAGCTACTCCAACACTATTAGTTGACAATGAAGCAGCAATTAGATTGGCACAAAATCCCGAATACCATCGTAGAACAAAACATATAAAAACAAGACATTTCTTTGTGCCAGAGCTTGTTTTAGAAAATGAAATTTTAGTAAAGAAAATTTCTACAGAACATCAACTGGCTGATGTTTTTACAAAAGCGTTGTTTAAACCACGACTCCGAATTTTATTAAAAGCTATGGGTCTCAAGTTTCAGGAAAGTAATCAATGAGGGAAGGCGTTGAATTTCTGGTTTCTACATTGTATTAACTCTCAAAGGGCCGATCTTTTCACCTTCAAGTAAACCCCAAGTAAGTTCTAATCGACAAGTAAGCTACTTTACGGTCTTTTCAACTACTAGTAAAATTTAG
This sequence comes from Cantharis nigra, assembly GCA_958510845.1. NCBI lineage: Eukaryota > Metazoa > Arthropoda > Insecta > Coleoptera > Cantharidae > Cantharis > Cantharis nigra. The sequence continues at coordinate 24,799,392 of OY294031.1, forward strand.
TAGCCTAATAAATCAGCTTACTGGCTAGTAAAGTTATTAGCACCTTCAACAGGCCTGTAAATATTTATTAGCATGATAAACTTAGCGGACAAAAAACGAACTTGTGATTATGTTTACTAAAATTTTAAATCATAATGACGGTTTTAATATTTTCATTTTTGAATGAATTTTGAATTTTGAAAATAATATTTAATAGAGTTGTGCTGGTTCCACCAGCTCTGATTAAATACTTTAATGTCGGTTAGATGAAATTTATCACGGTTAAATAAAATGAAGTGTTCCACCAAATGTTTAATCGTGGTTAAAGCAAGTTAACCAGTCCTCAAACTAATTAACCAATTTTGGCTGGTTAGAAAAGTTTAATCACTGTTAATGCCCAATGCATACGGATTGGGTCTGCGCGAAGAAAAAAAGCGTGTTATGTGTTTGAAAAAGTGGTTTTAAAAGCGATCATTTGTTATTATTTACAATAATATTCTATCTTCAGCAGATGATGAAGATATAGATATAAATTATAGTAAACCGCGAGTGTTAAATTCAAGAATTAATTATCATGAAATAGACGACGATTTTGAATATTTTCGACGTTTTTATTTACAAAAATATTTTTATAATTATTTAAACTATAGTAATAAAATTTATTTTAATAATGATTGATTATTTAATAATTCGGTTTGCAATTTTTCATTATTAACCTTTGGGCTAATCTTAGGTGTACGTTTTTCTTTAAATCTTTAACTTTCTTTAACTTAGCAGTCCTCTTTTTCTCAGCTGCTTCCATCTTGGCTTCCATGGTATCGAATTGCAGTTTCTAGAAACATTTCGAGAACCATCCAAACTATATAAAATATTTATATTTTAAAAATTATATTTTAGTAATTACTTATTAGTAAAAGAAATCACTAAATATGAATATTTTATATCTTTTGGATAGTGTTCAAGTTACCTTACAACTTGGCCAAATTAAAATAACACTTCACCTGTCAGGTTTCATATTTAAGTTTAAGTTAATCTGATCTACTAGTTCAAATGACGCTAAATTTTTAGTTTTAAATGTAATACCAACCGTACTATACTTCAAGTAGTTAATCGTTGCATAAAATTCGATGAAAAGACCCAACTGTCTTACTCGACCATTAAAAAGCTCAAGTAAAGTAAACGACAAGTAACTACTTGACGTATAACTTAAATATGAAAAGATGGGCCCCTAGTATTATAATCATAGTTGTAGATGTTGATGTCACTGTCATAATAAAATAAGTTTAGTAAGAACAAAATATTCTTTTATTCCATATTAAAAATATTCCTTAAGGGCTTCCTAAAACATCAACATTAAGTACTTTGACTTACCTCAAACTCTGTTGAAATCATAATAATTGTGTATTGAAACTAATAAAATTTCACATTTTTAATATTGTGAATCTCGAAATCTTATATGGGCGTCAGAGATAGACAGATAATAACGAAGAAAATCCGAAATTCCCTAATATGAAATTTTCAAATTTAGACAATTCTACTTTTAGCACTTATCAAAATTAGGAATTATTTACGTTTCCAGTTTAACACTTTAACACGGTGTCATAGTGACAGTTACTGAAATTGTCAGAAGGGCAAAATCTCACCGACAAAGATATAAATATTTCAATGCAATAGAGAGACGAAAAAGTATTGTACATTCAGGAATAACTAAAGTAGAAATAATATAAATTATAAAGATTAGTCTAATTTAAAAATTTGGGTTTTATGTCATACAAAAGTCTGCGTTTTAAAAAAATTAATATTTAAAATTTTACTTATTTATATTCATAGGCGGATTGGGGGGCTTAAAAATAGATAAGGAGACAATCCCAAATCTGAGAACCGTTTTTGCCCGTCTCGACCCTTCGTGCCCCGCCTCCAGAAAAAAATTCTGGATCCGCCCCTGATAAGGTGCAATGGAGTAGTTGCACCAAGCTTCAAAATATTGTGCGTTTTTAATTTAATTTTCTATAAAATATTAAATTTTGAATAAAAGAAATACCTAAACGGCGCCGGCGGGATTCATATCAAAGCAATAAATCACAAAACACTAAACAAGAAGTCAGGAATTGTGATTTAATTCATATTTTCTTTGATTTAATTGGTAAAGCAAAATAAGTAATAATTGGACGTAGTTATGCATAAACCTACCAATCCACAATTTTCGAAAAATGAGTTAATTACGAAAATGGACTTATTAGGTACTATTTTTTGACTGGAAAAAATTCAACAAGCTAAAATGGATTTTTTGTAGCTATTTATTATTATGCATAAAACTACCAACCCACATAATTTGAGTAGTTTTGTACAAAATCAGGAAATAGTATATTTTGCTGAAAGATAACTAAGGTCCAGTATTTCAGTTAAACTACGTTCAAGGATTAACCTACGTTTATGGCTACCTGATTGGTCAGATATCAATATAAACTGAGTTTAAACTCGGATCGTAGTTTAAACCACAACTGAAATACCGGCCCTTAGAAATAATTGACAGGATATAAAAGCACTTTCACAACTGTCTTTCCAAGTGTTCTATCCAATATAATTTTTAAAATTAAATCTTATTTATTTTCTCAATAAGTGTTTTATTGGGTCGGTAGGTTTCTGCATAACTAAGTTCAATTGATTCTACCTCACACAAAGGATGTTATGAAACGAGAAGGAAATCTGGTGTACATGGAATATTTTAGAAAAGAAAGATCACTTTTCGATAATTTGGTAAAATTTTTGGATTTGGATAGTTTTGATAAAAAATACAAAAAAAATGTAAAAAATCATTAAAAATAATCGAATATTCTATTATTTTGCTCAATTTTTTCATTTAATTTCTACATATTCCAGCTGTAGAAATTCAAACAAACACTTCCAAATAATTAAAATTTTGGATTTCTTTGATTATTCGCGATTTACATTAAACAAGACCATAGTGATGGCTTGATGGTATTGCAATGGAAAAACGGGGTACAATAAGCCTAGATAGTCGAATGTGTAAATAATATTTAAACCAATAAAACAGATTTAACCAACAACTTTTTATTGTTATAATTGCAAACTTTGGCTATGTCACATACAACAAAAATAAAACTAAGTTGTTGTTGTGGTAGTAGTAGCAGTCTTGACTTCTTCCTTAAGACGATCCTTCTTCAAGAGACCCATAAATGAAGCCTTATCAGCAGCAGTTTGGAATCTGCCATGACCAAATTTGGAAGATGTATCAATGAACTTAAGGTTGATCTTCTCAAGAGCAATACGTTTAGTATGAACCAATAAAGATTTTCTAAGAGTGATAACACGCTTCTTGGATCCAACACAGCATCCTTTGATCATGACATAATCATTGTTGACTTCACCATAGTGGGGAAAACCACCCATTGGAGTGATTGTTTTTTCAGTCAAATCATATTCTGTAGAAGCATTGTTTTTGATGACCTAAAAGAAAACAGATTTAAATTTCATTCCAACAATACAATCCATCAATTGGTAAAAAAAAAGATCAGTCCTATCATTCATAATCAAATATGTATCATATTCCTTTTGGCTCTAAACTTTATCATCATTAAAATAAATCAAAATTTTGTATTAAATAAAACCAAATTTACCTTGCCATCTTTAGTATGAACTCCCACTCCAAGACGATATATTTTTTTGTTCATTTCTGTCCGATGATGGTAACCTTTTTGACCAGCACGAGCAACTGTGAAGGAAACTCGAGACGGATGCCATGCTCCAATGCAAGCAACTTTACGCAAACCCTTATGAGTTTTACGGGGCAACTTCTTAGTATGCCAACGTGAAGTTACACCTAAAATAATATATACATCACGATCATGTAAGCAGAGTAAGAACTTTCTAAGCTAAGCTAGAATAGGCTTCAGAAGGAAGGCAGCATGATTTTCTCAGCAAAAAAATTCAGACATGCACTATCATGTCATATCATCATAAACTAGTATCCATTCAAGTTAAAATTAAACAACCTAATTACCTTTGTATCCTTTTCCCTTCGTCACACCAATAGTATCGATCATTTCATCTTGGGCAAAGACAGAAGCAACCGGTACAGGCTTTTCCAAATGTTCTTTAACCCATGCAACTTTGTCAGCAACAGTGCCACCATTTAATTGAATTTCCATTATGTGAGCTTTTTTCTGACGAAGGTTCAACAATTTCATCTAAAAGTTTATTACTTAAAAATAATTTTGACTTTACAATACTAACACTAACCTGGGTATGTGCAATAACACGTACTACTTTGCAGTATTTAATTATCTTATTGAAGTCTCGTTCGATTGACTTCTTGCCAAGACCATCTTGCCATTTCTTATTGGCCTTACTGAAGGCCTTCTTCTTACTCTTATACCTGATAATGCAAGGAAATCAAAAACAAGAAAAATCCACGGCACTAAAAGCACAAAAGAAGGCAAGCCTCATAAATTTAGAGGAGACTTAACCTTCATGTCCTAGCCTCTCACAAAAATACAAAACAAGTTTGTGCAAGCAACAGACTAAATCATCTCTCATGCTACGATCGGAGAGCTTTTGTTCGGGTTAGTAAAAACAATTTTAAAAAAACCATTAGTATTGCATACCAATTTTTGTAAAAACGACGGCGACACTCTTCTGAAAGATGTTCAGCCCAGATAGTTGCTAATGCTCTCAAACCATGAGGCGTTTCAATGTAGCCGACACATCCTACTACAACCATGGGAGGAGTTTCCAAAATTGTAACTGCTTCCACAATTTCCTTCTTATTTATTTCTGTTCAAAAAAAATCAATTTAAAAATACAAAATTGTATTTAGATAAAAATGTACAGAACAGGGTTTATCTCAAGCGTCTCCGCCCAGGGGCTACACAGAGTTTATGGAATCTGTCCGGTGCACCTCCCGAAGGGTGCTTTTTCTTCGACACTGCGACGGTAATTTCTATACGATAAGAAATTCCTTAACGCCAGAGGAAGGTAAGTTCCAACTGATGTGTCGTTTTGTTTAATTAACAAAAAGAAGTAATACTTACTTGAACCGGGACGATCTGCTTCACGAAGAACGTGGGTCATACCAGCTTTGTAACCAATAAACGCTGTTAAATGGACCGGCTTGCTGGGATCTTCTTTTGGGAATGCCTTCACTTTACCACGATGTCTGCGGGATCTCTTTTTTGGGTAGAAACCCATCGATCCATGACGAGGTGCACTGAATTTCCGATGAGACTACAAGAAATATAGGTTTGTAAAAAAAATACTTTTATATTATAATTAATATTGAAAATGTGAAAATAATCAGACCGCCCTAGAATAATATCCTCATTATTATTCGGATTCAACCATAAACATTAATCTAGTAAATCATCATCTTAAAGTAACCACGTGGTGGTCACGAAAAATTAATAAAAATCTACGTTAATAATTCCTGTTCAATTTATAAAATTGTAAACGTTTGAATAAATATTTGCAAATTTATAAAATATTTCAGATTATAACATATTTTTTAATTTAAAGAATTGTTACAAGAAATGTACTCACCATTTTAGATTGTCAAACGAAATGAACTTGCTGTGAGAACTTTCCAAAGACCAACTACTGTGGAAGTAGGTGGCGCTAACGTATTTTATCTGGCACCAAATTTAAAATATTAAAAAATATTTATTTTTATAAATAAGAGCGGGAAACAGAAATATTTATTTTAAAAATTAATTTACGTTTACAATAAAAATGTGTGAAATTAAAACTGAACTATTGGTGAATTGAGATTAATAATATTTATGTCGTTGTCAGTTTGTGAAATGCCTGATTACGAATATTAATAATAATAATAATAATAATATTTCTTTATTGCACTTTAACAATTTACAAAAAAATTAAGTTTAATATGTACAATACGTGGAGATCAGCTAGTGCTGATTTTCATCTCTACGTTGAAAAGTTTTGCCGATCGGTGCAATGTATTGAAGTCAATCGCAAAGTATTCATCCATGCTATACAGCGGGTTGTTAATCAGTGTTTCTTTCAGCTTTTTTTTCAGTAATTGTGCCGGAAGTTTTCGTAACAACACAGGCAGGCCGTTTAGTTGAAATATTTGAAATTACCAAAGATTTCTATATATTATTAAATATAAATTTGCCAGAGCTATGGCAATGACTTGATATAGTACAAACCAAATAAATTTACCGGTGCGTCATTGTTTAAAATTGTATGAATCAAGCTGAAATGCATTTTTCTTTTTATTTTAAAATAGCTTTCTCTTTTCACCACAATTTGAAACAATGTAAATGTCACTGTCAAAATGTTGCAGGATATAAACAAAAATGAAAACTATTTTAAACAATGACGCACCGGCAAATTTATTTGGTTTGTAGTATAGTTGAAACTTGATACATGTTGTGTTAAAAAAGTTTCAACCAATCAGTAGCGTAACTATCAGTGTGTGATGTGCTGATGCGTGTAGGTTTGTTGTCCTAAAATTCTAAATATATTTCTAAAATTTTAAAATTTATCTTAAAGTTAGTCAAAAAAGATTATTAAATTCTTAATTTTTATTTTTTTTAAACTAAGAACTTTATTTATAATATTTTTTAATTATTTTATTTTAATTTTTTTTTATTTTTTTATTTTTATTTATTTTTATTTTTTTATTTTTTAATTTTATTGTTTAATATCATAATTGAACGGCTCATGTTGGATGCTAAGTACAGAACTATGTCTAAAAATTTATAGCTGATTTTGAATTTGAATAATTTTTGTTGTAAATATTCTCCTCCACCCCTAAAAGCATATAATAATCTAATATCTTAATTATAATTATATTATTATTATTTGTTAAGCGTGTTGCCTAGCAATAAATTATAAAGTATATTCAAATCCTACGCCCTCCCGCGTATGTGAATCAACATTGCCGTTACGGAGCCCATCCATAATCGGCAAGCTTCAGTCAGTGCCGGATCAAGCTATTTTAAGCTGTATTTTCGCGAGGGACCGGTTGGTTGTTTGCGGTTACGACTGGTACTTCTCCCACTACTAATTTTAAATGACCGCGAAAATGGAAACTAACCATACTTTTTTAAAAATGAAACAAGTAATATAATTTACTTTTTTGTGAGTATGAAATGTAAATTATGTATCAGAATTCCCAAAAACTTCATTCTAATTAAGATTTTAAAGAGAATTGGATTTTAATACGAATAAAACAATTTAACCGAAGCAGTAGCTTTCCTGGATTTGTTTAATTTTATTTTTATTTTTGCCGATATTTAATTATTAATTTTGCATTTTACCTTTACCTTAGAATTTTTAATTTAAAAAAAATAGTGGTAATTATTAATAAATAATTTTACAGTTCCTTGTCGGAACTATTTTATGCTATTTGTGATTACTACCACGTGAATATCTTTAGGAATTTAATATATTTTTGAAGAGTTAGATACTTTATTTGAAAAGCTATTATTGTACCTACAATTTTTGAATTCACAATCTAGATAAATGGAATAAGTATAACATAAATACAAAGAAATGTGCTCAATAATGTTTTTATCGTAGTTAAAGTACTCAAGAAATATTCAAATTTTAAATGTGGCGGGCACTTCACTACAACCGCTATATGTAACCACTGCCTGACAGCGGTTGCTTCGGTTAGGTAAATATTTGAACGTAAACTACCTCCCCTACAACCGTTTTGTCGCCAAAATAGCAGCGGTTGCAACCGGTTACTTTTGGTACCTCGCGAAAATACAGCTTTAGCGCCAGGTGCAGATTAGATAAATGGCGCCTTTAGTACAAAATATAATATTATATTGTATAGAATATTAGCGATTTATGTTACTGTTGACGGCGCTACCAAATATCAAGAATATGGCGGTAGCTCTATTACGTGCAATTGAATTATTTTATCGTAAAACCGCGGTGAAATGATTATTCACAAAATAAAAACCAAAAGAATGTAAACATTTGGTTTTAAACAAAACTTTCTATACCAACTATACGTATGTACCTCTTAGATTAACTTAATATTTTTCCGCTTGGTGGCGTTCGTTTAATATGAATCGCAAATAATCAAAGAAAACCAAAATGTTTATTATTTAGGGGTGTTTGGAGAAGAGTGAGGAAGGCTAGAAGCTGGAATACGTAGAAAATAAGTGTTGTAGCAGACAACAGACTTCAGCAACCGCCCTGTATTTCTATAATTTGTGTAATTAGTTGTAACCTTATTACACCTTGTATCATAATAATACAGGGTGTCACAAAGTCTTTTGTAAGTTGTTACCATACAGTTGGTAATGACTTCAAAGGGACTATTATCTATATAAGGACTTTTATTTTATCAATAAAGGCAGTTAGTTTCTTACATTAGCAAAGTATTAAGTTGGCTCATAACACAAGTTACCGTGTTATTATTTTATATTATTATAATTATAATATTAGTTTACGTTCAGTAGCGAGGACGTAACAATAAGTGAAAAAATTGAGCAAAGAAACGAAAAAATCAATCGCTTTTATTAATGATGTTTTTTTACAATAATCAACTTGCTCTAAATATTAACATTTCACCTCTAGCTTTACCACAAGAAATGTAAAGGCGAACATAATCTTTTCATCCGTAAACGGTGGGAGACGGGGGGAAAACGGGGGTCAAATTTAGATTCATCATCAGAAGGTCATTGTACATAAAAATCAGCAGGAATGGTATCAGAGCTCGAAAAAAAAATTTTATTTGCAGACCAGTGCAGTGTTATCATTACTTACTCTAATTTTCAAATTAAATCAAAGAAAATATTAATTAAATCACAATTCGTGACGTTTTGTGAGTTATTGATTTGATATGGGTATGATAGTCGATACTTCGCTCGATCTCAGACTTGAGTCAGACGTAAGTACAAAATCGACCAATCAAAATGAACAATTTTGTACTTTAGTCGTGCTCAAGTTTTGCTGGAGCCAAGCATCGACTATAGGTACGGGCATTAGTCTATGGTCGGCGTATTTGTTAAATTAAAAAGAATATCTACTACGTATTCGGTAATAATTGAAACGTTGTTCACATTCAACTGAAGCTTTGTATTTAATTAATTAATTTTCCTTTCTTGGTAAATGTTGACGACTAAAATTATGGCTATTTTTTAAAAAAATTTTTATTATAGAATCCACACTCTGTACTTTTCGTTTAAACCAATCAGAGCTTGGTTGTAAAATCAACATCAGGGCCCTATCACAACTTTAATTAAAATATTAGAAAATAACTATACCACACTGAAAAAAATGGTTTATCATATCGATGAAAAATTCATCATTTTTACACCTATGAAAAAAATTCATTATATTGATGAAAAATTCATAGTATTTATGATCAAAATCAATGTATTTATGAATTTCTTCATCCATATGATGAATTTTGTTCATGGGTGTAAAAATGATGAATTTTTCATCAATATGATGAAAAATGAAAAACTATTTTTTTCAGTGCAGGTGTAGTGGGCAGAAAATATCTTAAAAATCAATGAAAAGAATTCGCTAGAGGCTAGAAGATAACATTTTCTGTTACATGTACGCATACACAGGGTGCTGAATGATGATTTAGCCAAACAGGAAATTAACATGTAAAAACTTATTTATGTAAATTCCCGATTCCTTATTACTTTAGAGCAAAAATGAAAGACACCAAAATAATGCAGAAATATAAACTACGAATGATATGAACATTAGATTTTATTTAGCTTCTACTTAAAAAGTCAAAAAATGCTTTTAAAATTGTTAAAAGTTTCATTAATCAGACTGGCCATGCAAGTTTCCAAAGTAATTATTTTTGAAAATAGAAATTAAATTGAATTATTACTTGGCCAGTCTGATAAATGAAAATTTTAACAATTTTAAAAGCAATTTTTGACTTTTTAAGAAAAAGCTAGAAGATTATTATTTTATGTGTCTTTCATTTTTTCTCTAAAATAATAAGGGAAGCAGGAATTTGCAAGTTTTTAGATGTTTCCTATGTTCGGCTAACTCATTCAGCACCCGGTAGATCCCACAAAGAACTGTTTTCAAATTTCCATCGAAATTAAAATTGTTTTCAGTTCTGTTGCAATAAAATTATATTTACCAACAAATTGTAATTTTAAATTATACCTACTTATACTGTTTCAATTTCATCTATACGTTCAGCTTAAGCGCGTAATCGTAACATTGGCTCAAAGAGTTAAAACTATTTGCAAAATTCAACATTTTCAATTTCCAATAGCTTTACAACTCAGAATTGATTTTGGTTAACCATTTCATTTTTTTTTGCATAATTATTATAATGACAGATTAAACGGTGGTTTTTTGCGCAGTTCGGAATTAAATCATAAATCTTCTTCTACAGAAATTAAAACTTTATTTTTAGGTTAAATATCCGGATCTTTCGTTCATTCATAGGAAAGTAACGAGAGGAAAACCGTTAGAGAAATTTGGTGACAAGTGAATGGAAATCTAAGAAAATCTTAGGTAATCTTATGAAATCCGGTGATATCTGAGGTAATCTTATAGGAAATCTGATGTGGTGTAGAAAATTCTAGGAAATGTTAGAAGCTTTGGAGGAATGTATGACCATTGATTATTATTTTTACTTTCCCATTTACGTAGTAAAGGAAAGTATAGTAATCGAGTAAAAAAAAATTTTTGAAATAGCATTTTTTCCATAGTCAATGAGTCCGTACAAATCGTTTGAGACTAATTTTGCAATGATGTCCGGATGTGTGTGCGATTTTTTCGTCCACGATTTTTCAAAACGCGTGAACCGATTTTATTCAAATTTCATATACTGGTTTGTAAAAGCAATCTAGAGAGCTGATTATTATAGTAATGTTAGGGTAAATTTTTTTGAAAATTGGATATTTGATCATTTCTATTTGGTCATATTTCAGTGCCGTAGCAATGATTTGGGGGAGGGGCACAAACATCTTTTTAGCTTTAATTATAAAAATTTAACATTTTTTTATTTTTTTTTGCATTTATAAAACTTTGCTTAGGCGATAGTTCATTTACCACCGGTGTATTATTTTATTAATTATTACATTATTAATAGATGTACCTAATCTACTACAATTAGTTACAAATATTAAAATATTTAAAATAAAACATGTATCGCAATCGCTTCATTTATCAACTTAATTATACTTAATCAATGGATAATAAAGGCCGGGAGGTGAGTCTAATTAAACGGCTTCTGTTTCTTCTTCACTTTTTACGCTTAGCTTTATTGTATTATTTGTTTTTAAATACCCCCCGAGTCGCCGAAGCTGTTATAAATATCTAAACCTATTTTAGTAATTTTGTGTTGACAAGATACGTATACCTATACCCCGTAGTATTTACTTATGTTACCTAGCTCTGCCTTGAGGTTTTTTAAAACCGCGTACGCCAATGCTGGTAATAATATTATTATCTTATATATTATTATGACTCTAGGACCCGAATTTAAATTTTTATCATTTTAAAACAATATAATGTAGTAACTAAAAAATAATGTTAGCGAATGTTTAAATTGCCTAATAATACAATTTTTATAATAGAAATAAAACTTTGGAACCTGATAGATACTACATGGAAATCAATTGATTTTAATTTTAAATGGAATTCTCTCTGTAACATTCAGAAACGGTTTTGATTGGAGGTTAATATAAAAATAAATCAAAATTGTTTAATCGATACATGTCCAGTCATAAGAGTATTTTAAGAGGTTACGTAAGTTTTGATGTATTGACATTTTTAGGGGAAGTCCACTAATGAAAATAAAACAATTGAAAAAATCCCTCCTCCTTTCTCAAGGCGCAATAAATGAGATTCAGCATTTTATATGTAATGTACTACATACAGCAATTTGAACACGTACAAAAATTAGTGATAACACCTTATTTACTGCACATTAGACGAATGTTGATGTAATAATTTTGTATTTTAAGTGCACCCCTATTACACGAATTTTATTGATTACATTGAAAATCACGACCACTTCGGAACTGCAATTATTTAAATTATAATATATAGGTGAGTGTTTTCACTTGTTTATCTTTTATGTTGTTTTAAAAACGTTTACGTTTATATAAATGTAAATTTACGTTCATTATTTTAATTAAGTTAGGTTACTTCGGTTTTGCAATCGCTTCAGTTTGCTTGAATCAATGGAAGTGTCTAAGTGTGCGTCAAATCAATCTGGCCAGTGGTTCAGTTACCTATATAGTAATTTTATTGATGTAAAAATTCCATTTCTATTAAAATTGACTTATAATTTGTTAATTCACGTATAATTAAAAACGGAAACTGCATCCACTTTTTAAATCATTCAACTATACCAAAGAAATTATTTTAATCATCAGTTGCTGTTGAGTTGAAGAACTGCCGCCATATACTGTATAAGTCTTGCTGGCTATTCATTGCTAACTGTCAAGTTTTTCTACCAAAATGTGGTTCTGAATAGCAACATTTGCTAGGTTTAACTATAGTTTTGCGAGAATACTTGGCAAATTAATTGAATCTACTCAAAGTTAATAAGTTACCAATATATATAACTTATCAACTTTCAATTCTTACGGACTAGCAAAACTTGACAATGACTTGTAAGGGTTGTCAAATGCTATTTATACGTCAAACTAATGTTAGGCCTTAAGGCCGTTGCGAATTGCAAATTGAGCCAAATATTTTCTTATTTTATACCTTTTTTTTTACTGAAAGCCAATTTTTAATCGATATTCACTGTATGTATCAGTTGCTGATATGCCATTCACCCATTCGCATTTTACATTACCTATAGATGGCGTTGTAAATCAACAAGATGGATGACTTATGCGGAATAGTTTGAATTTTTACATATTGGATATCTTACGTTTTTGAATCAATTTAGTTTACATTAGTTCATTATATAACTGCTGATATATTTAAAATTAGAAAGACTTATAACTTTGTACGTATTTAAAGATTAAAATATGCCGAACACTACTAATTAGTAATTACTATAGGTGGTGTTTCATTACCTGATCGGTTTCTACACTCACCGACTTTTCTTTTTTAAGTGACATTTAAAAAATTATATCGAATTTGTTCTCAACTTCACGTGTTCTTCTGCAATAACTTGAAATGATCAAAATTTATTGCACTTGGAATATTAGCGTGTTTATATTTAAATATTTGTTTAATTAATATGTTCATAATCTAGATCTTTTTGCTTTAATAAAAAATATGTGTAACTTATCTGTATATTTGTTTAATTTACATTAAATGATGTAACTGAGGAGGTGGTATCAGAATGATTTGCATTTTATTTTTAACGGATTCATGATTACATTACAAAATTAAGAACTTCGACTTATTTGCATAATAATATACTAATATTTTAAATTTTTTTTAGAAAAAAATTTCTCGATGGAACCTCATCTCAGACAACCATCGGCCGAACGCCGTTTAGGCCAAAATACTATCGTACAACCACTTTTAACAGATTTGTACCAAATAACAATGGCTTATGCTTATTGGAAATCTGATAAAAAGAACGACATAGCAGTTTTCGATCTATTTTTTCGAAAGAATCCTTTTCACGGCGAATTCACAATATTTGCCGGTTTGGAGGAGTGCGTTAAGTTTTTGGAAAAGTTTCATTATTCTCAAAGCGATATTGAATACCTGAAGCAAACTCTACCTTCAAGTATAGAAAACGAGTTCTTCGATTACATGGGCACATTGAATGCCAACGATATTACCCTTTATGCCATCGATGAAGGTTCGGTTGTGTTTCCCAGGGTTCCCCTTTTAAGAATCGAAGGCCCTTTAATTGTCACACAACTTTTGGAAACAACATTTTTAAATTTGGTCAATTATGCAAGTTTAATGGCTACCAACGCTGCAAGATACCGAATGGCTGCTGGCGATTTACAATTATTGGAGTTTGGATTACGCAGAGCACAAGGTCCAGATGGTGGATTATCGGCGTCGAAATATTCCTACATAGGTGGTTTTGATGGAACCAGCAACGTGCTAGCTGGAAAGTTATTTAATATTCCAGTGAAAGGAACGCACGGCCATTCTTATATTACTTCTTTTACTGGGTTTTCCGATTTAATTTTTAAGATTTTGCAACCGAACAATGAAGGCGGGCAACCACAAGATTTATTGGAATTGTCTACCAAATGGAGAACTGAATTGGTACCCTTATTTCGCGTGGTTAGTGCCGAGGTAAACGATGGCGAATTAGCGGCATTTATTTCGTATGCTATCGCTTTTCCACGCCAATTTACCGCACTGGTAGATACCTACGATGTTTTAAAAAGTGGTTTGTTAAATTTTTGTGCAGTTGCTTTAGCTTTACACGAATTAGGATACACGGCTCTCGGAATTAGACTTGATAGTGGCGATTTATCGTATTTGTCAATAGTAGCCAGAGATTATTTCATCAAAATCAGTGAAAAGTACAAGTTACCATGGTTTAAAAATTTTGTAATCATGGCTTCTAACGACATCAACGAAGAAACCATTTTAAGTCTCAACGAACAGAAGCATCAAATAAATAGTTTTGGTATTGGAACACACTTGGTCACTTGCCAGAAGCAACCTGCTTTGGGATGTGTCTATAAATTAGTGGAATTGAATGGTTTGCCTAGAATAAAACTGAGCCAAGATGTAAGTAAAGTAACGATCCCAGGGCGAAAAAATGTTTTTCGTTTATATGGAGAAAGTGGCTACATTTTAATAGATTTGTTGCAAAAATGGGATGAAGATCCACCGGAAACTGGAAAAAAAGTTCTTTGCAGACATCCGTTCGAAGAATCGAAAAGGGCATTTGTTACCCCCAATAAAGTGGAACCGTTGTATAAAGTTTACTGGGAGAATGGAGAAATATGTGAACCTCTACCAAATATGCAAGAAATCAGGGCACGTGTAAAGTCATCGATGAAGGCTTTGAGGTCAGATATTAAGCGAAATTTAAATCCTACTCCATATAAAGTATCCGTTAGTGACAAATTATATAATTTCCTTCACGATTTATGGCTAGAGAATGCACCTATTGGTGAATTGTCATAATTAAAAATGTTTTTTTATTATTAGTTCGGAAAATATTTATGTATTATTATAGTTTTACACATGTAGGGAATAGGTACTTAACTATACCTTATTTGGTTTTTTGGCTTACATTACATTTTGAATTTTAAAATAGTTTATAACAAACAATAAAATTAACGATAGTATTTTTAGACAAAAAACAAAAATGTTAATGTTTAAAATGTTTTTATCAATAAAATAGCTCTTTAACATATTTTTGCTTTATTTTAAAGGGTAATATACCAGAAAGGGTATAGTGGCAGTGGAAGTTAATTTTAAACTTTTAAAGTAAGAAATAAGACTATCAGAGGTTATAGGACGGACAGTGGTGGAAAGAGGGTGGTAATGATTTACAGTTTGGTATATCGCTTTGGATCGGTTCGCCTCGACCCTTGGAACCGTACCAGTTCCGAATCATCACTATAATCTTTATTTGAAGAATAAAAATTGACAGAAACAAAAATATATACAAAAAACAAAAACAAAATACAATAAAAAAATATGTATGCAACAGTGGTCATTTCGGGAGGATGGTCTTCTTTATCCATCATGGGGTGACGATCGGTCGATTAGGGTTCTTGGAGCTTCAAGATCAGCTTGGTTTTTTTATACCTCAAGAAATCTTCAAGATTGTAATTTCCAATCTCTCAGATTTGTGGGTTATCAGAAGATCTCAGGTTGTCATAGAATTTCTCCGCCGAGTGGCAAATAAATTCTTTGATGGACTCCATATTGGAATCATGGAATCTTCTTGCAGCCGCTCGTTCATGATAAACCATGAGAGCATGATCATGATATACCATCGGGTAAATATCTCAAAATAATTTTGTACACAAGATGATTTCCATGAAATTCCAATGATTTCCATGGGGGAGGTAACGGGGTAAACCCCCTCCATGACACCCCCCATAAAAAATATATCTAAATTCTTATCAAAAAATATGTATTTAATCTCTCCCTGCCAGCCACTTACTTCCATGAATTTTTCCTGAATCTGCTCTTGTGTACAAGTGAAAGGAAATTTGAGGAAATCCCAGGAATTCTTAAGAAATAAGATAAAAGTACAAGGAAATCTTAAGAATACTATATAAATGATTTTTTTTTATTTTTTCAATTTTTTGATTATTTGTCTGATTTTTTTGAATTTTTCATTTTTCTAGATTTCTTAAGATATTATAAAACTAGCTGGAAAGCCCGTCCGCGGACGGGCAGCTAGACGGTGGATCTCCTTTTTTCTATATTTTTAAAGTAACGCAAAAAATTGCTGCTAAACGTGATGTGCCGACGGGCAATTAAAATTTTTTTTAAATAATTTAAAAATAAATACGTTTCTGAAATTCTAATTTTCTTTAGCCGAACGTTTTAATTTCCCTCACGTTTGCTAAAAAACAAAAAATTTTCCAGCATTTTCTGACGATGTTGATATAATTATTCTGTCTTCTGTAAGAATTCTAGAAGAGTGGGAATTTTATTATATGTACTGGAGGGTGTTCACCCCCAGACCCTCCGGTTTACACTTTTGACAGTTAACTTTCAAAGTAACGCAAAAGTTGCTGATAAACTCTGAGCAGTAAGGCTCTTAAATAAATGTTTTTCCAAGCTTTAATATTCTCTAGCCAAAGGTTTAAATTTCTCTCACTTTTGCTTAAAAATTCAAATTTCCCGGTTTTTCCTAGCGAAATTTGTAAAATTATAAATTCTTTAGCTTCTCCAAATTCTGCGATATGTACTGGAGGGTGTTCCACACCCCCCAGACCCCCCGGTTTACAATTTTGACTTTATATTTTTATATTATTTTTATAATTATTATAGATTAAATTAATTAAAAATTATTATAAATAAAATAAAAGCAAACCGGGGGGTCTGGGGGTTATGGAACACCCTCCAGTACATAATGCAGGATTAGTTCATCCCCAGAACCCCCGGTTTACATTTTTGACTATAATTTTGACAGTTAATTATCAAAGTAACGCAAAAGTTACAATTTTGACTTTATATTTTTATATTATTTCGATAATTATTATTAAAAATTATTATAAATAAATTAAAAGTAAATCGGAGGGTCTGGGGAGTGTGGAACACCACCCAGTTCATATCGCAGGATATCCACTCATTTAGAATATTGGACAAATATTTTTATCCTAACTTTACTTACTGTAATATATTTTTCGGTTGGTAAAAAATCGACCAATCAGAGTGTTTCTGTTTCATCAAAAAATGACACGCTGGAGCAGAAGCAGCGTGCTGGGATTTTATGTATTAGGATTTCCTATGTTCAGTTAACTCATTTAGTTTTGATTACTATGATTATTAAATTTTAATTGTTTTTTTTTATAACGTAATTATTCATTATTTTCTTTCTGAAATATTTTTAATCCCAACTTTAGGTTAATATATTTTTCGGTTGGTTAAAAAAGTCGACTAATCAGAGTGTTTCTTTTTTCACCAAAAAATGACACGCTTGAGCAGAAGCTGGAGCAGCGTGTTGGAATTTTATGTATTAGGATGTTCAGTTAACTCATTCAGTTTTGATTACTATGTTTGCTAAATTTTAATTGTTTTCTCTTATAGGTACCGGAATTATTCATTATTTTATTTTTCAAATATTTTTAGTCTTAATCTTAGTTTAATATATTTCTCGGTTGGTAAAAAAAATCGACCAATCAGAGTGTTCCTTTTTTCACCAAAAAATGACACGCTGGAGCAGGAACAGCGGGAGCTGCAGCGTGCTGGGATTTTATATATTAGGATTTTCTACGTATCCTTAAATTTTCCTCTTCCTCAAGATTTCCTGGAATTTCCTCTAGGGTTGCCTACTTTTCTTGATAAGAAATAAAGTATCGAATCTTTTAAAAGAGAAATAAAGAGTATTTGTAAGAAAAAAAAGTATTTTTTTAATTTTAAGTTTTGAGCTAATAATTTTACGACATCTGTCGTTTGAATCATAAAAAAATAATCATCAGTAATCGATATATATCGAAATTCTATTCGCAAAAAATAAAGTATATACTTTATTATAAAGTATAGTTGGCAACTCTAATTTCCTTGAATATTTTCAGATTTTTCTTCACTAGTACACCGGTGTTTTCAAACGATTTCTCATCCCTAGTTTGTAGCTGGGAAACCGAGGGAAATTCGTGACATACAAAAGTGAAAATCTTAAGAAATTTTAAGATTTTTTAATTAATTTTAAGATAATTTTAATTTTACTTCAGATCGGCTTTATTTCTTTGCTTTTTAAATTTTCTGAAATTTCCTTGGCCTTCCTAAAATATTCTGAATATTCTAATTTTTCTCGAATTTCCCATTTTCCATTTTCCTTCTCTTCGTGACAAAAACCAACAAAATCTACTAAATTTCCTTTTAATTTCAAAAATCACCCAAATTCTTAGCAAAATATATTTATTTACCCTCTTCTCACCAGCTTCACTTACCTCCTACATAAACTTTTTCTGGATCCGCCCTTGATTTTCAAACTAGTTTAGATTTAAAGAAATTCTGTGATTTCCAAGGAATTCCAGAGATTTCCAAGAGAATTCCAAATAATTGTACACAAAATTTTCGAGATCTTTACCCCTTGTGATATACCTACTTCTTGAGAAGTATATTAATGTGCTTTTAGAGAAGTTCCTATTGATTTGGGAAGTACCTAAAGGAGAGGATAGCGTTTGTGACGGAGACGATTGCTATTATTGCTTAGAAAATTGGGCCAAGGGTAAACTGGACCAAAGCTAAAAAATTGTAAACTGGGTCAAAGGAAAATTTTACCCCTGTGTGAATTTCTTTGGATATCATTTTTACATAAAAAAATATTAAAATTAAACTCAAACCTACATCTTTGTAATCAATTCATTTGTTTTTAGTTTATTTAGTTTTATTTCTTATAGAAATAATGGTTTTAGGTTTATAGTATAAAATTTTCGAGAAAAATTTGCGGATAGTAAAATTAATATCTTCGGGTTGACTGTTAAATATGTAATACACCCCAATAAAACCTAAAATTTGTAAACTAATTTATTTTAACAAGACGAGACTTTCGAGTCGTTCCACTCATTAAAACATCTCTGAAGCGGCTTCAATTTGTAAATTACAGATTTAGAAAGACGGGATCTTCGAGCTCTCCACTCATTATAAATATCCCTAAAGTGGCTTCAACTCGAAACTTACAGATCTAGAAAGACGGAATCTTCGAGTTGCTATACTCATAAAAGCATCCCTGTGATAACCATAACTCAAAATTTTGTAGACAATCCTCTTTGTCTTTGTGTCAGTTTACCACTTTCAGGTATTTCTTTTTACCCAGTTTACTTTACTTTGCAATTTTATCTGGGCTGGAAGCTTTCCTGTTGGTATGTCTACTCACTACTGAGAGGATTTCTTGGTAGGAGGTGTGTAAGATTGCTAAAATTGTTTTGGAAGGTAGAGAGGTTTGGAAAAACGGTTTAGGATCGCTACATCGATCCTTTTTGTGTGGGATTGGTTAGTGTTTGTGATATTGGGGTAAAATTGGGTTGGAGACAAATGCCTCAGCGTTGTACTCATTGCTGAGAGCGGTATTGCTTGGTCGGTCAACGGAGGGGATAGTAGTTTTCTTTTTACGTAGGGCTTTTTTCTTCGAATTTTTGAATAAAAATTAATTTTATCTTTCTTTCAAAGAAGAAAGAAAAGAAGCATACTATAATTATTGAAAAAAAACATGAGCGAAAAAAATTGAAAACGAAGACAACATTCTGTTGTACAAAAAGGAAGAAGGTATAAAAAGTCACTTATTTAATTTAATTGAATAATAATAAAAATAAATTTATTAAAAATAAATTAAATAAAAAGAAATTAAAAAAAGAATGAAATAGAAAACGAGTAAAAAAAACAGAAAATGAATTACAAGATTTTATAAATGATACAATAAAATGTACAAGTGTTTCGATTCTGTATAATATCATCCGAATGTTAAATAATTTTCTTTATTTTTCATTTTTATAATATTAATTTTGGTATATTAATAAAAGATTATGTAATATTTACTATTGAGCAGCGAACTGTGTCAGTAGTGTGTTCGCTATTATGACATCATAACGTTTATGTTGCGCGAGTGACTGGTATTATAATAGTTACTACGCATTTTCGAACTCGGAAGTTGCAACTAAAAAGAAATAAACAATATTTTATTTTATTTTCATGCAGAAATATAAAGCAAAAGGTTCATAAGAAGTAATCACTAAACGCTAACGTCCATGTTATAGGTATTATTAACGGTCGATTTAATCTTACGTAATTACTTATCAAACCTCGCACTTCAAATTAAAATTTTATTTGCTAAAATATCTTATCTGTTTATCGATTATCATAGCTTTTTATATTCTCCGATAATCATCGAAAAATGAAATATTACTAAAAATTGGAATAGGAATAGGAACTCTATTTAGCAATATCGGTGCGGGTCATTGATACCCAGATAGCAATAATTATGATTGTATAATTTTTGTACGTTTGCGAATATTGACCGAATAAAAGAAATAACTTACGTACATATTTTAATAAGAAGGTCATGTAAAATGGAGTTATAATTTAGCTTGTGTTGTTATTATCATTATTAATAATAATAATTTTAAGCTACATATATCCCAGATATTAATCCTTTATAGGGCAGATTTTGAAAAATAAAAACAGGGTATTTTTTTAAAAGAACTTGTGATTGATAGTTGAATTTGTATAAATTACATAACATCAATTTTCTTAACTGGTTGAAACAACATATTAAATTTTAAATGTTAAAATTTTAAATAAATAGAAAAATAATAATAGAAATGCAAAATTTGAAATTCCAAATTATGTACAAAAATATCTTGATATTAAAACTAGCTGAATTTTTATATCTATATCAATTGCTTTCTTTATTTTGAGAAAACCAAGAACTTGAAACATTTTTCAAAATTGTAAAAAATTAATTTTTACGATTTTTCTATTTTATACATTTTTCGAATTTTAACATAATTTTACATTAATTAGTTTGAATAATCGATGTTGCATTATAAATGCTTATTAATAACATCACTTTAGGTAAAAAATGAATGAGGTTTTTGACTTTTGATTATCTATTAACGTAAAGATCCTACAATTTGTAATTAAATTCCGAGTCAATATCCGATAATTACTTATAGATAACCTTTGGTTTAGGTGTTTCCAATTAGGACGATGGCAGTAAATTTGCATTAATTGAACGTCCTTCAACTTGCGCAAAACACTTGTGACCAATATAAAAGCAGAAATTGAGCACAGAGTCATACATAAGTAAATCTACATTCTATAACAATTCAAAATGATTATTATTGCTGTAGCATTAGTTTGCATTGCTCTGGCATTCCTTTTTCATTTGGTTTTTATAAAACCTCACAATTATTGGAGAGATCATGGAGTCAAGTTTGAGAAACCATCATTACTTTTTGGAAGTTTGGCTCCTGTGATTTTGCAGAAATGTTCCATAGCTGTGCTGCTCAAAAATTTTTACGACAAATGCGACCATGAAAGGTAAATGCGTATTCTATTATTTTAATTAATATTAATATTTAATCATTGCAGGTTTATAGCACTGTATCAGTTTTACCAACCTGTACTGTTGGTAAAGGATCTCGACCTGGTAAGGCAAATATTCATAAAGGAATTTGATTCTTTTCCGGAACACAAATCATTTGCATCAAAAGAGTCTGATCCGATATGGACAAATACTCTTTTTGCAATGGAAGGTACTAATTCTAGCAAAACTCAAATTTAAAAATTATAATAAATTATTGGATGTTTTAGGAGGTCAAAAATGGAAAGACATTCGTGCAATTCTAAGTCCAGCTTTCACTACCAACAAATTGAAAACCATGTTTTCTTTAATTGTAGAATGTGCCCAACAGTTAGTAGATTATTTCGATACCGACGACTTAATATCTTTAGAGATCAAAGAGGTTTTTTCAAAAGTAACAAATGATATTATTGCTACAACTGCTTTTGGCGTATCCTGTAACTCGTTAAAGAATCCCAACAATGAAATGTTACAAATTGGAACCAATGCTACTATGTTCAGTGGATTTTTAATGAAAATAAAATTTTTTGCAGCATCCATTACACCTGCGCTAGCCAAGGTAATGCAATATATTTTTGAAATTTCAGTAATAAATTCATCAAATAATTTTGCAGTATTTACGGATTAGATTTATCAATGAAGAAAATAGCTCTTTCTTCAGAAAAATTATTATGGAAACTATTTCTTTTCGGGAAAAAAATGGTGTTATAAGACCAGATATGTTACATTTAATGATGGAAGCCAGGAAAGGAAAATTAAAGAACGATGATGTAGTGAACGAAGGAACCGATTTGGAAATAGAAACTGCAAAAAAGAACAAAGCGATTCTTTCAGATGATGTGGTGATAGCTCAGGTTGTGAACTTTTATTTTGCTGGATTTGATACAGTATCAACCGCTATGAGTTATATTGCGTACGAATTAGCTGTACAGCCCGATATTCAAAGCAGATTATATGATGAAATCATTCAAACATTGGATAAATGTAACGAACAGCTCACTTACGAATCACTATTAGGAATGAAATATTTAGACATGGTGATTTCAGGTAATTAGTTTAAAAATTTTGGTGATAGATAATAATATGCTAATTTATTGCAAATGTTTTAGAAAGTTTACGAAAATGGCCACCGTTTGCAGTCAGTGATAGAAAAGCAGTAAAACCGTTTACAATAACATCGACTGAAGGAGATACAATACATTTAGACGAAAACGTGATATGCCAATTACCAATATTTGCAATTCACAGAGATCCAAATTACTATCCGCAACCTGAAAAATTTGACCCTGAGAGATTTAGTGATGAAAATAAATCCAACATTCCATCTCTTGCATATATTCCATTTGGAGTTGGACCCAGGAATTGCATAGGTAAAAATTTTGTAAAAATTAAAAATCACTGACGAGAATTTCAAAAGCAACAAACACGTATTCCGATCTTATACAGGGTGCTGAATGACTTAGCCGAACATAGGAAATTAACATGTAAAAACTTATTTATGCAAATTCCTGCTTCCCTAATTATTTTAGAGAAAAAATGAAAGACACAAAA
Organism: Cantharis nigra; assembly: GCA_958510845.1. Classification (NCBI taxonomy): domain Eukaryota; kingdom Metazoa; phylum Arthropoda; class Insecta; order Coleoptera; family Cantharidae; genus Cantharis; species Cantharis nigra. Next base: position 24,822,574 of record OY294031.1, read on the forward strand.
ATAATGCAGAAATATAAACTACGAATGATAAGAGTATTAGATTTTATCTAACTTTTACTTAAAAAGCCAAAAAATGCTTTTGAAATTGTTAAAAGTTTCGTTTATCGGACTGGCCATGTAAGTTTCCAAAGTAATTATTTTTGAAAATAGAAATTAAATTGAATTTATTACATGGCCAGTGCGATAAATGCAAATTTTAACAATTTCGAAAGCATTTTTTGATCTTTTAAGCAAAAGTTAGATGAAATCTAATGGGATTATCATTTGCAGTTTATATTTCTGCATTATTTTTGTCTTTCATTTTTTCACTAAAATAATTAGGGAACAGGAATTTGCATAAATAAGTTTTTACATGTTAATTTCCTATGTTTGGCTAACTCATTCAGCACCCGGTATATTAGATCTCATAGTACGTATATAGCTAGTGACATTAAGATATATATCTTTTTAAGAAAATTTACTTCTTTTTCATTGTATATATTGCAGTGATAAATTAACAATTGTTTTGTAAGTAATCTATTTTTAAACTCTTGTTTAGGAAATCGTTTTGGATTACTGGTAGTAAAAACTGTAATTTTTTATTTAATTCGTAAATTTGAAGTGGTACCCGTGGAGAAAACGTCCATTCCTTTAAAACTGAGTAAGACAAATGTTAATCCGGTTCCCGAAGATGGATATTGGTTAGGTCTAAAACCCAGAAAAACTGGATAAAAATTATTTAAAGCTATTTACAATATGTACTTATTTTAATATACTTAGTTGTGATAACTTTTGTAATATATTAGCTATTAAAAAATCATTTAACTAAATATTAATTACCAAATTATTCTTAAAACACAATTATTTTTCTAAAAATCTGTAAATAATCAAAATAACAAAACTCTACCGGTAAAAATCTCGAAAAGAGGATCGGCAGAACTAAATTCACTTTTGGAAGTTGGAACTTGGGATATAATCAGTGGCGTAGCCAGAAATTCACACCAAACTATTTAAAAAAATATTTTTAAAAAGCTGGACAAAGAGTTTATTACACAAAATTTATAAATGGATCATTTCAAAGTTCGAATTAATCATTTCGGGGTGGAGGGGGGGCTGGCTACGCCACTGGATATAATTCATAAAAAAACTCACTGTAATACCAATAGAGTGATAGAAAATAGATTTTGAGTATTTTATCATTTAATACATAAACGGAGTGAAATTAATATTAATAGTAACTCACTCAAATCATAGAAATAATCTCTTCACAATTTAAATTAGGACAGATTATTTCTATGATTTGAGTGATATAAGCACTAAAGATATAAATTATGAGTGAAATTTAAAATAAAAATTGGTAAAATTAAATAAATTATTAAAAAGGTTACTATTACGATAATAATAACACAACAGGAATAACACAGAGGAAAAATGAGGCAAAGAGAAAGAAGAAAATCAAAAAATCAATATGGCTATTCTGTTTATTTTTTCCTGCATTATTAACCAACATTTTTTATATTACAATTTAAAGGGTGAATTCATATTTAAAAATTTATAACAAATTAAAAGAATGAAACACTAATTACATTTAAAATCGATTCCAATTATTAAAACTAACATTAGAGTTATTTTAAACTATTGTTACTTTTTGTTCTGGCCGAATGTTGTTCATTTTAACCAAATTTATATAAATTCCATCTAATATGTTTTGAACTTCATCTCTGCTTGGAATCAATGCCTTATCCACACTCAAAGTTAATTGTAATCTTCCATCATAAGTCGCAATTGTCAAACTAACTCCTGCAAGAAGAAATTGTTTCAGTGTCGTAAACATTTTTCAAAGCATCTACAGGGTGACAAAATTATAACTGGCTCCATATGATTCAAAATACATAAGATACTCCAAAAGATCAATTTAACTAAATTGGCAAGTTTTGAAAGCTTGCTCACGAGTTCAAATTAGAGCTTACTGCTGTGTAAATAATTTAAGATAAAATTAGTTTTTAGTTATATTTAAACGAGTACGAGATAAGTGATTTAAATTTTCAATTTCTTGATTATCTAATGAAAAAATCAAACATTTTAAGTATACCTGTGCTTCCACGATGAGGTGACCAAACGTACACATTTGATATTGTGTGACCATCAATTGCACGCACTTCAGTTGGACTAGGTAAATTGTTAACAATAGTGGTAAATTTGTATTTGCTTAAAAACAATTTTAATAAGGGCGAAGGTAGATAAGTAAAAAATAACTTTAACACTTCGTGATGAATCTAAAACAAAAGAATATTGAAAAAAGTTAGATTATTAACATATTGAATTATGTCTTACCTTATTCTCGATGCTATCCTTTAACTGCTTTCTTTCTTTTGAAATGGCTTTCAGCATGCATTCGATGGGTATCTCACCTACTTCACAACGTAAACCTATGGGCAACTTCAGCATAATTGTTGAAGATCTATCTATGCAATCTTCTTTTATGTTTTCAATAGGTTTGGTGGAAACGTAATTTTCACTGAGAATAAACCGTGGCTTTGAAGCAGGACACTGGTAAAAAATATTATTATATGATTTCCAATAGGAACAACACAAATTTTGTTCTTACTCCTCCTAAAACTCTGTCGTAATACTCTTCTAAACTGGCAGTAAAAGCTGTTAACAAAACATCTTGAAAAGTTGTACCAGGGAATTTTTTCTTAATGCTCTGGATCAAATCAATATTATCAGGTGTCGATTCATCCAGAACACAAAATGTTTTCCTATGACTTAATGTTGAACCGTATAAGGGATTCCTTACACTGTCTTCTTGATTCATTGCCAAAGTATTTACCAAAAACAACGAAGGCGTCATGAAGAAGAATCCAGATTTTTGAACGCACTTTTTGACAGACAGAAGACAAACATAACAATTTCTACATTTACGTTTGCAATACGAACTTTCTTTGTCTGTTTTATTTTCTTCGTTAGTTTCATCACAAGGAACAGGCAAAATTTTGTTCATTATTTGTAAAATATTTGACACGCATGGATGAAATCTCAACACAATTGGATAATAACTTTCCTCAGCGTCGTCTAGATTATTTTTCCATACTATTTCTTGCGTTCCTATAAAGACGTCCCACAAACCTTTGTCATTACTTGGTAATGACCCTTGCGTATATTCTTCAATTGCGTTTAATAAAGAATTTTTATCTAAATCAGTGGAAATAGGTGGCAGTGGTTTGACATAATCGGAATATGGAATCCCATTTTTCAGTAAATAATTGTAACCAAAAGCAGAGGAAATGGTAGAAAATATCTTATCGTTCTCAAATTGTTCCTTTAATGTGTTTCCAATTGTGTGGGACATCTTTGCGTAAAATTCAAACGGCTGATTATATTTAATCAAAAATAAAATCACATGTGGGCTTGTAACCTGTACTGTGTACATCCGATCCCGACCATCCAACATGTGGCTAAATTTACTGCCATGATATATCCATAAAATGTATTTAATAATTAATCGATATATTATCAACCAAATTAAGAGGTATATGAAGGCAGGCGTAAAGATCGCGAATAACGTTAACGATATGATTACTCTACATATTACATCCTTAATTATTGCTAATTTCTAAAACCACAAAAAAAAAGAAGAGAATAGTATTTAAGTCAATTTTTTAGCTTACCTTGAAAATCCAAATATTCGGCACAACAACCAAAACAAAAATAATTGTTGTAATTAAGGAAAATACTCTGGTACACATCATCATCCTTGTAATATTTAAACACACACGAAAGAATAAATTAAGGTATTCCTTGTAATGAAAATTAAATATTTAGAGATAATGGTATAGTATCGAGAGTTATCGAGGTAGTGGGGTTTCGAAAACTTTTGAAATGTGCGAAGACAATTTACACAAATCTTGAAAATTTTTGTTTATAACTATATATTTTGCAATTTATTTTTCATAACAAGAATACAAGCATGAAATTTTTTCCGCTAAGAAAAATGACAATATTAAAAAAAAAATAAAATATAAAAGCAAATAAAAAAATGAAGTGCAAAATTATAAGAAGAATATTTAGAAAAGCTACAGAATGTTGAATTGACTCGTCTTTCTAATATATTTTTCCAATTTATAATTTACTAGTTGGTATAGGCAACCTTTAGTCTTCTGTAGACATCTAATGTAGGAATGCCAAGACTGTGCGGCCTGAAGGCAGCACTGAGAAATTGAAAAACTGAGTTTGGAGGAATTGCAAAGTTTGGAAATTGTGTGGGAGTAATATTTCTAGATATTAAAATCTACCTTTCTTTGTCTACTTAAAGACATTTTTGTACACAACATTGGTACTGTGATGGTATGAGTAGTATGACCGTTTACTTTCCTAAGCACAGCAAGCGATGACTGTAGCATTTATTGCAGAGTTTAGGTTGAAGTTGCGCATAAATTTATTTCTAAGAGATGATTCATATGAGATGGTAAAAAGACCTACTACTATAGAAACACTAACATTAATTATTAATTCATAGATTTCACGAAAAGATTCATTGAATTTATGGATTTGTGCATTAATATGATGAATTTTGTTCATCGGCGAAAAAATAATGTTTTTTCAACAATATGATGAATCGTTTTCTGCAGTAAGTTCAAATCCCAAGTCACTAGCAATCTTTATTGAAATTTATGTTTCGTTACATCGTCGGCTTTCTACCTAAATTATTTCTAGAGTAATTCTTCTTCTTTCTTTTTCTCATTTTTCTAGGATTATTACTCTGTTTTCAACCAACGTTTGAGTAATATAATATTAAATAACATTTTAATTTTATAATTTTTTTATTAGCTGTTAGTTAGTAAGTTTGGTTGCATAATATTAAATTTTTGTAATACCAATGACAGATAATAATATGTCAAAGTTTTAATTTTTAGATGTATTTCTTTGAAGACAGTAGCAAATACTCTCAAGTAGACATTACCAAATTCATTACAGAGTGGAAACCAATGGAAGTTGTAACAAATAACTTAAGATATTTAAAACTTTGGTAAGTTATAATTTATTACATCTTTTTCTTTTATGTGTTAGAATCAAGAACCTACAATCAGATGATGACTTATTTTATGAAAATTGATAAATTGGCCCAACACCGTTTTAAATCCTCATATTATATATTTCTTTTGGTGCATGGTTGTGGTTGATACGAATTTGAATTTTTTAAATTTTCATTTTTTGTTTCTCTTTACTAATTTCGCAATAGACATATCCAGAATTAATATTAGGAACTTTTAACGCAATTACAGGTTTTGGAAAACGTAAATGTACTTAAACTATTAAAATTAATTTTTATCCAATATCCCAAAAACTAATCTACGTATTTATTATTTGTTATCTTTGATTTTCTCTCAAGTTACAATATTTACTCTTATTTACTAATAAAAACTTCCTTATAGAATTGAAAAACATTAAACTTCAATTTGATATGATTAACGTTCTATCATATTTCTATCAATAAATATGAATATCAATTACGAGCTAAAGGGTACTAATAAATCTTATTATATGGATTTCGCAATCCTATACATATTTTCTATCATATTGAATTGAATACTGTGCGCGTTAGTAATTTTTTCCAGGTTTGCCTGATGAGAATCCGAAATTCGAAACACCTATGCATACGTGTCGCAAACTAATTCACTTAATTTGCATATTTTTCGGATTAATGAACAGTAAGCATTTTCAATCATTAATAATTTTTTTTACAATATTTAATTGTATAGGATTGCGAAATCCATATAATAAGATTTATTAGTACCCTTTAGCTCGTAATTGATATTCATATTTATTGTATTTTCAAGAGCTAATAATTATAATTAATACATATTTCTATCAGTGCATTCTTTAATTGTATCAAAACAAATAATATTTAATATTTGTAATATAGTTTCATATCATATTTTGAATTTTTAGATTTTCTTTACAAAATATGGCTTTGGTAAACTCATTGCAGCAAAGTAACGTAATTCAACCATTGCTGACCGACTTGTATCAATTAACAATGGCTTACAGCTACTGGAAATCCAACAAAGCTAATGATTTTGCAGTGTTTGAACTATTTTTTCGAAAAAATCCGTTTCAATGCGAATTTACGATATTTGCTGGTCTGCACGAATGTCTAACATTTTTAGAAAAATTTAAATATTCCTCAGAAGACATAGATTATTTAAAACGCACTTTACCAACAGTAGAAAATGAGTTCTTTGAGTATTTAAGTATCATAACAGCAAAAGATGTGAGACTCCAAGCAATAGATGAAGGAACCGTTGTTTTCCCCAGAATTCCACTTTTGATAGTAGAAGGTCCACTTCTTATTTGCCAACTTTTGGAAACAACATTGCTAAATTTAGTTAATTTTGCAAGTTTAATGGTTACCAACGCTGCAAGGTATCGTATGATAGCAGGAACGTCACAGCTTTTGGAGTTTGGCTTGAGACGAGCTCAAGGTCCAGATGGAGCTCTTTCCGCTTCGAAGTATTCCTACATGGGTGGCTTTGATGGAACAAGTAACGCTTTAGCTGGAAAGTTATACAACATTCCTGTTAGAGGAACTCATGGCCATTCTTATATAACAGCATTTATTGATTTATCCAGTTTGAGTTTTACAAAATTGAAATCAAAAATTAACAACCAGGAGCATGATTTATTACAACTGGCAGAAACTAGCCGTCAAAATTTGATAATTCTGTTTGGTAGCATTGGTTCTGTAACCAATAATGGAGAATTAGCTGCTTTTGTATCTTTTGCTCTGGCTTTTCCTGATAATTTTGTAGCCCTGGTGGATACGTACGATGTTTTAAAAAGCGGATTAATTAATTTTTGCAGCGTCGCCCTAGCGTTGCACTGCTTGGGATACCGAGCTGTAGGTATTAGAATCGATAGTGGCGATCTCGCTTATTTATCCACTGCTTCCAGAGAATACTTTACCAAAATTAGTGAAAAATATAATTTGGATTGGTTTAAAAATCTTTTAATTTTGGCGTCAAATGATATAAATGAAGAAACTCTCATCAGTTTGAAAGAGCAAGACCATAACATCGATTGTTTTTGTATTGGAACGCATTTAGTTACTTGTCAGAAACAACCAGCATTGGGGTGTGTGTATAAGCTGGTGGAAGTTAACAATACGCCAAGGATTAAATTAACAGCAGAAGCAACAAAGGTTTCAATTCCTGGTCGAAAAACAGTCTATCGTTTGTACGGAGAAAACGGTTATGCTTTGATAGACATTTTGCAAAGTTGGAAGGAGGCATCGCCAAAAGTAGGAGAAAAAGTGTTGTGTCGTCATCCATTTCAGGAATGTAAGCGAGCGTTTGTAAGACCCAATAAGGTCGAACAATTACATAAGGTTTATTGGGAAAATGGTAAAATTTGCCAAACATTACCTAACATGGAAATGATACGTCAGGTTATTAAAGATGGTCTTAAAACCTTGAGGCCTGATATCAAAAGAACTTTAAATCCAACACCTTACAAGGTATCCATGAGTGATAGCTTGTATACATATTTACATGACATTTGGTTACAGAATGCTCCAATAGGAGAACTTTGTTAAGATTAGTATCTATGCATAATTTTAATTTTAAGTATATCATATTTTTGTAAATAAAGGTTTAAACCCAAAAACTTCAAATTTTAATGGTACTAAGTTACATTAACATTTAATTTTGTTTAAATAAAATATCTGATATTTTTAATTTATTTTAATTTATCCTGATAGTATTACAGCTTCATATGGATTGATGGAAATCGATGATTTGGATAACTTGTCTCTAAAATAAATATTGCTAATTAGAATCGACAGGTTCTTCTCAGAATTTATCAAACTAAAACAAACTAATTTTAATTCAATCTTACCCTATATTTTTGACGGATTTTGTGTTGTGAAGTTTCACCGTTAAGGTGTCGGGTAATTTCGAAACTTGTTCTAAATTAATCAGATGATTACTATCTTTTGTATTTACAAGCAATACATAGGATGGATTATTTTCTAATGTGCTACAAATTGGAAAAAAAGTTTTTAAACATTGCCAAATGATAATGAAAAATGATATCTCACCGAACGATGACCAAAACGTCGTTGTTGATAGACAAAGTTGTCAGATCTCCATGTTTAATCGTTTCTGTCTTCTTGATTTTGATAAGTTCTTGATAAACACGATAATGACTTCTTACACCATCAATCTTTTGTTTAGCAAGATTCAGATCCTTATAATTATCTGCAATTGGTAGCCAAGTCTTATTGCCTTCATTAAATCCTGCATTCACAGTATCATCCCATTGAAAAGGTGTTCTTTCAAAATCGCGAGAATTTTTTTCCCAATCTTCTTTATTGCCATTACAACCTTGGGGATCAAAGCCTTCTTCCCACGAAACCCAACCATTTTCCATTCCTATTTCTTCTCCATTGTAAGTAACTGTAACACCTGGTAACAACATTGCTACCATATTTAGCCCATCGACTCTGTGTGGACCATAACGACTGGCTACTCTGTGTTGGTCATGGTTTCCTAACTAAACGAATACCAAAGTCGTAAATATTGTAATTTTTAAATTAAATAAGTAGATCTTACCACCCAGTTTGCTATATTGTGTTCAGGCATATGACGGAACCAATTGTCAACGACATTTTTTATATCATTCGCATTAGAATCTTTATTCAGCCTTGTAATGAACCAAAAGTTAAAAGCGAAGTGAGCACCATTATGAGTAGCGTTTCCATAATATGGAAACAGTTTATCCTCATCTGAATAAGATTCTGTCATCATTACTCTAAAACGTTCATTCAGTATTTTTTTTTGTTGAATTAGAAAATATCCTATATTTACCTTACGTCACCTCCGTGCTTTTTTTGGTAATCGTCAAGCAATATTCTCCACTGGTACACCATATCGTAAGTTTCCGGTTGATCCATTTTATATTCATGATGTGGCAGAGGACCATCTCTCAATTCAGGATCTTCAAATAAAGCTGAAATTATATCAACACGAAAACCATCTACTCCTAAATCCAACCAAAAAGTCAGCACATCCTAAATTTTTTTAATTCGTAGTTACTATCTGGTTTTTAATTTTAAAAGTAAACAAACCTTCATTTCTTGAACAACTTTTTCTTCTCGATAATTTAGATCGGGCTGTTGCTTAGCAAACTGGTGTAAATACCATTGGTTTCGTAATTTGCTGTAAGTCCATGCTGGTCCATGAAAATTGCTTATCTATCACATAAAATACAGTTATATTCAAATTGGTATGAGTAATTTTTCAGTACTTACCCATTGGTTTGGTGGTTTATCGGGGCTTCCATCAATCCATACGTAGTAATTCTCATATCCTTCCACTCTTCTTTCTGATTTTTCAAACCATTCGTGCAAATCACTCGAGTGGTTTGGAACATAATCGAGCACTATTTTTAAACCTTTTGCATGAGAAGCTTTAACTAGATCTTTGAAGGTTGATAAATTTCCAAATAATTTGTCGATATCTCTAAAGTCGCTGATATCATAACCAAAATCTACTTGTGGAGATTTATAGATTGGGGATAGCCATACGGCTGTTACTCCCGCGTCTACCAAATGGTCCAATTTGTCAATAATTCCTTGCAAATCTCCAACTCCGGAATTATTGCTATCCTAGAAATTACGAAATTGAAATTTTGCGCATTGAAAATAAATTTAAAAATGTATTACTTACCTTAAAAGATCGTGGGTAAATTTGATAAATTACTGCATTCTTCCACCATTCATCTTCGTTTGTGTTAATCGGATTAGCCAAATTAAAATTACCTAAACTAACAATTAGCAGGATAGCGGCAAGTTTTATTAAAAACATGTTTTATGCCAACAAATCCGTGACTGTGATTATATAAAATAAGTGCGACCTTATATTTAAAAATTAATTCATTACTAATTAACTTTAATCGATAAGGTCAATTGCATGCGATAAGAGAATTTTATAATTTGATCACAATTTTGAAATATTCCTAAACAATAAACTTGTATGTAATTGGAAATAAGTAATAATATTTTGTATCGATATTGATTCGGCTACAGCAAACAGTAGCGTCGTCAACGGTCAACTTTATAGTATTTCAGTTCAATAATAACGCTTATTTGTTTTATAAACCAACAACGGATCAATGAGAAAACGAACGGACCAGTGAGAAAACGGAAATATATGTTACCTACATTAAAAGTTCCAAAATGACCACATCGTGCGCTGATGTCGAAATTTATATTATAGCATGAAAAAAAGCAATAAAACATAATAATATATTTAAAAAAATTTTATTTTTCTATTTAGAACAACTGAAATCAATACGATTTAATCCTCTTCAGAAAGCTTAAGGGGGTATTCTAGTCTAGAGGCATGATTTTCAGGCGGTTTTTGAAGCTCTGTACAAACGAAACAAACCATATTTTTACTATCTATTTTTTTATCATTTGCTTATTCATATTTTAAGATTACATAAAAAATTAACCAAAAAAGGGTGTCCTGGTGTGCACGATATCTCAAGTTCTAATGAACTGATTTATTTAAAATTTGGTGTGAATGTTTTTTATAGATGCCGCTATAGGATTAACTATGGAAAACAAACTAGTAAAACAAAAATTTTTTCACAAAATGGCTGCCGTTTGAAAAAAGAAAATTGTTTTGCATGTATTTTTAACAAATCTGAATTTTTTAAAAATAGCAAAATTCAAAATTTTGACTTGAGCGTAGTTCATGCGATAGAGGAATGTATAAAAAATATTCACATTAAATTTCAAATAAATCGGTTCATTAGAACTTGAGATATCGTGCACACCAATTTTTTTTAGACCTCCCACTTTGCCACCTCATAACTTTGTGGATTTTGAGTTTTTTATTTCGGTTAATTTTGTATCTAATCTTAAAATATCAATAAACAAATGGTAAAAAAGTGGATAGTAAAAATATTTTTTGTTTCGTTTGTACAGAGCTTCAAAAACCGCCCGAAAATTCATGCCTCTAAACTAGAATACCCCCTTAAGTAAATATCAATAAAATTCTAAATCAAAGGTATTTGCCAAAGTATTTTATGAATTGACTACAGAAAAAAGTTATACGGACTTCTAATTGGTTTCTATTTCTAATTCTAATTGGTTTACAAACACATTCATAAAATTATTTCTTTATTGTACTGTAGGTATTATACTATACTGAGTTGCAGCTGTATTGTATACTGTATTTGTCATGATATAATCATTATAGCTACAACAAAGCTATTAAATTATTAAGGAAAATTGAAATTCAGTACCCAATTTTTTTGTCACTGGGTACCTTTATCTAGATGTGCTTATACTTAATTACTATATTTATTATCTTAAAAGCATGATCAGATTAAAAAGATAATGCGATATCAAAAATACTTAAAAATTGAAGATACTGAAAAGTGTTTTGTTTACGGATTTCTTATATCAATCGGTATTGCAATATTGACACTATATGTAGGTACTACTTAATAGTATGTACATTATATCACTCATTTTTAATTTTCATGAAAAGCATCCTCAAAGGTCGTCCATAAATTGTTAGGCAACGCACGTAAGGGTAAGAGGAGGAGGAGGAGATTTAAAACTTGAATAATGATTAATGATATTTAAGGTTATCATATGTTTCTCAATGTCAAGTTTACAATATCTTGATTAATTAAAGATTGAAGTATTTAGTTCATTGAGAAAATTTTTTGTTTTAATAATTTTTTTTTAAATATAATTTAAGATTTTTCAGCTGATAAGTGATTGCGAATACCTCAAAGGGTAAGTCACTGTAAATGTTAGAAGTGTGTACTTTTCGTTGAATTTTTATAGAATTAAATGCCAATTTTGCAGAACTTTGGAATTATGACTTATCGCTCGAATACCTAAAAAATAATATAATTTAATACATTTTCCTGGGGCCCAACAGTCGTGCTCCAACGGTCTGATGCGTTTTTCCGTATTTTCCGAAATTCCGTACAATATTTAAAAAATTTTTAAGTACATCTGAAATTAATTTTTCTATTTAAAATTATTCATTATCCAATTACCAACAATAATTATTATACTATATGCAAAGCGTTATGTCGATAATTGATGTTCGAAACGGAAATTGGCATGAATGCGAAGCAGGAATTTTTCTTACCATACTTAACGCACTTAACGCTATCCACGTATTATTTATTACGTTATCATCACAGCTTCAATTGATCGAATTAATTTAAATGATTTGAAGTTTGAATAAATAATTATCTTCAGCAATACAAAATAATAAATTAATTACTGAGTAAATAAATAATTTTTTTTTAGAAATTTTAATTCGATTAATTACGTACATACGTAGTTACCGGTAATTATTGTAATATTAAATTTTTTTTCCAACGGAAATTGTTATATTACAGTTTTGATATCATGGGAAAATCCAGTCAAAGGCAATGGGGAAAGAGGCAATTAAATATTTTACGATTGAGAACAAGGTATATTTTTTAAAGTTTTGGTAATTTAGTAGATTTTATCTGTGTTTTTTAAAGTTATGGCGGAAAGGGGTAGTTACCCAATATTTTTCTTTGTAGTTCAAAGTAGCGAAGTCAATGCATGGTATAATAAATACTTGGGCGTTGGGTGTACATATAAAGAAGAGAGCAGTTATGGCAGTTGTCTCTTCTCATGTAGCACAAATGTTGGTGCAATATTGGGCCCATATTCAAAATCAATATTAATCCATTATTTAAAATCAATATTCGGCCAGTGATCAAATCTGAACATTTTCTAATATTGGTGAAATTTTGATTTTCAATATAAATTTCAAAATCCTGCCGTCAAAGCAATATTAAAAATCAACATTTAACCAATATTGGCTGAAGATCGGCAGGCAATATTAGTTAATAACATTGGCCCCATATTGCACTACGGTACAGTCAATATTGGTCCAATATTGATTTACTTCATCGGCACCAAGATTGGGCCGCTATTCGCTGAATCTTGTAATATTCCACCAATATTGTCTCAATATTGCGCCAACATTGTGTGCTACATGGACCCTGGCCCCTGGCACTTACTGATATTTAAAAAAAATTGAGATTTATTTATTCATAATGTTTTGAAAGTGAAAATTTTACTAAATATAAAAATTTATTTTCTTACAAATTTCTTTACAAATATTAAATTATTTACTTTTTGGTTTAAACAATTATTCAAAAACAAAGAAATTTTAACCATATTATTGTTTTAGAAAACCCAAAAAGTGCACAAACACTTTTTAGAACTAAAATAAGTTTAAGTTATCACAAATAAAATATAGTGTTAGAATCAGCGGTGTAAGTCTAAAATATCGCAAACGTTTTCATCAGGCAACATTAGGCGATCAAATGGGATCCTATTTCCTTTTTTAAAAATAAAAACGTTTGCTTTCCCAAAACCCATTTATGTCGAAATTTTATTTTGTGCATTGAAGTTTTCAAATTTTTAATTCAGATTTGTATTTTTGATAGAGAAACAATAAACAAACAATTGGGGAGAAAACTCCCCAATCAGACTCTAGACAGGGGCGCACTCAGCTATTAAACAAATTGCAAAAATTTGTTACATCCTTTAGGCTCAGAAACAAGAACTCAACTTAGAATATTATATTGTTTAGTGTCAATGTACAAGGTATAAACTTTCATTGGAACCCACATAGTTTTTCAAGTTTTCAGATGTTTCGCTATTAGAATGTTTTGCTATCCGGGACATTTTGCGACTTGATATTATCTTTTTTTGTTTGATATTCAGGTACTGCTTATAAATAGCTGTATTGTCAAATGTTTACAAATATTAAATAAAAATTTTTTTATACTTCTTGTCGCCGTCGTCGCGTCGGCAGGAAAAGTGAAGTTTATTTTGCTCTCAAAAATTATAATAAAAATAGCTTTATGCCCGTATTCACCAACTACAAATAGCACTATTTGTCGAATAAAATGACGTATTACAATGCAAAATACTGGTTTTATTCGACAAATAGTGCTATTTGTATAGTTGGTGAATACAGGCATTAGTTAAATAAAAAACCGATTACTGCAAAGATTAACCAATACAAAAATAAAAAACATTTATCCAATACCTGCAAGTAAAATAACTTTTACATTGACATTTTCAAACGTCAAAGTGGACTTTTATCCACTAGTGAGCGATTTTATTTGATTTTGAAATTTTAATTTTACTTGCAGGTTTTGGATAAAATGTTATATGCGACTCTTGAGTAAAGATATTTATTTGTATCCACTTACGGAAGATAGCACACTCGGTGTTGCCTCGTGTGCTAAACTTTCCGTTCGTGGATAAAATGTATCTTTTCTCACTAGTCCCATAAATTACTATAATTTTATAAAAATATATTAGAAATAGCGAAGATTTAGAAAAAATCACATTATATTATATATTTAAGTTTGAAAAGAGTTAATATAATTTTATTCAATTTATTCAATAATTTTATTCATTTTACTTTAACTACATTAAAATCTCACACTACAGATAATTTATTCAAAAATTCTGTAATATTATTTAATATATCATCTGCATGGTCAACATTATTTAGCAAGGATCTATTGATGTTTATAGTTAATTGGTATCTGCCACGATAGGAACAAACGCTGAATGCCATACCTAAAAATACATAATATCATTGGCTGGTAAGTACGGATCCTTAACATACCAATTAGCAAAAAAATAAATCTGAACAATTATAGGTAGGTATCTTATACATACCTGTGTTTAATAAATGAGGTGACCAGCTTATGATATGTTCCACGGATATCCCGTTCATCTTTATTGCAGACGAAGGTCCTGGACAATTGCTGATTAAAGCTGAGATGCATTTATCAGAACTCATCGCATTTTTCAAAAAATTTGGATAGTAAAAATAATTTCCATTAAACAACGACTGAGTTATCTAAAAAGTAATATTTAATTTTTTTATTTTTACTTCAACGCTATAGGGTACCTCAACTTCCTTTATACCTACGCTAGCATTCTTTTGTTCATAATTTTGTTCGAGTATGTCCTGAACTCTAATATCTTGATTTTCAGGTGTACAAATATTTAGCAAGGTAAATCCAACGTTGCTCTTATAAGCGACCTCTTCCAACTTCAAGGACTCGGGCTTCTGGTCGATTATATTCAAACATTCAGCGTTGTCGACAGACATGCACACTAAATTCACTGGAATTTTCTTTTTCTGAAAATAAACTGATGTTACAATGATGTTTATAAATGCCATAAGGCAGTAACTGTAATTACTTGATTTCTTCGACAATATTGCGTTAAACTTGCTGCAACAACCGCTTCGAGGATACTAAACTCGGTGGCTTTTGGAAATCTCAACTTAATTATAGCTACTTGTTGTAAAAAGTGTGGACCCATATCTAGTGTGTATAAATATAGATTTTGATGTTTTTGTCGGATACTTAAGGCATTGTTCTTCTTCTTTAATAAATGGTAGTTTACTAATATTGCGGGGATGCTTGCATACAGGCGGTAAAAAGCTTGATAAGAGATGTAACATATGAATTTATATATCGCAATAAAAGGTGCAAAAAATACATTAACTTCGTCATCGGGGCCTTCCTTTACATTAGGAATTACTAAATTTAAATCTTTTATATCTGCAAAAGTGCCTAACATAAGTTTAATGAAACTTGCTCGATCAAATAAGCAATGTGAAAACTTAAATATCACTGGATAGTATAGAGTATCATCGTTGTCGCTCCATTTAATTTTTTGCTTTCCAATAAATATAGTCCATAATGGGTGCTTGTTTATATTGAGGGGAGCTGTATATTTTATGGCAATATGACCCAGTAGCTGACGTTTGGTAAGAGTTGCACAGTTTTCATCTTTACTTCTAACTACAAATTCTTGCACGTACTTGTGTAGATGTATTACTTTATCTCTTCTAATGTAGTGCAAATTTCTAAATGATGTAACCTCAGCGCAAATTGACTGATTTTCATCTAGTTTGTGGTACAACACGTTGTGAATGTGAAGCCTTATGGTTTCATAAAATTCTTGAGAAGTTCCATCAAACTTCATTAAAATCAGTGTGGGTAGTTCGTGTCGGCTGTTGAAATCTTTGATGTATACTAAATTTTGTCCATCCAAAAACCTAACAAAACCTGTGTATTTTTTTAGCCTTAATATAACTGACATAACATATTTGTATATATAATAATATAAAGAAGATATATATACGAAAGGTAGTGTTAACACTAAGTAAAATATCAATTCGTGTCTCTTAGTAGCTACATTTTTAGCAATTTTCAGTTCCTAAAATTGATTAATAATATGATTAATTTATTATTTAAATAAAATATTAATATAATAAATACTTTCAATCGACATTCGAGATCATATATGATACAGGATGCTATAAAAATTGAGGCAGCTATATTTCTTACTATTAACAGATTCACATCATCCATGTTTTACTGATATAGACTACCTAAAAATTTTGAAATAGAAATACTAAATTAATATATATTTTTCAACTTACAATAAAATTAACAAATTAAATCTAAACAACACAATAAACGTTATACATTGAAAGTGAACGAATGTGTAACTAAATACAATTCAAATGTGTTGGTACGATTAGAATTTTCATGAAAAACTAAATATTTAAATTTTTAAAGATTGCATTCATAATCCATAAGAAGGAACATTCATATTTTAATAAAATTTATTTTTATTTTTGAAAAAGTCCAGGGGGATTTTTAAATAAAAAATGTATGTTACCAATATTTTATTTACATTGATCATGCATAATATCAAGATATTTGTACATTCCATTAAGTATTTCTTGAACTTGATTTCTCTCTGAAACCAGACTTCTATCAACATTTAAAGTAATTTCTAATTTTCCTCCAAAAGTTGACAAAGCCAGACTGATACCTATATTTAAGTTATAGAATAAAATATAGTAAATAAGAACAAAATATTATTTCAAACATACCTGTGCGAGATACTTGAGGACACCACAGTGATAAATGTTTCACCAAAGTTCCATTCATAACAGTCATTGGTGGAGGACCTGGCAAGTTAGTCACAATGACAGTGGTTGATTCTTTATTCATGAAGTATTTAACAATAGGATTTGGAAAAACCGAAAATAATGTTCCAAATATTTTAAAATAAGCCTGAAAATGAAAATTTTTAAATTTTGAAATTTAACAGCAATGCAGGTCTATCGTACTTCTGATTCTTGTAGTTGTTGAATCACATTTTTCTGTTTACTATTTTCTAATAACATTTTCATAACTAAAATATCTTCATCTCTCGACCGAATAAGAGTTGGATAATTTAAAATCATGAGACCAACTGCATTTGAACAGTTCATTTTCTGACTTTTTAGGCTATCGGGAGTAGTACTTCTCAAATTGATTGATTCTCGTGATTCTGTGACAGAGTAAGTGATATGCTTTGGAATATTGGAAGCCTGCTGAAAAATAACTATTTAGATATTCTTTTAAAGTAATATTACTGTGCAGATAAAAACGACCACTACCTTTTTGTAAAATTCTGTTAAACTGGCATTAAAGGCGGTTATAAAAATATTGGTTACCGAAGAACTAAATGGAAGATTCTTTTTGATATCTTTGACTATTGTTAAGTAACGAGTCGAGTGATCTTCGCTCACACAAAAATATTTTTTCGAGATCTGTTTGGGAGCAATTAAAGTGCTAGTTTGACATTCTCTCATAGCTTCGTTTACTAATAAAATTGGTATTATTGGCAGATTGATAAATTTGCTAATACCCTCAATTACATTTGAAAAACTTAATCGGTTTTCCAACTTGGGATGTTTCGGTAAACTTAAATTCGGCACATTTTTGGTATCACCAAAAATTTTCCATATAGCTTTGTATAGGTTAACTCCATCCCCCATACAATGGGAAAATTTAATTACTATTGGAAATAATTGTGTTTCATCATTATCTTCAGCGTCCCATTTCACCGGTTGAGTTCCTATCGAGACCTCCCAGAAAGCTCGATTATTTTTTGGAAGAGATTCTTCGGCATACTCTTCAACTAGTTGGATAAATTCTGATTTGTTAAACATTTTCGCAGAAGTTCTTCTAAATTGTTTAATGCAATCCTCTATTCTAATTTCATCTTTTAAGGTGTAATAATATCCTAATAAGTTTTGGATGATTCCGCAAACTTTGGTTTGATCTTTCAGTTTCGTTTTTAGAGATGTGCATATAAATTCTTTTAGGACTTCATATATATTTTCCGATTTATTATCAAATTCGATGAACATAACAACTGGTATTATAACTACTTTTGGATAATCAAAGGCGTACCATCCATCTTGACCTTTTAATAAACCACCAAATTTGCTTCCGAGTTTTATAGAGAGAACCAAATGTACTAAATATTTATAAATTGCCAAAATAAGGAAAACGACATACATGGAAGGTAAGATGAATATAACACTGAACAACCATTTTTCAAATCGACATGGAATTTCTTTAGCTTTTGCTAGCCGCTGTAACCAATGATATAGATAGTTAAATATTATGTTAACAGTTAACCAAATTTTCTTACTTTGTACTGAAGCCAATTTAGAAATAATGCTGTAATTGCAATTGGAATAATGCAACAAATTAGAATACTACAAACAATAAACTTCAAGTATTCCATTATTTTTTGATTTCAAAATTTGTCCAAATGTTAATGATTTTCTTGCTCTTGTTCTTCTGTTGAGTTATTTTCAATTTATTTGAAAAAGGTAAATTGCACCATATTTTTTTGAAAATAGCACAATCACTAAAAGTAGCAATGCTATTGTTTTTATATTCCTCAAATAATATATAATTTAAAAACACAACATATACGGCTCTACTGCTTAATAGCAGATTTTGTAAATAATCTACTGATAAATAATATACGAAAATTATTAATATTCATTATCAGAAGTGTTGATGTAACCTCTGATCCGATCTCATTATATGCTTATTGATATTTAAAATTATATCATATAAGTTAACTTCGAATAACTTTTATTGCTAGAAATGCAGCATAAAGGCATAACTACAATAATAATCATAATATAATTATTAGTCAAAGTAAAAAAAAATTAGGATTATATATAATTTTGATAATACATTTAGGTAAAGTATTGGATGCTAGTTACAGGTTTATGGAAGTTTACAGAAGATTATAAAAAATAATGTAATCAAAATAAAGCAATTGATTTTCAATAGTATTAAACTGATTAGATAGATGGCTTTTTCCATTAGTTTTTATTAAAATAAGGAAAGCAATTTGTTATCAAACTGATGGTGAAATATAACTTTGTTTCTCAACCACAGCAGTGGATTGGTGTGATCGCTGGTTGAGTTACAGAGCGGAAGTTCTGAGTTCGAATCTCGGACTTGGCAGAATTTCTTAGCTCGGCCTTCCGGTGTGCATCAACACGTTGTGGATTTAAGAATTTGTTCTATATTTACATAAGTCTGGCCAATTGACAGAGTCAAGGTCAAAACTTAATGAATTTTATTTTACATTCCCCTATGGTCAGGCTCGGACTATTAATGTATTAGTTACCAACTCCTTCGAACGGCTTCTAGCTTTAAAAAATTTTTGCTAAAATTTGAGGTAGGTTCAAAATTCTTTCATTTCCAGCTTTCTTCATCTTGACTACTAGGTCACCACTTCTAGGTCAGCCAATCAAACTTAAGCAAAAATAGCCGCCAGCAGAACTACATTTATTATATTTATATTGGTTTGATTGGAATTTTTCTATCCTGTAGAGAAGAAAATATAATTTTTTTCCAACATTATAAGCTTGACTTATATTATTCAATTTATTGCAGAACTTAAAGATTCACTTTCTTGTAAAAGCATTGTCTGCAACAAACGGCTCTAAAATATCACTTTAGTGCTGTCTGTCAAATTTTTATTAAATCATTAATTTCAGACCATTATTGTTGCCATACGAAAACTATCTTATGGTATTACGAAAAAATAGTAGCAATAAAAAAATATTCCAGTATCAAAGTGGTTTGTTAAAAAAATATCAGCTACTTACAAAAATGATATTTTTTGAAATTAATGCTAGAATACATAGATAATATAATTTTGAAAAAATGAAAAGCTGTTATCTATGCTATATAAACTTTACGAAGATTTGCAAAGCTTAATCGTAATATCATATTTTATCACAATGTTGATCAAAACCGTATTAGCGTTAACTTGGATAACTACCATTGTAGCAAATCCTGTAAATAGTGAAAATAATCCTAGTCAAGATTGGTGGAAAAATGCAGTATTTTATCAAATTTATCCACGATCCTTTATGGTAAGCATTTGTTTATATTCCATCTAAGTAATATTCCATATAATATTAAATCTTTTAGGATTCAAATAACGACGGTATTGGCGATTTGAATGGAATTATTAGCAGACTGGATCATCTAGCAGATGCAGGCATTACAGCTCTATGGTTATCACCAATTTATAAATCTCCTCAAGTTGATCACGGCTACGATATCAGCGATTTTAGAGACATAGACCCAATATTTGGTAATTTAACTGATTTTCAAAATTTGATTACCGTAGCAAAACAAAAAGGTTTAAAAGTAATTTTGGATTTTGTCCCAAACCATTCAAGTGATGAACACGAATGGTTTTCCAAATCAGAAAACAGGGAACCTGGATATGAAAATTACTATGTTTGGAAAAATGGATCTCCTAATAACAAACCACCCAATAATTGGGTAAGTAACCTTTGATTTCACCCGATAAAAAATTTAAGAACTACGATTTCTTCAGATAAGTCACTTTCATGGACCTGCTTGGACCTACAGTCCAATTCGAAAACAGTGGTATCTTCATCAGTTTGCTGCTGGTCAGCCTGATCTTAATTAT
Source organism: Cantharis nigra (assembly GCA_958510845.1). Classification (NCBI taxonomy): domain Eukaryota; kingdom Metazoa; phylum Arthropoda; class Insecta; order Coleoptera; family Cantharidae; genus Cantharis; species Cantharis nigra. The sequence goes on from OY294031.1 coordinate 24,843,491, forward strand.
AGAGATCCAAGACTTGTTCAAGAAATGAAAGTAAGTTGGTATCGAATGTTTACAAAATGAGATAATCAAAATACAAAACTTTGGTAGGATATTTTGGTATATTGGATGGACATTGGGGTTGATGGATTTAGAATCGATATAATTCCAGCTCTTTTTGAGGAGGAATCATTTTCTGATGAGCCATTATCAAATGATCCCAATTTTACACCAGACGACTATGGATACCTGAAACACATTTATACCGAAGACCAACCTGAAACTTTTGACATGTGTTATCAATGACGTGCACTATTGAATAAATATTCCAAAGAAAAAGGAGGAGATGTCAGAATTATGATGACGGAATCATATTCACCAGACGATAAATTATTCGGTTACTATGGAAATGAAACACACGATGGTGCTCATTTTACTTTTAATTTTTGGTTTATTACAAAGCTGAATAGAGCATCCAATGCTTATCAGATAAAGAACGTTATAGATACATTTATGGATTTATTACCAAAAAAATATGTTTCAAATTGGGTGGTAAATGTTTACTAACATAAACTAAACTTAAATAAGATTTACATTATTTGTTAGTTAGGAAATCATGATCAACATAGAGTCGCATCACGTTATGGACCAGATAGAGTAGATTCGTTAAACATGCTGGCCATGGTCTTACCTGGTGTTGCTATTACATACAACGGAGAAGAAATTGGAATGGAAAATGGCGAGGTTACTTGGGAAGAAGGGGAAGATCCTCAAGCATGCAATGGAAAAGAAGAAAATTTTGATAGGGATAGTAGAGATTTCCAAAGAACACCATTTCATTGGGATGATTCAGTGAATGCTGGATTTAATACAGGAGCAAAACCGTGGTTACCAGTTAGTAAAAAATATAAGAGTAACAATCTTGCTGCTCAAGAAGATCCAGAAGTTCCAAGTCATTATAACATTTATAAAGAATTAATTAAAGCAAGAAAATCTAACACACTTAAATATGGTACATTGGACACAACGGCAGTAAATGAAAATGTTCTTGTAGTAACCAGGTAAATATTAATGGTTAAAATGGGAAACTGTGGAAAATTCTGTTCAATTTTACAGAGAACTGAACGGACAGTCCTTTTATGTGTTGGTAATTAATCTTGGAGATAAAACCGAAACTGTCAATTTGAGTCAATTGATAATTTTACCAGAAACTTTGACTGTACAAATTTCAAGTGGGAAATCAAAGAAAATGAAGAGGTAAGTGATTTAATATATTACCAATCTTGCTGTAATGTTTTTAAATTTCAGGACCTCGGTTTCTTCAAATTCAGTTACTTTGAGTTCATATGAAGCTGTTTTACTTACATAAAAATAAATATTATGGTTTGCTCCGTTATTACAAAATAGTAAAACTTTTGACGAAAATTTATGCATTTGTTTATGTTTATAATTTTAATAAAATGTTTCTTTAATACTTCAAGCAGTTTCTTAATAGTATTTTAGACCATAAGTTGGAAAGAAACCATATTACTGAATAAGTTGATATTTATTTAACCCCTCCCTTTAGCTCTTCTAATTTTTTTGTAGGTTTTATATAAATTGCTTCACAGTATTCTTATCTCCCTCGTTTCTATTTTGTAAGAAAAATTAGAGTGGAAACTTCTAAACGAAAAATCTGTTACAAAATTAAACAAAAGCACTAATTAGTGGAAAAGCACTCATATAATTTTTGAGTCACATCGAGAACGATAAAATGATTACCAAATTTGAGATAAAATTTACTTTAAACTAGTTGAAAAAAATCTGTAGCCCTAGATAGCAGATGAAAACAAAAATTGTTAGATTTTCTCAAATAGACCTCAACAATACTAGAAAAATTGTAAGCTTAACAAAATTTAGAAAAAACAACTCAAGTTTCACCAACATTTACGTACTTGATTGTTTGTAGATTTTTTTATTCGACGCAGCTAACTTTGTCTATTTGGAACACAGTTCTCGAGAGCTCGTTTAACATAGGTGTCAGATTTAATTTTTAATGAAAAAGTGCAATTCATTTAATGCATATTTTAATATAATAAAAGGAAAATTTAGGATTAGGCATATTATGTAAATGTAATTGATTATTTATTTATTGATTTACATTCTCACTTCAAGAAAATTCCTATCAAACATGAAAAGTACTTAAAAATACTAGATTTAAAAATGACCATTGATGTTTATATTATGATTATACAATATCGAATCATGCATCATTAGAGTGTATCGAAATGTATCGATCGTATCAAACATTTTATCTTGTCTTTATCATTCATCAGTTAAATTTTTAATATCAAGTACTTCAAAATATCTTATATAAAGGTTTGTTACCCTTGATTATCATAACAAGTTTATTAAAATGCTAACAAAAGCTTTAGTACTGTGTACTTTGCTAAACATTGTAGTAACAAAGCCCTATGAAATCGTTAACCATAACGAAAATTGGTGGAAAAATGCTGTCTTTTATCAAATATATCCAAGATCTTTTATGGTAATATTGCTACTTTTCATCCTTATTTGTTTATTTTATTATATTACTTTTAAATAGGATTCAAACAATGATGGAATTGGAGATTTGCAAGGAATTTTGAGCAAACTGGACCATATTGTAGATGCAGGTATTACAGCAATTTGGTTATCTCCAATTTTCAAGTCACCTCAAGTTGATCATGGCTACGATATTAGTGACTACAGAGATATTGATGAAATATTTGGAACTTTAGAAGACTTTAAAGACTTAGTTGCAGCATGCAAAGAGAGAGGTGACATTGGCTTTCCATAAAATATACTCCTATTAAATTACAAAATTTATTACTTTATATTAGGTTTGAAAATTATTTTGGATTTTGTTCCCAACCATTCTAGCGATAAACATGAATGGTTCGGCAAATCGGAAAATAGAGAACCCGGTTATGAAAATTATTACGTCTGGAAAGACGGTTCTCCCGATAAACCCCCAAACAATTGGGTAAGCATACTATTTCTTCATAATTAAATTTAATATAAGTAACTATATGTATTTAAATTTAATTTTGTTTAGATAAGTCACTTCCATGGACCCGCTTGGACGTACAGTAAGATCCGCAAACAATGGTACCTTCACCAGTTTGCTTCTGGTCAACCAGATGTTAACTATCGGGATCCGAGACTTGTGCAAGAAATGAAAGTAAATAATATTTATTTATTTTATAACAAATGAATCAATTTATCATGTACCTATTTATAAATAGGATATTCTTGTATATTGGATGGATTTGGGCGTCGATGGATTTAGAGTGGATGTCGTTAACGCTCTTTTTGAAAATTCTACTTTTCCCGACGAAGAACTGTCTAACGATCCAAATGCAACTCCAAACGATCATGCCTACTTAAAACACATTCATACTGTGGATCAACCAGAAACATATGACATGTGCTACCAGTGGAGACAACTGCTAAATGATTATTCCAAAGAGAAAGGTGGAGATGTTAGGTTAGTTGGTTTGATTTTATGAATAAAATATTCATAATAATAAAATTTTAGAATTATGATGACAGAATCTTATTCGGTGGGAGAAAAGCTTTTTGAATACTATGGAAACAAAACACATGATGGAGCCCACTTTACTTTCAATTTTTGGTTTATAACTGACGTAAATAGAACTTCTGATGCACCTCATATTAAATCTGTTATTGACAAATGGTTTGAATATTTGCCCAAAAGATATGTGGCTAATTGGGTGGTACGTAAAATTCTTGATTGTAATTTATATTATTATTAATAGTAATCCTTGACAGTTGGGTAATCACGACCGCCATCGAGTGGCGTCACGATATGGATCCGAAAGAGTAGATGGATTAAATATGTTAGCAATGCTATTACCCGGTGTGGCTGTAACTTATAATGGAGAAGAAATAGGAATGGAAAATGGAGAAGTTACTTGGGTAGAAGGTGAAGATCCCCAAGCATGTAATGGAAAAGAAGAAAATTTTGATAGAGATAGTAGAGATTTTGAGAGAACACCATTCCATTGGGATAGATCTGTCAATGCTGGATTTAATAAAGGGGCTCAGCCGTGGTTACCGGTTAGTAAAAAATACAAAGATGTTAACTTGGCACTTCAACAAGTTGATGGCCTTAAAAGTCATTATCGCATTTATCAAGAATTACTAAAATCCAGAAAATCTGATACTCTGCAATACGGGCAATTGAACACATTAGCTCTCAGTAAAAGCGTTCTCGCTGTGACCAGGTAAAATAAATTTTATTATAATAAATTATATTAAATAGAACACCAAAAGAATGCAAACGTTTGGTTTATAAACGAAGCTTTCTATACCAACTATTATACGTATTAGATTAACTAAATATTTTTCCGCGTGGTGGCGTTTGCTTAATGTAAATTGCGGATACAAACTAACTAGTTAAGCAAAGATCTGAACAAAGTTTAAGTTTTTAATAATATGTTGTATTTGCTTACCATGGAATATTTTCAAAAACTTAGATCTTTTAAATTTAAATTTAAATGCCAAATTACTCAATTATGTATAACTCGAAAATAAGCAAAAAAATTCAAAAGAATTATGAAGCTTCTCCCAATTTATAGCAGCACAAGTCAATGAGTTGGATATTTGATATGTAATTCCCTAAATATTTTAAATAATTTGACTTTGCAAATAATAATAAATATATATTTTTTTAATTGTAGGGAGCTTGAGGGAAATCCCAGCTATGTTTTATTGGTTAATATTGGAAATAAAACCGAAACTGTAAATTTGAGTTATTTTAAAAACTTGCCAGAAGAGCTAAAAGTTAAGATTCCAAGTTTGCAATCCAAGAAACCTGTAGGGTAAATAAATAATATTTTGAATTAAATTTTTATAAAGTAGGTAAATTAATAATTTATTTTTTTTTAGATCTACTGTGCCAACAAATTCTATTACTTTAATTCCGTTTGAATCTGTAGTTTTAACATCTTGAATGAACCTAAAATAATATTTATTTGTGCCGTTATATGTAGTAGGTACCCCATTATAATTTAAATATATAATTATTTAAAATATGTAGTAGATATACCAAAATAATAAATACAGAATAAAGTATTTTTATGATGAAATATTTATGCTTTCGAATTTTAAGAAGTAGATCTGCACCAACGATCTAGCTGCACCGAAAAGTTCTTTTTTCTAATCAATGAGCTTATTAAAAATATTGTAAAACTTTTAACATGTTAGAAAAATTAATAATTAAAAACTTACTGTTTTCTTGGATAAAAATTATGCAAATAAGTTGAATTAGTTTACGACACGTGAATTCATATGTTTCGACTTTCGAATTCTCATTATCAGGCACACCGGAATAATTTATAGCAAAACTAACGCAAACAGTATTCAATTCTATACATTTTTTTACACATCAGCTTTATTTTTATTATTCTTTTTGTGAGTTTTACTTTATTACTTAGGTTGCTAACTTTTTAAAAAATTTTAATTTTAAATTTAGTGGGTAAGTGAAATTTTTGTTTTCCATAAACATAACCTCAATTCAACAGTTTATTACTTTTGACAACTCGGTCTGGTTTTCCACATTTCAAAAAACTAAGCAGGTAGGTATTTGATTAACCTTTATTATACAAGCATATGAATACATAAACAAAACATTAGCAATACAATCAATGTAATTTATAACATTATTAGATATTATGATTAATTATTATTGTATTTCAGAAGACTTAAAAATAATAAATATGGAAGTGGAAAACGAGATTAGAGACATTTTAGAAGATTCTCAACAGAAAATCAAAATAGAAATAAATGATATTCCATGTGATTTAGAAGATGTTAATAAAGAAATTAAAGAAGAAGCTGTCGATACACAAGATTTATTATTTTCGATCGATATTAAAGAAGAAAATTCACTTTCCCAATTGCAATTTAGTAACGAAGAGTATATACAGGACCCTTTATATGTAGATAATCAAACGAACAATTCATTTTCAAGTCAAACAAATCAGTTTAAGTGTGAATTTTGTGGTGTTAACTTTAAATATAAATCGTGTCTGAAGATGCATGTCGTGATACATACCGGTGAGAAAGCTTTTTCTTGTGACTTTTGTGAATACAAATGTGCACAGAAAGGTCACTTACAAAGTCATTTAAAACGTCACACTGGTGAAAAGCCCTTTGCTTGTAGTATGTGTGACTTCAGATGTTCGCATAAATGCAGTTTACAGACTCATTTACGACGCCACTTTAATGAAAAACCATATTCGTGTAGTTTCTGCAATTATAAATGTGCATACCAAAGCAGTCTTTGTCGTCACATAAGGCGCCATACCGGTGAGAAACCTTTCTCGTGCAAAGTTTGTGACTTTAAATGTGCTTACGAAAACAGCCTAAGATTACATTTAAAACGTCACCTGGGTGAGAAACCATTTCAGTGCGAAATATGTGATTACAAATGTATCAGGAAAAATGACTTACAAACTCATCTAAAACGTCACACAGGTGACAAACCTTACGTTTGTCAAGTTTGTAATTTTAAATGTTCACAAAAAAGTAGTCTGCAAGTTCATATGTTGCGCCACCAAGATAAGAAACCCTTTGCATGCACAATTTGCAACTTCCAGTGTATACAAAGAGACAGGTTGTTACGTCACTTGAGAAGACATACAGGTGAAAAACCATTCGATTGTGAAATATGTAAGCAAAAATTTTCAGAAAAGTCTCACCTACAAAATCATTTAAAACGCCACACAGGTGAAAAACCTTTTATTTGTGCAGTATGTGACTTGAAGTTTTCCCAAAAGGGTAATCTGAAAGTTCATATAAGGACACATAGGAATGAAAAACCATTTTCTTGCACTATTTGTAACTATAAATGTGTGTCAAAGAGTTACTTAGCACGACACTTGAAAATACACAAAAATAAAAATATTACAGGTTTATAAAAGATTTTTAAATTATTTAATGTATATATCAAATGTACAGAAAGTTTGTATATATACCTATTTAAAGCTAAGATAACTTGGCTAATTGAAAAATATAATCGGTAGCTCTATGACAAAAGCTGCTGGCTTAGGTCAGGTTTTGACAATTGTCAATTTTCGAGATACGGTCAAACTTCTCTAACTCGAATCTCAAGCGACCACCAAAAAAGTTCGAATTAGAGAAACTTTGAGTTATGGAGATAAAATTATACGTAAATATCTGACAAACCTATATATTTTTTCAAAAAAAAATTCGATTTATAGAATAATTCGAATTAGAGCAGTTCGAGTTAGGGAAGTTGCACTGTATATTATAAGATATGTTTTTAATTGCTGGTATACTATATGTACGATAAAAATTTTAGTAGCTCAAGAAGTCTTTGATTACTTTTTAGATTGAGAAAACTGACAATTGTCAGAAACTCCATTTGGAAAGCGCTACAAAAATATTACTCCTGAAATTCTTAAAAATCTGGGAATTTAAAATGTACAGGTTATAATAATATATTATAGAGTAGTAAACTGCTTTATAATGAAAAATGCTAAAGTATTGTCTGTTAATGTGACAACAGAATCATTTGAGTAGATTGCTTACCCATTTTATTTCAATAATTGGCTTCCTTTTGAGTTAATTACTTGCTCCTATTTCGGATAGATTTCATAAATGTATCTATCTTAAAAATGTACAGTTTATTGATAATAATAAAACCTTTTTAGATTAGATTAATATTTTATTCATGGAATTATCTGATTAATCTTTGACAACTATAATAAAAATATTAATTTCTTAAAATTATAAAAAAATTTCTTTAATAATCTGTTGCTGTTATACGTTTCGGCCAGAATATACAAAAGTTTTGGAGGAAAAAAGTGGAAATCTAATGTGCTGTTAACTTCGACGCGAAGTCCTGGGTATAAACGTCGCATTTAATTTTTTAACAAATTTTTTCAAATTTTTTATTTACAGAATCATATTTTGTTTGTTTTTCATAGTGAATTTGGTGTTGTGGAGTAAAGGTAGCTCGGTCGCTGTGCCTTTTGCAACTCTTATTGCTTTATTAGTGCTAAAGTTTGGAGTGATTGTTTCTATTACCTTCGTGAGTATCAGTTTTGCCTTTAGAAGAGGATGAGTTTTTAAGGTCAACAATAAAATTGTTTTTAGACAAAAATAGATATTAATTTCACTGTCCAATTTGTTTAATAAGTAGGTAAATAGAATTGATTATAATTTTTGTGAAAATCTATACAATATCTATTTGTTTTTTCTGTCGGAGGAAAAAATATAAATAAATGTAAATGCGAATTTTATGTATGAAAATAATAAGTTTATTTAGTTGCAATTTGGTATATGCATTTTTTTATCCAAAAATGAAATAATAAATTTAAAAATAGATCTGGTAATGCAGTTTAGGGTCTATTCACAATTAATATCGATCATCAGTTTAAATTTAACCAAAATTTAACGAAAATAAAATTAATTGCAAAAAAGTGATTCAAATAAAATGTTATAAAATTTTCTGAAGTAGTAAAAATCAGTAAAGAAATTAATTATTAAAATAAAATGAAAAAAATTACTTACCCCCATTTCTATACCTGCTTGATCTTCAAACCGATAAATTTTAGAGAAACCCAGAAATGCGATAATAGTACCTAGTCACTTATAGTATTTTACATTGTGTCTGCCTTGATTTTTATTCATTTTAAAAATTAAAGGAAAAATAAATGATAGGTTTTATTTTTTAAATCGAAAAACCGCTTGATATAAAAAAATACATGTTACATTCAAATAATAATAAATATAAATTTTCCCTTTCACCTTTTCACAAATTCGTAAATTCACCTAATCGAAATTAAACTTTTCCCTTCAGCTTCGTTTGCCTATTTAGTTTACAAAATTAATAAAAATTCTTAACTTTATGTTAATTCCAAAACTTTCGCGAAACCACATTGTGTCAACTCATATGCAGCTTCGCATATGTCTGTGGATTTTGGATTTTTACAAGCGGCAATAACTTTTGTAAAAATATCGGGATGAGATAAAATAAGTTGATGTATTACACCATTTTCGTGCAGTAACTGATCCACTAGTAATACGCCTGTTTCATCAATTATATGTATTTTTATAAATGCACATTTAAGGTAACATTTTAAATTTCGGTCGTTTTCTCCACTATAGTCGTGACTCCAAAATTTATCGACCGCATCTTGCGTTACTCCAGTTTCTTCGATGCAATTGGTTTTATGCGCGATTGAAACTTTTAAAACTTTTCCAATCATAGATCGCAATTTCTATTTAAATAATATAATTATAATACACATTTAATTTAAGAATTTTGTAAAAATTTTTAAAAACTACCTCATTTTTTACTTCTGCCTGCGTCAAAGCCACAATACACACCAATATTATTGCTATACAATATTTCATTTCAAAAAACTTTTAAAATAATAGCAGAAATTTAGTTTTCGGCGATTTATATCTGTGATTGTATTTAATTAATGTCAAGGATAATGTGATCATAAATATGCATTTACCATAGACGTAGAACTATAAAAGTACATTTTTTACAATTTATAGCAATAATTTCAATTCCTTCCTTTTTAGATTTCTACAACGAAACTGCCAATTGCATCAACTACCAATTTAGTGATTTTTTAATAGTTTTTTTTTTATGGTGTACAAAACGTACATTTGCTCCGAGTAAAACATGCTATTTTTAACCTCCGAGCTATACAAAGCTTTCCGTGGCTTCATAACTTTTCAACAAATAATCGCATTCTAATGCGTTTTTTTTAACGATAAAGTAGTTCATAGATGAGAAAGAAAGTATAGATGCCAACTTATTTTTGTGACCAAGTAATAGTAATAGTATAATAGTATCAACAGCGCTGATAACACAGGGCAACAGTGATTCTGCGGTCTGGGGTTTATGAGTCGATTTTGGGTAAATATGATCTCCTGAATGCGAAAAAAATTTCAGATTTGTCGAATTGAGTCCAGTTTTTGAGATAAAGAAAACTCTTTTATATTAAAAATAAAATTAAACAAAAATATTCAATATATTCAAAGGGGTACAGTGATTCTGCGGTGTAAGGTTTATGAGTCAAATTTGGGTAATTATGGTCTCCTGAATGTGAAAAAAATTGCAGATTAGTCGAATTGTCTCCAGTTTTTGAGATAAAGGCAAACCTTTTATATTGAAAATAAAATATAATAAAACTATTCAATATATTCAAAGACTACATAAGTATAGGGGAAGAGTGATTCTGCGGTGTGAGGTTTATGAGTCGATATTAGGTAATTATGGTCTCCTGAATGTGAAAAAAATTTCAGATTTGTCGAATTGATTCCAATTTTTGAGATATAGCCAACCTGTTTTTATTGAAAATAAAATGATTAAAAAATATTCAATATATTCAAAGACTATACAGGGGAACAGTGATTCTGCGGGGTGGGGTTTACGAGTAGATTTTGGGTAATTATGATCTCTTAAATACTAAAAAAATTTTAAATTTGTTGAATTGACTCCAGTTTTTGAGATAAAGACAACCTTTTATATTGAAAATAAAATAAAAATTTCTTTTTGAGATGTCTGCGTAGATTTGCTGTCAATGGCTCATTTCTTCATAAAAATTAATAAAAATTTCACAGTATATCTTTCAAATGTCACTTTATTATGTAGTAATTATAGAAATAAATATATATTAACTGTGTCGTTAAAAAAAATTATCGAAATATGCTGTTTGTGCTATAAATTAACTTTACCCTCCCCCCCCATTTAGCAATTGACTAGAGTCAATTCGAACAAAATAACTACGTGACGAGTACTTTATTACATTAGTGTATCTAAATTCACTCCAAAACCTAAAACCGCAGGAAAAAGTTTTTGTTTTGTTGCCTTGTGTAGTTGTCCGATAAAATGGGCTGGAATTCAAATGTGGCATAATGACTAATGAGTACCTATTTGAGATTTACAAGTTTCTTTAAGTCTTAAGTAGTGGAAATTTTTCTATAACAAGTATTTTTACAAAATAATCATAATCTGGAAAATTTCCACTAATATTTACAATATAATACGATACAATACAATACTAGAGGTACTAAGAGAACACCGTTTATTGTTTATATCTTTTTATTCATTAACATTCATTAGATTAATAAATTTTAATTAAGTTTTCTAGTTATAAAGTTATAAAACAGAAATTAAAATTTTTGTTTTTTTTGAGAAAAAGTTACACCACGTGTTTATTTTTGTGTTGGTATGGAAAACTTTGACTTTCAAATTTGGTAATATTAAAGAAGCTCACTTTCGTTTAGTTTGAAGAAAATATAATATAATTCTTTTGTTTCATTTTGCATGTTAGGTACTATGTATTTTCGAGTTAAAATTTAAATGTTACTTGAATTTTGACAATATGTTGTTGCTAAAATTGCTAATTCGTTACTTCTGGAAAATGGCGATATCGCTGGACGCCGATAAAAATTATATTTCTCTCGCAGTGGTATGACACTTTTGGCCGTGAGTTGATCATCTATGAAGTAGTTTGCTGAGAAAGTTGTTAACTAATAAGTGCTGTCATGCTAATTCTGCTCGTTGTTTTCAGAAAATGAGAAACCTCCAAAAAACGAAACTATAGAAATAATTTTGTAGAGAAAAAAATTTTCTGGAAGGACACATATTCATCTTTAATAGTTTAATAACATTACTTTATTGCCCGGAACGGGCAGCACTAAAGAATATTTTTGCTTTAAAGCAATAAATTGAATTCATCAAGAGTGAAACTTGAACTTCTTTATTTTGTTTTTAGTGGATTTTAGAAAAACATAATTTTATGTTTAGGACTGACGGAAATTGAAGAAAATGAAAATAAGAGCATACATCGAAAATTGGTCTGAAAATGAAGAAAAAAGCAATAAAAAATGCAATAAAAGATACTGTCAAATTGCAAAGTGACGTGAAATTGGTGAAAACTAGTATTTACCCCATTTCTACAACAGGAGATGCATTTCAGATTATATTTTAATAATATAAGTACATAAATGCTTCAATATGGTCAAGTTATTTGAAGCATCACTGGCCCCTAAAACTTAATTTAAAACCTAAATTTGATTTTCGAGATAAAGCTACTTAAATTAAATATGAAAAATAATAAAATTTTTTTTTGTAATTTATAATTTTAATTTAATATTAATTCCGCTCATTAAAAATTAATTTTTCACATTACGTAAAATATAATTTTTTAATTCTTGAATTTATAAATAGAATTACGACTATCAATAAATAATTATTGTAATATTTATCAGTTTACCACAACATAAAATTTATATACCTATTGTATTACACAATAAGGCAAAAACACAGTTTCTTATTAAAAATGTATAAAATCTCCAATACGATTTTCGTGCATGTTAATTTTTAGTTTAATATTTATGAAGGATAATTTTTGCAAAATAAAACAATAAATTTACTTATAAATTGAATAGTTTTGGTAATTTACCAACTTTTTGATTTGTTACGAGCAGGGACGGGCTGAATCGACTTTTTTTGAGGGGGAAGTATTTATGAACCCGAAATTGCCAACGATGTTGCTCTTCGCATTTTACGAATGACATCTTTTTCTTCCCGTTTTTTCAAGGAAATGCCACAATTTATGCGATTTGTTTGTAACAACTAGTAGTTTTGGCAACTGTTCATCGAAAATTGTCAACTTTGTCTTTTCAACCAAAAAATTGTCAACTTTTTCCAATGTTGGGGCTTAGGGGGAAAACTCACCCCTTGGGCACGTCCCTGGTTACGAAAAAATCTATTTATTAAGTAAATTGCAATATTATGAAGACTTAAGTTTATAATTTTTTAATAATTTTTTTGCCAACCTTTAACAATAACTTACTATCAGTAAACAGCAATCTATTTTAATTTTATTTTGTAATATAATATTTTGGGGTTCATTAGTTTTCGAATTTTGTCTAAGTAAAGGGCTATTTTTTCTATGCCCACTTTTCATAATTCATAAATTTTGATAAAAATACTAAAAGTTTTATTAAGGCAGTTAAAGTTTATATATAACAAGTTAATTCAAATTATAAAATATAACATTATATTTGAGCTTTCAATGACGGTAACGCTTTCGTCAGAAATTTATTTATAAACATAATAAATTACTTGGAAACCAAAAAAGCGCATTGTTATTTGATATGATCTAATATCCAAAATCTTAAAAATGATCGTGAGTTAAAAAATAATCTATAATGAGTTTCCGTCAAAATTTAAAAAACTTATCTCCAATACGTGCAGGTGGAAACTAGACAGGTAAATGGTTGTAAATGTTGCTTAAGCCGTGTATATCAGGTTTTCTATTCATTGCGTTCTGCTTTCTCCTAATACAGATTATTTCAGTCTATCCTTGTAGTTAGTAACAGATTTGATGATTTTGGCGTTCATAAAATCTGCCATCATGTCCATCGGCTAAAATATGTTTGGTAATAGCTGTAGATTCAGGTTTATTGCAGCGTATACTTAAAATATATGTCCATTCATTCTTTTTTGAAGCCATAAAGCTATTGGCTTGTTTGTTCAATATACAGGGTGCTGATTGACTTAGCCGAACATAGGAAATTAACATGTAAAATAGTATATTATACATCATGAGACTAAGGTGCTGCTTTTCATCACGCGTGCAAAGGTTTTTGCACAAGGTGTTAGCCGAATACAAAAATCGCACACGGGATGAAAAGAACCTTACTCCCAAGGTGTATATACTATTTTTCACAATTTCGCTGAAAATGCTGAATTACATTGCTTAATAACTAAATTTGAAATTTTGAAATTGCTCGAAAACGGCGCTAAATATCGAAAAACAGAGCAAAAAATTTACCCCCGTTACAGTAGCCCATCAGCGATTTGTCGTAAGAAGCCATATTCAAAATTTCAGATCAATAGCGCGCAATAATGATACGGGAAGAAAAGTATTACTTTAGTCCCGCAAAGGCGGGAGTAAAGTGAGCACTTGACTCCCGGAATTGTGAAAACTTAATTTTGCAAATTCCTGCTTCCCTAATAATTACACTAGTTTACAAAATGAAATTTTTTTTCATGTACATTTGATCAAATATGGATTTTCTTATGTATCATCCGCTGAACTCGAAAGCTCAAGGTTCAAATTTTTTTTTTCACAATTTCGGGAGTAAAGTGCTCACTTTACTCCCGCCTTTGCGGGACTAAAGTAATACTTTTTTCCCGTGCCATTATTGCGCGCTATTGATCTGAAATTTTGCATATGGCTTCTTACGAAAATTGCTGGGGGGCTACTGTAACGGGGGTAAATTTTTTGCTCTGTTTTTCGATATTTAGCGCCGTTTTCGAGCAATTTCAAAATCTCAAATTTAGTTATTAAGCAATGTAATTCAGCATTTTCAGCGAAATTGTGAAAAATAGTATATACACCTTGGGACTAAGGTTCTTTTCATCCCGTGTGCGATTTTTGTATTCGGCTAACACCTTGTGCAAAAACCTTTGCACGCGGGATGAAAAGCAGCACCTTAGTCTCATGATGTATAATATACTATTTATGAACAGTTTTTGAGATATTGTATCTTTTTCATTTTTTCGATTTTTTTCACTTGACAAATCATATCTCGAGCTAGAAATGTCCGATTGGGTTGTTCTTGGTACCCAAAGTCAAGGTATTGAGATGACAAACAATTATGTATATATCGGATCTTTGATTGGTAAAGCGGTTCAAAATATATCGATGAAAATAGAACACATTTTCAAAAAAATCATATTTTCCAGTGATTTTGTGCCAACGTAAAAGTACAAATCGTTAAAAAAAACGTCCGATTTCTCTTCATGTACGTAAAGATGATACTTTTACGCAAAAACTAAGACCAAGTAGAAGAAAATCGACCAAAAAATGACAAAGTTATAAGCAATTGAGTGAATAAATCCAAATCCCATGTTTTCCGAATATTTTAATTTATTGGGTATAAAACGCTTGCAATACATTCTCGACATTTTTGTATGTTAGAAATAGTTGTGGCTCTTGCTTTATCTTCGGTGGCTTTTGGGATCCATTTCTCTAGTGAGAAACCATACAGAGTCTCCAAACATTGCTTCATCCCAAAATCCTTGATAGCGCCACTCAATGGTTTTAATTTGTTGGTGAAATCTCTCGCCGTGTTGGTCACTTACGTCACCAAGATTGTCCGGAAAGAAATTCAAATGCGAATGCAAGAAATGGATTTTTAGAGATATAATTGGACGTAGTTATGCAGAAACCTATAAACCCAATAAAACTCTTATTGAGAAAATAAATAAATAAATAAGATTTAATTTTAAAAATTGTATTGGATAGAACACTTTGAAAGACAGTTGTGAAAGTGCTTTTATATCCTTAAGTCAATTATTTCTAAGTTATCTTTCAGCCAAAAATACTATTTCCTGATTTTGTACAAAAATACTCAGATTATGTGGGTTGGTAGTCTTATGCATAATAATAAATAGCTACAAAAAATCCATTTTAGCTTGCTGAATTTTTTCTAGATCTTTTCCAGTCAAAGAATAGTACCTAATAAGCCCATTTTCGTAATTAACTCATTTTTCGAAAATTGTGGATTGGTAGGTTTCTGCATAACTACATCCAATTACACTAGTAAGAAATAAATGAAATGGTAAAAACAATGCAATAATTTTATTTAGATTTATTCACTCAATTGCTTATAACTTTGTCATTTTTGGTCGATTTTTTTCTATTTGGTCTTAGTTCTTGCATAAAAGTATCGCCTTTACGCACATGAAGAGAAAGCAGAAGTTTTTTTAACGATTTGTACTTTTCCATCGGCACAGAATCACTGTAAAATATAATTTTTTTGAAAATGTGCCCTAATTTCATCGATGCATTTTGGACCGCTTTACCAATCAAATATCCGATTTACATATTTGTTCGTCATCTCAATACCTTACATTTGGGTATCAAGAACGACCAAATCGGACATTTCTTACTCGAGATATGATTTATCAAGTGAAAAACGGTCGAAAAAATGAAAAAGTTACAATATCTCAAAAACTCTTCCATAAAAAAAATTTTAACCTTGATTTTCGAATTCAGCGGAACAAAATACATAAAGAAATCCATTTTTCATCAAATGTACATTTTCGGTGTAAACTAGTGTTATTTTAGAGAAAAAATGAAAGACATAAAAATTATGCAGAATTATAAACTACGAATGATAACAGCATTAGATTTCATGTAACATTTACTTAAAAAGTCCAAAAATGCTTTTGAAATTGTTAAAAGTTTCATTTATCAGACTAGCCATGCAAGTTTCCATGGTAATTTTTTTGGAAAATAGAAATTAAATTGAATTTATTACAAGGCCAGTGCGATAAATAAAAATTTCAACAAATTTGGAAGCATTTTTTGACCTTTTAAATAAAAGCTTGATGAAATGTAATAGTGTTATCATTTGTAGTTTATATCTCTGCATCATTTTTGTATCTTTCATTTTTTCTCTAAAATAATTAGGGAAGCAGGAATTTGCATAAATAAGTTTTTACATGTTAATTTCCTATGTTCGGCTAACTCATTCAGCACCCTTGCAGCTCTTGTATTGAACTTTGTACACTAAATCTGACTTCTTCTGGGAGTACGGTGTATTTTAATTTAGTGTAAAGTTGGCCAATTTTATTAGTGGATTTAAAGGTCATTTTAATCTTGTGTGGTTTTAATATCCTTTGAATTTCTTCGCTTAACCCTTTGGCATACGGCATAACTGCAAAGTTGGATATTTATTTTTTTATTGTGTTACCATTGTAAAGTTTTCTTCACCAGAGGTCCAGGATAACCATTCTTGAATAAAGTTTCTTGAACAATTTTTAAGGTTTCTTTTCTGTATTCTCCATGAGTTAATTTTAAGACTTATGTTGGTGTATAATTTAGATGTCAAAAATGTTTTAATTTTAGATCTTTTATTTTTAAATAAAAATAGCAAAATAAGAAAAACGAAGAATTTTGGTATTGTTACTTATTTATGCATATTTATTTTGAACATAATATTTACTAAATAAATATTCAATTATGTTGTATAATATATTAAATCAAAATCTGAAACATTAGAAAGCCCGAGAACAATAAAAGATGAAACTTTTCGCATCAAGTTTTTCAACTTTTTTATATATTTTATTTTTGAATTATGTTTTATAATATTATAGTAGGTAATCTACTACTATATATTTATGGGAAATTCCAATCTAAGTATCACGTGTCGTTCTTTTTTGCAAAACCTCCAGTTTCGTGGGAGACAACTTATATTAATTACCTTCACGCGTCTTGTTGTGTGGCTATGTGTTAAACTACATTATAAAGATTATAAACAATAACGCTGAAAAATTACAATCTATTAAAAAATGTGGAATTTCAAATAATTTGATTTTTATTCATCATTTTTTATTCTCAGTTGTCACATCAGTGTGGAGTAGATACAAGCGGAAGTGACCTAGCGGCGTGCACGGTTTTATTTTGGAAACGACAGTTATGAATTTATCTGATTTATTTTGTTTAGAAGAAAATTATTATTCGTCAGAAAACTTCTGAAAACGCGTCATCACAAAATTCAAAAATTATTTACAAATCCAAGAAAATATTAAATTAAACAAAATCTTCACCAAAATAAAAATATTGATTGAATATTGAAAGATTGAACATCGTAACCAGATTCAATTTCATTCACAACTATACACATTCAATTTTAGAAAACTTCATTTATCTCAATTTTAACTTTTTGTTAGTTAGGACGATTTAACTAAGGACGGCGGATCCAGAATTGTTTTCTAGCGGAGGGGGCACAAAGGTCGAGACGGGCAAAAAGCGTTCTCAGGTTAGGGATTGTCTCCTTGTTTTCTTCTTATTTTTAAGAGTCTGGGGGGGGGGGCTATGCTAACGGATTCCTTAGTATAACAACATAAAGACTGTCCTAGAAGAAATCCGACCACTTTATGATACGTATTAAATCAAAATTGATTAATTTTTTTTTTTGAATAATATTATGTAATGCATATTTATAACATACTTCTTCATAAAAAAAAATTAGAACAAAAATTTTTATGTCGGGGCAGAGAATTTTCGCACTTTTCTATGTAACCCATTCATGGTTTTTTTTCCATCGTTAAGTTTAAACGAATCTGAAAGTTTTTTAATATTTCTTTGAACATATTGATGTTTGTTGCTATTTTTGGTTTTTTTTATATGTTATTTTTCAGCAAATTTAAATTTGAGCCCAATTGGGCCTATTCCGGGTAGTTCGGTGGATTGCAATGTTTCAGTAAAATTTTTATTGTATTCTGTGTATAAAATTCAATGCCCCTGTTACTGTAGTGACAGGTAGCCAAATCAGGCCAAAATAAAGGTGAGGTATTGTGTAACTTCCGAAAGGGTAGTAGCCATGGTACTATGGTAATAACCGTTTCTTAAGCCCTTCTGTTAAATATTTATCTGTAGGTATTTAACGAAACTATTGTTATGCAAGATTTGATAGAAAACCCTATTTTCTAATTGCCGATCAACTGAACCATGTGTTCTTCCCGATCTACGATTTTTTTCTGCACTTGGGTCTTTTTGAATGTTGGCGAGCACATTTTGAATAATGGTTTTTCAAAATTTTAATAATTTTGATAATAATAATTGTCTGCGTTAATTACGGATTTTTTAAATGTTTGGAAAGAATTAATTTGCGATGTTTCACTTTTTTACTTTCCATATCCCTAAGCACTGAACTACCGAATAGAACAAAATTAGTATGCTTTTTAACAACTTTTTATGTACACAATGTCTCAAAGTTTTGGAAAATATCTTAAAAATTGTACCTGTAGCATAATTTTAAAAGTGGTCGGATTTTTTCTAGGACAGTCTTTAATACATTCCAGCCCACAGAGTATTTGAAGTGAATCAGTAAATGATGTAAATGTATGATTCACAAGGTGTAAAAGGTGTTTAACACGGAATTTACACTTTTATGCAATTAACACCGTAGTGTTAGACCGGTGTTAACACGGTGTTAACTCTTCAAAATGTTACTTGGGTAGGCACTAACCAAGGCTCATGATTCACCAAGGAGGCTAACCCTCAATTACATTATGCGCTAAAGCCAAGGATGCGTCTTCTGCAGTAGCGTCATGGTACTCTTTGGATAAATATTGAAGAATGAGTCTATCTGTCTTTTAATAGAGCTCACGTTCTAAAATTTGCTATCTTATTTTTTTGAAAATTTGAATAGTCATGAATTTCAGAGGAGGCTCAACCTTTCTTGCAGCCGCTTGTTGCAGGAAAATACATAATAATGAATTGTCTATACCAGCTTGGTTATATTATTGGATATTATTTATTTGAATACTAAATTAACAAATTTGCTACTATAAGTACCTAGGTACTTATTTTTATACATTTTAATTCATAATGAAATTTTATACAGCTTGAAAATGTCGATTAAAGATCAACGTCAAAAATACTTTTTCAAAATTCCAAACCTGTACCAGCTATATTTTTCTCAACCCATCCGTTAAATATTTGTATCATTTTGGGTGACATTTCCGTTTTATAACCACCTTCTTTACCAGAACGAATAAATTTAGATTTTTTGGTAGTCAAATTTATAGCTTCATAAAAATGGGTGAATACCATTTCTTGATTTAAGTGCACATTGGCTTTCATTTTTTCCAAACTTAAGTAATCAGTTAATTTATCTATTTCTTGATCAGTTAATGTTTTACCCAAAAATTGTGCAACGTCTTTAACTACTCCTGGAAAGTTTTCTTTCATGTCTCTGTATTTGACGAACAAAATATTGGAACGATGACGTTGTTTCCAATAACTTAGAACATGTTTCCAGTATGGTGCAAAATAAGCTATAAATAGTACTTTTTTATTTTTGATATCTAAAATTACAATAATACCTCTGCCGGCCATAAATAGATGACAAAATTGTTCAAATGTTCCAGTATATTTGTACATCACTTTGCTATGGTGATAATAGGAAACACACACGTCATAAGGATTTCGTAATGGCACTATCACCTAAAAAAATTGCTTAAAAAATGATAAGGCCACAAAGTTATTGCAAATCTACTTTTGGAGTTTTAGTTCCATTTCTTATTTGTTCGGGCAACAAAGACCAATGTAAGTGCGTTTTAATATTTCTGGGATTTTCCTGATTGTTCAGCAATTGCAGGGGATTGTTAAGTTCTTCAGAAAATTGAATAGAACTTCCACTAGCTTCAAGCAGTTCTTTCAATACTGCTAAATTAATAACTGCTTCGGTCCTAAATTAACATAATTAATAATTAATGCAATCATAATGAATAAATTTTACTCTAAAAAAGGAAGTCTCATAAACTGAAATTCTGTTTCCAGTCGATTGAAATCAAGATTATTGCTGATTAACCATACCATTTCGTGTAGCCAAGTGGACCCTAAAGAAGAACTCAAAAATTTAATTTTCACCGTTAATAATGATCTCTTTTTGTATTGCATGTACCTGTTTTTGGATGGGCAGCCATAAAAATATCTTCATTTCTAACTTGAAAATTATTGTATTCTTCGGCTAGCTCTGGCGTATAATTATTTGGCAAAACAATATTATCTGGTCCAACCTCAACAAAACCTGTACATAGTGGTGAAACCATTAGTTCATTTAACATTCTATCTTCTTCCGTATTGTTTCCAATTACACGAATCTCGGGAGCCATTTTTTGAATTTTATGTACCTACCTAGTACGTGACAATAATTTCTATTAACTATGAAATAATAATTATCTATTACTTATTAATATTATCATCACTAAGTTTTATAAGTACTTTTATTTAGAAAAACATTTTTATTATCATTGTCTATATAAAAGCAATTGAGATAAATAAATATTTAAGTAAACAAAAAAAATCTAATATATATATTTTTTTCTTTAATAGTTTATTGGTTGATGCAGTGGTACTTCATAGTTCATATTAATTAGTTTTTTAAATTTGAATGTTAATAACATAACGCGGTTTACTGACAGTATTGGCAATCTATTTACAGATTTGCTTTGTGGCACTTTAATGAGAAAAATCACTATCCTACAAGAAGTAAAGATTACAGAATACCATGCACAACATCGATTAACAACAACGGAAAAAAATTGCTATTCTTCTTGCATTAAAAGTTAAAATAAGTTACCAAATTAAATTAAAACAATAAATATTCTTTTAAAGATTATAAAAAGGCTATGCGATTGATTTTTTGTTCATATTATGCGACATTTTTTTTTCTGATGTGCACTTTATAATATACATTTCCTCAGAGAATTATAAACTTATTATTATTATTACAGAAAATATTAACTGAAATCTTAATTAATTTATTTTTTGTGAGAATTCGTTAGATGGCTTGTAAAAATAAAACAATACATTCAAAAATTTTAATAATATCATATACACGTGACATTCATTTCGCTACTTTGATAGTAGCTTGTTTCATTTTAAAGTCATTTGTATTATTTACATATGTAAAAGTGGTGAAATCTGTCAGTTATCAGTAATTTAATTTATTAAATATTCATATAAATGAATATCATCGTATCTCCGGAAATGTTTAACCGATTCAGATAAAAGTTAGAGTGCTGATGATTGGAGGTATTGCGGCAGAGGTGAGAATAATTTTTTTAGAGTAGTAAAGATTCAATTTTTGATTTTTCATATTCTGTTTGTACTGCCGTAATTTCGTAAAACTTATTTATAGTAATAAATGAAGCAAACAACACGTATCGTCAATATTTTACTTAAATTATGTATATCTTACGGATTGTTAAACTAATTAGCATAATGGTGGATTACATTATTATTAAAATATTTAATAAACATTAAAACTTTAATTAAATTAAATAATATAAAAAAATTATATTTTTTATTTTCTGACGAAAGCGATAACCGTCGCTAAAAGCTATAAAATATAATTTCCATTAAATTATTTAATTTAACCTGTTATATTTTATGTCAAAAATGTTTTATACTTTTTTATCGGCAAATAAATATTAATTATATATAATAACAATCTACAATCTCTAAAGGTTATCAAACTTTACTTGAGATTTTAGATCTTTTATATTTTAAAAATTGCAAAATAAGAAAAACGAAAAATTTTGGTAATATTACCTATTTAATATTTATGTATATTTTATTTGGTACACATAATATTTACAAAATAAATATTCAATTATGTTGTAACTTTTAAATAATATTTTATATTTTAATTATGTTTTATAATATTAATGTATAATGAATAATGTATGTATGGGAGATTCTAATCCAAGTATCTACTTTACGTGCCGTTTTTTTTCAAAACCTCCAGTTTCGTGGGACACAACTTATTAATTACGTTCACGCGCCTTGTTGTGTGGCTATTAATTTGTTAAACTAATATGCATATTATCTAAGAGTATAAACAATATATTAAAAAATGTGCAATTTCAAATAATTTGATTTTTAACCCTCCGGTAGTCGCGTCGGGGAACAGAGGTCCGCAACAATATGAAATTGTTTATATATTCATCATTATATCGAATGGATGTAGACCACAGTGGTGGCTTGATGTGATCGCTAGTTGAGTTATGAGCGGAAATTCTGCGTTCAAATCCCGGACTCGGCAGAATTTCTTAGCTCAGCCCTCTGGTGAACATCAAACTGTGGATCGAAATACTAATAACTTTCCTTAACAACTTAATGGAAAACGGGGTACAATAAGCCTAGAGCTTCAGTACAGAGTGGGCATTGAACCACTACCCGTGCATTTAATACAAATAGGTATGCTTTCCTACCATAAGTGTGGTTTTCACAAAAACAGAAAAACGACAATTATTTGCGGTTCATGTGAAAAATTTGTTTGTCTAGAGCATTGCCACAAAAAAGTTACCTGTTCTACCTCCCTCGAAACCGAAACGGATGAGGTTTAACAATTATAAATACTAAAGAAGAATTTCGTTTTCATTTTCTCAATTGTTGAATCAATACAGTTTATTTTTGATTAATTTTTAATTTTGAATAAAATTTGTTTCCTTTTAATAGATTTTGAGTGACATGCAATGTCTATCTCTTTATGCGGACCCAAGGACCGCAGCGCGACGCTCGAATGAAAAAAAATGGTGCGACTGTCGCAGGGTTAATACTCAACTTCGTTTTCATTATTACAATAGACCTTTTTATTCGCAGTTGTCACAGTCTGGAGCCAGTACAAGCGGAAGCGACCTGGCGGCGAGCACGGTGACATTTGTATACTATTAATACTATTTTGTACCGCGTTTTAATTTGGAGACGACAGTTCTGAATTTTTCTGACTTATTCCGTTTAGAATAAAATTATTAACCCTGCGACAGTCGCGCCATTTATTGGCTAAAAGTTTTTTTACTCTCACCTGGTGGGATTTGGGTAATTTTTCTAGATTTTCTTCGAGATTAAGTTCATTAGTAGAATAAATAAATACCATTACAACTGAAATTTCATTACAACTAATTAGCGTCATTTGCAAAATAATCACTCTGTACATAAGTACAATAAAAAAAAACCATTATGTTAGTAAAAAAAATGTAGAACAACTAAAAAAACCTGACTCATATACTGTTAAAATAGCAAAAAGTCACGATCCGGTTTAAAAATTGATCTACCTGGAATGCGAAACAACGCTTGCTAATACTACCAAAACTTGCAAATTACAAATACTTATGTACGTTTGGGGACATCCATTAATTACGTGAGACGTTTAGAGAGAGGAGGGGGGTCGAGAAGAATCTCACTAAATCCCACGTGGGGGAGAGGGGGGGTCTCAGCAAATATCACGTAATTATTTTTTCCGCCAGAAACTGTAAAATTGCGAGAGAATTGGATTAAATTAAAAAGGTAAAACAAACAACCTCACGTGAAATTAGGGGAGGGGGGATCAAGCCAAATCTCACGACATCTCACCAGAGGAAGAGGGGGGGTCGAAAAATCGCTAAAATCGCCTTACATAATTAATGGACGTCCCCTTTGAATATTAAAATATAAATTAACCATTTACCAAAATATTACGACCAATACTCTAATTTAACTAAAATTCAAAAACTCTACCTGCATTTAATTATTTTACAATTTATCATAATCACCGTTAAACTTTTACTAAAAACCGTTCACGTTTGAAATCCCATGTTACAATCCATGTCTAATTGTATATATTTTAAAATTTCATCTATATAAGAAGACTTTAACAACTTAGTAACAGTATGTAATAGAAAGGGTAACTGTTTTCTTAATAAATAGGAAAAATATTGATTTAGGTTTATGAATTTGTTTACAATAAAAGTTACAATCCTTTTATATTACCTATAGTAAATTTTTAATGTGTTTAGAAATAGGTTCGAAAATAATTTTCGATTTTGAACTTAACCATTCTAGCAATGAATACGAATGGTTTAGAAAATCTGAAAACAGAATAACCAGAGGAACCAGGTTTTCAAAATTACCACGTTTGGAAAGATGGTTTTCCTGATAAACCCCTAAACAATTGGGTAAGTATAGTTCATCTCATCAAAATTAACAACAATAACATTCGTAAAAAATCATTTAATTATTTACAAAATATTGCATATTATGTATAGCGCAGTAATTTTAAAATCGTTTTTCGTTAAATCGTGAGGTGAAGTGAATCGCCAGGGAAAAGCGTCTCGAAACCTCATATTCAGCAAATCATCGGAATCTTGGAGAGCAAAGATGATGTTGAACCTAATCCAGAACCTCAACTAGAAGATGAATCCTCACAGAAAAAAAAGGACATGAGAAGTATACCAAAGCACGTGATTCATAAAGGAGGCTGACATTATGCGCTAAAGCCAAGAATGTTACTTCTGCAGTAGCGTCACGGTACTTTTTGGATAAGTACTGTGGAAGGAGTCTATCTATGCTTTGATAGAGCTCACGTTCTAAAATTTGCTTTAAATTAATAATTATTGCTACTATAGGTACCTATTTATTTTTATAGACTTTAATTCAAAATAAAAATTTACACATCAGCTTGAAGATATTGATTGAAGATCAAATCCAAAATACTTTTTCAAAATTCCAAACCTGTACCAGCTATATTTTTTTCGACCCATCCGTTAAATATTTGTATCATTTCGGGCGACATTTCCGTTTTATAACCACCTTCTTTACCAGAACGAATAAATTTAGATTTTTTGGTAGTCACATTTATAGATTCATAAACTTGAGTGAATAATATTTCTTGATTTAAGTGCACATTGGCTTTCATTTTCTCCAAACTTAAGTAATCAGTTAGTTTATCTATTTCTTGATCAGTTAATGTTTTACCCAAAAATTGTGCAACTTCTTTAACTACTCCTGGAAAGTTCTCTTTCATGTCTCTGTATTTGACGAACAAAATATTGGAACGATAACGTTGTTCCCAATAACTTAGAACATGTTTCCAGTATGGTGCAAAATAAGCTATAAATTAAATTTTTTTAAATTTTGCTATCTAAAATTACAATAATACCTCTGCCGGCCATAAATAGATGACAAAATTGTTCAAATGTTCCGGTATATTTGTACATCACTTTGCTATGGTGATAATAGGAAACACACACGTCATAAGGATTCCGCAATGGCACTATTATCTAAAAAAAATTGATTGAAAACTGATAAGGCCACAAAGATATTGCAAATCTACTTTTGGAGTTTTTGTTCCATTTCTTATTTGTTCGGGCAACAAAGACCAATGTAAGTGCGTTTTAATATTTCTGGGATTTTCCAGATTGTTCAGGAATTCCAGAGGATTGCTAACTTCTTCAGAAAATTGAATAGAACTTCCACTAGTTTCAAGCAGTTCTTTTAATACTGCCAGATTAACAACTGTTTCGGCCCTAAATTAACTTTATTAACAATTAAAGCAAACATAATGAATAAATTTTACTCTAAAAAAGGAAGTCTCACAAACTGAAATTCTGTTTCCACTCGATTGTAATCAAGATTATTGCTGATCAACCATACCATTTCGTGTAGCCAAGTGGACCCTAAAGAAGAACCGTAAAATTAAAATTTTACCATTAATAATTATTTTTTTTAAATTGGAAGTACCTGTTTTTGGATGAGCAGTCATAAAAATATCTTCATTTCTAACTTGAAAATTGTTGTATTCTTCGGCTAGCTTTGGCGTATAATTATTTGGCAAAACAATATTATCTGTTCCAACCGCAACAAAACCTGTACATAGTGGTGAAACCATTAGTTCATTTAACATTCTATCTTCCTCCGTATCATTTCCAATTACACGAATTTCGGGAGCCATTGCTTATTTTTACTTATAGGTACCTACCTATAGTACGTGACAGTAATGTCTGTTAATGATGAGATAATAATTACATATTAATATTATAATCACTAAATTTTATAACTAGGTATCTACTTGCATTTAAGAAACTCTTTTTATTGTCTATATAAAAGTAATTATTGAGATAACAAAGAATTTATGTCCTTGCATTAATATGCACAAATATACAAAACAACAACAGAAAACCTAATTTATACATACCGGGTGCTGAATGAGTTAGCCGAACATAGAAAATTAACATGTAAAAACTTATTTATACAAATTCCTGCTTCCCTAATTATTTTAGAGAAAAACTGAAAGACACAAAAATAATGCAGAAATATAAATTACGAATGATTACAGCATTAGATTTCTTTTAACTTTTACTTAAAAAGTCAAAAAATGCTTCTGAAATTGTTAAAAGTTTCATTTATCAGACTGGCCATGCAAGTTTCCATGGTAATTATTTTTGAAAATAGAAATTAAATTGAATTTGTTACATGGCCAGTGCGATAAATGAAATTTTAACAATTTCAAAAGCATTTTTTAGCTTTTTAAGTAAAAGTTAGATGAAATCTAATACTATTATCATTCGTAGTTTATATTTCTGCATTATTTTTGTATCTTTCATTTTTTCTCTAAAATAATTAGAAAAGCAGGAATTTGTATAAATAAGTTTTTACATGTTAATTTCCTACGTTCGGCTAACTCATTCAGCACCCGGTATATTTTTCTTTAATAGTTTGTTGGCTGATGTAGTGTACTTCTTATAAATTAATTTTTTTAATTTTTAATATTAAAATATAATCTATCCACTTCTTTGATATAAATATTTTTATATTAACTATCGTACCAAGTTCGGTGACTTATTTACCACGATCACAAAACTTATTTAAAAGAATTACTGATTCATATAAAATTATTTCAATAACATCAATTATATTTATACTTAGATAACAATTAGTTATCGCAATAACGTGATAACGTTTATCAACCAATATCAAAAGTTTTAGGATGGAAGAATATATTTCTGTTACTTCGTTAATAATAAATTTGTTGGGATTTTTTAATTTCTTCCGAATTTTATTTTTTTCCCACAATTTTATATTTTTTTATCAAGATGCAGCACTTTAGTATCATCACCATTTCCGTCAAAACTGTAACTTTCGTTAAATAAATGTTTGACAAAATTAGAGTTTTCAGGTTTTATATTCATATTTCTATGCTCTTATATTATGTTTGTTTATTTACTCTTATGGCAATAGTTCTACTAGTTTCTTCTATGTATATAATAATTCAAAAATCTCATCAGGTCTGTTTTTTATTTCTAGTTTATCTGTTAGTTTGGGGACCCTGTTTGAGATTTGAAAATAGAAATTATTAATAATTATAATTATAAATAATCTGATGCTTAAGTGTGTTGGCTACTAAGCAGAGAATCCTGGTTCGAGCCCGAGTAGAGCAAGAACTTTATTCAGACCGTCCTTCCTCGGCATTCATGCATTCTGACAAAAATTCATCAATTGTATTTTTTGAATTTTTTGTGAAGCTAAATAAGCTAAATATTGCTTTAGCTAAGAGAAAAAAAAATTTTTCTAAAAATCCAAGATGCAAAAGCAAAATGGTGTCCGATTTGGCGTGGAATGCCTCATATACTTAATAACATTGAAATTAATTTCTACAAGTTTTATTTTAATTTAAAATGATTTAACCGTGCAAATTCAAAATTTTCTGGCCTTTAGCTTCCCTTCTTGGAGGTAAACGACACGCCACTGCCGTCAAAAATTGATAGGTGTCAAACTAACGTCATCATAACCTGTAATATTTAAAAAGTTTAGTAGTTATGGACGAATTACCTAATTTGAATATTGAAAATGTGTGCAGGGCCTGTTTTTCAAACGATAATAGTACGAAAAATATGATCTCTGTCGATGCAACACTCAGTGAACGCCTTTTGGATATGTTTGCTTCCCTTTTACATGTTGAGGTTAGATTGCAAATTGTTTAAAAGTCTTCGTTTAAAATGTTTTTGTGCTTTGTAGGTAGAATCTGTTAAAACTTTATCAACACAGATTTGTATCTCTTGCGAAACTAAATTAAGGTTGTCTTACAATTTTCAACAACAGTGTCGGAAATCTAATAAAAAATTTGAAGAGTATGCAATAGTTCAGAAAGAACAAGCTGAACTTGTTAGTTTGACAAACATTAATGTTGAGTTATCAAACAGTGAAGCAGAAATTTGTGCCGAAGAAAATTCAAAAAATTCAATAAAGAAATATTCAGCACGAAAGGTACGGTTGGCACAATTTTCTCATATCGAAGTTGCAGAAGCAATTAAGGAATTAAGGAGAAGTTTTCTTCAAAATATTGAATGTTTTAAATGTGGGTTTACTGGAAGTAATTCGAGGTCATTATCAGTCCATATATCACATGTACACAAGTAAGTTTGGTAGTATTTCCTTCTTTCCTTCCTTATTTCCTTCTAAATACAATTTTGAAGAATGCACTTTTTAGAGAGTTGAAAAATAGATGGTGTGTTGAATGTAATAAAGAATATGATCATCTTGAAGAACATTTTA
Source organism: Cantharis nigra (assembly GCA_958510845.1). Lineage (NCBI taxonomy): Eukaryota > Metazoa > Arthropoda > Insecta > Coleoptera > Cantharidae > Cantharis > Cantharis nigra. The sequence goes on from OY294031.1 coordinate 24,872,407, forward strand.
AAAGTCACGAAAACGGTGGTTTTCGGTGTCGTTTCTGTAAGAAAATGTTTAGTACAAAAAGTCACCTGATTGAGCATATAAGAAGCCACTCTGGTATTATTTAACATGATTTTTAGTTGATCTAACTGACTTAATTTTTTTTGAAGTTACCAAACGATTTAATTGCGAGATTTGTTGTAAGTCTTTCGTTTCTGCACGGCGCTTAAGGACACATTTTCGGGTGCACTCCAATGAGAGACCATATAAGTGTTCCTTTTGTCCAAAAGCTTTTATTCAAATTGGTTTGCTGAAAAATCACCTGAAAAAGATGCACAACACATATAAGTGCAATTTTTGTGATCGAACGTTTGATAAAAATCAATTGTTGAAAATTCATTTAAAGGAACATTCGAATTTGAATAATTTTTGTGTTGATTGCAATGTTGTAATTAAAATAGATAGTGAACATATATGTGCCAACAAAGATGAATTGAATATAGAAGAGGTGAAAGAAGAGCTAGTTGAAAGTATAACCGATAACATGTAAGTCTTTGGTTTGATTCACTGTGTCGGTCTGGAATTAGCCACCAGGTGGACATTTTGATATTGACAATATTTAATTGTAATTATTTGTGAGACGTAATTTTATCTATATTGAGCTATTGAGCATCTGCCTTCTGCTACTCCAATTTCTTTTTCGTTCTAGTTTATTAGTTGCTCAAAACTTTTGTACAATTTGTAATAAAAAAGTTCGAAGTTTGCCAATACATATTGAAAAAATTCATACAACTTCCAAGTCAGATCCAGTAAATAATGGCAATCACATTAAAAATGAAAATGATACGAAGCATTTATGTACGATTTGTGGAAAACACTTTAAGTAAGTAGAGAAGTTGGTAACACTTGAAATTATTTAAATTGCATTTTCTAGAGCTTCATATAAATTAGGAATCCATATGAGAATACATACAGGAGAATTGCCTTACGAGTGTTCTTTTTGTAGCAAAAGAATGAATACACGAGGCACATTAATCACACACGAACGAACTCATACTGGAGAAAAACCACACATTTGTCACGTTTGCGGAAAAGTAAAGATTGTAGAAGTTTCTCTAATACATATATAATTTTTGCTTTTACTCTAGGGCTTTTCTCAATCAAATGTGTTGAATACCCACATGAAATTACACACTGGTCGCCCTGAAGTTTGTAATATATGCAATAAACGATTTTGTAGACGTTCAGAACTCAGACTGCACATGCGAAAACATACAGGTACGATAATGACAAGATTTGGTTTTTATATTATGGAATTATTTTATTATTTCTAGGTGAAAAACCCTATCTCTGTACAGAATGTGGTCAAGCGTTTGTTCAACGCAGTCATTTAGTTGATCATAGTGCAACTCACAGTGATTTCCGAGCATATAAATGCACTTATTGTGAAAGAGCGTTTAAACAAAATTCCACATTGAAGTCGCATATTCAAATACATCTGGGTAAGTTACGTTTTAATACAGTGAACTAAATCACGGTAACTATTTTGTAGGACAGAGACCTTTTAAGTGTAGTCAGTGCTCTTATGCTGGTCGGCAAAGTCACAAGCTAACAGAACACATGAAAACCCATACAGAGGATGCACCAAATCCCGATTGTCCTCATATGTGCAATATTTGCAATAAGGGATTTTCAACTTTTGCAATGTTAACTTCACACAGACAGAGAATTCATTGTTTGCCTACGGATCTTGCTGCGATGGCTATATAAATTGATTTTGTATTATAAAGTAATTTTAATTAGTTCAATAAAACTTAAATACATGCTGGTGTTTTTCAGTTTTTTTTATTTTAAATATCTGCTTTATTTACATTTAAGTATCTCATTTTGAAACTTTGGGTGAAAGAAACGGTTGCCGATACTTCAATCTAAATTATTTACATGTACATAATATGCACGATTTAATGAAGGATATAACGTTATTTTAAAAATATTGATTGCTCTGGATATAAGGATTTTCTCTGAAAGTCAAGATACACAGCGATTAACAGAACAAGAGCGACATACCAAAAGCTGGAGTGTTGATAGACTTGCAGGCAGTTTCAATTAGGTCAGCGAAGCTTCAATTTATACGAAACAACATTTCGAAAGTTGGTGGGCAAAGATTATTCAAAATCCAAAAAGCACAAAGTAAACAATTAATAGACAATAATTATATTCTTTTATTGTTGATAATCCTAAAAAACCTACAAAATTGTAAAGTTAAATCTCGCTTATAAGCATACAGCAATGAAATTCAAAATTTTTCTGTAAATTTAAACTTTTGTTTTCAGATTTAAAAGTTAGAACAAAAATGAAATAATTTTGGATTGCCGATTCAATCATGCCCACAAATTTCCAAGTCAGAAGCCGCGACCTTTGACAAATTGTTATTACTGTTTTGTAGATATGAGTTATAGCTTTCAAAAAAATATTTTTGTGATGTCTCTAGGAATGATTATATATATAAAGTTTTCAGAAAGATTCGTTTTATTATCTACTACAAAAACCTCCAAAAGATTATCTATTTTTTGCGTTTTACAATTTTTTGTAAATACTTTCAAATTCTGATTGCTCCTCATTTGCTAAAAATTCTTCCACTGCAATATATCAATTAATTTAAAATTTGTGCATACTCGGCTGCTGTTATTGTCACATATTTTTAAGATAACTGATTCTGCCAATTGTAAAATTTTTAAAAGTATAATTCATTCATAAATAGGGCCCGGATTCTAGGCAACAGGAAATGTGATATTTAGTATGCAGCATATAATTTCTAATATGTATAATATCTTGTTTATGCATAAATTGTATTCTGCATACCAGATATCGGGTTCCCTATTGCCTAGAATCCGGGCCCTATTCATAAACCACAACAGAAATCAAATTTTAGTACTTCATTTTTTCCGTTGAAAAACCACCTAGACGCCGACGAAGACTTATTATTCCTAATATTTTTGTAATTAGGTATATATCTTCTTTAATCTATCGAATATTTTATATTGTTGCTGTTTAATTAAAATACGCAGTTACTAACACTACTTTGAAGTAAGAAGCCTTTCCGTATCAGTCCGTCTGCATGTTTCCAATTTTTGCCTAAGAACTGCGGTCATCCGAGTTCCACCTTATTATTTGTTAAATTTAGCAAACCATGTAAGACGAAGACTTAAAGCTGACAGCAGTAATGCCGACAATATTAATAACTATTTACTTTTATAATAAATTAAGAATCTGTTGGACTTGGTTAATTGGTGAAATCTTAGTTATTGTTATAAGAAAGCTGAATTTATTTAATACCTATAGTTAATTATAGCTTATAGCCGAGTTTAAGGGAGCGTTCATAAACCACTTGGTCCCATTTTGGATTCTTTAGAATCCCTCCATTACCCCTCTACCCTCCTCTTGAATGGAACATGGTAAGACATTTTGTGCTTTCTGTTAATAAAACTATTTAAATATTATTTAGTATAAAAAGAACAAGACCGAAACATTCTGACTCAAATAGTAGCATTAGCTACTCCTTAAAGTTATCAATTATTGGGAAAATATTGTTTTCGATTTTTGTTTTAAAATATTATCAAAACCATAGTGGCTGTCGTTGGCGGGGAAAGTCTTGTGTGCAAGCAAACTTATGCAAACTTGAGTATAGTGTTACCGAGTGCCTGTATTGTTTTTAATACATAGATTCCAGGATAGCGCGGCACTTCGGCACGTTCAAATGTGCCAGGCTCGTGCCATATTTATGACTACATACAATCAAAGTAAGTATTATGGAAATAAATATCTATTATGTTGTCACAGTTATTACTTTCCCTAACTTAAAAGCAATTATCTCATCTTTCTAGATTCTGCAATTTTTAAGTTCTGGCTATTACAATGAATGCTTTTAATGAGTCGAGCGACTTAAAGTTGCCGTCTTTGTATACCTATCTGTAATATTTTTGAGTTGGAGCCACTTTAGGGATGTTTTTAATGACAGGAGCGGTTCAAAGATTAACTGTTTTAGTAGATCTGCCATTTTTGAGTACAATTTATCCTTAAAAATACTTGTATAAAATAAAAACATGCCATGAGACAGGCTAATGTTATGATCAGAGTAGATTTAAGTTTTTTATTTATTTATTATTAATAGGTAATAGTTATTATTCTGTAGGATGTAGGTTATAGAAGATTTAAGATATTTTTTTAGCGAAACCGTTGTTAAAAGAGAAATCCGTGCAAAGACATAGCGTGGGCTTGTGGGTAAAACTGACCAAGTCCAAAATTCCTTTTTCATAGGAGCAAATACAAAATTCAGTTAATCACTATAAATCAGGAAGTTATTGAAAATTTCTCAAATGTATACCTATTATAATAATAACTACTTTTCTATTCATTCAAGTTTTCTATTCATTATATTTTTACTACTTAGGGCGAGTACCATCAGTTACTTGATAACCTAAAATACCACTAATGTGTGAATTGGACTTGGTCAGTTTTACCCACAAGCCCACGATAGGCTTGTTCTGTAGGTTAGAGAAGGTTTAAGTTATATTTTAGAAAAAACTGTGGCCAAAAGAGAAGTAAATTAGAATAGGTTATTTATTTAAATTAATAGAAAAGCGACAACCGCCGCTGAAAACTCAAAAATATAATTTATTCCAGTATATTAATTAATTTAACTTGTTAATTATATTGAAGTTTTAATGTTCATTGTTATTTTTTTTATTTGTGTCACAAATAATTGTGTAGAAAAATGTGTTATAAATAAAGATCATTTTTTAGTTGGAATGATTTAGTAGGGGATCTTTTGGTTGAGATTATTTATTTAATTATCTATAAGCCTTGTGACCTCCATGGTTTGCCATTGACTTCACTTGGCTCAGATGGCGCTCTACCTAGCAAATGCAAAAATTGCTTATGTCAAACGAAGTTTCACTTAATCCGTATAATAAGAGGTACATGTCGCTGCCCCCGTCCCCAAATCAAACTTTTTATTAAAATTATTGGTGTCAAACGTTATTTGAGCTTTAATGAGCTTTCACATTTTCGTCGTTTGGGCCTCAACCGTCGCGGAGTTTTTCACAAAATCTTTGGTGGAGGGGCTGTAGACATGATTTTCTATTTTTTGGCCTTTTCAAATGTTTTGCGTAATTTTGGTGTCAATTTTTTTCAAAACTATAGGTGTTCTAAATTTTGTCCACCTCCGAGCAAGTTGCCCATGAAAATCTTTAATTTCAATTTCGTAAACTTAATGAATTAACCTCAAAAAGGAAGTTTTTAGAAAAATATATTTTATTAATTAATTAATAAATTTTAGAATTTACTTTACTTATTATTTAGTGAAATTTTATAACTGAACTTTTGAAATCTGGTGACTCTAAGGTACTCGGTTCGTATCCGGGTAAAGTTTAAAACTTTCATATGACCGTCTCCGTGCTTCGGAGGGCACGTAAAGCCAGCGATACCTCTGGGGTGATGATCGTCGTCATCAACTATTAAAAAACAGGGTTACAGGCATTCCCCAATCTAAATACCAAAAACGGGCTTTGTTCAGCAGTGGACAGAAATGGCTGGTTGAGCCATACCTACTCTTTTGCTCCATTATTTTCATTTTACTTGTTTATTGCGAAAGGATTTGGCTGAAGCAGTGTTTTTATTTTATTATCGCTCCACATTAGATTATACAGAGTTAGTCCCAGATAGTTCTGTCAAAAATTTAGTTTTACACACGATTCTCATTATACGAAGAATTTATGTTTGATTACTGTCGTGTGAGACTCAGCTGCTGCAAAGAAATTCCCGAAATTATTTTAAGGCGTGGGGGGGGGGGGGTTAAATTGGGATGTAGATTTTGTACTAATTTTACTTTCAAATTATGAAATATCTTTATAATAAAATCGAGATCAATCGATTAAGCTATGATTGAGATTCACCGAGCTTTTACTCTCATTGTTTGAGTTGCCAAGATTTTATTTTTGTATGATCCGCTCCCTCTCCCAATTGTAATTAAGAGACCGTTCCAACCTGAGGTAGGTATATCTTGAAATTTTGTGTTTTGAAAACGTATGTGGTTTGAAACATAATTTCAAATATTCTACAAACATTTTGTTTAGTTCTGTTAAATGTTTCAAAAAAATATAAATAAAAATGTAAAACGATTTATAATGAAATTAAAATAAAATAAAATATCATTAAATTTAACTTACATGAGATCGAATAAACTGTTGGCTTGCTACCATTAATTTTTTGCACCCACAACGCAAATCAAAAATTGGTTAACAAGAAGAACTAACTTCCAAGTAGAAACTGAGTCTATTTTCTATTTTGAATACATCCGATAAGGGTTGAAAGTACTCTTATCGGTTGTACTGTGAATATTTGTAATTACGATAAAACTTCAATTTTAGTAAAAATATTAAGTGATTCTAAACTGATGACTTGCAACTTGCTATTTTATATAATATCGTTGATAAAAGTTGAGGGTTACTGTTTTGTATAAATTATATATCTATAATAATATTATTTTATTAAACATATATGTTTTCTCTGACAAAGGACTTGTGATAACGAAACAACCCCTTATCGTAGCTACAACGTTGGCTTTAAAATCGTGATAAAAGTTAATTTATAATTACGAATATTTATCAAATACATTAAATCTATTTTAATAGAGTTTCAAAGTCAAATTGAAGGTCAATTCATGATAATTTGTGTTTTTATGTTGTTAAAAGTGTAGGTATATGCAATATTTAAAATATGCAATATACACATAATATTAATTTGGCCAAACATATTAGTAAAATATGTAGCATTTTATTTATACGAAAAATTGAACTTATTTAATAAATAATTTTACAAATTCGAAAAGTATGAAATATTCAATTGTATTTTTTATCTTTTTTTTATAGTGAAGATCTAGATATGCTGCAAACGAGAGGGCCATCGTATTCAAAATAAGAAAGAAATTGGAGAACTAAAAACAAAGAAACAAAGACTTGATAGAGTTTATAGGCAAGAGATCGTAATAAATGGTTTGGAAGCGCAGGTGGAAAAATATGAGAAGGATTGAAGGAAGCAAAATATTATGGGTCTAGGACAAATGAACGCGGCCGGAAGGACGTGACCGAAAGGACGCGAACGTTTGGACGCAGACCCAAATGGACGCAGCCATATAGGCGCAGACTCAAAAAAACTCAGTCAATTTTGCTAAAAAAAAATTATAAACTAATACTAACCTATACGTAACCGATGCATATCTACACGGGGATATTTCTTTTTTTATTATTAATTAATATATTGTCGTGTTAACAAATGAAATTTTGAGTTTTTTTGTTATGGTTTAAAGATTTTGATTCTTATGACAATTGTTCTTTTTTAAATTTGAATTTTTCTTTGAATGATTTTTGAATTTTTGTAAATAGGTATTAGATTTTGGTTATGTTATGTTTATTTATTTATAATTATTTGTAAAATTTTAAATTTGTTGGGTCTTTTGGTGCTGGCAAATTTAAATTTTGGCACTAAAAGACGAGATAAGGGCGTCCATTGTCCTCCGCTTCTTTATGGTCCGCGTTCATTTGGGTCTGCGTCCTTTTGGCTCTGCGTCCAAACGCTTGCATCCGAAATATTATCATTAAGAGAATATCCCAATAACGAAGTAAACGAAAAAAAAGTAAAAGAATTCATAAGAAAGAATTAGAAATACAAATAGAGGTGGTTGGGATGTTTAAGATGGGAAGTAGTCACGAACCTGAGAAGAGAACAAGAGAATTAAAAAGTAGTTCAGTCTAAAATTATAGAAAAAATAGTAATACAACTACATAAAACAAGATTTAGAAAAACGTACGTAGAAGACAAATTGTTCATATGGTATGATAGAGAAAGTGTGGTAAAGTAAGTAGATAGAGAAGATATGGAATGGATGGAACCTTTCAACGAGAAACTCAAAGCATAACAATTGAGATAGGAATAATAATAACGAAATTCAAAAGAAAATTCTGTGAAAAGTGACAGATTCATACCAAAAGAGAATATAAACACGCAATTTTTAATTGGAATAGGCATCTGAAATATTAGAACACTTCAAACGAACTAATGATGGACAGAGTGGACATAGCAGCGATACAGGAGTTCAGGTGGATGGAGGCAAGGCGACATATTGCAGCAACACTAACTTATGCCTATTTTAGGTGAACAAAGGCAAGTAAAAAAAAACAGAATTCATAGTCACAAAAAAATAGTGAAAAAAGTATTAGCATTCAAAGCAATAAGTGAATAACTGCATGGCATATATCTAAGAGTTCAATGCTTGGTTGCCCCAACTACACTGTTATGATTTAAAGCCTAAGTTTCCCCTTATGGGCTATGTCTGGTGAGGTTAGCACCTTACTAGAATGTATGCAAGTGCTCAAAGGACCATGAATGCCAAGTATAAATTTGGTACTCCCATGGTAATAACAGGACGTAGTCTTAAATTAAGAGAAAGAGGAAGATTAAGATTATTATCAATGGCGATTCCAGTTATCTAAAACTGCTGAAAAAAATAAACTTTCGGATCTCTCCAAGTGGAATAAAACTGAGTTCTTTGTCTTCGGTTAATTTAGTTTCCACCATCAATAATTATTATTGTTATAACTTTATGGCTAGTAAAATGTCTTTGCATTGAGTAACTTGTACTTAAGTTGGATTGACAAATATTTAATTCCACCTTTGCGCTAGAAAATATGTAGTATGTACTTAAAACTTAAAGTATATGCACTCATGCAGTTTATTGTTAGCTTTAGAATTGCGACGGATTTAGTGCATATAGGTACTTTTGTAAACTTCAAAAAAGTTAATCGATAATATGCGATATCTCATAAACTGAAAATTATACTTTGGAAACTGTCGAATGTAAATTTTTTTCTTGGTTCTTTTTATACTTGTACGCACACGGGTTAAATATTTAACTTTTCAGTAGTCGCGTACGGTGTTACAGACCAAAATATTTTATTTTGTTTATAATACATATCTTCAATTTCTTATTTTAAAAGCAAAGGTAATAATATGAAAGAAAAACTGAAACCGTTATAATTCTAATAATAATTTAACCCCTTAAACATAAATGTTGCAAACATTTTACATTTTTGACAATACATACTTCTCTGCGGATAGATTTAACGCGACTTCTGTAGAATTTTATAGAAAGAAGAGATCAAAAAACTCAGTTGTTATTTAAATTTTTATAACTGAAAATACTGAAAATACATTATATAACTTAAATGCCTCACAATAACACTGGATACCGCTCGTAAAGAACAAATTGGTTTTATATATTCACAAATAATGTGTCTGATATTATATTGTTAAAAAATAACATTTCGATTCAATAGTTCCTAAACATAGTCAAAGCTCAAAGAATTTTATTTGTAAGTGAAAACGTATAATCTGCATTCAATAAAATACTGTTATTTTTATTGCAAAAATTAAAATTTGAATGGGTTGTAATGAAACAACATTAAATGGGAAAACTTCGCTTGTGACGTCACAATACGACGCCTCAATGACTGGGCGTCTAGGCGCCACTTTGCCAAAAAACTTGAAAAGATAACAAAACTAACAAACTAGTTTGGCGACTTAAATGGTGTATGTCCTTGTCCCGATTTTAGCGCAAAGATTTTCAGATATTTTTTTATAATGTTATTTCTTCTGCTATAAATATAACTGAACATGCAAAATTTAGGGGAATGCTGACATAAAACTTTTTTTTTAGAGAAGATTTTTTTTAATGGAAATAAAATTCAATTTTAATATCAAATGGTTTGCTATCAGATAAGTTGAATAAATTAAAGAAAATAATTATTTTGATAAAATAAAAGGAATAATCTTACAAAAATGATCTATTAAAAAAATTGCCAATAAATACCTAGATAATAAATAATAATAATAACACGTCACGCAATCTGATGTAATTGTTTTCCTTTAACTTCTATTAATTGATTATCCTGAAAGGATTTTTATGTTTCTTAATAGAATTATAGGATTATAAGATGCAATCAAGAGACAAAAACAAAAAGATTTATTTTATATGATTAAATGGAAAATACAAGAAGATATTGAAAATAGGTTACAATGGCCGGAATTCTAACTAACTCTTAACTGATTATTAATTTATAAGGAAAACAATTTCATTTTAAAACTAAATTTTCACTATTAAATAGAATTACCTTAAAATGTTTGAAAGTACTAAAATGCATAACAATATTGTATTATTTTCATTATGATTCTATACGGAGGTGAATAAACCAGCAAAAAAAGAAGTTAGCACTTTGAGCGCCAAAATTTGAGGGGCGCAACATTTATTTTAATTTTTTTAAAAATCATTTAGTTTTAAATTATTTGATCATATATTTCATGAAAGAGTAAACATTTCAAAAAATGGTTGCTTTTTAAGAAATATCTCCCAAGCCTAAAAAGCTGGTACAGTATTATCTCTCCAATTGGTATAGAAAGTTTGTATAGACCAAACATTTACATTCTTTTGGTGTTCTACTTTGTGAATTATTATTTCACCGCGGTTTTACGATAAAATAATTTAAAATCAAACTCAAAAACAACATCAAGTGTACGTAATAGAGCCGCCATGTTGTTGATATTTTGTAGCGTCGCGAGCGCCACCACGGTAAGGTAGGTTACCAGGTTTGTAAAATAAAGTATAGCAATCAGAGTATTTTTAGGCCGGTAAAAAAAATTGATTGATAAAGCATGGTTATTGTAAGATAGTCAAAGTTATGTAAGTAATTTGAATGTTTATTGTAAATTCACAAAGAAAATAATTTTTATTCTTCTTGAAATGCTAAAAATACAATTTGAAGGAAACGTTGGAAATCAAAACCACTTTTAATTTCTATCACTTGCCCTTACTTCGATAAATTTTCACTTGATTTGAGGTTAAGGCCATTACAAGAAATCTTTAATAACTGATTCACTATTATGTCCGTATTAGGTATACAGAGAGAAAATTTTCACTATAAACAACGCACTCAGATGCCCCATAAGAACAAAGAGAATTCCCTAAATCTTTAATTAAAAAGTAAAGTAAGTAATTTAAGCAAATATTTAAATTACTAGGTAGGTATAATTATCTAGGTCTTAGGAATTTCTTGGTAACTACTTTTTTAATACTTTTTGATAAGTTGCTTAGAATTGGGCCAGAATACAGCTTATATATATTTGGCACAGTAAATTTATAGGTGAGAAAAAGATAACATAATTTAAAAGTTGGATCTTTTATGCAGTATAAACGTCTGAAAAGTTGGCGAAATAGATTTGTTGCCAACTCTATTTGATTTAGTATCATTTTTCTAACTTACTATACCAATGTATTTTAAACTATGATAAAACATTCTAGAGAGAATTTGGAAAATATTTATCATAAAAGTAACTGCATTTATATCTGAATTTTAAAATCATTAGAAAATACACTGGATATGTTTTGGAACAAAATCAAATTTACTATATTGCGAAAAATTAAGCTTAAAATGCAGAGAAGATCGGGAAAAGACTGGAAGGTGACTTTTAGCCAAAATATTTGCAAGCTTTATTTGCCCAGTAGTTCGGCTAGTAAACCATCACAAGTCATTGATAGTTAGTTCCACAGGTGATTACCAGGAAGCTGGTACAGGTGAGTATTATTTAGTTTGCTCTTGAAAAACTGTCTGCAACCTCTTTCTTTTGTATTTTAAAAAGTTTCTTGGCATCCGATACTGTCTGTCACTGGATATTTTACGTTTGAATTGATTCTTAATGACATTTCAAAGATCTTAAGTTGATAATAAGAGATAAATAGAGATAGATAGGTTTGGTCCTTGAAATAGACTTGCTGTTCCTTCTTATTGTGCTATTTTTAAATATTTCTTTTTCTCCTCGTTTAACTATCATCACAATATTATTAATTATATTTCATTATTTTGCAATGACTTTGAATATTTAAAATTTGAAAGTTTGAATAGTACAACTCAATTTCGTGTAATTAAATAAATTACAAAAATTGTATTTAAATCATTATAATACAAAACTAATGTTTATTTCTCTTTTATTCGATAAATCATAAACGACCCACACAAAATAGAAAATTTATATGGAAAACTTAAAATATTTACTTTTTAGTGCCCTAGGTTGGGGTGGTTATTTATGTGTATTATCCATTACACACTTCTCGTATTTCAAAGGACTCCTCCTTTTTGCGTGGTCGAAAATTCAAACGTCATCTAGTTTTACATCGAAAAGATTTTATATTATGGAGTCAAATAGTACAACACTATCGCAAAAGTATGCTTTTCTAAATAGTTGCATTCTTTACGTAACGCAAATTGGTTTGAAACAGTTTTCATCAATGATGTTGCGCTTTGGAAAATTTAGGGATTACGTATAAATAAGAAAATTTGCTAGGAAATTCTATAGTTGTGATTTTAAGTTGCTCAAGATCGTAGTGAATCATAATATTGTATAAAGGCTTCTTTGGAACAATATTCTTTTAAGTTTTAACTGTTTAATTAGTTTTGTAAGTAATTTCCAACATTTAAAATTTATTTTCAATTCTTATTTTTATTTTGCTATAAAATATTTTTAATTTTTTGAAAATTTCCAAAATATGGTTTTACTTATTTGAAATTTGATATCTAGCCGACTGCTTCGGAAGCTGATATATTTATTACAGTATAATATTATATTTGGTTGGAACAATTAAATTAAATATTAAAATATTTTAGATAAATTATCATGACGGCACAGAAAATATTGGTAGCATCCATATGTGTAGTTATGATTATGTTTTTATGTAATTCACAAGTCGTCGAAGGACGATATTTACCCACAAGAGCAAATAATGATAGAGTAGATAAATTAAAAGAACTATTAAAAGAAGTGAGTAGAATATATAAGGTACCGTATAGTTATAGTTTTTAAAAATTTTATCAAGTGCCATTGTAAGTAGTGCATTCAAAATTAATACAAATTTTCGCTATAGTTCGGCCACAGTCTAATGCATGTTAGTCTTTTAGTCGATGTGGAGGTATGCTGAGTGACGCAGGATAATGATTGAATCCACCAAAATTTATATTTAAAAATATTTCTACTTCCATTTTTCGGTATCCTTCTATGGACTTAAAAATTGGATTGCATAGTCGATGTTTAATATTAAGTATTTTGTTGTGTAGTTAGGTAGTTAAGTGGAGCTGAGTTTATATTATTAACAAATATAAACTTTTAGTTGCTGGAGACTGAAATAAGTAAAGAAGAGTACCAATCCGAACAAGGTCCACCAAGATGGCACCCCGAAAGCAAATTATTTTATAAACGAGAAATTCCAACTCACTAACATCGGAAAACTAATAACTAACAAAGCAACGAACACGGACATGATTTTGGAATAATTTATTCTTAAGTGATATTTGTAACAATAAAAGTTGACATTTACAATAATTGTTTAAATTTTAAACTGTATAAAAATAACTAAATGTATTTTTAGATTGTTGTTAATTTAAAAATTTAATAGTACCAATTTGTTAACTTATGCAATAAAAAATATGAATGTTCTTCTGCACGTTTATAATAAGTTAAGTAACGTGCACAAACAATTTTTAATATTTTGTAGTAGTAGTGAAAAACAGAATTGCGTTTCAAAAATTAAAAAAAAAAATCTGATAGAGTAAGGAACGTACAGATATCTACATTTTTGCACGTTACTTAAAATTTTTCGTATTAAGCGTACATACATAATAATTATTATGAGTTAGTTACTGTAAAAAATATTTTTTAAGTATCACTTTAATTAGGTAAAACAATCGTTCATTTTCATTATCTCTTTGGGTCAGTATAGTTTTTGTATCTTTCAAATAGTTTATTAATAATATCCTCCGTGTCTTATAAAAAATTAAATGTGGTGTATTTCTGAAATATGTGTCACAATAAAAATCAATAATTGAAATTTTAGTTTGATTACTAGGAACCAAATTAATGGATTTGTTGTTGAGACGATAATTATGAATTTAGGTTTTAATAAAAATATTTAGTTTCATAAACGAGCAGAACAGAAAACCGTATTTTAATTTGAAAAATAAAATTTTTATAACCAAAAACATGAAATAATAAAATACTTCGATTACAAAAACGATTAAAAATTAATTTATTGATAAAGAAAGTGATAGAAAAATAAAGTAGGAAAGTTTTCTTTGATCCACTTTTACCAATTTTATCTAGAACATTTTTGTGTTGAGATTATATTATAACCTATATATTTAAAGATCTGCATACATGCATGTCAGAAACCCTCATGTAGCAAATAATATTGGTGCAATGTTGGTGCAATATCGATTAACTATATAGTGCGCCAATACCAAGATATAAGCATTATGTGATATTGCTCTAACATATTATGATTTATATGGGTGCAATATTAGTATTTCAAAGTTTTTATTGGTGTAATATTTATCTTTAACTTCTTCTGAATATTATTTTTATATTATAGTTTTTTTTGTGACTTAATTCATTAATTTATGTCGGTAGAGATGAAAAAATTTATACATTTTTCAAACACTTACATACAAAAATTGAACCTGAGTTTGAACGTTTGCTAGCTTTTGCTGATATCATTTAACTGTTAAATTTTTTTTTTAATTTTAAAATTTTAAAGCAATCCCAATTAACTTGAAATAAATTTTACCAGTTGTGATTGTATTTAAAAATGTGCACTTCCAGCTGGCCACTCGCATTATTAGTTTGATTCTTCCTTCAATTTTTGCTTTTAAATTTTACCAATGAAATGTAGTTTTATTCTCTTCCAATTTAAATGAAGTTCTCATTCCCAGATTTACCAATACCAATCATTAAGCAATCAATTAATTCTAAAATACCATCAAAATCTTCAAACTTCCAATATCATCCAAACACGGACAAATCAACATTATTAAATTAACTGAATAGTTTATTTGCAAAAACGAAAGTTATTAATAATTTCTTGCCAACCTAACATTGTTATTAGCGCGAAAAGACTCACAAATTCAAATATAAAATAAAATCAAACTTTCAAAATTATTACTTTTAATAAAATTCAAAAATAAATCTTTTCACAACAAATTAAATCAAACTAGTTAGTAATACAATTCAAATTAAAAAAAAAAAACGATTTTGGAACACGACAATGTGTATATTTTAAAAATTGGTAAATATTTTTAATTTTCTGGTTTTTCCTCGAACTAGTTAAGGTTGCAACAACTAGGTGGAAAAACCGGGTCTTAGGTGGCCAAGATGACTCCGTAAGCATTCGAGACCGATTGCCTCTCTGAAAATATTTTTCGAATTAATTTTAAGTTTCGATATTTTGCCAATAAAAGTGAATTTTGATTGTGCGTAAGTAATTTTTATTATTTTGGATATAAATTGTTCCAAATTTGGATTTTCTTTTATGATTAATTATTATAATTTCAGAATTTGATAGTGAAGAGAATTAAAGGTTAGATTTGGAATATTAGTGGGTGTGGATTTAGACAATTAAAATTCATAAAATAATATTAAAATTTGAAATTATCATATACAATATCCCAAGTGCATTCAAATTGTCGACAATTTTTTTGAGCTCACGAATGCGGTTTTGCTTTTGCAATTTTCCCTCCTCTTCGAGTCGGGAAAATACTAATTTGAAATGCACGAGAGGATATTTACTTAGACTATATCACGAATAAAATAGGAGGTTAATTTGTAGATTTGCAAAATTATAAATTGAGTTACTGCTGAAAGCGCAATTTTTTTCAAGTTTATTAAGTAAATAATATTTATTATTTAAATATTGAAGTTAATCAAAAAATATTGTCGCTTATATTTGCTTTAAAATAAACTTGAAAAAATTGTCGCTGCAATTCGATTGCTATTGGTTGAATGTTTTGTTGTTTTTTCATTCTATTGGTCTTATGACAGCTGAATAAAATAGTCAAAGCAAATGTTCAACAATTTTGATGCGAGTGTAAGTAGGTACTTTTGCTTTGAAAATTTTGATTTCTCATTTTATAATAGAGAATTATTTCAAACAAAATTTAAAATTTGGATTCAGAGCTTCAGGAGTAAATTTTATTAGTGTAATTCATCCGCTCACATTACACGGACTTTTGCCGCTTAATTTAAGTGGTTTATGTGAAGTAATGTTTTTTGAAAATGACCTGAATATTGGACCTACCTTTTAACCTTGAGGTAAAAATGTAAAAAGGATTACTACATGGAGAGTGGCACATATGATGCAATCACGATAATTTTAACAACAATAAATAAAAATATGAAGCACAACAGTCAAGAATTAAAAAAATTGAATACAATAAACAATCAAGAATTAAAAAATGAATTAGAAGATGTAAACTAAAGCAAACAGGAAAAAATCATTGGTTGATACCCGAACAAAATTGGATAAAACAGAAACAGTAACAGTAAATAGAAATTACAACAAAATGAAAAACGAAAAGAAAACAAAAATGAAATGAACTTTGTCAAACAGGAACAGATGAAGATTATGATTGAAGGGGAAACACTTGGAAACAAAACATTTTTAGTGAATTTCTATTAGGTCTGACACATTTCATGTTCGGTCAACCATATTATGGATTATATGGAGATGTTCTATTAAGCATAAAAAAATAAAGATTTGGTTGTTTGGTGGAGATTGGGAAGATATTCAAAGTGGTTCCAAAGAGGTATATCACTAATAAACGAATAATTCTATAGCAACATTAAATTTTTATTAATTTTAACATTTGAATTTACTATATAGGTTGGATGGATTTTATTTACGGCAAATTTTCAGCAAAACAAAAAATCAAAAATTATAATACTTAATTCTTGAAATATTTAAAAAAATTTTTAAGAATAAGTCAAGAATGAACTGTCCATCACACAGTTGATTGTCAGCTGCCAACAATATACCAAAAAGTTAGTCAGCATAGTGCTGTGGCGGCTTGTAACTTTTTAATTTAAGGAGACTAATAATGAAGTTTGCCTGATGAGAATCTGAAATTCGAAACACTTGGGATCCATGTGTAGCAAACTAATTCATGTATTTGCATATTTTATCCATAAAAAAACAGTAAGATTTTTCAATTATTAATTTTTCTAGCATGTAATACAAATTGTATTTAGTAAAATTAGTATATTAGTATATTAGTATATGTCATCGGTGAGTGTAATTTTTGTTGAGTTGTAGTACCTTTTGTAATACAGGCTTCTCCATTACAGTCTTGATAATGGATGCATAAAGCGTCCGAAACGTCGACCTACAAGTTATAAGTTGTTTGATTGCTACCCAGTCAACCCGAAATCCTTTTTCCTTACTTACTGGCATTGGGTGAGAATTCTTTTTCTTCAAAATTAGTATAGTGTACTAGTGTAAATTCCACTCTAACTATTTTTTAAATAAAAAAAAAATTAATTCGAATTATATAATTTACAGGTTACGAAAGTATAAGATTCACAAAGAAGGCAGAGGTTCAACTAGATTTTCTTTTAAGAGTTTTTGAAATATTTTTTCTGATTTCCTATTGGATTGCTTTATGATTTCCTTTCGAAAAAAATAGCATACATTTATGCCTAAGTTTTAGTTGATGCATAGTCACTGTGAGTTAATCTGCACTTATCCGATGATGAGAACTGAACTCAGAGTAATCTCGAAACCATCAATAGTCAGTCAAACTTTACGGTCCAAATGATAACTAAACCCTCTGCATGTATTCTAAGCTGAGGGTATTGCTCACCATCACATTATTTTTTTTTATTATCCAAATTATGGATAATACTTATAAGTAACAAAAATATTTTTTTTGTTGCAACAAGATTTTTGATATTCCGCTCATGGCTGAACGAAATGTGTGTTGTCTGTACGCCAATTTGCCATCTGCTATGATTAAACATTCTTTGAAGGTGCCGATGGTCACACGAAAAACATGTTCAAAGTTTAATCGAACCAATAATTATCATCTGTAACATATAACTTATAATTGATATAAATGCAATACATTCATTATATTTTCATTAAAAACCTGAAATATTATCATATTATTATCTGTATAACATAATCGATTTTTAATTTAAAATACAAATTATTTCAAGTATTTTCAATTTATTATTTACTTAAAACAACTTTCAAATTGTTTATCACAAACACTTAAAATTTTTTAGATTTTCTTTAATTTCAAAATTAATTATGTTTTGAACTTCCAGTAGCTAATTGTGATTTATAACAGTAAGATTGTCGAAAAATTAACAGTAGCGAAAAAATGAAACAAATTCATGTAAGCTATATATTTTTTGTAATTTCACTTTTCTTTTAATATTTTATTGCTTCTAGGTTTTTATTGTTTTTCTTTGTTGTAATGGAATAACTTTTGGCCAAAATGAAGAAAACCATTTCACCTCAACATCTGCGAACGAATACCAGATTCTTCAAAACAAATGTGAATTGACCGAACAAGATCAATTAAATTTTCATTTTTTTATGAATTTAATTTATGAAATTTTTGATTTACATAATGTAACATACGAGAAAATTTATTCATTTATAAAATTTTTTTCTGTGCCTTACTTAAATACTGTAGTTATTTTGCTCAAAACGACGTTAAATGTGGCTATTCAATTTATGTCGTGGGTTATGGAAAATTTACCCAATCGGATTGTCCCGGACGATATTTTTTTAGAAGAAATTACCAAAGATCACGTAACAGTTGAAACTTCTACACCGGCAATGAAAATTATGGATTATATTACCGAAACACCATCTGCAGTGGTGGTTAACATGCAACATGATAACAATCAAACTCAACAAAATAATTACCAAGATGGATTGCTTCACATAAAACTAAAAAGTTTGTTGAAACCACCAAAACATTTAATGGATACATTCGAAAATTTTCAGAAAAACGTAAGTTTATCTAATAAGAACATAACAGTTGAAACTTCTACACCGACAGGGAAAATTTTAGATTACCATGTTGGTAATCCAAATTACCATGATGGGGTGCTTAAGATAAAATTAAAAAGTTTGTTAGAATCACCAACACATTTGAAACAGAAGTTCGAACATTTTCAGAAAAATGTAAACTTTACAAATACAAACGTAGCAGTTGAAACTTTTCCACCGGCAACAGTAAAAATTTTGAATTTAGTTACAGAAAAACCATCTTCAGAAATGGTTAAAACGCAACACGAAAAAAATCATAAACAATCTATAATAAAACTAAAAAGTATATTGAAGCCACCAAAAAACTTACAAAATTTTGAAAATTTTCAGAAAAATGTAAACTTTCCAGATAAAAACGTAATAGTTGAAACTTCTACACCGACAGTGAAAATTATGGATTCAGCTACAGAAAAATCATCTTCGGTGATGGATACGCTACACGGCGATAAAAATCAAACACAACAATTTAATTATCAAGAAGGGGTCCTTCAGATTAAACTAAAAAGTTTATTGAAACCACTAAAAACTTTAAA
Source organism: Cantharis nigra (assembly GCA_958510845.1). Lineage (NCBI taxonomy): Eukaryota > Metazoa > Arthropoda > Insecta > Coleoptera > Cantharidae > Cantharis > Cantharis nigra. Next base: position 24,891,907 of record OY294031.1, read on the forward strand.
TAAATTCGAAGATTTTCAGAAGATTGTAAATTTTGCAAATAAAAACGTATCAGTTAAAACGTCTCCACCAGCGGTAAAATTTTTAAATTCAATTGTAGGAAAACCATCTTCGGAAAAGATTGATATGCCATATGATAAAAATCAAAGACAACAATTTAATTACCAAGATGGGGTAACTCAGATAAAACTAAAAAGTGTATTAAAGCCACTAAAAAATTTTCATAGCTTTGAAAATTTGCAGGAATATGTCAGCTTTCCAGATAAGAACCAAATAGTTGAAACTTATACACCGGCGACAGTAAAAATTTTGAATTCAGTTTCAGAAAAACCATCTTCAGAAATTGTTAAAACGCAACACGAAAAAAATCACAAACAATCTATAATAAAACTAAAAAGTGTATTGAAGCCACCAAAAGGTTTACAAAATTTTGAAAATTTTCAGAAAAATTTCAGTTTTCCAGATAAAAACCTAATAGTTGAAACTTCTACACCGGCAGTGAAAATTACGGATTCAATTACAGAAAAATCATCTTCGGTGATGGTTAATACGCTTCACGATAAAAATCAAACACCACAATTTAAATACCAAGATGGGGTACCTCAGATAAAACTAAAAAGTTTATTGAAACCACCAAACCATTTACATAATATGTTTGAAACTTTACAGAAAAATGTAAACCCTTCAGTTAAGAACGTAACAGTTGAAGCTTCTACAACAGGAAAACTATATTTAGAAATGGTTAACTCGCAACCTAATAAAAATCAAATGCAACGGAATAAATACCCTGATGATGGGGTACTTCACTTAAAATTGAAAGGTTTCCTAAAACCACCAAAAAATTCAAATCATTATCAAAATTTCCACTTTTCAAATAAGAACAGGTTTGAAGAAAACGATAAAGCATTCAAAGCTTCAAAAATTCTATTGAGTGAAAATTATGATTATGAAAACAAAAAATAATGCTTTTAAATTCTTATGGTAATTTATTAATCGACGATGAAAGCAAAGTTTAGATTTAAAACTGCAAATATTGTTTAGTTCTTAATAGGTTCCCCTTTACCACTTAAGTCACAATCAATCTTCAAAATAATGTAATTAGAACCTTCTCATTAGCTTGTACATTTAAATTCCTAATTAGAAACATTAATTTTTTTTATAAATAGTAAACCACTTAGATCAGTGTACTTCAAACTTTTCGATACTTCTTCAAAAGCTCCAGCCCAGCGTTCGTGCCTTCTATTTTGAAAAACGCTGACTTAACTAAGCAGTTACTGTTATTTTAGATGTAATCAACAAAAACAAACAAATAAATCTTAATTAAAAATCTTGTTGAGGTGTAATTATTAAATTACAGGATCACTACACTTTCTCTTTATACTCCGTTCATTACTTTTTAAGAATTTCGGTATGTAAAACCGAACTGAAAGTTTCAAGTAATTTAAGTTTTTGTAATAAACGAAGTAACTGGTAATAAATTACCTTTATCTACGATCTTAATCGCTCTTCCAATAGAAATTTTTAAATTTGAATCATTCAATAATTTGAAATCTGTAGCAGATCATTATGTAAAGTGGGAAATTTCAAAATTTAACATTAAAGGTTATAAGAAGTACCTTCGTTATTGCAAATTTATTACGCAAATATTATTGATGCCGCCTAAAAGATGTAACTTTGAATATTGTTTAAATAAAAACTATGGCAAAAACGTTAATTGGTTTATACGTGATTTCAAAATTAAAAAGGCTATAGGATTTCACAAGTGGCTTTACCATTAAATCATTTAAATTTTTTAAGACCCAGCTTTGTACAATCACAAATCATAATTACAATAGAAGAATAATTAATAGAATTAATGTTACATAAATCGTAATATGCTGTCATTTCATGAAGAAATTTTATTTTATAAGTATAGCCCATAGCATATTACAGGTAGTTTTCTACGTAAACAAATTTTCTATTTGGGTTTGAAATATGTAATGTATACTAGTAAACCAGAGGGTTTTAAGTTGGTTCTTCTTGAATTTAAATAATTTATAACTTTCATCTATTCATTTCCATTTAGGATATTTTTTAAAATCTATATTTTATAAAAAATTACATGCAATTAATACTTTTTTTTTTAATAATAATCCTAAGAAATAGCACGTAAATAATTTTTTACATACCAACATATTGCTCTGCAATTACTCTATCTCGAAGTTAATTATTCATTTAATTACAATATAATTGTATTAAATTAGCTTCTTGCAGCTGTGATTAATAAAATAAAATATTTAAATCGCCTACGCATAATGTTTTTGCTCCAAGTAGCAGAAAGTTTTACTTAACGCACTATCGAATAAGAAAACGATGCATGTATCGAAATAAGAAATTTTTTATTAACCATTAAAAATAGATTAAATAACCCTCGCTGAAGTAAGATAAGATTTTATGTTTAAAAATCATTTTTTTAAATTTTTTTCTGAACATTTTATGTGATTACTCACAAATAATTTAATAATCAATTATATCATAAAAATTCTTCTGGTCAATTTTGGTTTTAGGTAGGTACTAGAATTAATATTAATGCAATTAACAATTATGTATTATATAAGATGATGTATAGCCGTAAACTTGCGACTGCAAATTTTCACGCTATTTTATTAAACCTTTCATTATTTTTTATTTTATTTGTTAATCGTATAACTCACACACAACTATAAACGCTTAATTATATAATCATGAAGGCAAAATATTAATTTTAACAAAATTCAATTTTATATTATTTATTATTATTATTTTAACGTTACGTCATATATTTTTCATAATAAATCGATGCTTTTGTATAACTGCATTAGAAAATCAAACTTCTCATAACATTATAATACAATCGCTCTATTGAGGAAGATACTGCATTGGATCAATGGATCACATTTAAAATCAAAAATTAGCTATTACAAATTAGTACTTTCTTTGTTTTAATATTTACGTAATCAATTAAACAATTTTGTATTCAAAATTGATCTTCATTCATTGTTTAATTATTGTTATTACAAGTGTAACGTAACAGCACTTTCACTGTTTATTTTCTAACGCTCTTATTATTTCCGATATTCATGTGTAAATACTGAAATATAATAGTATTTCTTCGATTGTTTAAATATTGTACAAACCATCAAACTTAAAAATTAATTTTTTTTTATACTTAAGTACTGGTAGTTAGTTGGTGTAGTGCAGAAGTTGAAGATTCCTAGCTGTTGCAATTAATGTATCTTCCCAATTCAAAATTGTATAATAAGTTTTTATGATTGCAGATATTCATACAATAATGCACGTACGTATGTGCAATACTGCAACTATTTAATAAAAATTAATACATTACTTAATTGGTGTTAACATGGATGATAGCGAAATATTTATTAAATATTGTAATAAGTTCTAAATAGGAATTTTTTAATTGCTTCACTTAATTTGCTACTACTTTCGAGTATGTACATCGATATATCGTTAATTTGAATACAGTTTACGTAATGATGTTTTTACATTGCAGTCTTACATTCAATAATGTAGGTAGTGACAGCAAATAATTACTTTCAAATATTAAACAAATTCTTTAAATCATCTTTCTCAATATTATAAGCAATCAATAGACAAAAGTATTTATAAATATTATATACCTATCTATACCTACTTTTTTTTAATTGGACGCTAGTAAAAGTATGCTTGCGGCTAAAGACTAATGCATTCTACCTACCGTAGAATTTTGTAATATGAAGATACATCTGAATTATTACTATTAATAACAATATTATTTTTTTGGATTTGGAATTGGTTCACGTAAACCTAAAGATTCCAAAGTTAATTTTTGAAATTTACCTATTTGCTCCCTTAATTATATTAAAGAAAAAGTAATTCATCCATTCATCATGTTGTTATTGTTCATTACTTTCCGTTTTACAGAAAGTGAACAATCATGAAACTAAAACGGTTAATTTAACAAACTCAATGTTGCATTATATAGTACAAAACTTTTTTTAAATAGTGGTTTTGTTTCAGTTAGCGATAACCTCTAGTGTCACTATAGGATTGGGATTGGGACAAGCTTTGGTAGGTTGAAAGAACATTAAAATTAAGCAAACACTTAAGGTTTGGAGGTTAATTCTTACGAGAGCTTTATATACAACTGGCCTCTAAAAGTTTGAATACAATGCTTCAGCTAGTTTATGCAGCATAAATCGAAAGGTTCTCTAGCTGAGATGGTACAGCGCCTGCAAGTAGATTGGGAGGTCCTGGTTTGATTCCTCGTAGTAATTTTTCTTTAAAACATGATTTCATATAAAAAACAAACAGAAATTTATATATAAATCGTAATAAAAAATTAATTAAAAGCAAAAGTTCGAAAAATCTTGAAACTTACTCCAATCATTAGTATTTTCAACTTTGTACGCCATAAACAGCTTCTCAATAAGACTTAAATCCTTGGATCCAGAAGGATTTTCAATAATTGTAATATTCTTTTGTTGAATCCAAACTGGCAGTTGACGTGCTTTGTGAATGACTTCATTATCCTATTCGAAACTTCAATTACTAATGGACAATTTCTTTCCAAAGGCTATTAAAAATGCTTTTAGTTTTTTAATATTATTTATTTTATTATAGTACTAAAAAACTAGTGAAGATATGTAACCGGTCATGAAAAATATGCAATTTATTATGTAATAGTGCCTATAATATGTAATATTTATTTATGTAGGACACTCAAAATTTAAAGTGATTAAGTCCTAGTTGATCCATATTGCAACGTTTTCCAATAATACTCATTTTTTTTAATTCAAAAATAATAATTATTATTACTTTAACAATAATATTGTTATTTGCAAGAATTAAAATAGCCATTAATATGAACCATTCAATGGTAATAACTGCATTAGCATTTGAATTATAATATTTTTGATCACATGGTCCAAATTTCTGGCCTTACATTCACAATTTCTATGCGGATATCTGCTCGAAATATTTCCGCGTTTCTGATTTATTATCCAAAATTATTCTTTTTCAATACCAGACAATGACAGATCGGGAGCAATCACCGATCACAATAATTAGAATAAATTAATTTTAGTGTTAGATAACTCGACTGATTACATCTCACACTAATTGGAAAGATTGTTATGCTAAAATTGTTGTTTTATTTTAAATAATTTATGAGATGTTACAGAAACTAAATCATTAACAAAGTCGGAATCACATAAGAACTTTTTTTCTAAGAGAGTAATATTATTCAGCATCCATTGAGTGTTTTGGGTATTTATTTCCAGAATTCTACATAAATTTTAATAATTGCTAGCATTTCAAAAGCTTGTAAATTTAATGTATGAAATTGAATTTACCATCTAGTACGTATTCTATATATTATAGATATAGCTAGGGTTGCCAACTTTTCTTAATAAGAAATAAAGTATATAATCTTTTAAAAGAGAAATAAAGAGTATTTGTAAGAAAAAAAATATATTTTTAATTTTAAGTTTGAAGCTAATCATTTTATGACATCTATCGTTTGAATCATAAAAAAATAATCATCAGTAATCGATATATATCGAAATTCTATTCGCAAAAAAGAAAGTATATACTTTATTATAAAGTATAGTTGGCAACTCTAGATATAGCCAACGTTCTTCAATTTATCGATAATAATCACAGGGCAACAGTGATTCTGCGGTCTGGGGTTTATGAGTCGATTTTGGGTAATTATGGTCTCCTGAATTGAAAAAAAATTTTAGATTTCTCGAATTGACTCCAGTTTTTAAGATAAAGACGACCCTTTTATATTGAAAATAAAATGAAAAAACAATATTTAATATATTCAAAGACCACATAGGGAAATAATGATTCTGCGGTGTGAGCATTATGCGTCAATTTTGGGTAATTATGATCACCTGAATTCAAAAAAAATTTCAGATTTGTTGAAATGACTCCAGTTTATGAGATAAAGACAATCCTTTTATATTGAAAATAAAATGAAACTAAAATATTCAAAGACTGCATAGTGGGAACACTGATTTTGAGGTGTGGAGTTTATGAGTTAAATTTAGGTAATTATGGTCTCCTCAATTCAAAAAAAAATTCAGATTTGTCGAATTGACTCCAATTTTTGAGATAAAGACATCCCTTTTATATTGAAAATAAAATGAAACAAAAATATTTAATGTATTCAAAGACTACATAGTGGGAACAGTCATTTTGAGGTGTGGGGTTTATAAGTCAATTTTGGGTAATTATGGTCACTTGAATTTAAAAAAAATTTTAGATTAGACTCCAGTTTTTGAGATAAAGACAACCTTTTTATATTGAAAATAAAATGAAAATTTCTTTTTGAGATGTCCGCGGAGATTCGCTGTCAATGGCTCATTTCATCATAAAAATTAATAAAAATTTCACAGTATATTCTTCAAATGTCAGTTTATTATGTAGTAATTATAGCAATTATTATAGCAAGTTTTGTCAAAAGAATTATTGGAATATGCTGATTTTGCTTAAAATTAACTTTACCCCCCCCTTAACATGAGAACTAGAGTCAATTTAGACAAAATAACTATGTGCCGAGTGCCTTATTACATTAGTGTATCCAAATTCACTGCAAAACCCAATACCGCAGAAAAAAGTTTTTGTTTTGTTGCCCTGTGAAATTTATAATTTCGTTAGATAATACCCAGTAAAGATTGGATTTACATGCATTTTTAATTCTTCTACTAGTAATTTAATAAAATAAAACGCTTCCTTCTTTTGTCAAACATATGAGTAAACCATCGATTGTAAGTGTAGTTAAAATTATTTATTAAATCAATATATTTTTGTATTCACGTTTTGTTTTACTTTAGTTTTATTAATTTCGTGCAAAATTTTTAAATTTTTAATGTGGATAAATTATTATCCATCTTAGGATAATCTTGTAAATCTAATTATTTTTTAAATTCGAGTTAAATATCAGTATCAATCAGTTCAAGTTGATCATGTATTATCATTTTACAATAATTTCACATGTATTTTTTCACAACTATAAACCATATTTGTTAAATAAAACATGTGAGATTATTGTCATAAAATAATAAAGAAAATTAAAAGTTAAAATATTATTAACTTATCCAAAGGAAAGGTAAAAAATGAATAAGTATCTCCGTGAAGTTCTATCAAAGATACTACTCTTTTCACAATAATATATTTCTCAATGAGAAATGTGAGGCTACTAATTACTACTAAAATTATATTTTATAGCTATAAGCTATAAAATCCTAACAATACATAAACATACGATGGACGTCCATTGAACGTTGATAACTGGACATACAGAATGTCCAATGAACGTCCACACTATAAAACAGTATCAATTGGAACGTACATGTGCCGATAAGTTTTTATATAAGTGTACCTATTAAAAAAAAAAATTTAAAAAAAAGTAGAATAAAGTTGAAAAACTAATACATTTAGTCTTCTATACGAATTACAGTGAGAAGCCTTATGTTCTGCTGTCCGTTTGTCCGTCTGTTCACATATTTTAATGTCTTTTTTATTATTTACTAATAATAATTTTCAAATTTATACTTAATTGCTATTTTTCTTAAATATACCTAGTGAATTTTTTGTTTGGTTTATTTCCGTGTGCAAGATTTAATATAATTTTAAAATATATCTATAGGGTGAGGTATATTCTTGCCAATAAAATATTCAATGTATCGACTAGTTTCGGTTTTATTAATAAACCATCTTCAGGATACTGTGTCAAAACGATAAAACAATTGAAAATCCTGTCCCAAAGCAAATCATAATAAATAAAATAAAATAAAATAAAAATAAAACACATTATACTTTACAATCACACGTAATTAAATAATTTGTAATAAATAGAATAAAATGTATGTTCGCTGTAAAATAAAAAAATAAAGAAATACCTAGTGAAATTATATATACCACCAACCGGCAAAGCATGAATTAATAAGACTTTTTATTATAATTTCAGACTTGTAATTTTTCTGTATTCTATATTTTAATTTTATTTCAATAATTCTGAATTTGTTTGCAGATCTGAATTTAATTTATTTCTGTATTTAATTTTGCTTTGTGAATACTTTTATGTAAGTACTAAATATTGTAAAAATTTTAATTTGTGCGTCATTTCGCGCCGACAATTTTTGGGTTGGGACGACATAGGGCGATGGTCGCCCCTACCAATTTACCTACCAATTTACCCCTACCACGTCGAGGTGAATGGAAGTTTATGTGTGAAGGTCCCGTAAAAGTATTTACTTAGCATCTCAGATTTGAAATTTTCGATTTGATTTTGAGAAATAGGGATTTGATTGAGTGAGTAATTTTATTATTGCTTTTTATTTGGAAATTGTCAGAAGTTTGGACATACTTAGAGATATTTTGATAAAATTTGGTTGGATTTGGAAAAATAATTGGATAATTGGAACTACGTTAATATAAAGCATAGGATTATTTTTCGAGTAAACATTACACTTCTTATGAACTTATGATGGTATTATATCATCATATTAGCACTGTTAATTGAATAGGTGTAGGTATTATCACAATTTTATAAATAAATAAATTTAAAAAAATAATCCTCAAATGTATTAACTTTTAAAGAATTAATAACTGTAGTATTCAGTTTTCTTGCACTTTTCAAACGCACATGAATACAAGGTTAAATGCATCAAACTGCATTACTCCCAACAATAAACTTGCGCAGTGACTAGTATATTTTTCAAGCTTCTTTTATGTTCAGTTAGTCGATTGGAATTCTAGGCTTAATGAAATTTTGTGTTGAAATGACATATACTAAAATGCTACAAGACAAAATAATAGATTCGTTCAAGAATTTCATTGATTTTCTTCCAATCTAACTATTTTATTAATTCAACGATAATATCGTAGAAGCTTATTTGAATCCATTATAAACTTTAAATCAACTAATATTTATTTAACAAAAATAATATTATATTGAAACAACATTTTTGAATTTCTTGTAACAACTAAAAATTGTTTCATGCAACGAAAAATTGTTTAATTCAACAGAGAAAGATTCGACATTTAAGATTCGTTCAATTTACCAACTTCTTTCTCTCAGTGTAATATGGTGAACTTTTAATAACAATCAAAATTAAACGAATTGTTGGAATCTCTACCTCTAACTTTTTCTTATATTGACATTAGTTTATTTTCGTTTAAAATACCAAAGTGAAGGAATTCAGAATTAAAGTAACACCTTGTGAATTCAACCTGGTAAAAGTAAAGCTTATTTAAGTACCTAGAATATTTAACCATTTATCCATTATTAGCATAGATAAGTATGTAAGTGGCAAATATTGAATCTGAGAAATTAAAATTAAAATTGAAATGCTAAATTAACATTATGAATTTTTGATTTAAGTGTTAGTTTAGAACTAATAAGTGTTAGTTTAGATCTAGAGATCGGTGGTAAATATAATACAAAACAAAAAAAAATAAAGCAGGCAATAGTATATTACATGACTAGTGGAGAAACCGAAAGATTCGCTCACACGTTTGCCCGTTTTGCACGCGAGCCGACAGGCGAGTGTGCAGAAGCAAATAAGTGAGCGAAAGGGTTTCTCCACGAGTTATGTATAGCGTTTTGTTCAATCCTGCACTTATAAATCTAAAAAATTTATGAAAATACAATTTATTATAATTCGTGTCATCAATAATTAAATTTGAGATTTTGAATTTGCAATAACTCGAAAACGGCGTTAGATATCGAAAAACTGAGCTAAAAATTTACCCCCCATTGCTCGTACTTATCCCCCGTAGCAATTTGTCATAGGAAGCTTTATGCAAAATTTTAGATCGATAGCGCGCATTTTGCGCGCAAAATAATTTAAAAAAAAGTTAGCTTTGGTTTTAAAACATTTTAATATTATTATAAAGAACGTAGGCAGGTTAATGAATGACTGCATTTTTCACTCACTAGTGGGTGAAAAGTCTTTCGCCCACTCGTTACCATAGATATAATTTGAGTGAGTAAAACAAACGGTTTCTAGTTGCGTATCCAAGTAAGAAACAACATGTTTCAATAGCAGGATTGAACAAAAGGCTTTTCAAAAATTGAAACAATAAAATTAATTCAAATTTTGTTTTTTAATTAATCCATTAATTTTCGAATTTCTAAATTTTTAAATCCCACCCCCAGCAATATATATTACAACCCATGAATCTTTGGATATCGCTCTGTTTAAAAATCCCCAAATATTTTTGTAGTTAAAAATTTATTATAATTAATAACTTCTTAGTTTTAGTTTTTGAGGTAACGTGCAAAATACAGTATTCAAAGTACCTATAATAGTATAGATATGTACTATGCCTAGTATCTATTTAGCATCATTAAGTATAGCACTCGGTTTTCGTAATGAGGAATTTATAACTAACATCGATTAAATAATTTCCCCTTTAATGATTTTTGTAATTTCAACCATTTAAATTTATTAAATATTAATTTATAAAACAAATAAAACTTACCTACCATTCTATTTGTATCTTCCATTTGTTACTGATAATCAGAGCGAAACAAGCATATTTCTATTATTTATAATGTAACTCGGCGTTTATTCAAATGTTTAAAAGAATGAACACAATTTATTTTAAACAAATATAATTAAGGCAAATCAGGAACTTATTACCAGTGCACATTTTAATATGTGTATATAGTGACCTCTTATTTTTTTAAGTAATACGTGATAGCTACCTAATAACTCTTCTAGAATGCATACGGATTGTCGCATTGGGAAATCTTGAAAAGCACTTATGTAAAAAGTTTAAAAAATTGTATGTATCGATTATACCTCTACACATAATATTTACTATCATTGCTTCATTCAAGTATTGCTATTTTTTATAACAATAACTAAGGAAATCTCAATAATTAAAGTGTACACTGTACGTATAGAATTCAATTTGGTTTGATTTTGTTTTCTTCATTAAAAATTTTTTGTAACTAGCAATGGCTTGTCCTAAAATTAGAACATCTTCTAAATTTGGAAGGTGTAATTTTTTTGTTAATTTAAATTGCACACGTACCACTTTCGTTGCATTACGTTATATTTAAATTGTGGTCTAGTGCGAATAAGAAAGTTCCAGAAGAGGATTGAATTTTAATTCATTTATTGCAATTATTACAATTATTACAATGAAATTAATCTCTTTATTTCATTGAAGAAATACGACGAAAATGGTGGTGATTACGTACTAATTAAGTTAATTAAGTTAACAAACAGTTTGAAATAGAATTTTTCTCAAGCTTTTTGTTGCTCTCATGTTGTTACAAATATGCGTTAACACTTTTTATTTCTGCGTTGCATGTTTTAATACAATCAAGTTATGGTATAATCTGAAGAAGTTGAGAAAGTAAATTAGAACAAAAAAAATCGATTATATAACGTCCTTGAAATTATTCGAAAGAGTTCACTTAATTGGAGTGTCTTCAAACAGCATTTTTTGATAAAGATCCGGTTCGTAAAATAATAGTCAAGTTACACAATATTAATACTACCATATACGCTATCAGAAATTTTAATAGGCACTTTTACCTTTCAAACCACGAAATGTAGGTATTATGGTACAAACGTACCAACTCATGTGAAGAAGAAAGTAAGTGGGAGAGAAAGATGTGCAACTGGACTAAAGCTTTAATAATCTTCAACTTCGTTCCATTTTCCCACCACGACTACTTATTTTAATTATTTGGTTACCGACATGGGGTGGTAGATATAAAAGATATCTGATATCAAAAACTTACCACTTCTTGTGTTACTGTGATTGTGATAATAATATCGATGAAGCTTTTTGTGGTAGGTATTACTAAAGTTTGTGAATTACCTACAGTGTTTGCCGAAGTTTTGTGTTTTAATGTGTTGTTATTGGATTTTTATTCGAAAATTAAAGGGTTTATAAAAAATTATTATTTAACTACAATTATCTTCAAATAATTCGAACCAATATTATACAACAAAAAAAAGTTATATTCAGTCAGTCAATTTTTTATTATATTGAAGTTTGGTAATTGGTTATTCTGGTGTTAATGTTTATAAATTAAATTACATTGAAAAATAAACTGGTTAATTAAAATGTAAAAATCAAATTGTGTTCATGAGAGCTTTTAGCATTAATCCTTACTACTGTCAGAGGATTAGATATTTTGGTTAAAAATTTATATATTTTATTTGATTTCTAAAATTTACAAATATATTATTGTAATCAAAAATGAAATAACAATAAAATTATGAATAGAACACCTGACGATAGCAACAAAAACCTTAGCAAAAAGTTTATGAATAAACTTAGATTTTTATTATTTTTAAGCTAGTTAATTTTTAAATTTTAAAATAATATTAATCTTATTGGCTAATAATTTATAGTATATTCAGAATGAAAATTGGAATAATAAAATAATCAATTTAAGTTTTCTAACATAAAATTCTAACAAAAAATATATTTGAAGAAAATATATAAAATAAAAAATGTTTGCAAATCACTCAGAATCTATTATTTCTTTAATATCTCATTTGACGAATTTTTACATTATATTGCTACTTCTATACAAAAAATTTAGCTACACAGACATTTGATCGAATGTATAATAAATTAGATATGAAGAAAACAATTTGAAATCACCATCGATTGTCAATAACTTTAAATACATTAATTTTAAAAATCGACTCTCACAGAAAAATGATAGTTAAAATTGTAATTGGATTTTCTTTAATATAATGTTAATAACATAATGTTTCCATAATTTTTTAAGATTATTAAAGTAAGATGAGTTCAAATTAAATTCAAAATTTAACATTTTTTGTAATATCTACGACAAATTTTAAATGTTTTTTTTATATTTTTATAACATAATTCAAGTGCAGGATTGTTTTATTTTTTGTAATTTTAAATTTTTAATATTTCTGTATTTATTTAACCGACATTATTTTTTGCAATTCTAAAACATTGAATATTATTTGCACCAAGTATTCGGGCTGCAGCTGGTATAAAAAGCTTTTAAAAAAATGTAGAATACTTCTTAAGAGTTTTTCAATTTCAAATATTTTCAGAAATATATATTTTTTGTTGAAATTTTTTTAATTTTAAATTTTAAGTAAATTTTAAACATTTCATAAAATTTTAAAATGTAGCTGGATCAAATTTGCAGAATTTATAATAATAATATACCTATAATATAAAGAGAAATATTTGTCTGTCTAGAGGTAGACAAAAACATTATGCTAAATCATGCAGTTAAAGAAAAACTCAATTTGGAAGATTATTGATTTTATCTTGAATATAAAAATTATATTAAAACAATTTAATACATGAATAGCTTCGTTTAAAAGTATTGATGGACTAGAAGAATGAGAGAACTAACATAACAACATAACTGTCAACATTGGCATTGGAATGAATCAAAGTTAATCAATTTTTATTGCTAATAATCACATTCAGTTACGATATTATCGACACTACAAATTTTATTAGGTATATAACAATACTATTTAATCGATATATTGATATGTTTATTACAAAAGAATTAAAAATACAACCTAAAGTAGTACTTTACATTACAAAATTATCAGTGGCCTATTTAGAAAATGCTTTCGGGGGGGGGGGGGGCAGATTTGAAAAAAGTCCTATACATACAATTCTAGCACGCTTCTGCTGCTCTTGCTACCACCTGTCATTTTTTGGCGAGACTAAAAATATTTGTCCAATATTAATCCAAACCACCCTCTAGGACATATCGCAGGATTTCCATTCTTTTAGAATACTCTGAGAAGATGGGGGATTTATAATTTTACAAATTTCGCCAGGAAAAACCGGGAAAATTGAATTTTTAAGCAAAAATGATGAAAAATTAAACTTTTGGCTAGAGAATATTAAAGCTTTGAAAAATATTTATTTAGGTGCCTTACTGTTTAGAGCAGGGATTCCCAAACTGGGTTCCGCGGAACCTAAGGATTCCGTAGAATATTCATCAGGGTTTCGTCGGAAAAAACTGGGAAATTTTTTGTTTTTGAGCCAAAGTGAAGAAAATTAAAACGTTCGGCTAAAGAAAATTAGAATTTGAGAAACTTATTTATTTTTATATTATAAAAAAAATTGTAATTGCCCCACAGCATATCAAGTTTAGCAGCAACTTTTTGCGTTACTTTGAAAATATAGAAAAACGGGAATCACCTAGTAGCGGAGAAAGAAATTAAACAAATACATAAAAATAATTTAAAGTTATTTAGATTTTAAAACTTCGTGATAAATAATATTTTTATCAGGGGGGCTCGGTACAATCCGAGTCATCCTTGGGGGGGGAGGCACTTGCCCCTTTGCCTCCCTCTAAATACGCCACTGAAACTTATACTTCTAGTCTAACCAAAAATTACTATTTGCGAAATGAATTAGAAATTTAAAAATTCTGCAAAGAATCGTGGTACAATTTTATTCATGTATCTTTGATGAATCATAGTTTTTGTATTGTATAAAAAAATAACTAAATAAATAAATTTGTAATAATAAAGTTAGATTAATATAAAAAAATAGTTATTTTTTCATACTAGATTAGCTGAAAATGTTTCAAATTGTAATTTGACATATTTTGCAATTTCAATAAAAATTAAGTACCTACTTTATCTACTCTTATTGTTAAAATGCTACTTTATCCACTCTTGCGGTTAAAGTGTCACTTGTTCTATTTTTAATTGAACACACCGCACTTTAACAACTGCAATTTGGCGCTAAAATATTTAAAAAAATAAGCTCTATCGACCTAGAAAATCTCATAAATGTAAAAAAATTACAAACCGATGTTTTAAGCTATTAAAAAATTTCTTTTACCTTTAACCACTTTTTGCTTTAAAATGTTTTATGTTTCCCCTGTAAAATTGTGCAATCTGGACTTACGAGGTTTTCTAACTAAGCCGACGATATGTCTCTTTATTGTCGCTCGTGAATTCATTTATTTTGTATAAAAAAAACTATTTTAATAAAAACTGTTTGTTATAAATGGGCTTGGTTACAGAGAAAGTAGACCATAATTCAAGTATTTAATTGTTTCTCATTTATTTAATAAACAAAGTTTGTCAAAAACTTAAAATTTAATTCTAATAATTATTTGATTTTGAAAAAGATTTATTAAAAGATAAAATTGGTAAAGTTACATTCAATTACCGAAGACTTCTTCACGTGCCCTCCGATACGCAGAGGCAGTCATAAGGAAGTTAAATTTTCTCCAGCTTTAAACCGAGTACCATAATGTTAAAGCTATTTGGCTAACCTACTAGGCTAATGCTTATTATCATAATGATATATTATTAAAGTTTTCAAGTTAAAAAAATCAAGCTTTCATCAATGGTTACTGCATTCTGCAAATATTTTAATTTGTAAATAGTACAGGTGTACCGAGAAAAATGGTTTTGTAATGATTGATATTTTATATATTTGATTTTTATTGTTTACAGAACTTATTAATTTTTAAAGTTTTGTTTTATTAAAGCTCGTAATTAGTTTATTTAAATTAAAGCAATTCCTGTTTTAAGAATCACGTCAGTATGACTGGCTGGATCGGGTATTGAACCAGGGTTTTCTAGTTCATAATCTGTATATTTAACTTTATATGCTACACTGTGAATCATTCTATTATTGTTTTATTGTTTTGTATTTTATTTTAATTTAATTTTTGTTCACATTTAAAATTATTTTCTACTAGCCTATACTTATACGTAAACAGTTATTCTTTTCAAGAGAAGATTTCTTTTTATTTTAATTATCATTAATAATAAATATTAATTCTATAGATGAAAGACGAAAAGCAGCTTTAGTTAATTCATAAATAAATATTATGTGAGAAATATTATCAGTTGCTAGAAGTTAGTGTGACAAGAAATGAATAGTTGCAAGTCCGAATTTCAATTGCACCTGTTTTGATTATCTATTAATGATATTAGTGATGTAGCTTTCATATTATTTATTTTATACAAAACTAACTTTGACAATGTGCATGTGCAATTTTTCAAATGCAATAATTTAATACCAGAAAGTGCAGAACAGTGCCCTGGTGAAATTATTATATTTATGTATATTGAAAACAATAGATACTGTTATTAAGTTGCACTTTCTTAAAGTAGAAAGTGTATTCCTGAATACATGGTTAGTGGTTCCTATTATATCATCAATTTGATCAATTTTTTTGAATTACGTGATATTTTTGGGCTTTAGTAGTACCTATAATATAATATACATAATCAGCTTCAGGGGATTGAATTGTTGATATATCATTAAGCAAAATAAAACAAAATGAAAATATTATTGGCATAACGAATTTTGTAATCGGTAATGATTTAATGCATTTTTTCTTCAAATGGTAATATAATTTATATGATACACAATAACTGTTCTTAGTAATAAATTACTCGGTTTTCCCCTAGAAGAAACTAAATTACTAGTTAAAAAATATTGGACTAACTAATTATTATTGCTAGGATTATGTCGTAATTAGGAGAACGTAATGATAATTACTGTTCTAATAATAAAATAATATTATTAATATTATAGTAAAAATAACTTTAAAGTACTTTAAGCACACCCGGAAATAAAAATTTTTAATTTATGAGGAACATTTTTTTCCAATATATACATTTTCTCGTAACACAAACATAATAAAATAAAAAAATTTACTCGTCCGCTCTAGCGTCTAGTCCATTACTAGACCATAAAAAATAAAGTGAGCAATTCCTTATTGTTACTTATAAACTTGAAACTTTTGTGTCACATCTTTTTCACTCGGCATAATAGACATAAGAGACATTTATGTTTTGAAAATCATATAATTATGAACGTCAATTTCCATAAATTTTCATAAACTATTAGATAGTAATTTGCTTTTACCCTTAAAAAGAAGTTGTAAAAAAATTAATTTTTATATTTTTTAATACACCTTATTATTTAATCGTGACGAAACTAACGTTTACTTTTATTGTACATTATGTAGTAGGAACATCTTAACAATTACTTAACTTGCGTGTTAACGGTAATTTGCTTTCTTCACTTTCAAGAAATATGCTACGCCACTTTATTAATAATAATATTAAATGTGGAATTTTAATAGTCATCTGTTTACTTCAGGTAATATTTGCGTTCACTGCGGTGGCGTATGGACGTCCCGAAGCGGGATTTAGTTCAGGAGGTTATAGCGCACCAGGACCAAGTAGTAGTTATAACGCACCAAGTAATAGTTACAGCCCCCCAAGCAATAGTTACAGTCCACCCAGTAGTAATTATGGAGCACCTGCACCCCAATATGGAGCCCCACCTCAACAACCCGTCATTCACAAACATGTGTACGTACATGTACCACCACCAGAACAAGAATATCCAGCACCACCAAAAGTCATTCCAGTTGCCCAAGCTCAAAAACATTACAAAATTATCTTCATCAAGGTAAAACAATCAAATAAATATTTACACTTATTGGAAAATTACATCTATATTTTTGTAGGCACCAACTGCACCAACGCCAACTGCGCCAGTAATCCCTGTACAACCACAAAATGAAGAAAAGACTTTAGTCTACGTCTTGGTCAAAAAGCCAGAAGAAGCACCTGAAATTTCAATTCCAACCCCCGCTCCTACGCAGCCCAGCAAACCTGAAGTATACTTTATTAGATATAAAACACAGGTAAATTTCTTATAAGTCACGCCGAGTTTGATAAACTAATTTATAAATATATTTTAGAAACAAGAAGGTTATCCCGATAGTGGAGTTCCACAAAACCAATATGGACCACCATCGGGTGGACCACCACAACCACCTTCTAGTGAATACGGTGCGCCATAATAAACAATTCTGTTGGAACCAAGAAGTCAACAGTAACTTTAACAATTTCATGTTTTCAATACTAGTCTGCTCTTATTATCTATTTTTCTGAAAATATGTTTTGTTCTTGAAATCTTTTTCTATTTTGAAACTATACTGTAAAACTTATACGTATGGTTCTTTGTACAATCAATGTTACGATAATCTAGTTGATAATGTAATGCTTATTTATATATTATGTAAAAATTACAGTGACAAATGACAAATGAAAGCTTTATATACTATAAGTAGTCTAAACAACAAATTTTTAATATTAAGATTTTATTATTTTTGTATAAAAAAGTTAAATATAATGATGACATTTTTATACCAATTTTTAAATTATTACCTTGCGATATGATTAATAAGAATTTTTAAATTTTATATTTCAATTTAAATTTTTAAAATTGAAATTTCCCGGTTATCTGCTCGAGGATAACTATTATTAGATATCGTTTTTGGCATGAACTCATTATTAATTAGAATAAGTAGCAATAAATAAAAAAAGTAGTAAAGCAACTGCCTATAGAAATAAAGACGGAGAATTAATGTGTAGAGAAAATGAAATCATAAAAGGATGGAGAGATTTCTTCAATGAATTATTAAATAAGGGATGTACAAACGATACTAAAGAGACGTCCTTAATTTTTTCATAAGGAATCTAAATCTCTGTCATCGTATTTTCCAAGACGTTCTTGATGCCAGAGTTACAATACTCAACTTTGGTTTTTCTTATGGGCGCCATATTGGATTTTTACGTCTTTGAAAATTTTTTTTTCTGATTACAACGATGTATCACACGATATGATCGAATCTTATTTGCTGATCAAAATTGGGAAAAAATCGTTTTTGCGAAGTGTGATTTGGAGAAACGGCAACAATTTATGTGCGTGAAGTTAGCCCCCCTTTTTTCGAAAACTAAAAATTTTTTTTTTGTATTGTGTTGTATTCAATTTGTATTGTTTGTATTGTTAAAAATTAAAGTCTTAAGTTATATATAAAGTGGCATTCAGATAAAGATTCTTGTCATACCGTGCTTAAGGTAGAAAATGGCAAGAGCCAATCGCATTGAAGTATTTTACAATAATTTATTTAATCCTTTATTTTGGTTAAATCTGATTGGCTCTTGCTCTCGCAACAAAAATATCAAAATGCATTTGTTAAAGGAGGTAACCCTGGGAGGATGCTTTTTTCGATTTTTCAATTTTCAATGTCCACCTCATCAGCCTACAGAAAAATCTCCCCATTTATGTATTTATGTAGAAATTTAAATATTGAAACATTATTTTCACCATGTTTGTTTAAACAATAAAAAACATTTAGTTACTAATAGTTGCTTTGGTATGACTTATTACATAGTTTGTCTATTTTTTAATTATTATAATTCAACACTTCATACAAATACAAAATCAAATTTGAAATTTTGAACCAGCTAGGCAGCGGATCAAAGCAAAATTTTGTATTGGGATTTACGCGGTTAATATTAAATTTAAGACTTTCATTTCAAACAATACAAACAATACAAATTAAATACAACGCAATACAAAAAAAAATTTTCAAAAATTTCAAAAAAGGGGGGCCAACGCGAAATTTTGTTTCACGATTTACACGGCTAATATTAAAGTTAGGATTTTAATTTTTAACAATACAAACAATACAAATTGAATACAACGCAATACAAAAAAAAATTTCAAATATTTCAAAAAAGGGGAGCCAGCGCGAAATTTTGTTTCGCGATTTACACGGTTAATATTAAAATTAGGATTTTAATTTGTTTAACCACGTTAAACATAACAAAATTAACACGTTTTATTCTACACCACGGCGACTCTCTGAGAATCCAAGCCTAATAATTCGTTGGTGAGGCTGCCAACGCTCAGAAGTCAGCTCATCTCCAAAATCTCGCTCCCGAGATTTTACAAATTTTTAACAATACAAACAATACAAATTGAATACAACACAATACAAAAAAAAATTTTCAAAATTTTCGAAAAAGGGGGGCTAGCGCCAAAAATAGTTTTTCGCGATTTTTAATTTTCTGCTTCGCGAAATGAAAAAAAGTTTTACGATACAAACAATACAAACTGAGTACAACACAATACAAAAAAAAAATTTTTAGTTTTCGAAAAAAGGGGGGCTAACTTCACGCACATCAACAATTTTGCTTAAATTAAATTTTATTTTTTATTATTTTTTTAATTTATTTAATAATTACCTCTTTCATACAAACTATTCCAGACATCTTCTCTTGTAGTCTTTTCCAGGTCTATAAAGCAAAAGTGCATCTGTTTTCCTCTTTCTGTGGCTTTCTCAATGATTTGTTTAAGTGCAAATATATATCTTGAACCCCCCTATTTGGTCTGAACCCATAGTGTGTTTCTTTTAATTGCTGTTCTAGTTTTTCTTTTATTTTGCTTTCCAACATTCTTGCATAAATTTTTCCTGGTACGCTTAGTAGGGTTATACCTCGATAATTTCTACATTCTTCTCCGGTTTCCTTTCTTATAGAAGGGAATTATGATTCCTATCTGCCAATCTTTGGGTATTTTTCTTTGTTCTCCTATTTTGTTAAATATTTCTGGTTGCTTTTCTTGTGCTTCTACTCCTGCGTATTTAATTATCCCCGGGGTGATCTCGTCGTGTCCTGCTGCTTTAACCATTTTCATTTTTTTCTTCCGAAAATAAATTTGTTTCCATTTCTTGGCTCTCTTCTTTCCGTTCTTGTGTTTCCTGCCTCTAAAAGGTCTTTGAAGTACTCCCTCCATCTCTCCATTATATCTTCTTCTTTGTTCAGTATGTTATCATCTTTATCTTTTATGTTAATCAGGCTCATTTCTTTCTTGTGTCTCATTTGAGTTAGAAAGCCGTAAAATTACTTTTGATTTTTTCTTTTTTCATTACATTTTATAACTCTTCCCAAGCTATTTGTTTTCCTATTTTTATTCTCTTTGTTACTTTTTCTCTGCTTTCTCTGTATTCTTCATAGCTTGTTTCATTTCTAGATTCCAGATATTTTGACCATTTTTTCTTTTAATCTTGTTGTTCTCTTTTTAAATTTGTTTCCAATTTTTGTTGTTCCACATAAGTATTTTTTTCTAACAGTGTTTCAAGAAGTCTTACTTTGTGATGTTCAAAAGTGTGCGGAAAAGTAGTACTTTTCCCATTGGTTGGCAATCAATGGGCTACCAACTGTCAAATTTAAGTAAATTTAAATAAAAAGTATATATTTTTACAAAGTATATTTTTGTAAATTGAGTAAATATGTAGTAAATTCGTTTTAATTTAAGTATAAAAAATATGTTATTAGTTCTTTTTGAAACATAATTAGAAAAAATATTGTTCGATACTCGTGGAAAACTATCTCGCCTTGAATGGAAAAATGTTCGGTACGTGACATTTGGGCGCCGCCGTTTGGGCGACACCGTTTGGGCGCCGCCGATTGGGCGCCAGACGATTGGGCGCCAGGACATTTGGGCGCCAGGACTTTTGGGCGCCAGTTGTTTGGGCGCCGGACGCTTGGGAGCCAGGACATTTGTGCGCCGCCGTTTGGGCACCTGGACATTTGGGCGCCGCCGTTTAGGCGCCTGGGCATTTGGGCTCTGGGCGTCTTGGACTCTCCTTATCTCCATACTGACTTGCTTTTTGTTTTCCTCTATGCTAATAAACCTGAGTCTAAGATCTCCAAATCTTCCGGACATCGAAGACACAGGAGGCACCAAAAAAAGGGAGGGCACTTTTCAAAACGGCATCCCACCTAGGCAAAAACCTAGACTTTCTCTCACAAAAGTAATCTAGGAGCGAAACTTGGTTGAAAAACGTGGAAAGCAGGATAAGAGAAACCCAACCTGAACCAATATAAACCGAAATCAGCGCGAAATGATAGTAGGAAGAAAATGACAAACAGATGACCTAAACACTCAATCAGAAACAAAAACGGAACGCCGGAAAAGACCAACTTTGTAGTCTGCCATTTTTGAAACTGATTAAACCCTTTAAAAAGATAAAAACTTTTCTTTTAATAAATAGTAAAGAATAAATCTTTTTGTTAATATTATTTTTATATTTCGTAATGTACTAGGTATGTAAGTTTGTTATAGTACTATAAAAAATTATTTTTTAAATTATAGTTTTAAGTGTCTCTTCTCTAAATCTAATCGAAAAAGTAATGCAGGAATGAGCAACATTTGTTTGTTTTAGGGCCACTTGTATAGTGTGCCTTTAACAACCGATCAAAGTTAAACCAAGATCAACTTACTGTTAAGCCAATCAGAATACTCAATTTCAAAATTAAACTTGGGTTAACTTTGATCTGATTTGACTGTACAAATAGTCCTTAGAAATGATGTGCGGGCCACATACAGCATAGCCGGTGCCGAAATGTCAAGGCGCCCAAACGGCGGCGCTCAAATGTCTTGGCGCCCAAACGGTCGGCCCCCAACGGGGGCACCCAAACGTCCTGGCGCCCAAATGTCCGGCGCCCAAACGTCCTGGCGCCCAAACGTTCAGCTCCCAAATGTCCTGGCGGCCCAACGTCCGGCGCCCAAACGGCGGCGCCCAAAAGTCCTGCTCCGAAAAACGTTAGTTTTCCTACCTTGTATCGAAAGTATCTATTCTTGCTGTTTCTCGTAAAATATTCTTGTATTTTATCCAACATTCCTCTATATTGTCTGTTACTTTGTGTTCATTAATTTTTTTTCTACTGCTTTTTAGTACTTTTTTCGTATTTATGTGCTTTTATTTTTTCTTTTAATACTTGCCTTTTTCTTTCTTGTTTGTCGTCTTTATTGATAAACTCCATTTGCACTAGGTAATGGTCACTTGCAATTTCTGGTCCCTTTCTAACTTTCATATCTTTTATGTATTTCCATACTGATTTTTCTTATTAAAAAGTAAACAATTATTGATATTTCATTCCTACTTGGTTCTTCTCTAGTGTATTTGTGTTTATCTTTATGTGCAAATTTGAGTTTGCTATTACCACATTGTTTTTTATACTAAATGTAATTGAGGACCGTTTTTTCAAAACTCAACAATTAAAAAATATCAATTTTTCAGGAGAACATTTAAACGATGTAACTTTATGCTTGTCTCTTATGAGAAAACAAATTTAAATTTTATATTTGCATGGTTATCATTCAACTTAAGTTAGTTTTGACTTGAACATTCGATAGTCCTTGAAAAATTATACAGAAAACATGTATAACTCAATTTCGGCAAAATTGCATTTAACGAGTTTTGAAAAAACGGTCCTCAATTAGTCTTTTCCCACTATTATTTATAGTTTGTTCACCTTGTCTACCCATCCATTCTTCGATTCCTCTGTTATTGTTTGCTATTCTTGCATTAAAATCTCCCATTACAATGACGTTGTTATGCTTCGTTTTGTCTATTTCTTCTTGCAAATTGTTATAGAGATCGTCTTTTATATCTTCTGCAGCATCTTCATTTGGTACGTAGATTACTATTATTGTTAAACTTTCTTGTTTCCATTTGGTCTCTACCAGCATTATTCTCTCATTTATAAATTTTTAGTCTTCCATTTCTGTTGTTCTATCTTATTTTAAGAATAAACCTACTCCACACTTAGCTCTTTCTTCGTTTTGGACTCCAGACCAACCCATCCAGTATCTCCCAGATTATTTTATCCAACTTTTGCCTTCTTTCTTTGTTTCAGTTATTCCTAGAAAGTCCAAATTCGATTCATTTTTTTGTTAGTTCAATTTCCTTCCCATTTATAGTACTTCTTATGTTCCATGTTTCCATTTTTATATACTTAATCTTTTGCTTTTTTGATCGCTTATCCTTTCGTCGTTTTTCCATACTGCTGGCAGGTTTCTTCTTCATTTTATCATTTTCTGTTTCTTTACTTTTATCATTTCGTTGTTCCAGATCCATTGCTAAAGTCGTCTTTATTGTTGCATTAGGTGAACTATTTGTGACATCTAGTTTTTTGGGTCAGGATTTCCTCTCTCTTTCTCAATCGATGTTTGCTTTATCTTATTTCAATCAAATGCAACTTCATTTATTACAATTCTTTGATAACTTACTTTTACTCGATTACCTCTTTCTCTCTCTTTCTTGGTCAGTTCTCGAAGTTCTCTTTGAATTTATCTTTTTTTAATCGTTAAGTTATTATCAATATATATATCTTGCGGTTTCCCAGTTTACTTTACCTTTTCATTATTTCTTGCTTCTTATTCCAAGATTCTAATTCTGCCATTACTATTTCCATTTCAGTATTTTTAAGCTTAGAAATTTTTCTAGTTCAACCGTTATGTTATTTTCAGTAAAGTAAACTCCCTTTACCACGATAGGGTAAATGTGGGATATATGGCATTATTAATGGAAAAAAATCACCTAGATGTTGTTTCAAGTATCAATATAATTTTTTTTGTTCTAATGATTATATTAATATCTTTTCCACTTATAAATATAATTTCAGATACGTATTTATAAAGTTTTGCGTTAGTAATCCTTGCTTAAAAAAGAAGAGCAAATGGCCATGTAACCCCCACTAGTAGGTTTTATGCCCCAGCATAAGAGTATATATGCCTACCTTTTAATTCAATAAGGTATTTATGGCATAGATGTTCAACCTGTCTTGAATCAATATGAAATTAATTGGTATATTAATTTTCTAATACTTAATAATTATTGAATAGTAATATTGAATAGAAAAATTAAAATATAATATAAAAATTGATGTAAAATATAATAAAAAAAATGTAATATAAAATGAATAGTGATAATAAAATACTAATAATCATTACAAATCATTTAAGATATTCTTCTTTTAACAACACTTTTTCTATTTTCGTTTCTTCCGCAGATATTACAGCGACAAGCGTAAATTGTGCAGGTTTCATGCAACCATCTATAACAATCAATGCACTTTAACTTTAGCCCTTTCAAGTATTACGTGCCATATATCCCACATAAGCTACTGCCATAAATCCTCGTTGCTGTAGGATATACGCCCCACCGTATAATTTTCAGCACATAATTTATGCATATATAATGCAAGGTTATGCATCTTACTGATCAATTGCATCAAAAATAATTGTAACAAATTTTAGTAATTTGTTTTATTTTCTAAGTACGTCCCTGCCTAGAGTCTGATTTGGGGTTTGGTTGAGTTTGCGTTTTGAACGCAGGAGGGCACTTTTTGGAATGTGAGTTCGAGAAGTGAGTGTGTTCACGGTGTTGGTCTTGTCAAAAGATTTGGTAAGTTTTGCTTTTTCTGTAAAACTTGTATTAGGGAGACACCTTCATAGTGGACAAATTTGCATGTTTTTTGATACTTTTTGGTAGTTCGATTTTTTTGGTGCTTATAAAGTTGTTTTCGTTTCCGATCTTTTCATAAATTTAATTTTAATACGGCAAATTTTAATTTGCATCGACGAGCTTATCCATCGATAATATTTTATCTTAGCTCGCAAATTTTCCACAACGTTAAATTTTAATCTAAGTAAAATATTTAATTTTAAATTAATTTACTTTTGGTGTGAACTACTTGTTTTTTTATGTTTCTCCAATAGGATAATACTAAGGCAAGTAGCTACGATTTTCTTTCACCGGTTGTGGCTGTCGATTTGTCGACAGCAAACTTCTTGCAGAGATCATTTTTTTGTTTATCTGTCACCTTTTTTTGGAACTCTTGACCCTAGCTTCCGCATCATCTTCAGCTAGATAACATCAGCGGGCCTCTACAATAAATAAAAGCTGGTTGATTTATTCCCAGCGTGTAGATAGTAAAAATTCTGGATCCCCAACAAGGGAGGAGGAATTTTTTTTTTATCTCACTGGCGCCCAACGATGGGGCCCGATTTTTCGTTAAATCCTGCAGGAATTTGTTGTCCATAGCGGCACGTTTATTGTTGTTGGAAATTTTTGTGTTCTTTTTGGAGACGGGGGCGATTCGATTTTCGAGTATTCCTTTAAATTGCAATTTTTGGTAGTTAAACGTTTGAGTTTGATTTTTTATTTTGCGAATTGCAATATTTTCGCTGATAAGGTGTCTCCCGATTTTGTTTTTGTTTTGTGCTATCAGTGCTGATTTGTTTTTTTGGTTTCACTTTTGGTGAATTTTGTGCTGTACTGAATAGCACAAGTATTTATTTTGACGAGACTGATTTTATAATTATCACACTTTCGTATATTAATTTGTGCGGTTACATTTTTATATTTTATTCCATCGAGTTTATTTATCATGTCAGGCTACGTAGAGGCATTAACCCGAGACGAGATAGAGGTAGAACTAAAGTTTCGCGGTTTCGATTTAGCTGTCACACATTTAGCTACTAGAAAGAAAGAACTAAAGAAATTTCCTCGGGATGATTTAGGCGGGACGGACGTGAAGGATGAGCATAACCATGGTTAGTGGTTAATACAAAGGGTGGAGGATGGGTTATGTTGTAACAATTTGGTCAATGTACATCTTAGATCAGTTATTAATACAAAGGGTGGAGGATGGGTTGTTATTGTTGTCACTATTTTGATCGTTTAACATCAAGATACGGTCGGTCAATTTTTTTGTTTCAATTAATAGCGGACCATCTTGGCTATTAATTGCACCATCGGAGATTACATCTCAAGTACTAAATAGTTACCAATACTGCTGTAGATAAGATCTGTTGACTCTTTAAGAGTCGAATTTATTAGATTTTTTTATTTTTTATTGCTTTAGTTTCTATGTCCCAAGGACGCTGATTGCCTTGGTCCGAAACATTTTTTTGGTGCTGCTGGGGGTGTGTATTTAATTTAGATACCCTTGCGAGCCGTGTAAAGTGGGTCCTATGTGGCCCATTTCTTTCCAAGCACTAATGGTGATTAGCATGCAATTACCATAGTGTTGTTTTGAATTTTTTGTTAGTAGAATACAGGTCCGATGCGGTGCTGTATTCAAATTTTGCAAAGTCGACGCTATTGGTTAGAAACGCCTTTTAAGTCGCAGTTTTTTTGTTGGCTAGTAGAAGTGTTACGCACTCAGTCACTTCGAGATTCACGCTTGGGCGGATGTAGATTTACAATATTTGTAGTTCTAGTGAATTCTCACCTTTTGTTTATTTTTTTGGGTTATTTTATTCTACGGTAGTCTGATTGAGTATCATGATTTTTTTGACTTATTCAAATAAGTTTATTTTATGTTTTTTTTCTTCAGTAGTGGAGGTAGCTGTTTGAACGACGTACTCACACACCGTGGTCAGTCGAAACGTTGAAATAAGCTTCCACCTAGTTGAGTTACCGTCTTGACCCGGGTCAGACATCTTAGGGGGGGGCCGTGTAACAAATTTTAGTAATTTGTTTTATTTTCTAAGTACGTCCCTGCCTAGAGTCTGATTTGGGGTTTGGTTGAGTTTGCGTTTTGAACGCAGGAGGGCACTTTTTGGAATGTGAGTTCGAGAAGTGAGTGTGTTCACGGTGTTGGTCTTGTCAAAAGATTTGGTAAGTTTTGCTTTTTCTGTAAAACTTGTATTAGGGAGACACCTTCATAGTGGACAAATTTGCATGTTTTTTGATACTTTTTGGTAGTTCGATTTTTTTGGTGCTTATAAAGTTGTTTTCGTTTCCGATCTTTTCATAAATTTAATTTTAATACGGCAAATTTTAATTTGCATCGACGAGCTTATCCATCGATAATATTTTATCTTAGCTCGCAAATTTTCCACAACGTTAAATTTTAATCTAAGTAAAATATTTAATTTTAAATTAATTTACTTTTGGTGTGAACTACTTGTTTTTTTATGTTTCTCCAATAGGATAATACTAAGGCAAGTAGCTACGATTTTCTTTCACCGGTTGTGGCTGTCGATTTGTCGACAGCAAACTTCTTGCAGAGATCATTTTTTTGTTTATCTGTCACCTTTTTTTGGAACTCTTGACCCTAGCTTCCGCATCATCTTCAGCTAGATAACATCAGCGGGCCTCTACAATAAATAAAAGCTGGTTGATTTATTCCCAGCGTGTAGATAGTAAAAATTCTGGATCCCCAACAAGGGAGGAGGAATTTTTTTTTTATCTCATAATTACTAAAAATACATTGAACATCATAAATACCTTAAGTTGATTTGTAAAAATTTAATAATTATAAGCAAAGACAGTGCAATTATTTTTAATAATTATTTAACTCAAGATTATTGCAAAAAACTGCCTGAAATTGAATTATATTAACTTGGGCTTATGTCTCACATCAAACACTAATTGTAAAATGCAATTAGGGCATACCTACATGCACGTTTTCGTAATGAGTCGTCTATCCTACAGGGACATAAAACCCATATTTACCCTATTGTTTTTTCTTTTATATTTCTCTTCTGTTTGAACTCGATCTTCAAACGTTTTTATTTTTTTGGACAATTCCACTTTTTCTTTTTCCCACTTTTCTTCCTTTTCATAAAATCCTTTTCTCATCTCTTGAATTTCTTGTTTTAACTCTGTAGCATTTCTTCCAATTTCTTTCATCACATTTCTGACCATTTCTTTTATTTCATCCATGTCGATTGTTGTTTGTATTAACTATTGATTGTATTGATTGTATTAACTTTGCTCTTTGTTGTTCCGCCAACCTTTGTTCGGGCGACCTAATTGTTTTTTTTTCTCAAACACCTCCGTAAGTTTCTCTTCTGTTGATGTATTAATTTCTCTGATACGTTTTTTGTTTTCACCACTCATATGTTTGTTTTCTGGTGTAGTGTGTGTTGCCAAACTATACCGCGAATTTTTAATTTATTGCAATGTTTTGAAAATGTAATCGATATCTGCCTTGCAATTTACGTCTTTATTGACTTCTTCTCAGAATAAAATTGTACTAACCGTCATTTTATTCAATCGATTTTCAGCCGTTTAAGGCCTTATATACGTCTAGCAGCACCAAAAATGAGCTAAAATAAAAAAATTTTTTACTAGGGTTAACAATAGAAATTAATAAAAACAAATAGTACACATTGTTTTTTCACTTTATTTTTACAAAAATTACTATATAAAAAATAACGTTATCAGAAAAAATAGTTGCTCCACGGTCGGCATCATATCTCCAGTAAATGTTGATCGATCTGCAAAATTGAAAAATAAATCTTGTAAAATAAAGTTGTAGTTATAGCCTGTCGAGCCGGAATTTTGATATTTTTATTTAAAAATTTTATAATAGTACATTATACAGCAAGGGAATAAAGTGACCATTTTTACCTGAACGCCAAAAGTCACTTTATTTCCGAAGTGCATATACTCTTTTTTATAATTTCGTGAGGTAAAGTAGGAACTTCGCGAATTATGCAACTAAATGCAAAAATTTAACGGATTTTTCAATCTTTTCTATAGAGAATCACAGTACTCTCAATAGTAGTAGAAAGTAGAAGTTGACACTAGAGTGCGTGCCAAATAGAAATAGAACCGTCAATCATCATAGGCCATACCTCCAAAATATCTCCAACCAATTAAAGACCACTAAGTCACTCATTAGCGCGAAGTAAATTTCTTACAAATGATACGAATTGTTTTAGTTTTGCATTTTCATTCAAAGCTACAAGTCGTCAAAATTGTTTTATACAATTAAAACTTGAATTATTCACATTTGTTATTAATTTTTGTTTGTTACTTTGCTATTTAAACAAGCAAGTATTATAGATACGCGTAAAGACTAAATTGAGATTTTAAAATAACTAAAATAATTTTATTTTGGTACACCAGTGTTCATATAAACACTGCATACATGCTATCTTTTTAAAAACAATTGACATGATGAATTTTAAACACCTTTTCACCTCATATTCGTGATTATTGAACTGGTTGACTTATGGGCGGTTTCTATTACTACTTCGATTCACCATAAATGTATTAAGCGGCAATGCAACTCTTTCGCTTATATATATGTACGCACTCATAGAAAATGCAACAGTATGTCTTTTAAAAATAATGTTACCAACTATAATGATTGACCGTTCTATTTCTATTTTTGGCACGAACTATGGTAATATTACCAACTACTACTAAAATGTACTAAAACGGTTCATTAATATTTGTACCTTTGAATTAGCAAGACGTGCCATAAACGGGAACTTCGAAATTGCCGAAGCAGCGAAGATGGCGTTGGCAGAACTTTTGCTACAAAATCGAGATAGCTGGTATCAAAAACAGTACGACAGTTTTGTGCAGTGATGTAATAAAATGAATTGACCGATTGTTTCACCGAAGACGTGTTTTAAGCCTTTTCTTACGTCATCGACCATGTGGTCGCACTATTCGATGATAAAGGCTGTAACCAAATTAGAAAATAAAATAGATATCGGAAATTTCAACAAGCTATCCGCTTATATGAAGCGAAAAACTGAAGGGTACGTTCCGAAAAAATCGCGTGTTTTTATTTATATATTTATTTATTTACGTATTTATTTATTTAGCTATCTATTTGTTTATTTGTTTGTTTGTTTGTTTGTTTGTTTGTTTGTTTATTTATTTATTTATTTATTTATTTTTAGATTTGGATTTATTAATTTGTGTTTTTACATTTTAATTTGATGCTCGTTGCCCTCGAAGGTGAAGCCTCGCCCGATTTAGGAAAATTGTTTAGAATTACAAATTATGACCAGATTCATATAAATGTAAATGTTACAAATAATGATATTTAAAAAATTTAACCGCTTCTTTAAGCCATTATGCCAAAAATAAGCTTAATCACTGAAAATGATTTTTCGATGAAGTTCAGAATTTTCTTAAAGTTTTTGCAGAGTCCAATCTGAGAAGATAGCACGCACAGCCTGTCTACTTAGTAGGACGATTATTACTAGGAAGGTTGCGATCATCGACTCAGAATTTTGGTAGTAATTTTTAATAATTTTCAAACGTTGCTTGTTTGTGAAATTTACTATGATGAAAATGTAAACCTTGTCTGGTATTTTGACATTGAGAGATCATAAAAAAAGTTTAAGATCTGAAGTGCGTTTGTATTAAAATACAAAATTGTTATGTCCTTATTGAAAAAACCTTTATTGCAGCTTAAGCAATAATAAAGGTAGTTATTTCAGTTTATTGCAACTCAAAAACGCAGCCTGAATTAATTGAACTTTGAATTAAACTATCAATAATAATCAGATGTGTTCTTAAAATACGAGTACATAACAAATAACATTTATTTTATGAAAATGTTTTATAATAGGCAAATTAAATCAGATTAATATACAAATATTTTATTTCAGAAAACCATACTGCAATTTATCCGAATGGTAGACACAAACGGTATATGATACGGTTCAAAATATTGACCAATACATCAATGACGAAAGAAGAAAATCTGTAACAAAACGTCATATTCAAGGATCTCATAATACTGAAATTGAAAGTATATTAGTATTGAATCTAAATGTTAAAGGTAACTTCT
Source organism: Cantharis nigra (assembly GCA_958510845.1). Classification (NCBI taxonomy): domain Eukaryota; kingdom Metazoa; phylum Arthropoda; class Insecta; order Coleoptera; family Cantharidae; genus Cantharis; species Cantharis nigra. Next base: position 24,923,158 of record OY294031.1, read on the forward strand.
AGACGCGCAGAAGCATGATACAAAGAGTTAAAGATATGATACTAAGGAGTTCCAATTTGGTTCCGTTGTGCGCATAACATCATTGGAGAGCCATCCCAATGGCGTAACTACGAAATTGGGGTACTGAAATAATTTTCAGTTTAAAAAATTAAATTTCTAAAATATTCCTCGACTCAAAGAAGGTGCTTTATTTGTCATTAGGTTTTTAATAAATTATTTTATTTTATGTGTATTTCGTATGTCAATTAATTATCAAAATTACATTTTTAAAGAATAAAAATACATGAGTCGAAATAGTAATTACATATTATAACACTACTATGAAAAGTAGCTTATTCTAGTTTAAAATTCTTGTCCGGGGTAAAGTAAAAATGTAGCTAAACGCTCCCTCAAGTCGTAGGTTCATAATACCGTTACTCGTTTATTTTAGTTGGAAATACAAAATAACTAGTAAAAAATAATGCTATTTAAAATTATTATGATGGCTTATTTATTCCTTATTATTCCACTCCAGTTAGAAAAATTCAATCAACGTTTGGAATTAATTATTATTTATTATTTAACAAAATATAATACATTTTATGTGGTAATTTTTATCATTTTCCTTTTTCTTGTTAGCGTATCTTCATGCAACAATCGATTTAATTGCTTGATCCTGAAAAACATTCGGGATCTGAAAAATAGAGTTTTTATTTTCGTGCTACATGGAACTTCTTTAGCTAGGTTCAGTAAGTTACGAATATAAATGAAAATTTCTTCAGAATTAACAGTTTCAAAAATGTGTTCCAATTCCTCCATATTTATCATTAATTCTTCTGGTGGCTTCGACAAGCCACCTTCAGATAAATGATCGACCCAAGTATAACTAGACTGGTCAGATGACGATGTGGTGGAAACAGTTGGTTCCATCTTTTTTAATTTGTGACAAATGAAGCCAGCCAAATTTTCTAAGCCATCGTAGGTCAGAGAATCTAGTTCTTCTTTTAAAACGTCGCTTTCATCAGCTTCCTCGGCTTCTTCTGCTCTAAGGGATGTAAAACACTGCCCACTTAAAAGTTTCCCTTGAACTTCTGGGCTATGTATTAAATCGGGGGTTGAATCTTCACTTACATTTCCACCATCTGACAGAGACCCTTCATTTCTACCCAAAATGTAAGATCTTAAATGATACTTAAATTCTAAGGCATCAGGGTGATCGTGGAGGCCTCCCTTAGATCTAATGACTGCAAAAAAGTTTTCCAGAACGTCTTGGTTCAAACGATATGTTAAAATATAATCGAGCTTAAATCGTTTAAATAAAAAATAATAATTTTAAAGAATTATTAATAATTATTATTGCCGACTGAAATGGTAACAATTTTTTTCTGCCTTTTACCCTAAGAGTTGTGATAGCTTCGGTCATATTATTCACAATATTTGTTTGATTGTCAATTGACAGACCGAAGGCATGCATTCGTTCTCGACTGTCTGCTTTTGGAACTCGAACGTTAAAGCAATCAAACCAATCGTTCTCCTGCAATAAAAAATTACCTATTAATATTACCTATAAAATAAACTATACTTACTAATTTAAAAAATTCAGCACAATGTAGCCAGTTGTTATCCTCAAACTTTCCTAAAGTTCCACATCTCGTAATTGCTTTTGAAATGGTGTGCGAAAACAACTTTGTTGCCAATTTGACCTTTTGTCTCTTTAGGCCCGCTACATTCAGAGATTCTAAAGATATTTTGTGGGCTATATTTAAATCCGACGAACTGGTTAAATTTATTAATTTTTCAATTGTTGATTTATTTATTTCTGCCCCATTTAAAATAAAGCCATGATCAACAAAGTGGTTTCTTATTAACTTCATCAAATGTGGGACATCAGCGAAAACATAGATCCTTTTATCATTTGTTGGATTAAGAAACCACGTTTGCTCTACATTTATAGATAATTCTGTATGCAAACGCCGATTTCCTCCACCCATATCGCTGACCATTGCCACAACAGGGAAACCAGAATTCTGCACGAAGGTAATTATATTGAATAATAAATCTTTTGTTATGGAGCAGTCATAATTAAAATAAATCGGTTGTTTCCAATTACCACTAAACCTCTCAACATGACAACCTGGACATAATTGTAGGGCTTCAATATTTCGTCGGTAACTTTATCGTACAAATAAATTTTTCTAATTTTCATTTCATCGAATGAAAGAACACACAATTTTTGAATTTCAGTTAAATTTGCTCGTTTAATGGTATTAAAAACTTGTGTTTTTACCAGGTCTGATTTCTTGCACCAAGACCTATTCTTGCACCAAGACCTATGTAAGTGTAGAAACTGCTGGAAAAGGGTAGCCCTTTTTAAGCAGTAAGCGATAGGCTCGTGGACCAGCAGAATGAATTACAATTGCCTTGGAAATATCTTCTGCACTCCATCTCGGACGCTTGTTGGTTCTCTGAATTTTTTAATTTGTTTTTCTGTAAATAAATTTTCAAAAGCTTTTTTCTCTTCTTTTAGTATACGAGTTTCCTCTTTTAACTGAGAAATAATTAGCAATTGATCTTCAGCACGATTATATTCTGTATTGACTCTATAAAATAAAAAAAAATTATTAAATTAAAGAAAGAACTAAGCAAATAAATGAAAGTAACAATGCTCACCCGACGCTCTTGTTTGTAGGAGGCATAGCCTTTGCCAAAACAAATCTGCCTACATTTTCCTCGGGTGGTTGGTTGATAACGTCTACATTTTCTATAGCCGTTGCTAAAACAAACGTGCCTAATTTTTCTTCAAGAGACTCATCGATAATTTCAACACCACCACTAGCACATGCACTACTAAAATTATGTATAACATGATTAAGCACAATTTTATTATCAGCCTTAAAAGTTACTTACGTTGATTCAAAGATGTCATCATCAATAACTTTTTTGCGTTTGTGAAAACCACAGTTTTCACTCTATCGATTTCAAATGTAACGATGGAACTGCATCTGATTTAAGTTGACGCCGAGTTTTTGATGAATATCCCAGTAGTTCACTTTGCAAATTTCGTTCATAGTCATTTTTATTAAAATGTTTCGAACAAATCCTAGCATTGTCTATATTAAATTTATCCTTACGTCCACATGCCTTGAACCAAATATCCCTAATTCTAACGTTTTTTGGAAATCGAAATAGCTTGACATCTTTATTATAATTCTTTGCTTGATTGTCGGTATTACAATTTGCCACTGCACAACGCATTTTTAAAAGAATAATATGACCACAACTAACAGATACTGGATTAGAAAAATTTCTGCAATAATAATTAAAATATGTATTATAGAAAAAAATATTATTATTAAATAAAATAATAAATATACTTACAAATTTGCTTGGTTATTTAAGTTACACTCGTAATTAGTTTTTAATTTTTGTTCGTTCATTTTGGATGGATATAGAAACTTATAAAAAGTTTACACGTAATATTTTTAAATTAAAACTTTTAAATTAAAATACAGGATTTCCAAAATACACTTCAGGGTTGGCTAAAATAATAGTAAATATCGAAAAAACCGTCTAACTTCAACGAAATTACACCTTAACCTAATATTTCCAAAATGTCACTTCATTTGACTCTCCAACAACGTCATGCACTAACAAGGTCATCTGCGCAATATCATATCTTTAATTCTTTGCATCATGCGCAGAAGTACATCTCAAATTGAAAGTTACCCACCCAGGCGTGAGTATTTTCCGACTAATCTTGCGTATCTTCCGGTACCAGAAGATCATGCAATTGAAACAACGCCCACATCCACCGCTGGGACTGTTACCAAAATTACTAGTTCACTAGGCAGTGCCTATTTTCGGTTCTAATGGGCCCTAGGCTCATATACCTTCTGGGGCCCCCTCGTAAGTTTAGTAATGTGGTGTCAGAAATAAACCAAAAAACAATAACAATAAGTAGTACATTTTATAATTTATCATTTTGTCAACATAAAATATATAGGTAGGTATATAATACTATTATAATATTATTAGAACACAAATAATAATAAAATACTAAAAAAAGGTTTTAAGAGAGAAAAACAATGAAAAACCAAAATTTCTACTAGACTAAAGCGCATTAAATTAAAATATATTTAAATTTATCTTTCCGCGTTTTTATTTCCGCAAATTGGTTAAAATTTCATTAGAATCAATATTTTCTAGTACCTTATTGTCTACCGTAAAGAAAGGCCGAAGATGATCTTGGTTTACAGAGTTTCTAAGGTATGATTTTCCCCCTTTCTAGAGTGGAAAATGATCGTTCACCTGACGCGTTACTAATTGCTAATTGGTATTGACAAATATATCCGAAGTAATATTTCATCATTGGAAAATGTTGAGACAGTCTTAGTTTCGATCAAAAACCGTAAACATTTTTCAGGATTTTGAACAATGTTGATTGATTTACACATTTCCTTAAATTGCATTAATTAATTTTCTAGATCATGGACATCGATATCCTGATTGTAATTTTGTTCAATATTTTTAAGACTCTTGTCAAAATTCCCTTTGGAAACATCCATAAAAAATATATTGAAACTATCATTAACAGACGTGTGTAAGGTTCTTGCCTTCTTTTTAGCACCATGACTAATTTGTAGCAAATTACAAAAAAAGTGTTTATTTTAAAATTTTCATATCCCATAAAACCAATTTCCTCAGAAGAACTTTCTTCAAATCATTTTTTTCTTTTCCGGATTCTGGTAGTTTCATCGTTATACAATGTATTTTTGCTTCTTCTTCAATTTCCCCATATTGTTTTAAATTTGTAACAAAACAATTAATCTTTTATAAAGTTCGCAAGCTGCAGTTAGATTAATTTCAATTTCTTGTAAAGATTTGCTGGCTGCACTGATCCTTTTTCTTAAATTCTTAAGGGGATCACCCCGTGTGATTGTCGTTTTTTTTAGCTTTTCTTTGGGATTTTTTTTACCAACATTGAAAATATAGAAGTTTCAACTTTTTACTATATATTTATTGACATTTTAACAGTACCTAAGTCAGAAAATTTTCAGACCAAAACTTAGCTCCATGTCCCCAGCACCCCCACCTCAAAATATTGAAATCGGACAGCGTTTGTTGCGCCACTCCAAAGCCATCCTTGTCGAAAAAACTGGCCTTAAATTTCTGCATTATTTTTGTGTCTTTCATTTTTTCTCTAAAATAATTAGGAAAGCAGGAATTGACATAAATAAGTTTTTACATTTTAAACACCCGGCGGTATAACTAAAGAAGATGTAAATATTACTCTACTGTCCAGGAGGCAGTGAAATTTTTCGGTACTTGTAAAATTTCGCTCCCTTCTGACTTCTGAGCGTTGGCAGCCTCACCAACGAATTATTAGGCTTGGATTCTCAGAGAGTCGCCGTGGTGTAGAATAAAACTTGTTAGGTTTTAGACTCATTTATTGTGTAGATCGTCCGCTTTTTATTTACAATTTTTGCTTATCTATTAATATTTATTATTACTGTTTAAAGTTAATTATATAAAAAATGCTGATACGTTTACCTACTTAATGGTTTGGAATTGCATTCGTTGCAGGATATTATTTTGCAAATCTATTAAATAGGTAAACTCATCATATATACAGTATGGTTTTTTAATATACACATTTAATAAGATACAAAAATTTTGTTATGTTTAACGTGGTTAAACAGTACTTATTTTCCCTGTCGGTAAACACGTATATAATTATTTAGCGAGTGATTTCGAGCAAAAAATCTTAAGGGAGTTGGGGGGTTTTCCGATGGGTTGAGTCAGAAAATGCCTCGGAAAGTACAAATGCGTTCCACTTATTTTTCCAGTTGTAAAAATGGTGTAACTAAGAAAATGAGTATTAAAATTAAGTATAAAAGTAGTCTGGCTCATCTGTGAGAATGAAAAATATGTCTGGCGAGTCAAAAACTGAAAATTATTAAAAAAATAATTGCCCCCATTTTGGCAGTCTTGAAAATTTGTCAAGTGACAGTTTACATTATAACAATAACTTGAAAAATAATCTGGCTATAATATTTGATCACCAAAGCCAGACACGTCCAATGCTCGTCGGGCGTGCTCACGTTCGATTATACAGACGATTAATGGTGTCAAAGCACTTTTATAATTTAGAGCATTAAAATAGTAAGTGCAGGGTGTAAAAGGTTTTATTAGCTGTAAAAGCATTAAATAAACGTTATTCATGATATATAATGCACTGTTAACAGTGGAAGACTGTTAAGAGTCCATACTTACTTTCTTTTTAATGTAATGAATGCACAACTTAACAAACCTTTGTATCTAGCTGGTGAACGAAATAAAATAGTGATCAATTTTTTTAACAAAAATATTTTTCAAAGAATCTTAAATTTTGAAATGAATTTTAAATATTTATTTTTCAGTTAAATTAAACAAATGAATTACAAAGATTATGGTCCTAAAATTTCGCCTAGCAATGCGCTTGTCCCGTATCTAATAACTTTCCGCAAAATCCGCAATAATCCGTAATAATCCGCAACAGCACTTGCGTTTATCAGTTTATGCAAACCTAAACAGCAGTAACTCGTTCTTCCGGTTCTCCCTTGAAATTATTTGTGGTTTCCTTTGTCTGTCTTCCCACCACGTGAAATGGAGACACGTCCAAATTGACTCCAATAAATTTCCAAGCCATTTTCCAACTAGTTTTTCCAATAAATTGTAGTACCTTTGCTTCGTAAATTGAATTTGTTTTATTTTGCCGAAATTAAATTTTATCACTACGTGGATGGTTTCCAGTTTCTTTGAAACCACCACTTAAGCAACTTGATTGGACTCAAGTCCGTGTTCCAATGTATTGGACCTTTGTCCAAAATTGAACTACCTCGGAACGTGTCCAGAGATCAACCTTCTCGGACCTCGTCCAAGAATTAACTAAATATTTCACAATGGTTTTTTCAGCTGTTTCCAGGCAATTCAACTGTTTTTTCAGATTCACACATTTTTATTTACTGCACGTTACTCCTCCTATGATTCGTTTTTTTCTTGTTCGTTTACAAGCGCGCACCGTAACGTAACATCGCTATATTGTCACTAGCCACATGGCTTGCCCTAACATTTCAATTGTTTTACTTAACCTCAAAACTGTAAATCGTCAAATTTGACATTGTCATAATTTATCACATGTTTCTTTGACATTTAAATGATGACATAATTTTTGACTTGACAGCTAATGACATCTGCATTTGATTTGATTAAGTTGCATTAAAGGACACTGCAATAAATTTTAAAAAAATTGTACAAAATCAAATTTGTCGAACTAGTCTGCATCTTCGAAATATTCTTCGTCTTCGCTGTCACTTCGCTCATGATAATCATCATCTTCAGTGCCATCATCCTCGTGGCTGTCTTCATTATCATCATCATTATTGTCACCATCACCTGCACACACGCAAAGAAAATAAATTAAAAAGCTGCAAAATCATTCTTAGAATAATTCTAAATTGTAATGTGAAAAAAAAATTTACCTTGTTCATCTGTTGAATGACCACATCATTGACAAAAGTCGGCAGCTGATCTCCTTCAAACCAATAGAACCCATATCTTCCGTCGATCTCCTCCCAGCCATTATCAATGGGCGATAAAATCGTTGGATATTTTTGCGAAAAATAAATTCCTAAGATGTAGCTGCTGGCAACGCCACCTAGGGAACTGATAGGGATAGGAAAGAAGGGATCGAGTAGGTGTACATTTTTAATAGCAACCCGCATTCCAGCGCCGTCTCTAAACTAAGTCGCTGAACATGGATGGAGTCTGGCGAGGTTTTGGTGTCTGTAAATAACAGCCAGATTTATTTTTCTCATTGAATTATAGTATAGACAATTATACTATGTGACAAATTTTCATGACGGCGAAATTAAAGGCAACAATTTTTTATTTCGGAAATTTTCAATTTACCGCCAGACTCATTTGCTCATTCCATAAATGTACCAGACTTGTTTTTAACTATACCTTATAATAATGTCAATTTGTATAATAAATTTCAAGCATGGGAAAATAAGGGCAACGTATCCGAAAAATCGATCTGATTTTCCGAAAAGCGAATTGATTGAAACGCTTCAGCCAGACTTACTTTCCGCCATCGGAGATGAGCCAGATTGCTTTTCTACATAAAGGTTTTTGATATACCATTATGAAAAAAAAAATTCATTGCTAGGAAAATAAGTTCAAATCATTAGTACTTTCCAAACCAAAACCGTCGTAAAATTTTTGCCAGACTTCAAATTACTTGATTAGTACCACTATTAGAGCCATATAAGTGACATGAACTATTTGGGAAAATAAGTGCCAAAAAATGTCACTGCCTCCTGGACTATACAGACTCCTATACCTTACAGCACTACTTCATCAGCAGTACCAAAGATTGAATCAACATCAGGAGGCCGTACAAATGAACCACCAACCATAACAAAAATAGAATAGAATTGCGGCGAAGATAGTCCAACAACCACTACAATGAAACCCTGCTGTGAGTGTGATAATTCAAAGCATAAACAACATGTTCGGTAACATAAAGTTTACAGTAGTTATCCAAGTTTTCATATTATACATAATATCCAAGTTATCCACACTTTCACCAATTATTTACAATTTCTATTCACCTATAGCAATTTCTTATGTACTAGAAGAAGATAACTGATGAGGTTGTTTATAAACGAGGATGATAACTCATTTTACCAAATTTGATTATTATATGAGTACTTATTTATAATTTTTACATTGTTTTCAATGCGGTTACTACTTATTCTAATAATTATGCTAATATTTTAATTTTTGTAATTATACGAATATTTTTATCTTGCAGAAAAGATATTACAATAATATGAATCAAATAAATTAAAGTAAGTTATTAATTCGTTCTTATTGATATAATATTCTAATTACAAACCACACAAATTAAAAATAAACTAATTAATCTTTATAATAACCATTGAAGAAGTCATAAATTTCCTATTAATTAAGTTATTAAAATAATTATAATATTATTTTCGTTGGAATTTGCGATTCTTAAGTAATTAATAACTTAATGCGTTCTTGTTGATATAATATTCTAATTACAAATCATACAAATTAAAAATAAAATAATTAATGTTTATAATAATCTTTTAGGAAGAATTATTTAAATGTCATGCCTCGATTAGTAGGTTGGGCTGCGCTAGTGTTAAATTCTTGAAATTTTAAGATAATTTTAGTTTATATACGATTGCTAGTGTTATATGAAACCTAAAGAATCTAAATTAACCATGGTTATTTAGTTCTAGCAATTTTGACTGGTTAGAAAAGAGTTTAAACATTGTTAATACCCAATGAATCCATTGGGCATGCGAAAAAGTAAAAAAGTATTTTTAAGTGATAACTGATAAATGATTAAGCGTTCCCGAAGGTTTAGAGGAGAGCCATGTTAGTTCTTTTACATAAATAAAATAAACCTAGTTTGTGCAGGCCGATATGCTAGATACTTGACAGCATGGAAAAACTAGGTAATAGATCATAGTGACCTTTGAATATGAATTTTAGAAGGGAAGATCTTCAAACGATGTCATACGTTGCATTATTAATGTACGTTGCAAAAAACTGGATCAAGATACAATAGAAAAGTTGTAACATTATCAGTGCCGGATTACCCATAAGACAGAAAAGGCGATTGCCTAGGGGCCCCGCTTATTTTAGGGGCCCCGTGAAAACGAAAAAAAAATTTTTTTAATTATAAATCTTTTTATACTGATTCAGCGTCTTTGAGCATAAATGGATATTATCCTACGTTGAAAAGGCAAAGTTGGCAATTTTTCCTTGAAAAAAACGCAAAAAGGCTAAATTTTACGACTACTCCTGCCTCAAAAAAGTCGGTTCTAATTTTCTAGAGGGCCCCGAAAATTTAACTGCCTAGGGGCCCACAAATGTTTAATCCGGCACTGAACATTATTAATCCTTGATGTGAGAAATGTTTTTAACTCGGTTGTTTGAAAATTTATAGTTCAGAAATTGTAAACAAGAGATGTGAGTCCTTGTTCAATAGAGATTATTAAGGCCTAGTTTTCTATCGTGAGAGTTAACTTAATATCAATGGTTAACTTACATAGACCTTTGACCAATCGGGGTAATCATAAACGTAGGTTTAGCAAGAATAAAATAAAACTAAATTTTACCCTAATTGTTGATAAAATTAGAATAATTGTGGTTGATAATGAGTTTCAAAGGTACATAACATAAATATTTGCATAATTGGCATTGCTGGTTTATCCCGATCTTAAAATGGTTTATCCGTAAAGCTAACTTCATTGAACTTGCATATAAGTTTGTTTACTTGCATTCAGTCTGTATAATAGTTGAACTCGAATTACGTCACACGAAAGAAGTGCTTGTGGGTTTATATAAAAGAGCATGGATGCTTATTATAATCTTTTAATGTAGCATACAGTGAGTGAGTGTTTTCTTTCTTCATCTTAAGCAATATGACAGTATTACTCAATGTAAGTAAATTAATATTGCAAACAAAGAAAATTTACCAATTTAAGTAAAATAAACTAATTAAAACAATAACTTACTGAGAATTTAGCAGAAAAGCAAGCTCAATTTAATTATTCACACAAACCAATTGTTCTGCAATTTAATTTTAAAACTATTAGATTAATTTTATTACAAAATTGTGTCTTTACTGTTTATATTAAGTTTTAAGTAATTTAAATATGGAAATACATTATTTCTTTAAATTAGTCAGCCTTTTCATAGTCAAAACTTGCCTACGGACCCTCCAAATAAAAACATAAATTTGGTATATCAATTTTATTCAAATATACTCACAAATATAAAAAAATATATTCCATTTTGTCCAAACCTCGAGGAAAAACTGGTGTAACATTCAACTCAAAAACGAATAATCGTAGAAAGTTAAAATTTTCAGTACATACGTAAAACGTGGTAAAACATAATACCACATAACATAAGCTATTTTTTATTTAAAAAAAATTAATAAAAATTATTTTTTCTTCGAGTTTTCAATATAATACACTTTAGTTATAAATATAAAATAGATTATGTAAAGTAATACCTACCATACTAATCAATCGAAAAGAAAAAGTAAGATTTTCTTTCTTGGTTTGACTTGCAAACTTGACACAAGAATTCGAGCAATTTACGCAAAATTTCAAATTGGTGCCATGGCATTAACCAATCAGAGAAAACGTGCAGGTCAAGCACTTTTAAAAAAATGTCAGTACTTAAATTTGAAGCAAAGACACAAACCTACCTATTATTGCATTGGTAAAATATTTACGTATTTTACTTTCATTTTCATCACAAAAGTGATTATTTTTCAAATGTCAAATATATTACAATATTATACCTTTTTAAAAGGTATGCATCTTGAATACAATAAAATATCATAAAGCAACTGGTGACAACTGCTTGATTTTTTGATCTATTCCTGTTGATCTAGCACCTTAAGGGCCAATTTCATAATAAAAGTTAAAATTTAAAAGGCGACTTAAGACAAAACAGACCAATAAAACTCATCAGTTGCCTTTTAAGTTTTAATGCCCTGTTAACTTTTATTATGAAATTGGCCCTAAGTTTAATTTATTAAATTTTACTCGGATCCCCTGGCGTTGAACAGAGACCCCTAAATCAATTTTAATTTTCCACGGACCCTCTGATTGGTCCCTGCTATTCCGGCGTCGGTAGGGACCACTTTGGAAACCTCTGAATTACAAGGAGGGGACGCCACGTGCGGGTCACAGATTTAAAAACCCAATTGAGGGAGCAAAGTACTTCATAATAACAAACTCTAGGCGAAGCGGTAAGACCCACTTCTCCAAAATAAAAAAGTTTTTGAAAAAATTTTTAATAATTTTTATAATAAAAAAAAAATTTTTTTTTTAAACTAAAAACAAATTTACTCTTGTGTGAATTGAAACCTGGACCGCGCGGGTTTTAATCGTAAATTCTACCTCTAAACCATCGCGGTTACTTGTTAATCAATGCAACCGAGCATCTATATGAATAAAAACTATTAAAAATATTTTCAAAAACTTTTTTATTTTTGAGAAGTGGGCCCTACCGCTTAGCCTAGAGTTTGTTATTACGAAGTACTTTGCTCCCCCATTTGGGTTTTAAAATCTGTGACCCGCACGTGGCGTCCCCTCCTTGTTAGATCAAATAGAATATGAATGAAATTATATAGAGCAACACTTCTTTAGTATAAATCTATCTGTCACAAATATTGTGCGTATCTTATAATGAGATAAGTAGCAATTTACAATAACATAACCAGACGAGACAAGAACAATTAAATTAGAACACTTGAAATGTTAGGGATACATAGGAAGAAGGACCGCTGAAAATTTTGAGTGGGGAATTAAAAAAGTACAAAATACATTTAATGCGTATGTTCGATCATTGCTGGAATACGCTCCTCAGGTTTGGAATCCATATTATAAAATACATGTTGCACGAATAGAACAGGTTCAAAAACGATTTTTAAAATATATTATGTAGAAGACACAGTATGTCAATCCCGTAAAAAATGATGATAATTATCAAGGTAGATGTACGAGGTTTGGACTTGAGCCGCTTGACACAAGAAGAAATAGACATTGTGTTATGTTTACTATAAAATTATTATTTATAATTATTAGCTCTTGAAAATACATTAAATATGAATATCAATAACGAGCTAAAGGGTACTAATTTAATGTATAGGATTGCGAAATCCATATAATAAGATTTATTAGTACCCTTTAGCTCGTTATTGATATTCATATTTAATATAAAATTATTAAACGGGAGTATAGTATGTCCAGAGATTCTAAAATTATTCTCTATCAATACGCAGGTTAAGACAACTAGAGATATTGGCTTTTTGTATTTGCCATTTCACCATACCACTTACGGTATGAACGAGCCAGTCAGTGCTATGACATCGCTTTTCAATGACTGTTATGACCGCTTAGATTTTCATTTTAATGAGAGACAATTGCATAGGTGTTTGAGGCAATGATCATTTTCTTCCTTTTTCTTTTGCAGCGGATTATTGTTAATTTGTTGTTTTTTTTTGTTAGTGCTTTTATGTATATAATTTTTGCATACGTATATTTGTATATTGCTTGTCAGCATTTGGGATTACTCCTGTAGCTGTAGTTATTATTATTAAATTATTATTAAAATTTGAGAAAATATTGTGTTGTATCATAGCGGCGAAGCAAACAGTTGGGAATTATTGTTAAAAATTGGATGCACGATAAGATAACTATAATAAACATACATGCATCTTTGGAAGAAATGTTAGTTGAAGAAAAAGAATCATATAATATGATCAAAAAATTATTATTAGAGATTGTTGGTGGGGAGCTCGAGAAGGAACCCGGTATCACTTTGATACGAGGGTCGTATGATTACCAAAGCCACATTCATCGGAGAACTTTAACCCTCTAGTATTAACATATTTTTTATAAAACAAGTACTAACATATCGGTCTGTGAGACCCATTCTGGTTTTCAATTTATTTAACCCCGTTTTTACATTTTTTTACCACAAATGGAATGATATCAAATGTCTATGTATTTTCCTTCATAATAATGTTAATTCTAGTAGAAAAAAGCCATTTTATTTTCAAAAATTTTATAGTTGTAAAAATATTAAAAATTAAATTTACAGTTCAAAATAAAAGTCGTAGGTCTATGAGACCGATTGCTAGTACTGAAGGGTTAAGTTTTCAGTTCATTTACTTTAGTAAAAAACATGTGTTGAAGTGCTAAATATCTACAACTATTTAGTATAAATTCCTTTCAAACTAACCTGAGACGAAAAAAAAGCGAGCAACGTATTATCCAATATAGATGTATGAAATCTGAATGAATTATTAATTTTGAAAAAAACGTTAGTTATAAAGACAAAATGTTCATATTTTCAACATCCGGTTTTTTATTATTATAGGTTGGCTTTAAAAATATAAGTTTTGTCTTCAAAGTTTTAGTCTAAAATTTAGTAGCTAAGCTGTTGTACTTATTGACAAAGAAAAATATGAATCGTTTAAAAGTAAGTTTTGTAATACACAAATAATGAGATAATTATTAAATAAGTTAATATTATATAAAATAAATAATTCATAGAAAAATAACTATTTATGGTACAAGTGTGCTATATGACAAATAAGTCACGCGAGAAAGTTTAGCCCGCGAGGCCGTTAGGCCGAGAGGGCTATGTTCTTAGTGACTTATTTGTTATTAAAACACGCGTGGCATACAAGATTTTATCCAATATCTCGTAATAATAGTTTAAAATTAATTAATTGTTTTGACATTTGACGTTTTAAAATGTCAGATTTAAACTATGAAAACTAGTATAAAGTACAGTAACGGTCAAAGAAATGTACTCAAGACTTATTTAATATTATTACTTTTTATAATATAATAGTTATATTCATCTTTAAGTGATCATACATCCTAAGGCTTAAACAGTACTTTATTGCTGAGCTTTACACATAAAAGACTTTAGGGTTCATGCTTATTCCAAGTTGATGCACGTAAAATAAAAAATTGGAAGAAAATGAAGAAATTGAAAATATCTCGAAAACTTGTTGTAATTGGAAACTCCAAAAATTTTTTACAACCTTTTTAGAAATGCCCAGAGTGTCAAGCGGTAAAAATGTTCTGTTCACGAGCGATAAATGCCGACCGCGAAATTTAAATTATTTACTGCCCCTTCCCTATTATCTACCCTTGCTAATATTTATTTCTTTTATATTTAAAAAATTAATAATTAATTTAAAAATTATTTCAAAGCTAATATACCAAACACTTCTAAAATTTTTACAGTTTTTAACTGAGTACATTTCATTGACCGCTACTGTAGGTGTATTAAATAATTAGGCATAATTATTAAAAATGTGAGTGAGTTATAATATTAACCCCACTCATAAGTTACATAAGTCACTAGTGAGTTATATGTTATTTTACTTATTTAAAAAACCATAGGTATACCTCTATTATTGCGAGATATTGGATAAATTAATTTTATGGTGTTGAGCGCCAACTATTTTTACTTTGACAATTAGTCCAGTCAATATGGAACCAAAAATGATGTTTGCTTGCAATAAATCATAAAGTTTTGAAACTTGGCAAAAAGTTTCGTCTTAGGTCCCTGTTTAACCAAAAAAAGTCGCCATTCTTCCGAGGTCCGGAAGTGTCCACCATCTTAGGTTTTAAGTGACAATTTATGGTTTTTCAATAATATCTTCAAAAATATTAACTTTACAAAAAAATTGTTCGTATAAAAATTGAAGCTAGTTAAATTCTCAATAAGAAAGTTTATATTCAATATTATCCTAAATGTAATATTTAACCGACAAAATCCATCTGCCTGTCGTGAAATGTTGTGCTGCGTCTGATTATGACTACAGTGTAGCGGATTATCGTCAAATGCGTTCACTAACCCAATTACGACGTAGAACTAGACGAATTATATATACCAAAATGTTCGTATTGACCTAATGGACCAAAATACGAAGTTTAGGACATCGGCAATTGTGAGAGACAAAAGTTATAAGTCAAAAACTAAAAAAGTAATTTTATTTAACCAATTGAAAGAACTTTTCAAATCGTTCGTACTTAGTACTAATTACTGTATTATATACCAAGATGATTTTAACACTATTATTTAGCTCAAAATGTCTACTTTTCAACGATATATAAAAATATGTATTAATTAAGTTTTAATTAACTCTAATTTAATATTATACAAGCAGTGAGAAATTTTTGTGAAATATTTTCATTCAAAATGGCAAATTTTTCTTTAATAGCATTTTTGTCTCACTAAAATTTGAAAATTCGTGCACGTGACAAAAAGCGGAATTTTATGGAGAATATTTCATACGCGTACATTATGTACTTATTTTTATAAATTAACACAGGAGAACAATAAAACATAAAAACCGATAGCGTAATTCGCATGAGCAACCCCCTGCCGCTCTAACCGCAATTTATTCTATTTTTTGATTTCTACCGCATGTTTCAGTAGTAAAAACAGCATTTTATATATTTTAAATGAAGTATTGTATCAAACTTGTCATAATGTTTTATAAAGTTTGATCCAATTAAACAAAACTTTTAAAATTTTTTTGAATTTTTGAAAATTAGAATTTTTTTCAAGTATTTACGAATTTAAAATAAATAATACACATAAATAACAACATAATAAGGAATGGAAAAATGAAATTAAAAATTGGCATCTTGTAATAAATTGTAATTGGCCCTTACTTCCATCAGGCACTTCTTTGATTGCAAATATTCCGACAATTCAAATTTCTCACTGCTCGTAAAATATTAAATTAGAGTTAATTATAGAACTTAATTAATACATATTTTTATATATCGTTGAAAAGTAGACATTTCGAGCTAAATAATAGTGTTAAAATCATCTTGATATAATACATATACTAATTTTAAAGTACGAACGATTTGAAAAGTTCTTTCAATTGGTTAAATAAAATTAATTTTTTTAGTTTTTGGCTTAAGTATAACTTTTGTCTCTCACAATTGCAGATGTCCTAAACTTCGTATTTTGGTCCATTAGGTTAATACAAACATTTTGATGTATAATTCGTCTAGTTCTACGTCGTAATTGGGATAGTAAACGCTTTTGACGATAATCCGCTACACTGTAGTCATAATCAGACGCAGCACAACATTTCACGACAGGCAGATGAATTTTGTCGTTTAAATGTTACATTTAGGCTAATATTGAATATAAACTTTCTTATGGAGAATTTGACGAGCTTCAATTTTTATACGAACAATTTTTTTGTAAAGTTAATATTTTCGAAGATATTGAAAAACCATAAATTGTCATTTAAAATCCAAGATGGCGGACACTTCCGGACCTCGGAAGAATGGCGACTTTTTTTTGGTTAAACAGGGACCTAAGACGAAACTTTTTGCCAAGTTTTAAAACTTTATGATTTATTGCAAGGCAAAATTCCCCATTGACTGGACTAAATCTAGTTATAGCATTTTTAGTATAAAAAACTAATTATGCATTTAATTTAAAATAATAAATTCACTATAGTATTGGAATTCCAGCTATTAAAATCGAAGGGTGTCCTTAGAATACTTAAAGAATAAAAAAAATTTGTTTTGAAAATATTTTATAGCTTAACAAATAATTAATTCAGTTTAATGAATAAATATTTTATTGCAGTTGTCGATCATTGCAGCTGCATTAATTTTGGTGGTAAACTATCATCAATTTGGAGCGGATGCTTTTCAAAATAATAAAAATGTCCATGATTCGCATAAGCAAATGAGTAAGAGCAAGGAAGAAAATCACCCTACAATTTACCCAAATGAAAAACACAAACGGTATGATACGGTTCATCATTTTGCACAATTCATTAATGACGAAATAGGAAATCCTGTAACAAAGCGCCATATCGGATGGCTTCAAAATACATCAACAGAAAGTATATTAGCATTAAATCAAAATGTTAAAGATAACTCCCATAATCGAATAAAAAAATCCCAGTTTGTAAAGGGACCATCTAGTCGTGAGTACCTTCCGACTAATCGTGAGTATCTTCCGCCTAATCATGAGTATCTTTCGCCTAATCGTGAATATCTTCCGGTAACTGAAACAACGACCACGTCTACCACTGCTACCGTTGAAATGACGGAAGCAGTTCTGGATATTGTTAGAGGTTCAAATGCGACTGTGGTAAGCCTTAATAATAATGCATCAAACGTACCAGATATTATATTAAATGTAACCGAAGGGACGAGAACAGCTTTCGGTATTGATAGAGATTCAAATGCGACTGTGGAAAGCCATAAAAATGATGCATCAACCGTGCTAAATAATAATAGTAGTAATACTACAAAGTCAGTAGCCCATCATAAGATATACGACCACGAAGTTCAGCACTACCACCACATAATATATCATCATCATCACCATAATGTTCCACATATTATTGACCACCATTATTACGTTGTTCCACATACTGATTACCATTATCATGCTGTTCCATATATCCAGGCTTATCCAAGTTTTTCGAATTATCCACATTATCCAAGTTATCAACATTTACCAAGTTATCCTCATTATTCACCAATAGTCATCTCTTACATATAGGAATACGATAAATAATGAGGATGTGTGTAAGTGTAAATGCCGGAGATTGTCACTACTTTAATTTTTTACTTAATTTTTTCCGTTGGTTGTACTTATTCAAATTATACTGATTTTTTTTAATTAAATATTTTAGTGTTTTATAAAATATTTTAAAATATTGCGCATGTTTATTGTTAATTTTGTAGCTTAACCTCTTCCAATCCGGTTCTCAACCGTTCAAGGTAGTTTGCATAAAAGGCTATTTTGTATCTATCCTTTTAGTGTTAACACAATTGACAAATTGACAAAGTGATATAAAAATATGAGTAAAATTAAAGTAAGTAATTAATAACTTAAAGCAATCTTATTGATATATATATTTTAACTTAGAAACCATAAAATTAAAAATTGTATAATTAAATTTTATAATAATTATTTTTTAAGAATTTATAAATTGTTTATTTATTTGCTTACGTCATCGTCAGTTCAATTTCTACGTTTATTTAAATAATTTTTGTTAGCATTTGCGTAGCTTGATTTTTGATATCAGATTAATGTTAACTTGGAAGTTTCAACATGTAAATTTTTACTTAAAAAAAATTTATTAATGGTTGTAAATAAAACATAGAAGCTGATGTCCTTGTAAATTTAGAAGTAGTAGAGAGTTTTTGCAATAACTGAAGATTACCTACTTTCATTATTAATGTCTTACTATATTATTATTATGCAGATATTTACTAAATATGTACATATCACATGTTCGAACAAACTAATAGCATTTCAGGATTGTATTTATAGTCTTCTTTAAGACTTCCTTAACCCGTCGTTGGTACACATGTGAGTACGGCGCTCACATAAATAACATTTTGTTGTAACGTGGGTTGAATAATTGAACAATTGATGATTGAAAATGAATAATACTTTATTTAAAAACGAAAATTAAAAATGAGCGAAAAAGAACATGTGCTCTTGTATTGAATTGCAAGTAAAGTATGTGAATGTTACCAACATAAAAATAATAATTTCACTGATATAATTATTTACAAAATATCCAAAATGCAATATAATTAAATATAACACATTTCGAATGTCAATTGTATAAATGATGTCGAATTAAGCTGATACTATTAATACCTTTAAATGACATGTCTACAAATATTGCTAAAAATAAATTACAGCGCTATTTGTCATTCCCGTATAGTTATCGTCTTACAAAGTTGACAACTCCGATAAAACGAGCGTCGCGCTTACCGCGCAATACTTCTATCACCGTCGTACGTACACGTGTTTCTATTTTTTTCAATTTATCATGACCAATAAATTAATTTCATAGTTGGAAGAGACCGAAGAACAATTTTTGGGAGTCTGATAGTGATATTTCTGAACCTCCACCTAAGCATTAGTACACAACAATCAAATACTCCGCAAACATCTCGTTGGAAAATAGAACAAAATTATGTATAGTACATACAAAATGTAATTTACATTTTTAATGAAGGGTAAAAATATACAAATTTCTATGTAGGATTGAACGTTCTAAGTTGTTCGAGCAATTAATAATGATATAAAGATAACGTGCGAGCGCGGCGCTCACAGCGTACCAATCACGTTAGGAAATGAAGTGTACCAACGACGGGTTAAATAAGAGATCTTCAAGTGCATAAACACTTTTTATAACGGTATGCATTTATTTATCACGCATTTTAAACAACTTACATCTACCAAAAAAAAAACGCCAACAATTTCTAAATAAACAATTTTGTTAATAATTAAATTTTCTATAACAAAATTTAGCTTGTTTGGTTTACAGGGAGGTTTAGGTTTTTCAAGTTGAAAACTTATAGTTTTTCTTATATTTGGTTTGTCTATTAAAAAATTACTCCAGTAACGGTGTTTATACTATAGAAGTGTGTACGGATGTGAAAGACAAATGGATTATGAATGATTATACAGGGCAACAGTAATTCCGCGGTCTGGGGTTTATGAGTCAATTTTGGATAATTATGGTCTCCTGAATTCAAAAAAATTTTCAGATTTGTCGAATTGACTCCAGTTTTTGAGATAAAGGCAACCCTTTTATATTGAAAATAAAATAAAAAAACAATATTTAATATATTCAAAGACCACATAGGGAAAGAGTGATTCTGCGGTGTGAGCTTTATGCGTCGATTTTGGGTAATTATGGTCTCCTGAATTCAAAAAAAATTTCAGATTTGTCAAATTGACTCCAGTTTTTGAGATAAAGATAATCCTTTCATATTGAAAATAAAATGAAACTAAAATATTCAAAGACTACATAGTGGGAACAGTGATTTTGAGGTGTGTGGTTTATGAGTCAATTTTGGGTAATTATTGTCACCTAAATTAAAAAAAAATTCAGATTTGTCGAATTGACTCCAGTTTTTGAGATAAAGACAACCTTTTTATATTGAAAATAAAATGAAAATTTCTTTTTGAGATGTCCGCGGAGATTCGCTATCAATGGCTCATTTCTTCATAAAAATTAATAAAAATTTCACAGTATATTCTTCAAATGTCACTTTATTATGTAGTAATTATAGCAATAAATATATATTAATAGTTTCGTCAAAAAAAATTATCGAAATATGCTGATTTTGCTTAAAATTAACTTTACCCCCCCCCTTAACATGAGAACTAGAGTCAATTTGAACAAAATAACTATGTGCCGAGTACATTATTGCATTAGTGTATCCAAATTCACTGCAAAACCCAAGACCGCAGAAAAAAGATTTTGTTTTGTTGCCCTGTGTTATGGACAAAATATGGTTGAATAAAAATGTGTTTAAGATTTTTTCCTTTGATGAATTCGTGAGAGTGAACATCCTTTCGCAAAAAAGTTAATTATGTGGAAATCCATTCGATGGAAAATGTTTTTATTTCAAATTTTGGATCACAACCTGAATGGTTTTCTATTGCGAACCATCAGTTATTTAACCATAATTGCGCAAAGAGAAATAGCCAGCGGAGCAAAATGTCGAGTACCAAAATCATTTAAACTTTGAATTTTAAAATTTTTTATTTTTAATTAATTTAGCGAATAAACATTTGAATATTTTCAGTATGTTTTTGAATATAGAATTTTGTTTTGTGATTTTGAATTTAGTTTGTACATCTGAATTTCAATTTTATTTGTGTATTTTAAACTTGTTTTGTAATTAATTTGTGTAAATATTGTAAATATTTAAATTTGATTGTTCGTGCCAGCAAATTTTAAGTTTATTTTTAAGTAAAAATTTAAATTTTGCTTGTGAGATCCGACGAAGTGCACGGACGCTTTTGCGGACAGTCACGTGAACAGTGTTAATATTGCGTCTCAAATTTGAGATAATTTGATTTTTGAAATAAAGTTTTAGGTTCACGTAAGTGATGTAAAGTTTGTGAAGACCTCGACCCACTGGCCTGGCCTGGCTGTCGAGCACATTTGGCGTTCCATTTCACGAATGGTGAATATTTGGAAGTTGATTTGAATTTGGATTTAAAATTTAAAAAAAATCGGTTGCTAGGGGTGGCTTAAGTTTATAATTTTTACACCCCAGTACATCGCAATACATAAAACAAAAGTTAGCTAATATTATTCTATTCGTATATTATAATGTTTGTCAGTTAATGTAAAAGTAATGTTTATTTATTTTGTTGCAGTATTTATTTATTGCTGCGTTGATATTTGTGGTAAACTTTTATCAAACTAAAGCGCAATATCCAGGTAATACCGAACAAGTTGAAATTTTTATCGATGAGGAAGTTGACAATATGCAGGATGATGGTGCAAGCGCAGTTAATTTTGTCCCCAATGATTTATTAATAAGTAATCAACAAAATGAAACCAATTTAGGAGGTTCAGATCTGCAATCTAACAATAACTTAGAATCCAAAAATATAAACAGGTTAAATCAAAATAATGGAGCAGAAGTCACTTCAAAATCCGAAACTACAGAAAGTTTACTAACATTTGTTAAATTAGAAAATGATAAGCAATCAGGTATCACGGTACAAAAAACTGGAGAACATAGCGGTCAAGTCCACAAAGACGGTTTTAATAGTGATGATTTTGTACAAAAACCATTAAATTTCGATAAGCATGAGGATGGTCATTGGCATCAATATCCGCACGAACATGGGCACGAACACGAAAAAAATAAAACTGTTGTTGAAACAAAGCATGAAGAACAAATTCCAATAATAGAAAATCACACAGAAGAAAATAATAATCAATTTCAAGATAGCACACCAGAAACCATAAGTGTTCAAATTGATGATACGAAAAACTTAACAGTGATAGAAACAGATAATACATTCAATCAATCAACAACATCTGTAGAAGAAACTGAAAACAGTCAAACCTTAACCATGGTTCAAACGGAAAACACACTTAATGAATCAACGATTACTGTAGAGAAAAATGATGAAGAAAAAAGTCATGAAGATGATTTTCACCATTACTTCCATCATCATGATAATCCACATGAATATCACCATCACACAGACCATAAAAATGAAGATGAAAGTAAACACAAAGTTTCCGAACATGGTTTCCATAATGATTTCTATCACCACCACAATCCTCACGATTATCATCATCAAGAAGATGAAGAAAATAAGCACAAAGATCATGAAGACGAATTTTATCATGACTTCCATTACCACCATCATCCGCATGATTACCACCAAGGTCATCATGATTACCACCATGGTCATCATGATTACCACCATGGTCATCATGATTACCACCGAGATCGTCATGATTACCACCATGGTCCGCATCACCATCACCATCACCAAAGTGAAGAAGATAATGACAATTCTCATAAACACGATTTTCATCATGACTTCTATAACCACAATTATCACACTAAACCCAATTTTCATCATCATTCCTCGTGGAATCACCCTTATCACCATCATTACTGACATTATGTATTGAAAACAATATATTATGTAGAATTCAGCTTGACAAGGTATTTACTTTAATTTTTGTTGTTAAGTTTTATTATTTTTATTGATATTTACTAAAACTATTATTATCATATTAAATTTTAGGTATTCTTTACTTTTATTACGTTTTCTAATAATAATCAAACTTTTGGCTATAACTCGTAAACAAAAAAAGATAGCGAATTTTGGTTTTGGCCATTGAGTTTCTCTCAAAAAAAAAGGATCAACGATGCGCCATCCATTTTTCGATATCTCCTAATAGTTACCGATTTCCCCATAAGAAGAATCGAAATTCAGCCACCCTGTACCCCACCTTAATTTTATTTAGGAAGGCTCATATTTAAATCGCAATTAGAAACGTTTTTGGGAAACCCAAATATTCTACTACAATCAGTGCCAAAAAAAAAATTGTAATAAATAAATATTTAAAGTGTGCAAGCTGTGGAAAACTATTTTTGAAAATTAATTACAATTGTCAATACATATTATATCTACTACTGCGTGGTATGGTAACAAAATTATAAAAAGTAAGCATGATCAAACTGAACAATGTAAGAAATTCATTGGTCCATAATGAGTTGTATTATGTGGTAAGTAAGTTGAATAATGTATGTCTGCGCACATATTGAACCTAAATTGGCTCGGCCATCCCGTAAGGGCGTCGCAATTGGTAAGTAATCGGTAAGGTATGGGCCACATGACCCGCGGATTTACTGGTGTGGCCCCGCTGTCGATTTAAACAAAATTTTCCATTTCTATTTATTTTTATGTAACCTATGTATCATGATTATAATATCTAGTTATTTTATTAACATGTGAAATTATTGCAAAAGTTTAAATGTTTTACATACTTAAAAAAATTAATATCTGAAAAAAGTACTGATCATATATATTTTTCTTTTATATTATATTCAGCGTTTTTAACAGCTATGGTTATTATGCTCACCCAACAGAGGCTGATGCGGAATTCGAACCCGCGACTACATCTTCGTAGTTGTGCTTACTTTCTCCACAGTACACAGTGGGTCGAACGCTCGGAAAAGTGGCCAAAAATACATTTTGGCATACATGGCAATACATAAAAATTTTTTATGGAAACATAATTACAAGACTCAGAAATTGTGATGATGAGAAAAGAAGTGATCCTCTGGTGCTCAGTTGTTCATGAAAATGTGTAAGTTGTAAAAGGTTTCCTTTGTATAATGAACGGCTATAATATTATGTACTATGTACAACTGAATTATAATTCGAAAGAGCACTTTCTATGCATCTTCCTATTTTATTACGCTTTTATTTTTAATCATAATTTTCAAAACTGTTTACCCAAATGTCATACTAATATATTATTAAGAAGTTTAGGTTTTTGTTTAAACTATGCTTATGTTTTTTATGTATTTTATGTTTTTGTTTTGCTATGATATAATAATATAGGGACTGCATTCTGTAACATTAAACTTGACTGGATATCTTGGATTGATTGCTGTAAATAATTTGTTATAAAATGTTAGACTCAATAATACTTATGTGATTTTCAAATAGTTATTTTGTCTAGCTATAGATTAACATACTAACATCTGAACATTTAAATTATGGTTTAAAATAAGTTTACTCAAGTTAATAGCTTAAACATTATAATATATTAGGTACTTATATATTCAGAGTGAGAATATTCAATTATATTGAGAGTGAGCATACTCAATTATCTCAAAAGGATTAGAAACGATTTATACCGTAGAATGGGGTGAAGTGAATCACTTTTGACTTTTTTTTTTCATTTACAGCTCTGAATTACTAAGAATTTCCTTCTGATTAAGGATAGACAATATGTCATTCTTCCTTGACCTTTCTCTTTCAGAAAATCGGTAAGATTTTCAATCGACTCAGAATAATGGCCCTCAAAAGGCTGATTCACTTCACGCCATTGGGTGAGGTGAAGTGAATCACACATGTAAATCATTAACTGATTCGCTTTAAATGCTCTGTGGGGTGAAATGAATCATATTATCATACTCAGGAGTTCGTCAGTATTATCATAGTTCAATATTAGCTGTCAGTGGAAAAGCCTAATAATAGAAAATTTAGCTTAGCTCTTTTAAGAAAAAAGTCAAAATAAAAATGTATTTCATTCAATTTATTCATTGATACAACATGTAACGTTGTCCAACAATACATAACGCCCGCAAGGTATATCTCTCATCGTACTTTTTTATAATTTTGTTAACACATTGCATGTCTAGAACAAAAATAAAAAATGGTAAATACGTAAGCTAGAGTATTTCCTATAAAAAAAGCGTGATTCATTTCACCCCATGGTTTTACGAAAAACATCTTTAAACATTACTGCGCCATGCATACGCAATATTTTGGATATTTGTTAAAATGATTTTTTATATGAATGTTATGGTAATCAAAAAAAAAAAAATTGCATTGCTGCAACGCCATAAGTGTATGTAGTACAAGTATTCGATTTCTACTTTTTTAAAAAATGGGAAATTCTACAATTAAAAAAAAATTAATTACTCATCATTAACTACTTCCAGACACTTTAAAACATAAATAAAGCTTGCAGTAGTGGCTAAACTATCGATAAGTACCAATATAAATGCTAAGAATTTTGACAAACCCAGAAAAACCGCAAAATTCAAAATATTGCGCCTGTGATTCACTTTACCCCACCTGATTCACTTCACCCCATTCTACGGTACCCATTTAACTATATTTGTTTTCAAAGAAGTATTCAGGCAAAGGTGGAAGTACTCTGAAAGACAATTGCTACTCGATGGAATAAAACTATACCTACTAACAATAATGGCAATAGCATAATTAAGTAAATAATAAATATTAATTGCAGATTCAAACTAATTTTTTTTCATTACCTACTCTAGTAGTTATACATGCGACTGTAGATTAAAAATAATTGTAAAATCACTGCGACCTTACTATTTCGCATTACTAGATTTTAATTATTTGTTAAAAATATTTTTACTGTATAATGTAATATTCATTTATTTTGCTTTTCAAATATTTCTAGTCTTAACCTGTCCAGTAAAAACTAATGCCTACTTTGGCTTTTTAATTAGTGCTTTTCTACATATTGTATTTCTTCAATTTACTGTTAAAATTAGTGCCCTCGGCATTAAATCATATTATGACAAGTCAATTTAAATCATCAAAGATAAAATGAAATCTAAAATAAATGAAGAAGCCAAGGAGATATCATGCTGAAGAAACAATTACAAAAGGGAACCAGCGCTCACTATAGGATTATATCACTTACTATAGTCGCGGATCAATCCGAGATTCAAGATAATCCTAGAATTTACCAATGAGATTACTGGAATTTAGGCCGTATCGTAGCAACAGCTACTATTTCGATAATTAATATTGAATCTCGGAAGTTCCCATAGAACAAACTCTGATGAATTTGAATGATGAAAATTTGAATAATGAGATTATTTGATGAAAATGCTGTTTTTATTATAAAATTGTTGTAACTAGGTATTGTATATACCAACGATGAAACCTAAATGAGAGACAATCTTATCAGAGTAATGTCTCTGATAAAATGTCTATTTTGTCAAACAATTTGCTTTTGTATCTTGAACAGAAGGCTGGTCTTCAACTATGACTTTAGTTAACGTTTTTATTAAATGTTTGGCAATTTGTACGCCTACTTTTAACAAGAAATTCATCCAATTTCTTACTTAGATTTACTGGTATACTAATATAATAATGTCAAGTTGGTTGCTGTAATATTTTTAACATCATCCATAGCGCAGAGTTTTCAACAAAATCTTTGAAATTGCAGTTTTTAACAAATTGTTATGTATTATGATTAAAATTAAAAATACATATATTTTCCAGAACGGAATATTAATCTTGAAAAAGTTGCTTCAAGTATAATAGAATAACCAACATCAGTAGAAAAACTGTTTGAATATTATTAACCCCTTCTAATATGAATTTAAAAATTATCAAAATATGCAGATAAAATATATATTTTTAAAAGTTTTATTGAATATATTTGTTATAGTGCGGCTAATTTTTAGAATATGGACTGTACAAATCGCCAGAAAAATTCAAATCATAAAAAGTTTGCTCGGCTAATTTTACAAATAATTTAATCTACAAAATAAATTTCGATTGGAAACGCCAAAAATTTTCGTCTTCTTAATATCAAAATCCAAATTTTAAATTAAACTTTAATCAAAATTCCGATCTAAAATGGGAACGCAAAGCTGATGCGATGTCTTGCCCACATGCGACGATATCAATTTATATTATGTGATACCTTCAATTTTAACTTCAATTTTATAAATTGACAAATTTATTGTAATTTTCACATTCAAATCTATTAATTCTTCCAGATCTCCAAATACAATTATTTCTAAAAATTCAATCCCAAATCCAATCTTGTCCAAAAATAATCTATCAACAAATTGGAACAATTTTCAAATCAAAATAATTAAATTTGATTTGCTCGAAATTAAAAATCACTTTATTTTCGCAAAATATAAATCTCAAAATCAAAATCACAGCTCAAATTGGCCCGGTTTCCTCACCTATGTAGTTGTTGCCATTTCAACTATAGTTGGTGGGAAACCAGAAAATTCAAAAAAATAGAAAGAGTACAATATTTACAAATTAAATACTAAAATTCCAATTTAAAATTTTGGAACACGGCAGTAACTGTAGTAGTGGTCATAGAAATAGCATCAATAATTATTATATTTTTTAAATTGATTTAATTTTAAGAATTAATTTCATGTTTTTAAGTTTTCCTAAATATTTTCCTGATTGATTAAATAAAAAAATTTTTTTTTAATTTTCTTAATTTAAAAAATTAAAAAATAATTAATAAAATATAGAATATTCTTATAAATTAATACTACTAAAAAATTATTATTAAAAATTATTACAAAATAATATCTTCTTCCCCTAAACTTAAAACACGTTAATATAATTGCCTATATATTAAAAATTCTTATCTCGAAAAAAAATTTCTTTGTTTTCTATATGTTTAATAAAAGAATCGGTGGAACATCGTTATACTATATCCATGTTTTATCAATTTATAAACTATTTTAAAAATTATTATTTAGTACATTTGTTCTTTTTGTCTTTCATTTGTAATCTTATTTTTATTGTATAATAAATACCTTATCAATTAAAATCAATAAAATCATAAAACATTCAATTTCTATCACTTAATAATAATAAATTATAAAATATCACTTAATTAACTTTTTGTCAACTAATTGTTGTCAATAATATATAATATTTACATACCTCAGGTATTATGATTTATTACACCAACTTTCAAAATCACAATACAGAAAATGTAATACAAATTTCAAATTGACATTTTATTGAAAATTTTAAATAATTCAATAATTGATTTTGTTTTGAACTTTTTCCACTAAAAAGTATAACTTATCGTGTTAACAACAATAACACAAATGCTTTACTTTTAAAGGTTTTCACGTTTTTGCTTTATTTTAATTGCTATTATATTCTTTGCCTAAAATTCCTTAAAATCCCAATCATAATTCCAAAAATAATTCTGTAGATTAAATTAAAAAGAGTCAATGAAAGAATGGCAGTTTTGAGTGAATTAAGATTATGATAATTTCTTGCCATTAGCCATGGGGTTTGATACCGATTATACAAAATTTAACAATCGAGAAAAGTATTGAATTAATGGCCTAAAAAAACTATTAATTTTAAAATACAAATTTATTAACATTAACTATCGATTGCAAACCCTAGGCAATATTCAATGATATCTCCAGCATAAAAATTATATATTTTTTAAAAATTCAAAATTCAATCAAATTGGGCTTAAACATTATTTTATAGATATAAATGTCAGTGTAATTGGATGGCTTTAAACCTCAAATAACAGCATAAATCTGGGATTGGATGGTTCGCATAATTGGAACTAAAATTGGTAGAAAACAAAAACAAAAGATACCTATTTTTCGTTGAACAAAAGTATATTTTCGACAATGCTGTAGAAGTAGCGAAAATAACGTTGATTGT
This sequence comes from Cantharis nigra, assembly GCA_958510845.1. Lineage (NCBI taxonomy): Eukaryota > Metazoa > Arthropoda > Insecta > Coleoptera > Cantharidae > Cantharis > Cantharis nigra. The sequence goes on from OY294031.1 coordinate 24,952,285, forward strand.
GGAATGGCTTGGTGATTGCTGCAGAGTATTAATCAGACCCTAGTGCAAAACGTTAATTTGCGACCTAAAAATAAAAGATGTTAACGTAATGATAATCATCTGAGTTAGGATTACCTTGTGGGGTAATATTGCCATACTAATAAGCCAAAAAAGCTTTATTTGCATAGACGTATATTTAGTTGATTGGATGGCTTTGTTGGGGCGTATTCTTCACTTGAAGGTTGATATCTGCATGGAGGCTACGATTGATGATGTTATTTAAAGCTTCCAACATTGTTCGTATGACTTGATTTTGAAGTCAGTCAAATTAAAATTGATATTGATATGAAAAATATAATATTAATAATTTACATACTAATTTTGATAATAGATATTACCTATAGTATAAGTTTCTTTGTATCTAAAATTTCATTATACATATGATTTTAAAATTTGTTTTATTATTATCATGTTTGAAAAATAAAGCTCTTAAATAAAAAAATATTTATAGGTAAGTTTGCTTATTGCATGTCTTTCGCAATAGTAAAAATATGGTTTAACCAAAAATATTGTTGCCTGAACCTACAAACAGGAGTGATATAATTTTCTTTTTTTTACGTTCAGAAATTTATTTTTCTATTCAATCACTAATAATATAGAAATCCTATTTCACTGTTCCACTTGCCACTCCAAATTTTTTATTGAAGCAAATTTTTAATTCGAATAAATTCATATTCCGACTTCACCAATTTGCTCCAACTGCACTTGGAATTAATTTTGGGTTTGTAATTCATCTCAATTGTTTGTTGGCATTGTGATATGAGATGATGGTAAATAATATATCGATGAAAATAGTGAAGAAAAATTACCAAAAATGTATTGGATATTATTGAAAGTATTAAAGTTTAGTAGCACCAGATATCCAATAAAATTCTGATGTCAATACAGAGCGACGATAACAATTAGATACTTCAGAAAAACTAATAAATATTTGTCACCGAATTTATTTAAATAATAAAAATATAAAAATAATATAACATATTGCACTATTTACAAATTACACGTTTATTGCATTTAAGTAAACAACAACGGGCTTACTTATGATGCAACAAAAATGAAAGGAGAACTTACTGTATGATACCGCATAGTAAGTTCTACAACCACACTGACCGCAATCAAACAATTATTGCAAACATTACAAATATACATATAAGGTACAGTTCTTAACACTTTTTGCAAAATTGTTTGAATGAACACGTCGTTTTTGTTGATTTAGTAACTTAGTAGGGGCCAGATTTTCCTGGAGGTCCGTAGCTTCCAGAAATTCCACCGCCGATACCACCTCCATGTCCACCGCCATGTCCACCTCCAATTCCACCGCCAATTCCACCTCCATGACCACCTCCGTGACCACCGCCTATTCCACCTCCAATTCCACCGCCAATTCCACCGCCAATTCCACCGCCAATTCCTAAAGTGATAAAGTTAATTAGTAATCGTTGTGGAACACATAATTAATATTTTTTACCTCCTCCAATTCCACCGCCAATGCCACCGCCAATACCACCTCCAATACCTGAAAATGATTAAACAATTTGTCAATATCGATTGAAGTTTGAATAATTCTGGAAACTTACCTCCTCCAATACCACCTCCGTGTCCACCTCCGCTTCCCTTCTGTAAAAAATGTAAATTTAGTCAATCATTATAATTGCAAAAAATAAACATTAAAATGTAATTGCATAATTATTGTTCGAATAAGAAATAATTGTTTGAATTGTGAGAATGCTCTCATTTTTCATGAGAACATAGGTGAAAGTGGTAGATACCTGCTACTAGTGAAATAAAACCATTATTAACACATTCATACAAATAAAAGTGTAACAAAACAGTAAGCATGCAAAAAGATATTCCATGCAATAATTCATCACAATCACGACATACAGGTTTGTAATATTAAATGTGTACAATGCGTATTAACATTGTATTGTTCACAAGTCTAGAATAATAAATTATTATCGATAAATATTTTATAATTTGTATTTGTGCAATTAATTTCAAAGCGATAGCCATCTAAAGAAACTTGGTTAAATTGATCTAATTCTTTAGTGGTCATTAAATTTTGCAAATTGAAAACTTGAAATCTCGAAAAGTTATCACGATCGAGAATTGCAGACGTCGTAATTGAAATTGTGGCCAGTAACGATCGTGGTGATACATGAAAATAATAAATCACATAAGAAAGTAGATTTGGAAAAGCCTAGATTGAGAGTGCAGAATTACACTTTCACCCACTTAACGGATGATTAGAAACTCTGCAATTGGTGACCTTTTCATTAAAAGTGTGTTTGCATGTGACTTACAGGTATTATTGAATTAATTGTTTATGTGTTGTTTTTTATGCATATACAAAATTTGCATTTGTGTAGTTTCCTTTCACACGTACTTCATATTAGAAAATATCAAATGGGGAATTCTAATTCGATATAAAAAAGGTTAAGGTGTTAAGTCCAAATTAAGAAAGTTGTTAATTGTTGCAATTAAAAGTAGAGGAAGTAAAAGAACTGAAATTTAAAATAATAATCTGCAAAAAGATGTCTTGCAAATTTAAGATTAGAGTATGTAATAGGTTAGATAGTCTCTGCATCCGGTTAATAATAATAGAGAAAGGTAGATAAGTACATCCAAAAATAGCCGTATACGACTATAAATGCATGGACGAAATAATTGGTCTATTAACTTTTTTGATTTTTTTTACCTGTGTCTTGTATCTGATGAAGTAAACTTCTGGTTTGCTAGGTTGAGTTGGTGGAGCAGTTGGAATTTGAATTTCAGGTGCTTCTTCTGGTTTCTTGACCAAAACGTAGACTAAAGTCTTCTCTTCGTTTTGTGGTTGTATTGGGATTACTGGAGCAGTTGGTGCAGGTGCGCTTGGTGCCTGTAAAAATATTAATTTAGAGTAATTGTAATTTTTTTTGGAAAAATTCAATTTACCTTAATGAAAATAATTTTGTAATGTTTTTGAGCAGTTCCGGTAATAATGGGTCTTTGTGGTCTGAATTCTTCGGGCTCTGGTGGTGGGACATGTACGTAAATGTGTTTCTGTACAGTGGTACCGCCTCCGCTACCACCTCCAAATCCACCACCAAATCCACCTCCGCTACCTCCACCAAATCCTACATCAAAAAGTATAAATTAGATTTGAAAGATAATTTTGGAAGGTGTAATACCTCCTCCAAAACCGCTGCCTCCGCCGAATCCACCTCCAAATCCACCGCCGCCGCCGCCTCCACCTCCAAATCCTCCTCCAATACCTGAAAGTGTCGGATTAAAAATTGATAACGCTAGCAAAATGATAGATTTCCTTACCACCTCCAAATCCGCCACCTCCTCCATGTCCTCCTCCAATTCCTGGATGGATAAATCGAACAATTAAATTATGTTATCACAATGTTTTGGATATCTTACCTCCTCCTAATCCACCACCATGACCGCCGCCGCCGCCGCCATGTCCACCTCCAAAACCACCACCGCCACCGAATCCACCACCTCCTCCGCTACCTCCAAATCCGCCACCACCTCCAGATGGGGCTCCGTATGAAGTGGATGGTGGGCCATATGAGCCGGATGGTGGTTCAGGCCGACAGCTAGCAAGAGCTAGTATTGAAGAAAGTAACTGGAACAATAATAAATATAATAAATAAACTGTTTTGGTTAATTTTATTTATTAGACAATGGGTCAACTGTGGAATCAGCAAATAGCGCAACAGAGTTTAAGATTTAAATTTAACCGATCAGTCAATAATTATATATATCAGATTCATAAAATATTTTACATAAAACCGAGAACAGCAAAGTGTATCTTTGAATTTTGAATATCATTTGAATTTCCAAACTTAAACCTCCGGCACAGGTTGTAGCATTTCGTATTGAATTCAATTTGTTAGTATCGGTGGTGAAAATTTGGTTTTATTCACATTTTAATTGAAAATTTTTAAATCAGAATAATTATTCTACTACATACCACAATTGGTCTCATCCTGTGTACACACTAAAACTATGATCAAATGATGCTTGAACAACATCTTGGATAGTTTAAATAAGACTTTCCCCTCTTTCGCATGAAGAAGATTCACTCTTAGACACTATGGAGTATGAAATTACTTTTACATTCACTTTGTATAGAAAAATTACTTTTACCACTAGCAAATAATGTAATGCTGATATGACAAAAAAATTAACCTGTGGACATCAAATCGAAAAAAAATCTTTTGCATCTGCTTCGTTATTAATGTAATTTTTATTTCTTCAGGATATCTAGCAAAATGAGATGTTATAATAATAGATTTTGTAATAGGCTTTAAAAAACGTGGCGTATTTTACTCATTTTAATGCTTAACTATTGTAGTCGTAAATTATCAAACTATAATTTAAAACTTTTACTACATTAAAAATTAAAAAAAGTAATGTAATAATTATATGGAATTGTAAAGATATGTTTTGTTATTTAATATTACAATTTTAAAGGTTTTGATTATAATATGCTATTATAACACTGTTTTTTTATAATATTATACTGGTATAATTTAGCATACCATCAGGTTTTAATGATACAAAATTTGTCAAGTTTACTGTTCTACTTATGTTGCACAGGTAATAAATACATGAACGAACAGATTAATTTAATAATAAATTTATTAAATTACTGTTTGATATTCATCGAAATACAAAAATTTGTTTGCAAAAGCGATCCAAGTATTAAAATTAAGATATTGGTTGAATTAAAAAGTATTGCGTAATATTGCTTGATTGTTAAGTAATTAGATATCAATGAAATATAATATAAACGAGACGAATTTACATTCATGAATAATAAATAAAGGAGATTCTTAAGTTGAACTTTTTGCATTGATAAACCGTTCCTAAATAAACACATTTGCACATATTATATTTTTTCTCGGATTCTTACAAATAGTGCAATTATTAGTAATTTGAATATTGGTTTGTATACTGCTAACCTAATTAATATTTCAATGTTGTAACGTTTAAGTTACAAAATATATTTTAGAGATTTTCGAATATTGTAATATTAATTTAAATGAAAATCACAAACATTTCTACTTATTGAGAACCATTTCAAGATAATACACATTTTATTTTAATTTTTAGAGCAATTACAATTGGTTTAGTTTTGTCACGAAATTGCGATTAACCTATTTTTTTCAACTTTATTCGAATCTTTATAAGTTGTACATTAAATAAAAAGTTAATTTAAATTATTATCTGCTTATTTGATATGTTTTTTTAGTGTTATTATTTATGGGGCACAAGGTGTGACAGTAAAAATTCAAATTTTTTCGAATTTCCTCAAGTATTAATAATGATGTTGCAACGCTTAAGTTTTGGTATTGTTTTTGCGACTAATTACTCAAATCATTATTATTATTCTAGTGGATAATTAGTATTAATTATAATTTTATTCGCCGCTTATTACAATGAGGTGATAAACTGCAAACATTATATTATAACGATTGGGTATATTTTACTTATATCAACGATCTTGGATTAGTATTGAAATTATTTTATAATATAACAAAGTAATTAAATAGAAAGTGAAGAAAAAAATTCAATTAATATTTATTGCTATCACTGATGTATAATATTTTTTGTCCTTTATAGTTTTGATAATTATTAAAAACGTTGTAGTACTATTTTTAATTGTCTATGTCATTAATACATAAGGATATAATTAAAGATCACATCTACCTAAATAAAAATTTTAAAACTTTCAAAATTTTTCATACTATAAAATATTCCCTTTAGCGCTCCAGGCTGTTTGAGCTTATGAACATATGATTTGTATATTTCCGCAACATTTTAACTTTGCTTTAACTTCACTATCTAAGTTTTCACCAGTCAAGTGCAACTTCTCAACTTCATGCTTTTGAAAATAATTATAAATTTCAAAAAAAATTTTTGCAAACGCCGCGGTTGCTGTAATTGTAATTTTAAATTATAGTAATATATAATAATGTATGCAGCAAAATGAACATCGAGATTGTAAGTCTCTTTAATATTCTGTTTCAAAAAATAAATGGTCATATTTTTAACAATATTGAAAATTTTTTATAGTGAATATTATAATGCATGTAAATATAATCTTATATTATTACTTTAGTATAATAAATTAAATAACAAAATATAATTTATGTATAACTGCTTTCCTGAACTGCTATATTATAATTCTTGAATTACACCAATTTTGATGAATAGAAGTAATAAAACTACTAATAATAAAATATTATGGAAATAACTCTCATTCGATTTAATAATATATTGTGAGATATTATTACTAGATCTATGTATATTAGAGAAGACAATAATTAAAACAATTATTTCAAATGAAGATCTTCATCTGTAATTTCATTTACCAAAGTTTGCAGTAAGTTTATCGCTTGGGAGAATATTATTTTTTAGTCTATCAACATTTTTCTAAAGAACTATTAAAATTTTAAATCCTCCTATATAAATAACGATTTTGAAGCAATGTCATTTTAATTAATCGTTTCCGCGATAACTATAATTTCCTTAAACACAGTGAAATCAATTCAAATTTTATTTGGAATCAGGTTCTGCGGTATTAAATTTAGAGAGTTTACATATTTTTTGCTGTACCTATTTCTTGTCCACATTTTAAATTGTTGGTAATTTAAACTTGGCCTAAAGAACTGGAAATTTACAAGATAGTAACTAGTCAGTACGGCTTTTAGGCCATACAATAAGGTTGTGCACACCACACCATTTCAAGACAATAAGGTCGGGCTTCCTGAATTCGTAGTATATAAAAAGCCTTTCTGTCTATCACTTCTTTGAGTAGATATGGATTGGTCCATTTTGTTTTAGACTGCAATCACGGTAAGGAATCAAAAAGGCGACAAACACAAAAAGTTCAGTTGCTGGTTATCTTCCTTCGAAGAAATTGAAATATTTCCGCACTGATCAAGGAATCTTGACAGTTGGCTAAAATCTAGAAAATTAGAATATTTTGTACCTTCGTGTTTGACTCAAAATTTTGAAGTGGTTGGTGATACAGAAAAATGATATTTAAAAAATAAAAACACAAAATAGTTCATTTTAATAATTGATACAGACTTATACGAATGTATTGTATACCTGCTTAAATTAATTTATACAAGCAACCGTTCGGAAAAACATACTTTCTACACTAATTTTGTGCGTTCGCACATCAGTGTTAACAGCAATAATTAACTATCAACATCATGTTGAAAGTTAATCATTACGCATCTCTGATTGGCTCGTTTGATCCTTACTGAAAAACTTCAATAGCATTAATCAGTTCGCAAAGAATTATATACTTAATTAATTTACTTCCACAGTTCAACAAATAAAAGTGTTGACCTGTTAACATTTAAAATAACATCATTTATTTTTGCATATCATCATTACTTTTATTTTAAATTACTATTATGTTTTGGTGTTTAGATATTAATAATTAGTTGAACATAGCTGCTCTTTAATGAATGCCGGAAACACTCTAGATTTATCTTGTTTTGTGTTGTTGTCCGTAAAGGCGGTCAGTTATTGAAAACTGTTAACTCCTTTTCAGTTGTGCCTTATAATCAAATTAGCAGTGGTGTCTTTCCAAATTATTTGAATATTTCGATCCGATTTACGAACATACCGGGATTTCCTACCAAATATGGTTAAGGTATTGCTAAAAATTCTTATTTAAAAAACCTTTTCTAATATGCTGTGTTTTCTAAAGAAAACAGAAGCGAAAAACTTGATTTTGAACTTAAAACTCGATAAAATTTGATTTTAGTTGAAAAAAAACTTTTGGTATTGTTAAGGCAACTTTTACCTATTATGTTGCAGCTTTCAGCAGTAACTAAGTTTGTATCGTTTCATTACAATTTCATTAAAATAAATTATATTATAGAAAAACAAAATTATGCATCAATTAGCGGGAACTTGATAATTTAAAAAATTTAACGGTTTAAGCATGTCTTCTTTAGTATTAACTTGTTGGGGAAAGTTAGGCATGACTTTGTAACTTATAGACATGATTGTATTCTTGAAAGTGTAAAGTTGTAAGTACATACCGTAAAATTTAGTAGCTTTATTTAGAAAAACGTTTTGCACGTATTGGTTTCAGTTATGAAAACAATATGAAAAATGATTTTGCGTAAAACTTTTATAATAAGATGTAACTAACATTGCTTAATTTTACATTTCAGCAATATAAAAAGGAGGTCGAGGCAATAATCAGTTTCATGCCTAAAATCGTGAATAAGGCTGAAACGTGTAATCTGTTAAAGCTTTTGAATTTTATACATTTTCTTGCTAATTTTTTATTTGACACCAGTGCTGGATACAGTCGTAACTAAACATGCATTATGTTTTTAAACACTCAAATGTGTATTGTTGTAAATATTATGATCTTCGATCTTTAATCTTTCTTTTGTTAATTAATTTTGAGTCGGTTTTCAACTAAACTAATTTATAAATAAATAAATAATGAAACCTGTTTTGCAAAGGTTTTTGTGAGGACAGTTGTTAATTTATGCGCTTATTATAACGAAAGGCTCTGTCAAATCGTTTCCGCTAAATGAATCTGTTCAGAAGTGGTCTTGATGAAAGTATCGAAAAAATATTAATACAAAGTGATTGCAATAATTTAATCGACCGATAATTAAGGGTTTACAAAAAGCTATTATTATCAATATAAATGAAAAGAAATATACAAATTAATATAACATAGTATTCAAGAAACTATGTAGATCAAATTGTGGGCGGACATTGCATCTCTATATTTGGCAGTATTTAATAATCATTTACGATTTTTTAAATGATAAATAAGTTTAAAAATCAAAAATTTGTTGCTGAATGTAAAAGTAGGTAAATAGGATACAATATCATCAGAAATCTGTAGCCTTAAGGCTTTGACAGTAATTTCTTGTGAGGATCACTTGCAGTTTCTATATTATGTACCTAGATAATTAAAAAAATTTTATAGCGTACTACGTGATATTCCTTATGAGAACTGTGTTAATTTCCACACAGCTTATTGAAGGATATATACAGTATGTTACATATATTCTCGAAGTCAATTTAAATATCTTGCACCACGACGCTTGTTTTAGCGGCTGTTTTTTAAAAACTTTATTAGACATTATAGTTTCACAGGATATGCATCTTTAAGGTGCTTTTTTATTAGATTTTGTAAAATTTCTAATATAGATCGAGTTACAAAATACCAATCATTTTATTTGTGTTTATAAAATTTATTTTTATTTAATTTTTTGTAAATGTTTAAATGTTTCAGCGCAACATTTCCAAACGCACAACATAAGCCCTTTTTTAACTAGTTTGAATATTATACAATCGAACAATCAAATAATATTGTGTTACTAAAATTTTAAAAGCAAATCTTATTATATTGTCAAGGTTCTGATTACAATATCGCTTTTATATCAAATTAGACCGAAGCTTATAAATCTGCAAACCGACACATTGAATCGTATTTTATTACCTTACGATTTGTCAACTTTGTTTGATATTATATCAATTTAATCGAGTTTAATTTTATATTGTTTGGTATACGGCACCTGGCGTAGTACGATCACAAGTGAACTTACCTTATGGGTTTACCAGTTACAAGAAAGTGAAAAGTGAGCTATGGTTTTTAGTTTTGCTACATATCAGGAACAAAATCTTTCTTTTTTTTTCTCTTTTGTTAAGGGTCCTACCAGAAAGCCTAGTGTAGGTAACTAGTATTGCAAGGATTCTTTTCTTTTATTTCTTAACACCAATAAATTATGGCTGACTAAATGATTCCCTTTTTTATTTTTCACTTTTTTTTTATTTATTTTTGCCATTTTCAATTTTATTTTGTTTGTTTTTCTCTGATGTCTCGTTTAATAATTTCATTTCCTTCTTATTTTTAGTTTACTTTCACGTTTTTAGTGCTTCTCTATCTGGTTGGTTTTTTTAAAAAATATTTTTCTTTGTTTATTGTACCTATAATATATTATATTATATAAATATATACAGAGTGGCGTGTGGCAGACGCATGGATTTAAAGAAGGCATTGCTCTCTTGCTAACGGTCTTATGCCCGTTTTCATAAAACTTTTACCGAGCCGTTAAGTCAGTAACAAGCCGTTAAATCCAAATTTCGAATTCATAAAGGCCTGTTAGAACTAATCAGGCGTTAACTTTTAACGCACCAAATTTTTCCAGTTACGTACTTAACGAGAGATTATAACAAGAGATTTCTAACCTCAAAACTTGGAATTGTTTGGAAAAACAACAAATAAAATTTATATTCACTATTTCAAAAAATATGGAGAGGGTTCGAAGGCACTTCAACACTCTCTCAGGCGTTCAGTTTAGAAACAGACAGGTGCCTTCGGCATTTCTAGACGTTCCATTCAACGAATCGTTAAAGAATATCTTCATATTATATACCCTTACAAGATGGCTGTCATTCAATAATTTAAGCCTCGTGATTTTGAAGCCAGAGTACTTAATAGTGAAAATATGCTCACTGCGTTGCCTCGAGACGGTATCGTTTTCTTCTCTGACGAGGTACATTATAACTTTAGTGAATGTGTCAAAATATGCAAACTATGCAGTATTGGGGTAATATGAATCGCAGGGAGCTTTACCAGAGACTTGGCTTGGCTCTTACGTTTTTGAAGAAAACGATCGAGCGGCTACTGTCACTTCTGCATGTTATTTGACCATGATCCAGGATATTTTCTTATCTCAGTTGGAAGGGATGGAGCTGGAAGACGTCTGGTTTCAGAAGAATGGCGCGACAACCCACATAGCAAAGGTTTGCATGGAAGTTTTGCGAGATATATTCCCCGGGCGCCTTATCTCCATAAAAGGCGATTTGAACCGGCCAGCACGCTTTCTTGATTTGGCCCTTTGTGATTTTTTTCCTGTGGGGATACATAAAATCCTTAGTTTACATTGATGATCATCCTAAGACACTGGAAGCTCTCAAACACAAATTTGAGCCCAAATCGCCGAAATTGCTATGGCAATGCTTCAAAGAATACATGAAAACTTCAGAAAAAGGTTTACAGAACCGTGTAAATATAAATTTCCCATAATATTATTGAAACAGGAAGAAATAAAAAACTTGGTCTTTTTGTATCACTCTGCGCGCCACCCTGCATATAATGATATAATATAAAGTCTCAATAATACAACGTACATACAAGTATAACAAATTATTGCAATAAAATAAGAATCCAAATGAGAATCTTTAGTCAATAAATAACGTCAGAAAGCTACTGGTCAATAATGTAAAACTTACAAGTAAGAATGGTAAATGGCCACAAACATACAAAACCATACAAAAAAGATTAAAATAAATTAAAACACTTTAAAAAATATTATTGTAAAAACTCAACAGGTCACGGGCGAAAATATTAGCTGACACAAGAAACATTCACCCCCATCGAAGAAAGTTATAAGTATTTCGATTCACAGTTTGATGTTCACCAGAGCGCTGAGTTAAGAAATTTTGCCAATTTTTAAATTTTATTTATTTTAACTATTATTTTGATATTATTTACAAATACAAACTGAAATCAAATTGACTCTGAATTTTGTACTTTACATAAAAAATGTTTAAGACATTGGCTATCAATAGGGTGTACCTCCTGACATGCATATAACGGCTTTGGTTTGTACCGTCTGCGTGTATTATTGAATACGGTTTCCAAATAATTCCTTAAAATATACGGCCATCCACTCATTAATGGCTTCATTTACTGATAAACGACAAATTTTAAAATACTTTAAAATACACAACTACTTAAACTTCGTAAATTTAGTTTACTTTTACTTGTCTATTCTTTTTATAAATACCGGAAGATATACGTATAATTGTAAACTTATTTAACTTTGGAATTATAACGCAGTTAAAACAAATATCTGAGAAAAATTTTTTCCAAGATGGCGTTCCATGCCATCTTATCAACTGAAATCGTTTTCTAAAATTTTGGTTTTAGATGTATGCATTCGCAAGTTTATCCTTATAGAAGTTGTCATATTCTGATTACCATTTATTTTAAAATTTTATCAAATCTTCCTGTTGAAAGTAAGCAAAATTTATAAATATAATTTTTGTTTTATATTGTTTCTTATTTTTAAAACTTTTATGTGTTATCTAAGCGCATAATAAATAATGTTTACAAAACTTTAGTTATGTATTTGAACAATAAATTGTGTAGAATTACATCAGCAACGACTTGTACTGATTGTTTTCCAATTGTTTAAATACCGTTGACTTTGATCTAATTTTGTTTTATGAATGACTTAAAATTCAAATTTTAATTTCAAAATCCTTGATTTTCACGTTCAACTTCACGTTCTCAAGTAAGTTGGAATTTTCTATTGGTACAATAGAATGCTAATAATGTACTTTCAGATTACCGATGGCGACGTTAACTTAATATATGAAAAACTTTGATTTTTTTTTAATATTCATATTTCAAAAATCTTAAGGGGGTATTATCGTCTAGAAACTTTCATTTTTAAGTAATAGAAATACTATATTGAAATCTAAACAAGTTATGCAAGTCGTAAGCGTGGAGACGCTCGTCCAATCGGGCGCACAGATTGTGGCGATTCTAGTTCTCCGAAACAGAAAAACAAAATTTTTTTTAAATCGATATGAATGTAGTTATCGTCTGAACTAGAATGATACCAATAGCTTGAATATTTAAAACAGCTGCGATTCCGATAAAAACTTTTGTACTTACATAGTTCTAGTTCAGATGATAACTACATTCATATAGATTAAAATAATTTTTGTTCTTTGGTTTCGAACGACTATAACCGCAACAATCTGTGCGCCCGATTGCACGAGCGCCTCACGCTACGACCTGCATTAACAGCGCATAACTTATATAAAATTTGTGTTCTTAGTTGAAACATATCTTATTATGCGTGAAAACCCCCGGCACTGTAGGTTTGATAGTTTTCCCAAAATTAATTCCTAAAAATTTGTTAAAAAACAAGCTTTTAGACGATAATACCTCCTTAATAGAGGTTCTGTCAAAAGCTTTAAAATTCTGGAAAGTTCTGTGTAAAATTAGTTTACAAAACTCCAAGTTAAAGATTTTGTCAAAAGTTGGTTATAAATTATGTATGTAATGTAAGGTAAGAGGTTGGATTACATTACACGTTAGGTTAGAGGTAAAAAGAAGTAAGTTCAAAAATAATAAGATAGGACAGAATTATGACATCCACAATTGCCTTCGAGACCTTTTGAGGTTAATTTTAGTATAATTAAGCAAAGACGTCTTCATCAACAATTTAAAAAAATTGTCACAAATGCAGTGGGTATATGGTAATATTGTCCTACCCAAGTTGATATACAATGGAAAGAGGAAGCGGGAATTTAGATAAAAAAATTTACTTTAAACGCATTTTAAATTTATAAACATATTAAAAGATGATTAATTATTACAATTATTAGTACAATGGAAAATTAATGATCAAAAATCGTATGAACCAAGCTGATAGTTTGGAACTCTTCAAAACGTTCGACTATACCTACAGTTAGGTACACTATTGACGAATTAGATATAGTATCTCTGTTTTTATTTTTTTCTATAAGTAGGTATTTTTTACTTTTGACTGACCACACCGATCTATATTTATATCCGTACAGATACATCCAATCAAAATGGAAGTGCTGAGTGGCAATTACGAAATTGTAGCATCTTAGAGTTGTTTTAATACTCTTGATATGTATATTATTATTGTAATAGAAATTCTTATAATGCTTTTATTGGTTGACTATAATCTATTCGAGCATTTATATTTAAAAGAAGAAATGTATAATATTGAACTACAGTAGGCAGATACTATATTATCAAGTAAAAGTATAAATCATACTAAATACACACTTAAATTTTAATAATAATGTTATTGTGTCTTGTTCTCTTGCTAACTGTAACCACTTTTATTACAATATACATTTAGTACTTGCATATTATAGTGACTTTCTATATTGTAATTTTCAGTGTTAAATATGATAGGAACATTGGTAATTCAATGAAAAAAATTCATCAAAAATATTTTTTTTCAAATAATACCATCACCATAATTATATAAAGAGATTTAACTGTGGATTATTATCCAAATACTATTTAATAGGTACTTGATAGATAATTAACATTCGGACTTGGCAGATTATAAATAAATTTTAACAATGAAAATTTTAAAAGTTAACACTAGCATAAATTAATAAGACAAAACGATATGTAAATTTTTACATTCACTTAAATTGAATTTTGAAAATAAATAAAACAAATTTATTTGTCGGTTACAACACGTTTCAAATGTAAGTCTACATTATTTTTTTGTGCAATTAAATTATATAAACAAAAGATATCATTCTCCTGATATACTTTTGCGTTATTTGGCACAGGAAATTCATTACAATAAAATATTCTCAGAGCGAATAAACAATTCATATTACTTCTCATCCCAATTTTAAGTCAACAAACATTGTCAATCTTCGAGTTTTTAAAACACTTCGCTCTTTGCAAAAAAAAATTATTCAAAATTTTGCAATATGGAATAATAATTACAATTTTTGTTAAAATATTTGTTAATAGACGTGTACTTTTTTTAAATTATTTTATTACTTCATATTAATTACAAATTTTTAGCTTCGTTCGTAAATAAGTGTTGGTTTTCCCGTTTTCAAAATGTCGTCAATTTTTGTAAATCTCAATTTTCGGCCAAAATTTGAATTTTTTTATGTAAATTGAAATTAAATAATTTCGTAATAACTTCAATTATTGCACATTTAAAAAATTTGTTTTTCTTATATAGAAATAGAAATTTCTTGTATTTTAAAATAAATCGTGTAGATTTTAGTTATTACATATTGCGTAATTTTTCTCTTATTAGTACAATATGATACCTATATTTTAGTATTTTCAAAGAGTGATGTGCATTCTTATTACTTCCTTCTTCCGTGCCTGCAGTGGGTATGTTGAACTTTTTCTACGATTTGCTTTTGTAATCTTAACTAGCATTTTTTACCATTTTGATTTTAACAGCCGGATATGAAAATTTTAAAATAATTAGTCAATTTGTATTGTGTGATGGAATTGAAAATACATTAACATAATAGTAGATAAATTGACGTTTGTATTCAGAACGCTCATGTGAAAGCTAAATAGACACAAAATTAGTACCTTGCAATTTTTTATAAATTAATATTGCATACTCATAACTTTTTTATGTACATTACATTCATTCTAGTATTTAATTCTAATGTGCTCGCATAGATTACAAAAGTTTTTTCTACAGATTTGATTGGTTAGAATAGAAATTTCAATTTCCAAAATCGGAGCGACTCCAGCGATTTCTGAAGTCGGTATATAAAGTTCATAAATATGAAAAGAAAATATAATAAATTTTATTAATTTAATATCTTGACCAATACAGCTACCTACATGCAAATGTAATATAAATAATTTAAACGAATTACATGAAGAGAATGTATTAGTCGGCTATTTTTTGCACTATTATGTTCGTTGAGTATCAATATTGTTCATGACTTGAGTGTCTAATGCTTAAGGAAATAAATACAACGAATAGAGCACATTTAAGTATTTTTATATTTATTTTGCCTTTCTTAACGTTTACTTTCACGTTAGTGTACTGACCGCCAATGAACCGCGAAAACAATTTTGAATTAACTCGACTGCAGCATTCAATCAAATATGGTGAATCTTTAGATTTTATTACATAATTTACAAGTTAGTGTAGCAAATAAAAAAAAGGTCGACGATTGAGTGTGCACTTTATTTGGGAAAAGAAATTGCATAGAGTGGATGTCATTGCTCTACAATAAAATGCACCTAACACTAATTTCTCCTTATTTATGAAAAGAAAGACATTAGGTTTTACTTTTGAATTAGACATGTTTAACATAACATGTACATAGGATAACTTATAGTAAAATACGATAGAAATTTCCAAAATTGATTTCCATTATTTAAAAAAATTCGAAATGCACTTTTTATCGTCTGATTCTATACTTTAATTGTTAATATTAGCATATTATACTGTAATAAAATGCTATATACCACCTTTAACTACTATATCAGTTTAAATAGTCTATTTAGAAATTTAATGGTCCCGAATATGTAGGTGTTGATACTTTTAATTTATAATGTTGTATAAAAAAAGAGTGTGTTATGGGAACTAACTAAATATTATTGTGATGCCTCGAGCCTACTTTTATATCTTGTATTTTTATAGCGTAAAGATATGCAAATTAATATTAAAATGATTTTAATTAATCCTGATACTATACAGTCGCTTCCTATAACCTTCATTAATTTGTCACGTTTCGTATTTTCTTTCTGGTCAAATAAAGGTTACACCAAAATTTCTATCAATCAAAGCTGCTGAAATTAAATAGAAATTTAAATCCCGCGAAAGTTTTACTGAAATTACTAGAATATTAAATCCACGGTGATTTATTGGTTATTATGATGTCAATATAAAAAAATCTTAATTATAGCTATTATTAACAACTAATTATTGAAACTTTAAAATTTAATCGAATAAGAAAATATAAAAGCACTTTAACATTAATGTTCTATTGAATTGACAAAAAGTTATAAAATTATTTTGAAATCAAAATTAATAGGTAATGGAAAATTTCAATTAAAAGAAACTAAATTGATCTGTGTGTTATGTATTTAATATTATAATAAATTAAATGCCAATATTTTTAAATTCAATTTTAGTTGAAAAGTTGTAGCTTGTAGCAGTTTATAATTTTAAAAAATTTCTATTACTGTTTGTATAGGTACATTTTATAATCAGAAGAAATTATAAGTATGATAAATAATTCTTGAATCACAGGTTTTCGATAGTATTAGACACTCGTGTGTTACAATGCTATATTATATAAATAATATAATGTCCGCAGACGAGCTTTCCAGCTAGACGGTGGATCTTTTTTTTTAACGGTATAATATCTAAACATTTCATTTCCAACTACTGGGGGATTTCCCGTTCTCCTATACTTTCAAAGCAACGCAAGAAGTTGCTGCTAAACTTGATGTGCCGTCGGACAATAAATTAAAATGTTTTTTATAATAATAGTAAGTATAATAATAGTACTTATATAATAAGAATAAATAAGTTATTCAAATTCTTATTTTCTTTAACCGAACGTTGTAATTTCTCTCACTTTTGCTCAAAAACAAAAAGTTTCCCAGCTTTTTCTGACGAAATTTGTACAATTATTCCGTCTTTTGTATGTAGGTTTACATTTTGGCTTTATACTTTTATAATTAACTTTTAAAGTAGCACAGAAAGTTGCTGCTAAACTCCCTAAGCAATATGGTAATTTAATAAATATGTTTTCCAAGTTTTAATTTTCTCTAGGGGAAGGTTTAAATTTCCGTCATTAGCAAGGCATTCCTGTCCACTGCTGAACATAGTCTCTTTCTCTGGGAGAAAGGTTTTTAGCTTTTAGACCCCACGGTTGCTAAATTCGAATTGAGGAATGTCTATAACCCTGTTTTATAATAATTGATGACGGCAATCATCAACCCAATAAAGTTTTAGACTCTTTCCGGATTCGAACCGAGTATCTTATAGTCAGCTATTGTTCAGCTAACCTACTAAATTAATGACCGTCTCTTTAACTTTTCATCTACCTTAAAATGTCCTTCACGCGTTTGCTTAAAAATTAAAACCTTCCGATTTTTCCTGACGAAATCTGTAAAATTATAAATTTTCTGTATTCTTCAGGTATTCCAGAAAAATGGAAACCCTGTGATATGTACTGGAGGGCGTTCCACACCCCCCAGGCCCCCCGGTTTACATTTTTAACCTTACATTTTTATAATTTCGTTTCAAAGTAACACAAAAAGTTGCTGCTAAACTCCGTAAGCAGTGAGGTAATTAAATAAATATGTTTTCCAAGTTTAAATTTTTTCTTTAGATTAAGATTTAAATTTCCCGGTTTTTCCTGACTAAATATGTAAAATTATAAATTTCCTATCTTCTTCGGGTATTCAGGATGAGTCAAAATCTTATGATATGTTCTCCATTTCTCTTTTTTGTTTTTCTTCTCATTAATTATGTCTGCGTCTTTGAGTTTTTCTAATCAAAACTATGACACACTATAGCAGCAGGAGCAGGAGCAGCAGCTTTCTGGCTTTTTATATAATATTAGGGTATTTAAGAGACTCAGCGAATAGGTACATAAACTACAAAAAATATATTGTGTGCCTATTATTTTCATTATTATCTATTATTGAATTCTAAAAAATCATAGATGTTTTTCAACCATAATTTGATACAATAGCATATTTCGATTATTATTAAATAAGATAGCTGGGGGTAACAAGGCCTAGCTAAGGGAGATTTGCAATAAAATGAAAAATAGCCTATTTAATCAACATGTTTTAATAATAATCATATCTTTGGTACAGTTTCTATAAAATATAAACGATAAATGCGAAAAAATAATAAAAAAAACATACACAAACACAAAATTAAACATTTTTAAAAACCTTGCCAGTAGGCCTTATTTTACTATGGTAGGATAATAAGGCCTATTAGCTTTAACATACTTAAAAAATAAAATGATATGTAATATTATTTGGTATTTGAAATCAATAAACATATAAATGAAACAACTAAACATTCTTAAACAAAAAGTATTAATTACAATGCTTTGGAGCTCTCAAAATCATCGATTTCAGACCACGTGGCTCATTTAGGAGGCATCGAGCTCGAAGCACTAAAAATAACGCTCAATCATTTAGTAATAAATATGCGTACTAATTATTTACATTCGTAATATCTCAAAAGAACATTATAAAGCAAATAAACTTTGATACAAGAAGTACGACTATAGTTAAATTTAGTAGGCCTTAATACCCGCCGACCACGTTATGTAAGAAAAACAAAATAAAAAGTATTTGGACCGCGATATGATATTCAAAATTTTAAAATCATCAAAGCATGTATTTATAAAAATAAAAATTTAATTTTATATAGCTAACTGTAATATTACAAAAAATATTTTCGATTTATTTTAACCAATTTTTATTATTTAGGGCTGTACGGTCTTACTTTATGAAAAATGATGAAACACTGAAGGCTACAAATTGGATACTCAGCTCCCGCAAAATTTTAGCTACTTCTACATGCAATAGATGTCTGTTAGTGTGGTATTGAGCGAGGGCGGTTATTTTAAGTACTACGATTTTTGTTACTTAGGCCTTATTAGCCTACAGGCCTTATTACCCGCAGGCACCTTACTTAAATTAAACAATAATTTCAATTTAAATTAAATAAAACCATTTTGTTTGCCGTTAAGCTGAGTACCTCATGTAATAAATGTAATATGTACATATTATGTATATTATGTGAATACCCCGTTTTCATTAGGTCACCAGAGTCGAACAATGCAAAACGCGGTTCGCACTTAAATGCGTAACCGCTTGTGAAAGAAGTTTCAGAGGATAAATTATGGCTAAAAAGTAAAAAGTGGTTAGAAAGTAGAACCCCTTTTCTTAAACAAAGATTAAATAATTTATCTTGAACTTAACTATACAGAATTTATACAGAAACACTCAGAAATGATTCATAACAAATTTTTAACGGTTATCATTGGTTAACAGGATTTCAATAAAATCGTACAATATTATTCGTTTATCCATATCTAATCAATGATGATTAGATGTTGCGTGGACTTCACTGCTTCCTCCCGGATACCGAAAGGAACAATGTAACAAATATGGCGTCAATGTGTCAATTCAAAAGCTAGAACAATCACATAGTTAATTAATCTTTATCTTAATTTGGTGAAATACGTAGATGTTATCATTAACATTAAGCAATTCTCGTAACTGACAATCTTCATAAACTAACATCTGTGCTAATAATCCTGTGGATACAGAGCTGAAAAATGTAATATTTGAATGGACAATTTGCAAGATTTTTAATTTTAGCATATTAATATTCTACATAACAACATATGTAATGTACCTTAATTTTTTTAAATTTGGTTCACAAATAAAGCCAGAAAAAAATATTGAAATTTAAAAGTATATTTGTCGCGCGAAATCGTATTAATAAATATGGCTGACTTAATTTGAAATTTGAGGATTTTGACGTCATCAAAATGGCGATTAGTAACTAAAATTTGGTTACTTCATAACTTTATTACCGGTTGGTACTTACTTGGTAGATACATTAGTGGAAATTATACTGGTGTATTGGCACCAATTGTTGATGCTCATGTCGTCACATCCTGATTTCAATCACGTGATTTTTTCAAATAAATTATAACATTTCATTAATTTAGAATTTTGATAAATCACTCAAATATTCTGATTATAGTATATTGAACTATCAATAAATGCCATTTTGAGATGAATTTGAATTTTATGCAAATTGTCCATTATTAAAAATATAGGTAAATAGCCTAACTGCTTTAAAATTTTATAGGTTTAATTTAATAACCAACTATAAAACGTTTTGTATACTATTTTTTATACTTCTTTTCTTCACAATGAAATTAAATTTTTTTACAATAATTGCAATATACAGGCTAGAAATTATAATATATTATAGAAGCTCAAAAATAATCCCAAAGGGTGGATTGTCGCAAAGTGTTTTGAAATCGTAAGTGGTTTTTGGTTTGTAATAATGGAAATCAGATAAATGCTATCCGTGGTTTGAAATCACAAACCCCGTATACGATTTCAAAACACAAGTTTTCAAGAATCCATCCCCTATAACACCAGCCAATATATTAATATGTAAATATTGATACAATATTCTGATAATAATGTACAATAATGTAGTTAAAATATTTTAAAAAAACTAGAGCAGCCTACCGGAATATAAAATAAAGAAACAGGAACTGATCACTCAAACACCAAATTCCTACAATACTTTTTCTACTGCTGTTTGAAAAAGTACAACTTTTCGATATTCTTTTGAGTAAGATAAAATATGTCTTATCCGCACAATGTGCGGAAAAGTAATGTTTTACCCGTTAATGCGTTTTTACTTTTACTAATCGGAATCCTTAAGCAAGCATATGCTAGTATAAAGAGAGAGAGAAGCTATACCAAGCTATGTACAAACTGAAAACATCAGCGAAACTGATAAGACTGACCAAAATGACACTAAATAAAAGAAGAAATAACTTCCTTTGTTTGACTTGGCTTTAGAGACCACTTATATGCAAAGCTAATATTAATAGAGAGAGTGCAATTTACCACTGACTATATCAGTGCTTAGCGTTTGCCGATGACTTGGTGATACTAACGAGTACAAGAAAAGAAATTCGCAATGTTACGAAAAAACTATTACTTAAGTAGTCAATGAAGCGAAAACAAAGTATATGGTATGGGAAGATGAAAGTATGATGGAAAATAAAATATTTGTGAGTCTGCACTCTGCAGTTGATAAGACACATTTTTAAGATTTGACAAAGTCAAAGAATTCACGTATCTTGGAACAATGATAACAAAAAATTCAGGAAATATAATAATGAAATAAAAGCTAGAATAGCGGCAAGTACCAGAAGCGGGTTTTTACTGAAATCTGTATTGTCTAGCAAGAATTTGTCAAGAATAGTGAAAGTGAGGTTGTATAAAACAATAATAAAACCAACTGTGACATTATGGATGTGAAGAATCAATATTGAGAAAAAAAGATTTAGGAAAGAAAAATTTTGAAAAGGAGTTTTGCAGGAAAGTTGATAGATGGAAGATGAACAAGCAAACATTTTTGGAATAATAAAGGAATAGAGACTTAGAACTTAGACGATTAGACATTTGGAAAGAATAGATGTGGTAAGAACTCCCTACAAGATATGAAAGCCGAAGTTGAGAAACCAAGAAGAAGAGGAAGACCAATGAATTAATGGAAAAATTAAGTGTAGGAAGATTTGAGACGGATGAACATTGAAATATGTGAAAGATTGGCAATGAATATGTAGCAATGCACAATGGGCTAGAATACGTAGCAAACCAAGCCATTGGCCTACTTTTGTATTTCCAAAATATATTAAAAATACTAACTTAAAATAGGTACATTTCAAATATTAAAAAAAAATATACGAGATTATACTTAGAATATCTAAAATATGAAATACAAAATTGATTAAAAATTTGTATTTAAAATACAAGGATCAAAATGTATTTCAAATACTTAGAAAACCCTTTTCGTACAATAAAAATATATACAGATCAACAATGCAGATGATATGCTTCTCTTCATTGTCATTAATGTGCATTGAACATGACATTGTTGAACAATAAGAATTCTATGATATTAAATTAGAAAAATTCTTAAATATTAAATTAAGAAAATAGCACAATAGAACAATTTGTTTTAAATAAATTACATTTTGAAGTTTTGAATAGTTTGCCAAATATACTTACTGTAGTTTTCTATTTTACTTTCAAAATATTGTTGTATGAATATTATTAATACGAATACATGTTTTTACGAATACAAAAGTGCGTCAAATATGTTATAAATTCAATAATATTGATTTTTAATTCAAAATCTAGATATAAAAATAAATTACAAAACCATCTCAAAAATACGGTGTTTTCAAAAATATCTTAATAATAGGTAGGTACTGTATAGAATATTTTTTAAAACCGGATTATATTATATATCATCAACTGCAGATTTTAGACCGATGATCCGTTACGTCACTCAAATTTGTCGCTTCATCTTTTTCGAGGGCGCCCCTCACTTCTTTTTCCTCTCACCCTACATTGGCATTTTTTCATTGGTAGTCGGGACTGATCCATTATATCGAGGTATCTTTTTTATGCTTCTCTGTAGTATTTAATTTTTTTGTTGATACTGTAGATGTTCAATTCATTTTTAATGCCGCTATTTCTATTTTATCTATCCTGTGATATCTGATAATGCACGTAGAATCCTCATTTGGACACTCTGAATTCGTCTTTGATTTTCTTTGGTAATCGTCCGAGTTTCGCTAGCATATGTTGTAACAAATTTTAGTAATTTGTTATATTTTTCTGAGTACGCCCCTGCCTAGATGAGTATGCGCATGGAGAATCTGATTTGGGGAAGAAGTTTGCGGTTTTGAACGCAACGGGAGGGACTTTCGGACGTAGGTTCGAACGTCGAGTGTCATGAAGTGTTATCTCTTCAAAAAATTTTTGGTAAGTTTAGCTTTTTTGATTGTTTTTGGGAAAACAGCTTCTTTTATCTTTTGCATTTTTAACTTTGAAAAACAAAACTGAAATTTGATATTTTTTATTCGCCTCCGATTTTGCTAAAAAGTTAATTTTAACAATTTTAAAACGGCAATTTTAATTTTCAATCGAGGAAATTCGGCGTGCTTTTTCAACGATAGGGAATAAAACTTTCCAGCGACGGCGACGTTGAATATAAAAGAAGTGATTGTTTATACTGTTGGTGTAGCTTATATACTTGTCTTTATGTTTCTCTATTTGTGATGATATGGCAAGTAGCTGCAATTTCTTCTTTTTTCCATCTCAGTTGTGGCTGTCGGTCTGGAAGCAAACTACCTGAAGTTATTTTTTTCTTTTCGCGAAAGCCACACTGTTGCTTCCGACACATTTACAGCTAGTCGTAACATCTTGGGCATCTACACGAATAATTTCAAGCTGGTTCTTTTTTCCCTTGCCCTCAAGGAAAGAAAGAATGTTTTTTTTACAATGTATGTATCTTGGTGCCGATATTGTTTTGCAGAACTTCAACGCAGTATTTTGATTGGTTTTGTTCTTGAACGTTCTTCTTATTGTGCTGTTTATATAATTGAATTTTTTAATTTTATTGTGTAGGTCGGCCTCTTCAAATATGGAGTTTTCACTCCATACCAACATGGACGCTCAAGGACGTCTGGACGCTCCCAGCATGTTGTTATTCGTACTCCCAATGATTCGAGTTTAAATGGTAACACTACAGTTAGTTCTGATGACGGTCCTGTAGACATTGGAGTTCCTCAAGGTTCTATTTTGGCTCCTATACTTTTCATTTTGTTTATTAATGATTTAGTCAACTTTATAACTAATGTGCATTTTACAATGTATGCGGATGACACTTCAGCGATTCTTGGCGATTTTAGTCTAAGTGATAGTCTCAGCCATGCGGAACAAGTACTCGATTCACTTTTTGAATGGTTTTGTGCGAATAAGCTTTATCTGAATTCTGATAAACCAGTGTTTATGATTTTCTATGCAGGCCGAATTTTTGACGGCGATATGCGACATCGGGTACACAACTCGGAGCTCTCCCGTGTCAGAAGCGTTAAGTTTCTAGGACTTAACATATGTGAGACTTTACGATGGGAGAATCACTGTCATGCGGTTACTGGTACCCTTAGCTCTGTCTGCTACCAAATAAGAGCGCTTTCTTCTATCTTGAGCCTTCCTATATTGAGATCCTTTTATTTCGCAGAGGTGCAATCGCGCCTGATGTATGGTCTTATTTTCTGGGGAATGTCGGGACATGCAAGACATGTATTTTTATATAGTCAGGTGTATGGTGGGTGCGCATTGCTTGGAGTCCTGTAGGCCTCTTTTTAGAGACTTGGAAATTTTAACACTGCCATGTCTTTACATCAAGTCCATTGCTGTGTTTGTCCGTAACAACTTGAGTAGCTTCCAGACTGTGCCGGCAGTTCATGGACGTAATACCAGATTTGGTGATCAGCTTCTTCTTCCTCAACACCACCTCGAGCTTACTGATAAGAGTCCTCGTTGTATGGGCGTTAGAATCTACAACAAATTACCTTCCGACATCAGGGAAGCAGTGACTATTAGGTTGTTTAAGTCAAAGCTTCATAGCTTACTTTTACGCGGCTGTTTTTACGATATTGCCGAATTCTTTGCTTCAGTTTAGCTATGATGGTTGGGTCTTGGCTGCATTACGTGTCGATTATGTGCCGATTACGTAATTATGCTTTGTATTATATTTTGTAAAGTGGTTTTTTTAGCTTATATTGAGTTTTTATATATTGGTTTTCTGTCGATTTCCACTGTGTATGTAATATTTGACTTGTAAATCCATGTACATGCGATTTGTGCAATAAATATTATTATTATTATTATTGTGGAAAATGAAGAAACATACCATGTCCTCTTTTGTAACTAATGTGAAACGTAATTTCTTCTTCATTTTCGAAAGTTTCAATCACATATAATATTTATGCGGAATTTTACGACCATGCATTGGCGATTGTCGCCAATCGGCTCGCGCTTTAAATTACGCCTCCGAGCCCGAAAGGGTCACTTTCCGCTTTAAATATGCAATATACTATTTCATATTATTGTATCTAGGAAACTGAAAATATCGAGCTAATTTTAGTAAAAAAATGGAATTGACGTAAATGAACCACGCCAACGTGCAAAGCAGTTGAAGATAATCTGATTTGAAGATTGCAACTGGTGATAACGGAATGACAATTATAGCTTGAGATATAGTTAGATTAGATCGAACCGGGTACTATATTGCGTTAAGATTTATTTAATTTTATTATAAGTTAATTAACATTTTTTGATTATACGTGCCAGATGATGAGTAAATTATAAAACTGTCGACTCAATATGGCATTATGATTTCTACTGTAAAACAGGAAGTATGCACGTAGGATGTTTTACGACAAAATTTAATTTTCTTCAAATAAGTTAACCTCATACAAAATCATAACTTGCAGTGATCTTATCCTTCTGGGTGAAAGTATGTAGGAGGTAGTTTAAAGACCACTTTAATCTAAGATTAACAATTATAAATAGCATTTTAATATTATTAGCAATTGATCACAATTTTCTGTAATATTCCCTTCTAAGTAATACTAGGAACTACCGTTTGAAAAAAATATAACTAGCTCTAATACTGTTGCAGTAAGAGTGAGTGCAATATGATAAAATAGCTTGTTCCCCTAAATAATCCTTTCCAGAAGAATTATTGAATATTATCAGTATTTAAGATAGTACAAAGTAAAATTATAATTGCTGAGTTATATCTCAGAAAATATGTTTCAAATGTCGACATTTAGAAAAAATAAACTTTGTTTCTAAACTAAATATTCTTCTACTGGGAGGTCAGGGCGACTAAAAGGCGAATACATCTGCTAGGTCAATAATTTTGAATTATAATATTAAACTTATTTGGGCATTTTGTCTCAAACAGTTAGGTGTCAGCAGCAACGTAGAACGTAGGCTGAGAATTTAAAACATCATAAATAATGTAAAGCAATCAAAGCCAATTTTTACTGAAGAAAGCAAAACAATAAATTGAACAACAATAGAAGATGTCCTACATATTGTTATTAAAATTCAAAATTTTATTTATTTACAATTAATTTAAAAGCAAAAAATTAGTTTATTTAGTTCCAAATTAATAGACCGCACTTTAAACGATAAATATTTAATTTAAATGATTGCAATCATCCGAAGAAATTTATTGTTAGTTATAAATAACTTATAATGTTTGATAATTATCGATCATTTGTTAGTATCTAATAAAATTTAATTGGTTTATTATGTGTGCCACAAAACTTTAAAAATTCGAAATTATAACTATTAGCTTTTTATACAGGGTGATTTTAATAAAATAGTTTGTAGGTTAAAATGTTCGGTAAGCTATTTATGTAGAATATCTTCTAACGTAAAGATGATTTCCGCCTTTTACTTTCTACGAAACAATGTCCCTCTAGGTTTCTCTGGATTTTTTGTTTTCCATTTCCTTTTATAATTTTCTATAGTTTTCTTGTTTTGTGCTAACAAATTTATCTTCACTTGCATTATCTTATAGCAACGTGGTTTCTATACAAAAATAATTATTTTATAATTTTATAATAAAAACAGGACGAAAACATTATTTGCTGCTGAAATGCAGTCTGTATTTCAAAATTCGAAATTATATTTTCTGCTAAACTGCAATTATTATTTGTTTGATGGTGAGATTACAAAGAAAACAAAAAAAAATAAATCACTAATGGTACTCAAAGGTAAAACTTTCATTTTATAAAAAAAAGGTTTCAACTGGTACAAGGACAACGATCATATTTATTTAATATTCAATTTAGATCAAATGACCAAGTGCTTCCATAATTGCTGCGAATTGTAGTCTACTTTTCTTATATTGCACAAAAGATAATACAACATGTTAAACAAAATTAATTTAATTGTTATAATTAAATAATTATAATCTATCAGCAACCGATAATTACGGCGTGTGTGTTTTAATTTACTAATTAAATTGTTTGAGTGTGAAAAAATACTTTTTGGGCCAAAATTAGAAAAATTTGTACATTACTGTGAATGGCTTTAATTAAAAGTTTGTAAATTGTAACATTTCACCTTATTTTTAAGAAATTAACTACCTGTAATTTATGGACTTGCTAACTTTCTCTTAACAGATCTTCTCACAAGGTAAAGGTTAACACGATTGGCATCTTGAATGGTTAATTAAATATTGTTTAGATTTTATAGTCTTTTATAAGTTAATCGGAATGTGTGTTATAATTAGTAAAAATTGTTGCTAAAAAAAATTTATTGTAAAAAAGTTTCAGACTGTTACGATTGTTTTTTCAAGTTCATGGCTTTTTACTTAATATTCAATAAATTATAAAAGCTTTAGAAACCGGTTTGTTAAAAATAATATATTAAATTAATACATGCTAATTAGTTATAATAAATTATGGGAATTAATGTTTTATATTCAGCAGAAGTTCCCGAAAAGATTCAGGGTGGAAACGTGACAGACATATCGGTATCGGACCTTACAGAAGAGAAGCTCTCTCTAAAATTAGTTGCAAAATCTTCTTTAGTCAAATCTAAATATGCAAGCCATGGTTATTCGTACAAAGTACCCAATTAAAATAAATTCGGTTGCCAAATCAAAATAAAGCTCGTTGCAAAATTGCCTACAACAGAATTTCCGTAAAACATGTTTCCGTCTATCGCGTATTATTGATCTAAATGATTGTTGGCAAGCATTTACTTTCTTCATTAAATTGTTTAAAAAGCAATAGTAATAATAACACGTTAATCGTTTTATAACAGCGATTATGGGTACCCGACCTATTGGATAGCGTAATTATTTTTTCATGTTTTTGCTAATCTTCGCTAACAATAGAGTAGAAGCATATGTTTCTTTTTAATAACATGTTGACGTAAAAAAATAGCTGATTACTGTATTATATCGAACATCAAAGAAAGATGAAGCTAAAGGCAATAGGTCAAACGTCGTACCCACTTCTTCCCGACTTTCACGGTAAGTAATGAGAATTTGTTAGTGTTACTAACAAAATCCTTTCAATTTCATATAAGTAATTGTACTGCAATGTGCAATAAACTCGACTTTATTCTGACTGATGAGGTTTATGTAACGATTTACGAGTATGTAATCTAACAAATATGTACAGTTTAATTACATTTGTAAATTCAAATATTTCATTAATAATGTCGAGATGTTCACCTACATATATCGTTCTGATTAATTTATCGTTTGCAAATATAACGTTTAACATTTTAGTCGGTTTTAATTATAGGCATAATTAAAATTGCTAATCTGTTATCTAATTTTTTAATTAGTATGTTAAACTTTGTTTTAGACATATTTGGTTTCTTTATCCGTATTACTGATTTCGTAGTTTTTTTTATTAGTGTTAATAAGAAATTGCAGTAATTTGTGTACAAAAACATTTAGTTGATTGGTAAACAAATTGCATAAAAATGATTAAATTAAATGTTCTTAAATTAAATTAAATTGACAAGCGCAATTGATGATTGAAGCTATATTATATGCACCAAATTTAGACATACATATTTGTTCATTTTCTGTATAGAAAAAACTCTTAGATATCATAACAATGTTTATTAATGAATTAATTACCTAATTATAGGAGTTATGCAAGAAATACAACAAAAGATGTCAAATGGCGAAAGACATCTTAAAGATGATATTTACGCAAATTTGATAAAATTTGGGTGGAAATAGGAACCACCTTGTATCTGATATACCAGCCCTACCACGACAAGTATCCAAATGCAAAAGACAAAAACAAAATTTAATCAAGATCTTTTTCATCGTCTTTATTAGCGTGTTTTTGGACTAATTTTTAACATACGCCTCTTAAGTTTTTAAGTAGGCATATTTATATCTTAACTACTGTATCCAAATGTGTCCTGCTACAAGCAATTTGTCGTTTATTGATCTTTTTGATGATCATTCTCTTAGTCCTCAAACGTGTAGTAGTCTCCAAATCGAAATGAATTGTCGGTAACCTTAGATTTTTATTTTATCCAGATATGTACCTATTACTTTTTCTATCTTTCAAGGATATGCTCAACATCAAGATAATGTACCATAAACCACAAGAACTTTGTTCAAACATTTAAATACCTTGACCTAACAATCAGCAGGAAAATTAGATATTATGATTTATGCGACAATTAGATAGCAAGTTATATCATACGTCTATATCCAGTAGCTATTAAGCTATGCCAGTTTCGTGCAGCACACAGAGGCCTAAGAGTTATGGAAGCCTCAGAAGTTAGTTAAGGAAGAAGAAACAAGAACAACGTTGAATCACGAACTATTGCTGAAGTAAAGGTGATAAAATACATGTGAATTTATAATATAGTGGTTTAGCTATCGGTTGAAAATACGGCAATAAAGAGGAGGAAAGAGGAACACACAAGATAAAGAACCACGTTATAGAGGATTTGAAAATTATTAGAATAAACATACGAAACTATGGAAAGAAACAGCAATGAAGGCAAAGATAGACAGAAAACTGAAAATAGAATATAAACATAATAAAGGAACTAATCCATTTTAACAAATGAATATGTGAAGCTTCTGCGAGAAGGTAAAATTCCGTCAGAAATGCAGAGCTATTATTATTATTATTATTATTATTATTATTATTATTATTATTACTATATTGTAACAATTTTATGTAAATAAAAGTGTGGGTGAGACCCTTTCGAATTCTTTCTTCTACGCGTCTATGACTAAGTGCAGCTTTATGCTCAAGTGCAGAGTTTACAATCCCACGCGCAGAGCTTTTCAAATCGCCGAGTGCTAGTTTTGGCTGGTTGTTAGTAAATACTTATTTTAGGACTGAATAGTAGTTTTTGAGTATAAGCCGATTATCAAAAATTCCCTAGAAATTTCAAGATCAACACATTTTAAAGAAAATTAAAAAATTATAAGGCGGCACGCACGGAAGAATCATACTCTCCAAGGACGCCTTCAATCCCTTTTCAACTCGCTTACATGGAAAACCACCCACAGATGCGATGATGGAAAACCAAATACAGAAGCCATTTATTCCAAACATACAATTATCAATAGACAGGTGTATTCAAAAAGCAACCCGCATAATATATAGTCACTCACATCAGAAGAACTCTGGCAATTCAATGTTACCATTGTAAATTGAACATGTTAAAACCGCTTTTTTTTATATAAAAATCGATTTTATAGCAAAACTTTTTAGAACATTTTTGTTGCAAATTTCATTGGCTTTAATTTTGTTTATATTCATGTTTTTATTTTATTGCGCCGTTTTTAACTGACAGCGACTTAAACAAGATTCTGTAAAATGCAAAAAATATTGTCATCTATATCTCGAGAACGATAAAAAAGAATTAAAAAATTAATAAGCAGTTCTTCTTGTATATTTTGTTCTCTACATTTTTGTTCCTATAAATTTTTCTATTTTATCGCACCTCTTCCAAGATATAGATGACAATATTTTTTGCATTTTACAGTCTTGTTCAAGTGTCGCTGTCAGTCAAAAACGGCGCAACAAAATAAAAAAAATGCATATAAACAAAATTGAAAGCAATGACATTTGCAACAAAAAATCTAAAAACAAAACAAAAAAATAAAAAGTTTTGCTTTAAAATCGATTTTTATATGAAAAAAAGCGGATTCAAAATGTTCAATTTACATTGGTACCATACGAGTGCCTGAGTTCTTCTGTGAGTATAACTCGTCACCTCAGAATTGGTTTGTTCTATCACCTCGAAATTGCATATCGAGAAAAAGTGATTTGAACATTAAATTCGAATATAGTTGAAACTGTATTATTTGTAAAAGTTTTAATTAGCACAACGTCTTTTATATATTAAACTTGAATCACTAATAAATTAATTAAATTGTTAAAGTATTTAAAAATTTGAGGTGTTGGGATTTTAGTATTATGTTGTTTAGTAATGCTAGAGAATTATATTAAGCCAATTTTCAGACTTACATTATATTTTTCTAGGTTTGAGCAAAATTTTACCTAAAATGCCTGGGCTGAAAAGACATAAAACATTTGTATTTGAAATAATTACTTACATGTAAAATTAAGCAATGGACAATTTGCATGATTTTTAATTTTGGCATATAACTATTCTACATATCAACATAATATTATATAATGTATCTTAATTTTTTTAAATTTGGTTCACAAATAAAGCCAGAAAAAAATATTTAAATGTACCTATATCTGTCGCGCAAAATCGTATTAATAAATATGGCGGGCCTAATGTGACGATTTAGGATTTTGACGTCACTAAAATGACAATTAGTAACTAAAATTTGTTAGTTCATAGATAAGAGATTAGTATAGACAAATTTTCGAAAATTGATCATTTGTTTATAGGCTCATATCGTCATGATCTAATTTCAATCACGTGAATTTTTCAAGTAAATTATAACATTTCATTAATTATTTGCGAGCTGACGATACAGAATTTTGAATAATCATCCAATATTCTGATTATAGGTATATTGAACTATCAATAAATATGATTTTGAAGTATATTTGAATTTTATGCAAATTGTCTATTATTGATCAATCAATTAAATAAAGAATAGATTACTGGGAAGTTGAATCGCTGGATGTCCGAAATGAAAAAGTTGAAAACTAAAAATTAAAAATAAGCTAATTCAATTTTGCGATTTACACAGCACACTAGAAATGATAAAATAAGAATAACAGAAACTAAAACCGGGTTTTTTATTTTACCACTTTTAAGAAAATTGGAATTTTTAGAACTAATTTAATTGAATACGCAAAGTTATGAAAATCTAGGCACTACTGACAGATATTTGCAATCTTTACTATTATATTAATTAATCAAAACGGAGTTGAAGTGGCAGCCTAAAAATTGTATACTATTTAATTTGTAATTTAAAATTCTATTGATTACTAATTAATAAATAATTAAATAATTTGATATTTTGACTTCTTGTAATTTATGATCTTACAATTTATAATATTTTATAAACTAAATTAATGAATTGGTTACACTGATTAGTTTCACGTTTTCGTCAGTTTCTTAATTTTTCAAATTATTTTTTGAGAAATTCAATCGGTCACTGATTATGTCAATAATAAAATTAAACCTACACTATATAGAACCGGAGTGGCCGAATTAAAGCTTCCTCTAAAGTAGGAGTATATGGGGCCCTTGGAAATATATTTTAACAACTTCACCATTAACAATTAAAATTGAAAGATTTTTGAATACAAAATGCATTTTTTGTTGGAATTCTGCCCCCGTGAAATTTCTTACGTTTCTCTGCTCCCTAATAAAAAAAGTTTGCCAACCCCTTTAACCCTTTCAGTCACAACTTTTTGTTATTAGAGTTAAAAGTGTGAAACTAAGAGGGGAGCTTAAATAAATTTTAAATATATAAATCTTAACTTGTGAGAAATTAAATAATAAAATTATAAATATAAATTATTTAAATAATAAAATTATAAATAACAAGTTAAATTAAATAATATAATCAAATTATATTTTTAAGCTTTCGACGACGTTTATCGTCTTCGTCAGAAATTTATTTAAATAAATAAATTTATAAATTATTTATTTAAATAAATAAATTTAAATAAATTTCTGACGAAGACGATAAACGTCGTCGAAAGCTTAAAAATATAATTTGATTATATTATTTAATTTAACTTGTTATTTATAATTTTATTATTTAAATTAAATAAATAAATTTAAATAAATTTCTGACGAAGACGATAAACGTCGTCGAAAGCTTAAAAATATAATTTGATTATATTATTTAATTTAACTTGTTATTTATAATTTTATTATTTAAATAAATTTAAAAAAAATTTTTGATATACATTTCAGACCCATACGATTTATACTTTTAAAAAAAAATTATATTAGTTAGAATGAAATGATGACCCCATGGGTATATTTGGGTAAAAAATATAAATTTTTTCAAATATTTATTTATAAACACAATATTCTTAACATTTAAATAACTAAAAAAAAATTCAACATCAATACAACTTACCACAATATATTTAAAAACACGCAAATAATTCATCAACAAATAAGCACAGGTAATAGTTGTCACTTGTTTTGAAAGATTATCAAAAACTGCGAAATTTGCAAAATAATGCGAACACTAGTCCTAAATATGTAATATATATGTACCCTTAGACTATCGCGATATTTAGATGGAGTAAAATGCATTCCTCTAATTTTGGTAGCTATGAAAAGTCCATGTTCGTTTAAATGACCAAGGTGACCGAAAGAGTTAATACGTATAGTTGGTATAGAAAATTTTGTTTCTATCATTCTATCATTTTCTATCTTTTGGTGTTCTATTTTGTGAATTATCACTTCACCGCGGTTAAAATAATTCAGAATAAAACTCAAAACAATATCAAGTGTACGTAATAAAGCCGCCATGTTGTTGACATTTAGTAGCGTTCAAGCGCTACCAAAGGTAGCGGTATTTTATAGCGGTATACAATACTAAATTAAGAATTCTCTTCCTGTAAATGTTACAACTGCTTTCAATCTTCAAACAATTTGGCAACCTATTAAACAATTAAATCTACATCTTCGGTGCATCCAATTTAGAAATTGAATTCCATAAATCTTGCCTGCATTTCGCGGAAATTAATTTTTAGTTATTTACGTTTAGATACAATAAATAGTGAGTCATATAATAATTTGATTTGGTTTCGAAAACAATGTTTGGTTTTTAAAAAACCTTGTCGGTAATTCAGTGTGCATCCGAGAATGGGAAATATCGAAACCGGTCAGTGGCGTATTTAGAGGAGGGCAAAGGGGCAGATGACCCCCCCCCAAGGATGACTCGGATTGTATCCCTGAAGCTCTCCTTGATAAAAATTATGTTTACCACAAGGTTTTAAAATTTAAATAAATTTAAATAACTTTTACTGTTACTGTTTTGTTTGTATATTATATTTATACAATAAAACTTTAAATAACAAGTTAAATTCAATAATATAATCAAATTATAGTTTTAATATAATTTAATTTAATTTGATTATATTATTGAATTTAACTTGTTATTTAAAGTTTTATTGTTTAATTTCTCACAAGTTAAGATTTATATATCTAAATATTATATTTATAGTAGCTTGAATATTTTGATTTCTGGAAATTGTCAGGCATTTTACCACTGACGCGCATGAATAGATTAACGATATTCTGAAAAATTTTTAAGTCTGCCCCCCCAAAGGTATTTTCTAAATACGCCACTGAAACCGGTTATGCGCTGATACTATATGATCCACCTTCATCTTTTTTACAGTTACATTTGCATGTATATTCTTTGCTGAAAGCGTTTATTCTAATGCCTGATATGGATATGTATTGTGAGAGAAGTAGTACCAATACCTATTTATCTTTTATAATAAATCACCTGACCATATTAATTTTAGTAGATATATTTTTGAGTGGACTAATATTTTGATTTTTTTTTTTTTTTAATTAATTTTACTGTATTGTAAGAGCCTATAAGAATCAATCAAATTAAAGTGTAGAAAATATAGTATAAATATAATTAAATGGATTGATTCTTGCAAGCACTTACAATACAGTCGAATACAATACAACTAAGCCTTGCGTGAATATTTTATTGATATTAGTCACATCATGCTGTTCTTATTTCGTTGATTCTTGTTTTAACAATTAAAAACTTCATGAGATTTATTGCGTACGATAATTTAATTCATCATTATTTTCATGATATAAAATTACAAAGGATAGTCAAGTAAAGCGTAACCTAGTTTACAAGATAGGTAAATGTAATTCAAATGATTGACGCCCTGTTATGTAAAAACATCTTCCGGTTAAAGCAAACAATAAAAGCTTTTTAATTGTGAAATATAACGATTAAGCAAATTACTACTCTTTTTTACTATTTTAAATTTAATTTTTTGTAAAATTAAACAAACAATTCGATAGATGTATTACATTTCTTGATTTCTTTTAATTTCAAATATAAATTGAAAACTGTATGCCTATAATACCTATTATACTCTCAAAGGTACTATTTAAATTATTCAACGGAGAAATTCTTTCACCTTTAACCTCCCTATGCTATGTAGTAAACAAGTTTAAAAACTTTTACTTATTTATGAATTTCTTGCATTTATTACCGAGTTTTAAAAAGTAGTTAGATTGTTCAATTTGTGTTGTTTGTCTTGTTCCGCTTTTATTATGCCGAAATATATACTCGTATGTAGAAAAATTTTTTTTAAGTAAATGCGAAAATATGGAACTATGGTAAAGTAGAAGGTTTGTATTATTTTTGAAATATTCGTTAGTTACTATTGTATAAAATAACCGACGATTCATAGAATTAAAATTTAAATGATGCATTTTGCCATATAGGTATTATAATTTTTGACAAATTTGGACTTACGAGGTTTTCACTAGATACCGACGACATAAGAAGAAATTGTGACTAAAGGCATTATTATATATATTCTATATTAGTACTTAATAAAATATTCAAGTAAATTTTTCCTCCCCCAATAATTTTATAGAAACATTGTTTAAAAAATTACTTAGTACACTTATATTTGTTTAGCTCAGTAGGTGAAATAGAATACGCAAGAGACTATTTTTTAAATAATTTGTCAAGATCAAATTTTGTGTTTACAAATAAAAGTTCTATTAAATCAATTTTAACGTGATTTACGGCAACGAATGACGTACTTAAATAGAAAAATACTGTCTCATTGCATGGAGTTTATTATTTTATTTTATCAATTATTATAATGTGCAAATCCACGTTATGGTTATTTAAAAGTTTAAGGGTTTTTCTAAATGGTTATTGTATTCTTTGAAGAAAAATATATCTTGTGTGTTGAATTTATTGTGTCACCAATATGAATTTTTCGAATTGACTGTTTGCTTTTTTAACAAATTTTTACTAATGTAAATATTTTATTAGTTTTCTTTTAATAATTACTTATTGTAGAAAGATTAGAACTCTGAAAAAAATATTCTAAAATATTATTTATACTATTATATTTTAAAACTTTTGTAACAATTAATTTAATAACTTTATTGCTTTAGGTACCTAATCAAATTTTACTCGACCGATATGAAATAAAAAAGCGTAATCACCCAAAAGTCCTTTTATAGAACAATTAAAAAAAGGCCGAGTAGAGGAACTATCGGTACCCTAGACCACTAATTTATGTATATTTATAAGTCCAAATTTGATTAATTATTCGTCAAACTTTAATTTAAATCAAATGCAATCCATGACTAAATGGAAACATCGAACAGCTTTCAGGAATCTAATATTATATGAACATACTATTACAATTTACGATGAACCGAGTCCACCAAAGCAAGTAAGTATTCAAATAATGTTTATGTACTTACATTTTGAGATATCTAGTTTTATTAATATTTAAATTGCATTGATAAATTCATTTAAATTACATCAATACAAGAGTAAATCCGCAGATCAATTCCATGATGAAAGGGCTCCAAAGATAAAATCCCACAGCAGCAAAAAGAGTTCCCATATCAGGGGAGCAGGAAGATAGGAAGGAATCCCCAGGTCTATGCCACAGAGTGTTTATTAATCAAACTACCAATCCTTCTTATACATAAATGAGCTATTATGGTTTTAACTAAATCAATTAAAATCTTTCAATATAAGTCAAATTCAGACTAGGAAAATTTAAAAAAAGCGATTTTAAGTTGCCCTTAGCCCATCTACTAACCAGACAAATTTTTTGCTCTTCCAAGTGATAACTGTTACCTCTACATGATAAACCAATTTTTTTTTAAATCTATAGTAGGTAATTAGTGGGGATTTCGCTATAAATTTCGAGGAAAAAAATATAAAACCAATCAAAGGTGTAATAATTATCAACAATAATTATTGTTACTTTTATTGTATTATAATAAAAAATACAATCAAGAAGTTTAGATTATTGTTTACTACAATATAAAAAAGCTCAGAAAAACTGTAAACAATAAAATTAAATAGGTAAGTACTTATGCAAGGATTATCTGGATGATGTTAAGCAAAAATGGATTAAGCCACATTTAAAAAAAATTGAGTTAAGCACGTAGTCGTGTTGCAAAACTGTTATTCTAAAATTAATTTTTGGTAATTATCGATTATATTGCCACCCAAGTTGGATAACGTCGTTGAAGATGTGACACTTCGTATCTGCATATTTTAATACATGGTTACACTACTTTTCACAGGAATTAGTGGGTACAAATCTCATACGAGAAATTTCTTTTATCTAAAAAACTGCATAAAGAAAGTTTTCTCAGTTACGGGATATCACCAGACAGACAGCAAATTTTTCTGCATATTTTCTATTAATAAAGTTATTTTCGTCAAATATGCAGATACGAGGTGTCACATCTTCAACGACGTTATGGTAAAATCATCTCAATCTACAGAACGTTAACTTAAAAGCTAATTATGTCATAATCAATTCAGAGTGGTTTAACTCGTTATTGCTTAACACCATCCATCTATAAGTACTATTAATAAATTTTTTATAAATAAATCGGATATTTCGTTATATATTTTTAACACACAATAATTACAATAACATGTAAAAATACATCAAATTTTATTTTTACAACTAGTAAAATATGATCGTATTTATAATATAAAAAAAAATTTGTAATCATTACTTTTTTAAGTATAGTCATAGAAAAATCATATAGTAAGTCACTTCCAGTCTAAAAGTTTTTGATTTTAGCATTTGAATTTCGGGAAGAACAATAGTCATATAAATTAATAAAATAAGCACAATAATGTGCATCACCAGCTGTTTATTGTCCTGCTTTTTTAAATTTTGCTGGAATTTTTTTACATTGTAAATCTCCATATAACTTGCAGGATATACACACACCTGAGTTAAGTATAAATGCAGACTTTTTTGTTTGGAAACTTTAAGTACCTCATTAAGTTTTAATTCATAGTAAGTACAAATTGACAAAAAAGGCAAAACGTGATTTCAAGTACCACTAACCATGCATTTTTTATGATAATTTGTAAATATTCTCAAAATTTTACATACTTAGTTATAATTTACGTTTTTATCACTAAAAGCAACTAACTAATATTTAAAACTAACTAGAAAACATTCACTAGTATGAGATTTTAACTACCTAATTTTTGGTAAAACAAATGTTTACATTTGACTCCTCCAAACCAGAACGACGAATTAAAATTTGATCAGATATACGTTCTGGCGTAGGCGCGATTTGTATTTAGTCCAAAAGGATCAAAAAGATGGTGGAATGTTTCAAATCCACAAAAATTTGGCTCTTAATTTCGTCTTTTTAAATTAACCGAAAATTCTTAAGACTAATGTTTTTGGTTGAAAACTTAAAAATTTTTAATGTTTTTTGTTAAAAATATTATTTCCTATAGTAAAAATACTAATACAAAGAGAGCAGGGAAACATTCACAACTGCACAACAACAAAATTGAGCTGTAATACTGTGACATTTCATTAAGTACCTACATCAATAGTCCATATTCTATTGAACCATTCAGCGAGAAGCCACTTGGTCTTCTATTATTTAGTATTTAGTTTGGATGTTCACATAGGAATGTGAAATGGCAGTTTGATTAAAAACAGATTTAAGTTTCACCTGTTAGGAGAAACTCACGTGGGGTGTAATCTAAAAAGTCGTTAGTTACTGATCCAGTGCAAAATTACAATGAAACATCTCCCAGTAATTTGACTATCAAGGCCATAGCCATATGCAAATTTACTAAATCGAAAAAAACGATGTTGCAAATGTCCTTGAGAAAATAAATTAACAAATAATCTGATAATGCAAACATTGATAGAAAAAAATTTCTCTGGTACAATTATCAGAATTTTCTTAAAATTGATAAAAAAAATAGATGTAGTGCAACAACTGTATTCTAACTGCCCTCCGTCAATGGACAATAGCAAACCATCGAGGTAATTTGCCTTGAAAACCCTTCATAAAATGAAGTAGTGCTACTGTGTTTAAGAAATTTGTAGTTTTATTTCAAGAATTTCGTTGTTTAATTTTTAATTATACAGTTTTAAGTAAAAATTGTTATGTAACTATTTATTTCAAACATGTAGCTACTTTAATGTATTTTGTTTAGTTCTTTTACTGTATAAACCTTTGTTTATTTATCGTATTAATTTTTATAAAATGAGAAATTAGAAAATTGTTAGAATCATTAATATTAGCTATATTTTCTAAAATCATCTATTTTTTTTATCGATTCGAAAAGTATGTACTTAATGTGTCCTATCAAAAAATTATAATTTTTTTTTCAATGTTGGCACTATCCTATTGGATGTTGGCAATATAATATTGTATCTGTAACTTTTTTCTACAAAAAAATTCATTCAGCTATGATGCCAAGAAAAATGAAAATAAGTAAAAAATATCAATTTTGCAGGAGAGCAATATTTAGGTTTAATTTTTTTAAAGTAGATTTTATAGTGACGCACAGCATGGCTTTAACGA
This sequence comes from Cantharis nigra, assembly GCA_958510845.1. NCBI lineage: Eukaryota > Metazoa > Arthropoda > Insecta > Coleoptera > Cantharidae > Cantharis > Cantharis nigra. Next base: position 24,992,135 of record OY294031.1, read on the forward strand.
GATTCTTCTTTCAATTAACTACAATTTGTTAAATAATTTAAACATGTGATTTGAAAAACATTAGTAAACCCCAATATTTGCTGCGTTTGTTTGGCCACAATTTAGGTAAGGTAAAAATTTAGAAGTGACAGGTGAATAAAGTTAAGTGTAAAATCTAGCTTCCTTTGAGTTGATCTAAAAAACGTGTTTTTATCTAACTTCCTCTTTACTTTTAAATTAATTCTTAGACTTTCAGTAAACAGGAGACGCCTGTTGCTTTCCTATAAAATTGTATTTATTTACTTGCTTTTCTTTGACAATAAAACCATTCCATTTCCAATATTTCAAAATTTAAATAATCGCTTTGTGATATCTTGTATAAACAAAAATTCTTATGGTAATTGCATAAAAAGAAATTTATCAGAATTAGTTCGGGGATTCCCAAAACGATAAATTTATTTTTAAACAATATTCCTGAATATTAATTGCTCCCAAAAACGATTATTTTAATTTCAATATTTTAAAATTAACTAATAAAACCTCAATACCTCGGTACATCATTCAACTAAACCCTTGAGTAAATTTGGCATTATTACCTGGCTACGGCATTTCAGTTTTTGAAAAAATTATCCTACAATCAACTAGGGAAAAATTAAGTTAGAAATTTAAGTCACTTTTATCATTCCAATTCCTTTACATAAGGAACGAAATTGAACACTAAAATTTGGACTTGAAATTAATTTTATCACAAAATTTATTTTTTCCTTTTTAATATTAGATTAGTCGATTGATTTGACAAGAAAATGTTGTAAATCAACTAAACATACATAAAAATATTAAAAAATCCATCAAGACAACTAACCTAATCCTAATTTTTGTCTTTAGCAAAACTCATCTATTTTCAAAATTATTCATTTCTAATCCTACATTATTTAACTTATTCTTCACATTTGCATCCTCAAAATGAAATTTGGATATGCCATTAACAATGCCATTGCAAATTGTCTTCTCTGGGGTTGCATGAACCGAGCTATTCAAGCTGTGATATAATTCACTGCCACTGTCGTTATTCTGAATTTCGCCGCTATTTGTATTCTCAATGGGAGATGCATCATTAAATTGTAAACTGGAACTGTCTTCGCTCGATGATTTAGGTTCATCGACCAAAGTTTTGGCATTGTTATCATAAAATAAATTTAAGATGTGATTCTTACTAAAATTCTCCTTTTCTATTACAATTTCTGCCATACAATGTGAAGTTGGACACTGAGGACTCGCTGCAGATTTAAAATCTGAACTCAAAACTGGCCATTTCGAATCCAACTCTAGGTCACGTTCAGTGGCTAAATATTTCCGCTTTGATTTATCAACATTGTGATACTTGAACCTCAACTTTTTGAAAAATATGTAATCAATTATGACAACTTCGACTAAAATACTACAAATGAAGTTAACCAAGGCATAAACCAAAAGGTATAACCTAAATGTAAAATCAACTGGAACAATTAACTTGAACAAATCGACTAAGTAACTGCAAGGATAAAGAGCCATGTAAGTTGAAAAAAGTATCAATCCCAGTGAAGAAAAGATAAGTCCGTAATTTGAATACATGTTTTGCCTGTACGGTTTACCCTTACTAAAAACGATTGCTAAAATGATGTACTGGAAACAGGAAATGGTAAAAATGGTGTAATTTTCCACACAGGCAACCGAATCTTTCTGATCTTTTTGACTTGCATCGAATGGAACAAACCATTCTTGCATTTGGAGATGTTGAAATGCGGTCGCTTGAAATGCAACAATTAATACTAAATGCATTAGCAGCGAAACAACCGGACTGACACTGATTAAACTACTTAATGGAGTTTCTTTTACAAGTTTACCCGAGTACGAAGCAGTTTTACCAAAGAAAAACGCCGTAATCGATATAATGCACAAATCGATGAACAAATATTCAAAATCTGTCAAATTTGAATCGATGCTGTAGAGAATCATCACCGATACAAACTGACAGAGACTATAAGAAGCCATAAATTTGAAAATACCAAAACTGGTAACTAATGCGGCACGACCTTCCTTTATTATATCGAGTACACAAGTTATGTTGGAATTTTTTGACGTAAACGGGCTTGCAACTGACGACTCGGCTTCGGAGAGCGAAATTCCAGTGTTTGCTGCTTTTAGAGCTCCACAATCATTTGCACCATCACCACACATTGCTGAAAATAACTTTTAAGAGACATCCCAAAAAGAGCACTAAAATACTCACCGACAGAGTATCCTAATCCTTGTAGTTCCTCAACAAGTTGTTGCTTTTGATCGGGCGACATTCTTGCAAAAATGCTGCCTCTTGTAGCAAACTTGGCCATCATATCGGGATAATTATCCTTGATCACACCCCACACTTTACCACTCATGGCAAATCGGTAATTGTTAAATAAACTTTTTGGTACACAACGTTCCACGTCTTTGTGGTTTGCATTTCCAGTTATTGTGTGTGATTCAACTGTATCTAAACTTTGAATGCTAGCCGAATTGGATAACAAACTCAGATTTGCATTGTTTAAAGGCACTTTGGTTTTTAACGTATTTAAGGTGTAATACAATTGGGGTGGACTGCTGTTATCACAATTCACTGTGATTACGCTTTGTCCTGGTTGAATTATATCACAATCTCTTGCAACACTCAATGCCGTCAGAATATTATCACCTAAAAAATAATCCAAATATTTAAAAATATAAACCAGTCAAATTAAAGATGTTAAATCCAAATAATTTTAGACTAATCAAACCAGGGTGCAAAATGTAAAAACTGGTTGGTCTAAATACTTTTTAAAAATAAATTGACCCCCCAGAACAACAATATCAATATTAGCGTTGCTTACCTGTAACCATGATGACTCGAATATTGGCATCGTTGAGTACTTGAATGCAGGGTGCCGTTTCTTCTTTCAACCTGTTTTCCAAAACAATGAAGCCCAACAAGGTCAGATCATGTTCAATAGCATCTCTTTGCAGCCTGTTTACTTTAGTATAAGACATCATGAGTTCTTTGTGTGCCAAGGCGATTACACGATACCCTTCTTGAGTGTAACTCTCCAAAATTTCAGAAAAATTTGGCGGAATTGTTTCTTTTCTCACAAAATTTAAGATCATTTCAGGTGAACCTTTACAATAATATTCAAAATGTGGTGCACCCAGTTTACGAATTATAACTCCCATCCTTTGCAAACTGCTTGAAAAGGGAAACTCCTTCAACAAACCAATTTGTAACTCGTTTTCTGCAATATATTGGATGGGTCTATTCTTCGGTGGTTTTAGAACTGTCGGAATGATCAAATGAAACTTGGTGTTGTCTGATCCACTTTGTTCTTCCATCGTCCATTTTGTACTTTCAAACATCTATAAAGAAATAATGGTCAGTATCTATTTCAATTTTATTTGAAACAAAACCATTACCTTCAGATCTAACGGATCTCCTGTTACTTGCTGGTTTATAATGGTCAAAGAATGACAACTTGCAAGGCCACACACCAGAAGGTTATAAGGTAAACTTTCCACCTGTCTAACTTCTGATAAAAATTGCTTTCCTGCAATTGGAACCACACACAACAAATCTAACCCTTCTTCCGTTAATGTTCCTGTTTTATCAAAACAAACACAATCAATTGATCCCGAAACATTGATACTACGAGGAGATATGCAAAAAATTTGTTTCTTTCTTAAACGTGTTTGTGCATATAAGCTACCAACAGTCATTGCAGCCGGAAGAGCCGGCGGTACTACAATAGTAATTAAATCTAAAGCTTCCACTACTAAATCCCTGATGGGAATTCCCCTGTAAACCTAAAACAATTAAATTAGTTAAGTAGCATAAAAATTCAAACAGTTATTACCTTTGTAATGATGGTGTAGATAAATCCAATACTTGCAATTGAAGCTAACAGCATTATAAAACGATATGAATCTTTTTCAAAACGAAAGTCGACCGGTGGCGGATAAAGTATGCTGCGTACCAAACCACCTTTAGCAGTAGAAAATCCTGTACGAATAACCACAGCCAAAACTTTTTCGTTGCCAAAATATCGGGTTTGTATAACCTGTGTTCCACAAAACAAGGTATGTCGAGCATGTTCTTTAAAACTGTACATGAGATTTGGTATGTTGGGAAATGGAGTCTTGGTAACTGGTACGGATTCACCTAAAAGGTCAAATTGAAAAACTGAAATCTTAAAATATCTTTAAAATGTACCTGTTAGCATGGACTCATTCAAAATACAGTTTCCGGTAAGTAATAGAGCATCACAATGAAGGGTACATCCATGTGCAGGTATTTCAATAACATCACCAGGAACTAACAGTTCAGTAGAAATGTCTTCAGTTACTGGACTGTCATCGTCGCCATAATCTCCCACAGCATTTTTTTGTCGTGGGCGCACGACTTTTACAATATCAGAACTATGAACGGTAGATTTTAAATTTCGTTGGTTCTAAAAATCATGCATTAGTAAAAACAACGTATATTTAAAGGTGATGGAGCGATTCTGGTTAACACAGCATTTAAGTTTCGAGGTAGTGAACAGAATCTACATATTAATATTGTAATTAACTTAATTAGAATTTATAGTCTGCTGGAGTGTTAATTTTTAAAATCCAATTAATTCGTGAATTTAAAAAAACAGAAACATAATAAAGTAGTAACATTTACCCTTCTCGTTTGTATAATTGTCATTGTAATACCAAATGTGGACATCAACAAAATTGTTACTGCATAATAGTAGTAATTATCAATAAACCAGAGTATAAAGCTGAACAGTTGAAAAACATAAAATGGATTGAGAACTTCCAAGAAGAGTAATGTTAGCACGGATAGTTCTTTGATTGTAATTTCATTTGAACCATATACCATGCGTCTAAAATGTAAGAATAAATTACGCTTCCCATAAATAAGTAATCCAAACTGACCTCATGTATTGTTCAGACTTGCTAAGTCCTTTACTTTGATGAAAAAATTCGCCGTTGACGTTCTGATCCAGACCATGCAATTTTTCAAAAACCATTAATTCGGCATCCCAAACATAGGTAACTTTCTTGCAAGAAAATAGCAATAATCTAAAAATAAATTTTTTGATTGTTGATAACTTTTGGAAAATTGTTTACAAATCTTTGATCTTATTTAATCTTAAAAAATTTAAAAGTCAAGTTCAAAATATGCAATAAAAGTGTTACTGTGTGAAAAAAATCATTAAATACACGTGTTTTGTGAGGAAATCAGCAATTTAGAAAAATGTGCAAATTGGTCATTTTTTGTCTGCTCATGTGACACAGTAAAATTACATTTCCATTACGAGGTTTTTATATTAAAATTACTCACTTGTCTACTTCACGAAAAATTCCATGTCCAAAATGTACGGATAAAGAAATTGAATTTTCTGATTCTGGAATAAAATGATGATTCAACAAATTATCTTGGTTTCTCATTTCTTGTACAGATTCTTGAGTTAATGTACGTAAAGGTTTCACATAATACATTTTGTGTTTGCCATTGTAGAGTTCCTAAAAAATACAAGTTTGAAAAATGCGAGCAATAAAATTAAATACAAACAATAAATCTATATAAATCGGCCGTTTTTCTTTTAGTGCAAAAGAAAAACATTCAACAAGGTTATTTTAGCTAAATAACAGCCCTAACTGTTACGAATTTCGAATTTCCTTTCTTTAAAAAAATTATGTAAGTTTTCGATTACTCCTTACTTTACTTTTCGCTTTGAAAGGTAATACAAGTTTTTGATGCTCCAATGATTAGTTTCGTACAAACATACAAAAAACGGTCATGATCGTGAAGGGAAGTAGTAAGATGATATTAACAAGAAGATGTCCTACTTAACTGGTTTTCGTAAAATTAATCCTTTGGATTTTAGAAGTAATAATGAATTTATAAAATTATGTTATAAAAAGATTGAAAAAATACAATATGTTGATTTCTGAAAATCCGTCCGCATATTCTTCAGACTTTCTTGTCCATTGCTGAACATTCAGCCTCTTCTCTTTACAAGGAGATCATATGTACATATGAAATTTTGTTTTTAATACATATTTATAGTACACAACATTCATTTAGCCAAGTGCTTAATAAGATTGATGCGAATTTGAACAAATACAATCTATCTAAATTTTTCTTCTTGTTTGTTCAACTACTTATTGCAATAATTTATTATAAAATAAAACCAAAATATAAAGTATCAAGGAAATAAACATTAAAGTGCATGAAAAACATACAGGATAGTAGTCGTAGGAGAAGATGGTGACCATTGTCAGGAAACCTTTTTGAGTCATCAATGCAAATCCAGAAGCTACTGCATGGTAACACGCAAAAGACACATATTAGAAAGCATTCGCTAAGACATGACTCCGCCGAAAATAAAATCTACGACATCATCTTCAAAATCAGTCAACTCTTCCAAACATAAAAACATAATACAGGAAGACAGGTGAAAATAACCTTAGGAAATTCAAAAGCCCATAGTAGCATACAAATGTCTTGCAGGAAAGCTCTCAAAATAAAAGTCTTAAAGACTTCTTGGGGACAAATCCAGACGACCGGAATACACATAAAAAATCTGAAAAACTTGGTGTTATCGTTTCCACTATCGCACAGCTGCAGGACTCATGAATCATAATGAATCACAATCATTAGACGTAGAATCTACTATTAAAATTAGTGACACAGAGAAGAAGCTAGATAGTCAACAACGCCAGAAAGACGGTCATAAGCGTAATATATCTAAATACTAGACTGATATGTCTGACCGTAAATCACCTACAGATAAGCAAAGAAGTGGGAAGAGAAAAGCATTACGACAGAAATGGAAGAAATTTCTAAAAGTTATTGCAGAGACCAATCCGAGGATGTGTAACATTAGTAGTGAACTTTTCAATTCTTACTTGAATTCAAATTCAAGAAATACTGAAATACAAGACTGTCACTAAGAGACTCATTTTCCATCAATCGATAAAAGTAAGACACATCAGACATAAACAGTGGCTAATGAAGAAATCCCACTTTATGACAACGAAGAACTAAAATCCGGAAAAGCAAGAATAAAAGAAACTAAAGCGTCTAAACTGATGGAATAATATCAGCAGCAATCAAAGTAATGAAACTTTTTCCGAAATGTTTCTCCAAGGAAAATTCCCCGTAACACAAAAAACCACCTTGGTGTTCAGCGGAAAGAGCAAGAAGCCGCTCACGATCTAAGTTTAAATAGGGCAGGGTGCTTTCAAGACCAATTACACTATACTGAAGTAATGAAGATACTATTTCTGGAAAAAGTTATAACAATATCACTAAGACGGGTGGTTTAACACCAAAGCAGTAAGGGTTTAGAGCAGGAAGAATTTGGAAGTGGTTGCGCTAAAAAGATTTTACATATAATTAGCAATAGTGGCAATTGACGAAATCAGTTTGAAAGAATTATCTGCAAGACAGGTAAAACATAATCAACGAAAAGACAATCCACAAAGTTATGGAAGTTACTAGCGGCGTCCCACGGGATTCCATATTGGGTCCAACTTTGTTGGATCTTTCAGCTTTGTAAAATTTATTTTAACTAAGCAATTAATTATTTTAGTAAAGTTAATTAAATCAAAATTTAAAAAAATTTAATTCAAGCAAATACGAAATTTGTATAGCCTGTTTTTATATATTATATTATGTAGTATGTGGAGGTAAATTTACAAGTTAGTTGTATTCGATAAGTTATTTGTTTAAACAAATTAATGCACTTCTTGTATTTTTATGATTTATTTATAATAATACATATATTATATTATTGTATTTAAATGTAATCATGGCAAAGATATTGCCAGTAGCTAATGAGAGAAATACGGTTGAAGAAGCCAGACGTATTTTCTCGGCGATCAAATCCATAACTTTATTAAATTCAGAATCAAGTACTCAAAATGCGTGCTATGTGTTTAAAATAAGCACGTTTAATAAATTTAAGTAAAAATACATACGAGATTATTACTAGGTACATATTTAAATTTATATGTTAAACGTAATTTTTTAATCTCTTCAAGTATTTATCTATTGCAAAGATATACTAATGCTGGGTTTCACAAAGGTTAGTTAAATTTTAATCTATGATTAAGGGTTTTCAACAATAAAAATTCATTGTTGTGACATTGTTGAAAATCCTTAATCATAGATTAAAATTTAACTAACCTTTGTGAAACCCAGCATAAGTATATCCTATATCAGTAAGTCATTTACTCAGAGATATAATCCGTTATCGGCCAAAACTGTGCTTCCGTGACTGCCACTTAGCTGATACTTAGGGTAGATCTTGCTCACGAGAACAATCAGTGATAATGTCTTAAAAGTAGAAACGAATTTGCAAATATGACTACGGCATATATTTCGTTGACACCTGCTTATAAGATTTTTAGTGTAAAAGTTTTCAAATTAGTTTTTAAGAAACTATTAAGCAAAGCAGAAAACAGGTCGAAATAATTAAAATAAAGATTACTACATAGTAATGATAAAAATATGTAAACAAATTAAAAATTATTATTTAATGCAAACTGATAAAAAGCAGATAAAGGTAAGTATTAGATATATAAAACCTCATGTTATACGTCAGTAAATATTCTAAATCATAAACAGATTTTATGCATGTAACTATTGCTCACAAACCAAGAAAATATAAAATTTTAAATAATCAACTTACGGTTATTAGCATCCTCGCAGCTTCGTTAACATCACAAGGAATATGAGTTGCTTTCAGGTGCCAATGAGGAACCCAATGAAAAATCAATCTCAATAAACCACCGGTTAAAACGTAAAATAAGTAAGTGATGGCCAACTTTGCTTTGCTAGACTTGTATCCGCAAATTTCCATTTGGTCATCTTCTCCCTTATTGATGAATTGGCAAAAACCATTTTCCTTCGAATTATTTTCTAATAAATAAAATTTAAATTACATTTTGTAGGAGTAATAGCCAATTATTAAAATTTATGGTAAAATAGATATAAAAGCAATGGTACATTCAAAAGCGGAAAATTAACTATTTAAATTTGCAATTATAATTTCCGAGCCACATCAGTTCCTTTAGCTGTTAATTGAAAAAAAAGCATTACCCATACTAAATTGTACAAAATCACAAGATCTAATTAAAATTAATAATGATTATGATTAGGTATATAAAATAAAAATTTGAGATATGAGATCACAATAATTTTCAAGTTCAAGAAAGTCGCAGTAGAGGCAAGAATTTAAATTAATTTAAAAAAAAGGCCTTGAAATGTTTAGTTACTTATAAAAATGTTAAAATTAGCAAATCAAAAAACCACGCTTGCTTCCAACGTGCTTCCAACGTAATTTTTATTGGAAGTTACCGATGAGACGTAAATCTATTGTTTAAAATTCAAAAGTTGTCGCTGAAATGTATGTTTGCGTGTATTAAGAAATATATAAACGAATTTAAGGATTAACTAAGGGAATAAAAATTAATCACTATTTTCCAAAAGTAAATTTGGCAAATTTTCAAAAATTCATTCATGTGTAAATTGCATTCATAATCATGACTGCTGTATATTAGAAACAATACACCTAAAAATAGTTGGTGCAACTATCAAATTAAAAAAGCTCTTTTTCCCATCTCAAACACCGCAATTAGAAGAATTAAGAAATAATAAATTAATTATTTAATTATATTTTTTTTATGAAATGAGGAATCTTACAGAAATTAATTTCTACAAGACATCCCCGACTGAGCCACATCACCACCTATATTAAGACTACTTGTGGTAATTAGCCAGTGATGTCAGAGTTGAATAGCTATAACACGGAGTAGAATAAGAATTTCCTTTCTGCTTTCGTCTAGTTACGTTTAGTCATCCAGATTTGAAATATTGCTGCTGCCTGGAGAAACGTGCTGTTAAAGAGGAAGCAAAAAACTTGAAAAAGGCTTGGTTAATTTTGAAAACATAAAGCGACGATCAATAATATTATGAAATAGCGTCTACTCAGCCAAACATCACTAAAATTTTTTTCTGCAGTTCATAGTTTATTCCAATTAAGAAATCTCATAATATCTAGTCTATGATATTGGCCCCAATTTAAAATAAATAAAAAAATATAAAATATATAAGAGATAAACTAAAACCTCTTAAAAGACCAGCATTCTGTTCGGGAATACTCGGATTCTGTTTTTCGCTCTTCTTAAAGGAAAACCATAATAAAATTCTTCGTAAAAGACCCATTTTACTTTGACCACCGGACATATTTCGATTTAAACAGTTTATATTGCACTAATTCTAACACTGCACTTTGCACCAAACAGCAAATTATTGTTTTCGTTTATAATTCACAATATTAGCAAAGTCCTTCTTTCTTCAATATCTGATTAATAATCTAATTTTTCAGTACGTGACCCTTATTAATTATATTTAGGTGTATAAGTTATACAAATATCTTGAGATATGTTACTAATGAGATTATACAATAAGAAAAATAAGTACACTCGTTTTTGGATACGATTAAGGTACTAAATACTGCAGAATTTCTTAATCACTATACAGAATTCGTTTCTAATTCGAATAAGTACAAATTTAAGTTTCCCGTTTCTTCTAGATTAAATAATTCACTTTGTCCAATCACAACACAACCGCACACTTGAGAGGGCTCGAGTATTTTTAACTTATTCTTCTTCAACTCAATTTCCATACACAAATCTGAAATAAACAGAACAAATTTATGGTAACATTGAACGAATCTTATTTCAATATTAAGTATGATCGACAAGTATTCAGATGTTAGCAAAAGTGATTTAGCTCAAAGTGAGTGGATCACCAATATTATGGTGATTATGGTATGTCTAAATACTTCTCGATTATAGCTTGAATTTTATTAATATGGGCAAAGCTCTTAAAAACAATGGTTAGCAAACAAAAACAATTATTAACTTATCATGTTCTCTTCATTTCAATATACTTGTTGATGTAAAAAATATAAATTAACTTTTTATGTATTCAATCTTGCACATCGATCATTACGGGTTGAATTGGGTACGCACGTAATTAAATTGCAAAAATTGATTATCTACTTCAATGATAATAAATTCTTGTACTCATTTTTTATAATTCAGGAAATCTAATAATTAGAATACTGTAAACAAACGAAGGTTGATTTTAATTGTAATAAATTGTTTCAATAGGTTTAATGTATTTTCAGGAAACTTCAGTTAGTACACTTTCTGTGAATTTGGTGGACTCAGATAAGAATAGAGCGATTTTGAGCAAAGTTTTCAATATTTATTTACTTTTCGATAAAATTCGGTATGGGAATTCTTTTTTCTACCATTTTTCACCTTGTTTGGTGATATATTTGAGTTTGTTAATTTTCTTATTTTAATTTTGTTTCATCTGAACATTAGCATTTGATCCTCTGCACTGGAAACCACCCGTATTTCTATTTTTGTTCATTATAGCGATTTTTACTTCTTTATTAGTTTTATTGGTAGTAGCTGGCGCCTATATCAATAATGTATTTTTTCCAGTATCTGAGATGACGATGAGTGTTTATACACTCTCGAAACTGGGTTTTAATTAACCAAACTAGCTAACGCGTATAAAAACATTTACCGATAAGCAATTGGCAAATTGTATTAAATCTTATAAGCAGTTCTCTAATCTTCAATTTAATCTAAACTTTGATCTAATCAGATCTACTTAATTAAATGATGTAAATAAAATGAATAGAGCTCGGGTCAGGTTAGGCTTGCTAGAAATAACCATGTATCGCATTTTTATTCAGACTTTTGTTAGCAAAATTAAGCAAATTTACGAAAAAGTGCAACAAACTAAACATACCTATTATGTGAAGTTCCAGCTAATAGAAAGATTTTACTGCGTGATCTTAATTTAAAAATTAATCTGTTCCTGGAATAATTCAGGAGTTTAATGAAACATTTCAAGATAAATATTTATGTATAGCCGAGAGATAAGTCACGAAGGAGATGAAGTGTATATACGAGGTAAGAAACGTCTAGCGGAAAATTATAAGGAAATGTTGGTAAGATATGGATTAGATGTTGAGAAGTAGCCTCAAAATTAACTCTTAAGTATAAGATTTCTGCTCGACGCGTACTGGTATTACCAGAGAGCATTAAAGGGTTAAAGAAAATAATAAAAAAAAACTGAAGAATAATGGAAATTCTAGGAAAGATAATATATTAGAAATATCAAGTGCAGAGGCGAGGAGAGCTTCACAATAATATACATGAGGAAAGAAAAAAGATAAGATACTCATAATATTCCTAATAGGATCCTCTATGATCTATTATAAATATCCAGAGAGATCCAGACAAGAAGCTGTTGATTGACAGTGTCCACAGTGTGCAAGGTGTTGATCCATCTTTATCCGTTATCGCAATCCCCATCCTTCGAAAATGATTTTCAACAAGATTGCGATAGAACCTTGCTTTAGAAGCAGATGCACTTTCGTGCCTTTGTATTAAGACCACTTTCAAATTGTCACTACAATAGCACTGAAACGTCCACGAATACGAAGCTCATACCATAATTCCACCACCGCCAAATTTGACTATTAGGACAATCGTCTTGCAAGTAACGCTCGTCGGGCATTTGTTACGTCCACAGGATAGACACAACATGTAGAATGATTCAATACTAGGAACATGGCACTTACGGTCGGTATCAACGATAAGTTCAATACCTAATGAGTGGTGCTGCGTTTAAATTGCAACATCTAGCAAGCCATATAACCAATATTGCATGTGATCCATCCAAGGTTATGCGATGCAGCTGTGGCAGTTGTTTACAAATCAAAGCTTTAGCGATAATAAGAAAACCAGACAATAACAAAGAGATAACATTTATAAGATAGCTGCGAGAAACAAAATTTTGTGGCATCAAATGTTATCTGCTTTGTCGGGAAAAATAGTTGGATAGATAGAAATCAAGATCACGGAAAGAACGTCAAAGAGTGATGAAATAAAAGAACAAACTACTAACTGTAGGAAAGAGGAAGAATTCTATCAGGAAGGAAAAAGTACAGAAAAATATAAAGCAGATAAAGGTCTTTGGAAAAAGGAAAAAACAAGAAACAGAAAGGAGGAAAAGATGGCAAACTAAATAATAGACCTCCAAGATCTTGAATGTTTTGCATAATACAATGTATCAGCCCCGGCCAGTTAACAAACACCTGACTAGTTTCTACACCAATCTTCTCTGAGTCGTCTGGTGGTAAAGTGTCCAGAGACAGGAGGCGAGACAATATTTATCTAATTTCAAAGATATAAAAATCAAATAAATCCAAAGACATGCAAGGCTGAATTACATGCAGCCATTACTACCGGAATTACTTCGAAAGTAATTAACATTGATAATTAGGTCCAAACATACTGACGTAATTAATTTAGTACCTATACATGATCGTTCATTATGAAATAACGTCGGTGTGTAGGTATAGGTAAAAACATCACATTGTTGAATGTATACATAGCCATATGGAATCTATCTTAATTATTGATCAGTTTTCGCCAGAAATTTTGGGCACCCATGCGTCAACGAATAAAATGTCAATATCTGTGTGTTGATGCGAATATTACATCCGTGAATAGAGGCTTCATATGAATGCTACTTGAGGTTAGCATTGTGCTGACTGATCTAGATAATATACGAATAATTTCCAATATGCCAAAATTTAATAAAAAAAAATTTCATTTCGTATCCATCCAAGAATGCACTTATGTACATGTAGGCATGCATATTAAAAATAATATGTATGTGTCGAATGCAATGTTCTGTGAATAATTTGGAACTGTTTCAAGTTTCTTTTTATGAAACTTCTTTAATTTTTCAAGATGATCTGTTAATTTTGTACGGTATAAATACCCAACTACCTACGGAGTTTATTATGAATAATAATTATTATAATAACTCATGAATTAAAGCGTAAAATTGAAACTAGATGAGTCAATATTATTGAAACAACAGTTCGACGTCAGTTCGTCAATAGACAATAAAAATAAATTGTGAGTTGATAAACAGTTATTTATTAATTTATTAGAACTCTATTTAAGATGCAATTTGATGAGCAGCCCTAAAATATCTCTAATACTGGAACAAATTAAAATTGTATGCAAATCACATTATAAATACGTATGTAGGTACTTCTTAAAAGAGATTACTATCTGGATACGTTTTTAAACCTTGAACCAAAATACATTTGAGTTACATAAGTGAATAGCGATAATTTCGTGATTCTAATAAATGTGTCAACAAGTAAATTGATATTGAACCAATCACTCGAATACTTGCATTAATAATTGATGAGTAAGTACATAAATATGGTGAGAAATACTAGGAACTGATAAGTTATAATATTGAAATGTCTGAAGAGGAAATAGTTTGAACAAATTGATTGTAAGAAAAATTCTCAATTTTATTGGCTGCTTTACAATAATTTGTTTCAACTTCTTAATTTATAGAGGTCATCTTCAAGATCTGGTTAAATAAATAAAAAATTTTCTTACAGACAACTTACAGACAAAAGTTCATTGTGAGCAGATAATAGTTGAATATTCCCAACAATTCAAAAAATGTGAAAACTCAAAATCTTTATTTCGGTGAAATATAATAAATTTTGTATAATATAAATTAAATTTTGCATTTAAATTTAAAAATTAACGTGCTAGCTTATGAGGAAAATTTGGTTTTTATTGTATAATTAGCTTGTTACTTTTTAAATTTTGATGCTTCATGGTGCTTCATATTTTCCAAAACAAAAAAAATTTCTGCAAGCTGAATTTTCGTTATTACTTCATTGAAATTAGTCACAAAATGTTGGTTATGAGTTCAAGCACCAGCCTTCTGGAATATTCAAGTCTTCCCAAAAGTAATTCGGTGGGCATAGTTATTGAAGAGGTATCGGGAACATTATCGGTCAAGCATAATAAATTTTTAAAAGTATACAGACCACTTCTTCGGCAGTAATTCTAGAATAGAAATTAAAATTCATACAAACCTCCAATACCCTGGAAACTTCTTCAACATCAAGTATATGTCAGGGTGGCGGACGCATATTGACCAAATCTGATATATCGATGTCAGTCTCCAGGGTCATTCTTTGCTCGATATCCTACTCTTGGTCGAATAAAAACTGAATCTACTTTGGACATCTTATTTGTGCACAAAGTATTAATTTTAGTAAGGCGCAATGTATAGGTATAAAAATTATGTTTGAAACTAGTATCGATTATAATCATATCGTAACAATAAAACTTTAACTATTAAGTAAAATTTACTTAATAAAATCGAGTCAGACAATCGTCGGCACTATAAATGTACAATTAAGCTAACACGACGTCAACCAAACCAACAATTTCACAATATATCTTTAATTTAGATAGTTTATTTCCAAATGTGATGATTCACACCAAAAGTTCCAAAATTAACAAACTTCTTATTGCGGATCGATTTAATTAAACTTAATTACACAAGTAATACCTTCAGGACTTCTAACAACTTGAAAATTTATTAAAACTTTATAAAGATTCATTTTTAACTTTTTGGTTAATAAAAAATCTCGCAAATTTGCACAAGATGTCATAGACACCTTTTTTTTAATTCTTCTGTTAAATTATTTAAACCTTTTCTTGCACTTCAACATATATTATGCCAATTATGCAGCTGCACCGGGAAACATAATAAATTTGGATTTATTTTACTAAAAAACTTGAGAGAAGACACACCGCAACTTCAAACGTACACGCGCTAATTACCAAGTATTGAATTCTACTGAAATGAGCGACGTCAATTGACCATCTGTTTATGACATCACATCCGTACCGAAGTCAGCTACAAGAATGTAGTGCAAACATACCGTAGTTCAAACGTCCACACTTAAAATTTAAATTTATCTTCTTGATTCATTGCTTTTAATATTAGATGGGTAATTAGAAGTGTTGAAAAATCTGAATATTAAAATATTTATAAAATTTATTTTAAATATGTATAAACATTAGTTCAAATGATATCATATATTTTGTAGTTCACACATTTCCAATCGTTAATGTATTTTACAGGGTGTACACAAGAGTATACATTTTTGTATATTATTATTACAGCTACTATTTCTTGAAAACGTTGAATGACTTGACTATGAAAACTTAACATTAAACTAACTTATACATTAATTTTCTGTTAAAACAATTGTTTTAAATATAAGTATCATGTTTTATTTGGAACAATTAATTCCTGGAGTAAAATAACGCTGCTCCTTGCTTTGAAAAAAGGAAATACCCCAAAAGGAGGCAAAAATAAATCTGATGCTAAGAAAAAAAATACATATGCAATATATATGTTACGGTCAATGACGAAAATTGGGCATTGACGTCAATGGCCGGGCAATGACGTCAATACCCATTTACGCTGGCTATTAACGTCATTGACCGGCCATTGACGTCAACGCCCGTTAACGGTAGGCAATGAAGTAAATATTTTCCTCTGATTGTAATATTTACGTCTTTGGCCGGTCAATGACGTTAATGGCCAAAATCAATTGGGCAATGATGATATTATGGAATAACTATACTATAAAGAACAGCAAAATGGCTATTTAAATTTGACATCCAACTGGCAAGTGATATTTACGGAGCTACATAATATGTTATATTCATTGTATTATTAAAGATTAATGTAATCTTTTATTAACAAAAATAATAAAAATTAAAAAATAAAGAAATAAATTTTTTTACATTAATCATTTTTATTCTGGCACGGGAGTGACCCATGGCACTTAGAATTGCAAAAATTTGTTTGCTGGCGCGACACGCACATTTATTATTTTTACATCCACCCTTGCAATGACAACGCTTGTAACCTTGGACTCCTAAAACACCGCTTTAAGCTGCTGCTTGTCTAAGAGTAATCTCATTTTCTTTGGTAGTATTACTAACATTTTCTAACAAAATTAACTTTTCAGTATTCCTTAATAACTAGTATTAATTGCAAAGGCACATTTAATATATTATTACTGTCAGATTGAATCTCTAAAATAATAGTTTCATCATTGCCCACCATGTATTGGGCATTAACGTCATTGCCCGGACCAACCACACATGAAATTTTAAATGTCAACATTGCCCAAAATGCATGGTCATTGACGTCAATGGCCGGCCAATGACATCAATGTCCAACTAAGCTGGGCAATGACGTTATTGTCCGGTCATTAACGTTAATGGCCAAATTGTCATAATTGACCGTAACATATACAAAAAATAAACAGAAAAAATTTTAAAAATTA